>JAOCZM010000201.1:1248384-2484269 GCA_026122235.1 Vinca minor | reverse complement strand
TATTATTTGCATAATATTCAAGCAGTTTCTCTCGAAACGGAACACAGAAGTAAAGCGCCTGTATCAACCACCACCACAGAAAAACAACATATAAGACAAATTAATACAAGATATTTCAAAGCTAAATCATGATCTTTAAGCCACCTTCCATGTAATTTCATTATTAGCAAAAGTAATTACTTCTAACAGCAACCAAATCAAACACAAATAAAAAAACCCCAATACTCCATTAATTCAATAGTTTCATCATCATCAAAACCATCAAAACCCAAAAAAGTAAAATCATCAACCAAAAATAAGAAAAAACATTCAAACACCACCAAGCAAGAAGAATTTTTATAGCAAACTAAGAATCCAATCACCAAGAAAATGTTAAAAAGACAACATTTTTTTTTGAGAAATTAAACAAACACACCCACACCTGCAAGACACTGTTACAATAGCAAGTATTCCCAAAGTTTTCAAGGCCAAAATAGCGTTCCCCTTCTGGAAATTGGTCTCCTAGGGCCTTCTCGAGCTTCGAACCCGTAGCACCCATTACTTGGAGACCATCCACTAAGTACCAAAACTCCTCTATTCTTCTTACTCCTCTACCCCACAAATGGCTAGTTTAGCTCGATTAATTCACACTTCCGACTATATATTTTCCTGAATGTTTTGGAGTGGGTTTTGGTCGGATTGAATTAAATTAGGTGTATAAACAAAAATCAAGTGTTGCTTAAGACAGAATCGATAAGATTTCTGGTAGATTTCAGAAGGCTTATGCGGCAGAGGACTCTGTTGATCTCGGAAAGGTCGAAGCTTTTAGTAGGAATCGTTCATTAAAATTGGCTTTTGTTTGTTTCAGAGGCGATACTCTTTCGAGAATCGGATTGTTGACTTTGCCACGCCGATTCGGACCAACCCAACTATGGATTTTTTTGATATGGATCAGATCTAAATGGATCGTGTGGTATAAAACTGACCATATCACTATAAAGCGAGGAGAGACCATGTGGTCCATATATGGACCAGGTCCACATGGATCATGTGGTCCAGATAGACCATTTGATTTAGAACTGACCACATCACTACGGAATTATCTCTCTCCTCATTTTATAGTGATGTAGTCAATTCTAAATCATACTGGTCCAATGGACCTGATCCATATCAGAACTATCCACCCCAACTATGGTCTTTTTCCCTCACACCCAAAGTTTAAAGGATTTCGGCTCCCCTTCACTCCACGCATCAGGAGAGTCCCCGAGTTCGACATCAGCCACGACGCTGCAGACCACTAACCACCACCCTAACCCCTTTCCCCCACTCCAAAAAAAAAGATTTGGAAACATGTATTTTTTTGCAAGTGAAAATAATTTTGAATCATTTGATCTTATGGCTAAGTTTTTTCTTAAGAAAAAATACGTGCGGACATATGTGCTCAAGAACACCTAGAGAACAAAGGTTGAAAGAAAGAGTTTAAATTCTATCTAGTGCAAAAAAAATGATAATATGTCGCATTTTTACGAGAATTCATGCTGAGGGGGATTAAAGTATCATTAAAATCTCAACTGGATTAGTCGAACAAACACGCTTAGATGTCGATACCAAAATAAATAAAGAACACGTAGAACAAAGTGTTTATGCTATTTTTTTAGCGTTAAAATAACAAAAAAGTGATCGTTGAATTTATTCTCACTGTGGTGAAAAAATTTTATTGTGAACTAGAGTCGAATTGCTCACTAAAAAAATGAGTTATTCTTTTTAAAATTACAAAAGTACTAAACAACTATGCTAGTCTTCCTTTATAGAAAAGAGGACTCATTGATCGCCCACTAAGGTATAGTTGGCAGTGAGATTCTAACTTAATCTTGAGGAGCAAAGTTGAAGATATTACCGACTCACACAACAATTATTGGTTAATAAAAATGATATACATAGAGAGAATGATAGGTCGATTATTATTAATTGAGATAAGTTAAGTTATTTTAAGTTATAACATGAAAACCGAAAAATACTCATCGTCCTTCATTTTAGTAGTCGATGCTAATATATTTATAAAACCTTATATTATGTAAACGGAAGAAGTTTGTAATTCCATCTCATATATATAGTTATTCTAACACGTATTTGTTGTATATTATTTGACATTTTTTTTTCATAATTGGTTGAATAATACTCTATTTTTTTTTAAAATTAAATATTCATTTTGTATAAAAAAAAAAATGAGAAATTCAATTTCGCATTATTTTTCAAAACAGGAACTCTCTATACTTCACATTTTCTCTAGTCTATTTTGCACCCTAAATGTAATTTATCCTCTAGATATGAAACAACTTTTCCTTTCTGCCAAAAGTCATTGACATAACATTTTAAGGCCTTCTAATCTAGAAAAAATATCAAGATTTATTATAACTTCATATAAATCATAAATCTGCTATTTGTTTCCAAGAAGCAGTAGAAATGAGAAACCAGATGAATGAATTTCTAATCAATGAGACAGAGAATAAGAAAAGACGATAATTATATTTGTATCGCGATGATCAGAACCATATGATTTTACACCCAGTTCTTCTGCAGATATTCCACTTGATCCTGAATAGCTGCTGATGCACTTAGTTGATAGACTGGTATCGATCAGATACACGTCTTGGCGGCAACTTCCTCAGGATGAAAAGCACCAAACTAGTTGGTAAAATCTCCACTATCTGAAACAACAGTAGCATTACAAGCAAAAGAAACGCTTTTTAGGATCAAGTGTTGGTAGTACTTTTCGTCTCTCCTAGATCGCGTTCTTGAAAATGCAGGTATGCAATGCATATTTCTAAGAAACTCGTCTCATAATAGCACGGTTTAAAGGAAAACTTCGATAAAGAGGTGGTGTTGATTGCCAATGGTTAAAAAATATGTTTTTCTGAAAAGTTAAGGTAACGACATTTGCTTTCGCTTTGGTACATATTAGATCAATTGATAACCTGGAGTTGCATGATATATTAAACGATGCAAATTGTTTAAATCAGAGATTCGATATGAACTCGCTGAATCATGAAATATCAAGTACCGTGTAATAGAAAAGAATTAGGACTGGATGGTCCACGACAGCAAGATCCGCATCCTTGTTGAATGCAGAAAGAGCATCCTGCAATAAGAACCAAATAAACATCTCAGGTACTTCTGTTATTGTTTAGATACAACTACGTGTGTATATATATTTTATAGCTCGTGATATCTCACCATAAAGCATCGTATCAAGAAACAAGCGCAGCAAATCCCTGTCACGTATCCAACCTACCAAAGCCCATGATCAAGGATTACAAATACGGCATCTGATATAAATTGCAAAATTTGGTAGAACTATCACTGGTTTATTCAATTCATTCAAATACAATAATTCGTTCTACGAGTCAAAGAAAGAAATACAGAATCCATCTTTTGAGCAACGCAATAAGTTATGAAGTTAACAGACCTCCTGTAGTTTCCTTTGACGACTCACGGATTCAATGGGGAAGCGTTGTAACATAATGAACAACCTAAAAGAAGATAGTAAATAAAATCCATTGTGGTTTTAATCGTTTTCAGATTTTGACACATAACAAAGTGAAGCTGACAGAAAATTACCTTCCACCGTATACAACAAATCCGAGAGCAGCAGAAAATGAAATCACTGCATAAAGTCAAGACACTGCATCATCTTACAAAAGTAATCCATCTTTTTTTCTTTCTTTAATAAAACCAAATCTTGTTTAATGTCGAAGGTAATGTAAAATAGTAATTACCCGAAAAAAATAGTCTAGAAACTTGAATTGGAGCAGGATTCTGGCTTACTCTTATGTAGACCCAAATACAAACCTACCATGAAACAGATATTAAAAAAAGCAGTTATTAGGATGGTTAAAAATCAGTAGCAGCTTGTAATGAATTTTTACATATAACTAAATTTACGAGTAAAAAGTTTGCGAAGAGTTTGAAGTCTACCTGGATTATGTACACAAGTGCATTGATTATGTAATACGTCGGACGAAGTTTTTCAACAGGAAGATTTCTTGCCTGAAGGAGATAAAAACTCAACAAAATTGCATGATACTCCCTCCATCCCAAGATAAATGTCCTCATTGCATTTTTTTACGGAATTTAAGTTTTGCCAAATTCAATAGAGAAACATGATAAAATGTCATATATAACCCCCTATTTAGTTTTTACTACTGCCTCAATTCTACCCTATTGAAAAACACATAATTATTTCGAAAATGGATAAATTATGACAGTTATTTTGGGACGGAGGGCGAAACAGTTATGACCAGTTAAAGCATCCCTTACTATCAGTAGATATAGTACCTGATGATATATCTCTGCCCAAAACAGAACAAGTAATGTATATGTTGAGAAAAACAGAAGACCAGGGAGATCAAAAAGCATCAATTCAAGTACCTGTTTCATTATTTAGCAAAAAAAAAAAAAGTACCTGTTTCATTCACTATATATATAAATACTTCCTTCACAAATGAAAATCTTAATGCTTCCATTGCAAAACAAGAAGGGTAAAAAAGGTCAAACTAACGCAATTGGTCCAGCACTTTTGAATATTGCCACAGATTCAACACCCCGTCCCCGTTATATGTATGTATGTATAGAAACGGGGACAAAGGCAGGTCGGCCCCAGATTTCTAAAAATACTACTAGATATAGTAAATTTTATATGTAGTTCGGAATATTTTATCAAATTCGCCCCCCAACATTTTTTTTTTGCAGTTTTTATATGTAGTTCGGCATGCTGTTGCAGTTTTCGCCCCCAACGCAAAATTCCTAGCTTCGTCCCTGTATAGAAAGGTAAAAAAAATACCTTGGGCCTTAGATAGAATACATTCCTATGGAATCCAAAAAGGATAGCTCTCACTGTGACAAAAAACAACATATTTTCTTTAGAATATTTCAAATTTAGCAAGAATGGGTTCTAATATAGAAACTATCAAGAAATCAATACCAAACCTTACATCCTGTCACAACAAAATTCATCAAGTGAAAAACCTTTTGAGTTGTCCAACCATATTCAGGTACTCTCAATTGAATACGGATAAGTTGTACCTACAAGCATGATCAATAATCTTGATTTAAAGAAAAACACATAAATGTAAAGATAAATTCACTTAATCCATAGCATCCCAAGTCAAATGCACTCCGGATCTTCTAATACAGTAATGATATTATCGCATCATACCTGGAGAAATGCGATTAGTCCAAGCCCGTAAATTTACTTTTATCCAATAGTGTTACTCAATATCATTAGCGTACTATACAGTGTATTAGAAGATCCAAAGTCCGAAGATTAAAAAAAAAATTTGATCATAATGGCCATGTCTTGACAAATAAGGTATTACATGACCATGTTTCTGGTGGACTATATTTTTTGGCATGAACGGATTTTGAGAATCCGTCCTGAAAACGGATTTCAGGAATCCGTTTTTTGCTGGCATATTGAATGCTTAACATGTCACCAAAAGAGTATTCTACTGTCAGGAAAGACGGATTTTGGGATTCCGCTCATTCTAAAAAAAGCTCCCAAAAAAGCATGTCGTTTCATACTCATCCTGCCAAAACATGGTCTTTCTGATAAAAAAAACTCAAAACTAAGGGACAATGATAATAATGGCAATGATAAAAATAAAAATAAAAAAGAGTACCAAAGCAACAAAGGACACCAAGGTGTATAATCCACAGAGAGTGTAAAAACTAGCATGCTGCCAATTTGTTGAGCTTTCAATCTTATCCCACCAATCAAAGAGGCTAATCTCTGCTATTCCCCCACCAAAATCAAATCTTTCTTCTGTTTTCATCAGCATTGAACCCATCATGAACAATACATCAAATTAGTGAGGAAAATTTCAAAATCAAGAAGAAAAAAAAAATTAAATAGAAATCTAGGTTAAAGAAAGATTTACAGTTTTTTTACCCTTTTTTTGGGAGACAAGTGGAAGCAAAGTGGAGAGTACAGGTGGGGGATCCGCGTTAATCATGGAGTAGCTGACTGACTTGGCCCCTTCTGCTCTTGCTCCCCCCTATATATTCGTTCATTTTGCAACTGCCTCCACAACATACACTTGGATATATAGAATTTAATCATCAGGGTGATCAATTTTCCTTCCAATTTGCATCAAAAGATGAAGAAGGGATTCAAATAATTTCCTCATTCTTTAATAATTTTGCACCAAGAACATGAAGGCGATTACAGAAGAAGCCGATAGAGTTGTATGGGAGAGTAGATGATAAGTGAAGACTGAAGGGGAATATATGGCAATTACAATTTTCTTCTCCATATTTAATTTTCATCTTATTCTTCACAGTAGTTTGTCTAATTGATACATTCCAAATTTGACACATTTTACTTATTTTTAATTTTGATCATTGGAACCTAAGAGATGATCGATCTCCTTGCGGGTGGCCTTGATTAGGAGACAACAACTGCGAAGGGAATTGAAAAATTAATCTGGTCAAGAAGTTCCTCTTGCTTTGCTCGCAGTTGGGGAATTTTTTTCGCTTGAGATATCTAAAATCAAACATCTCAATTTTTTATAAATGTAGTAGAGTTTTATAAAGGCAAATTGATCGTTATTGTCCTTAAATAATTTATTACTCAGGTATAAGGTCGTTTTTCTGTACATTAAAAATCCTCAAACAATTTACGATTGGTGTGTAAGGTCCTTCTGTCAAAAAAATTGTTAGTCAACTGTTAATTTAATTTTTTTACTGGGTCAACGAAAACATATTAGGGGTATAATTGGTATATCACAATTTTTACATTACCACTACCACCATATCCTTCCTACCCCGGTAAACCCAAGCATCCCCACCATCTCCGGCCACCATCTCCGGCAACCACCCCCGCTCCAACTCCCGCTCCAAGCATCCCCCACCCTCCCCTACCACCCCCGCTCCAACAGCCACCATCACTCCAGCCCATTCTCCTTCATCTACGGTAACCTCCCCCATCTCTTCATCTCCGGTCAAACCAAGAAAAAGCTCCTCAAAGAAACACGGACATTAAACCCATTCTTCCAAACCCAAAACTCCATCTCCGGTAACCTCCCAAACCCCATCTCCTTCATCTCCGGGTTTTTTTTGGAAGAGATTTTAATTGCTTTAATGGTTTCTGGGTGGGGGCGGGGGTGGGTTGGAGGAATACACAAGGCTTTAATGGTTTCCAAAAATCCAAAACAGAAATCATCCCAAATTCATCTCATATCCAAAAATTCACAGCAGAAATCATCCCAAATTCAAAACCCACAACAAAAATCATCCCATATTCACGAAACCCTAACCCCATAACAAGAAAATTTCGCATTTTCAACACCCAAAAATCAAGAAAAATCAACTTTTTTTTTATTCATCAAAAAAAGAAAGAAAAGACAAAGCAAATTTTTTTTTCTTTTTACCTCAAGAAGATTTCATCAAATGAAAAATCCACAACAGAATTCAAAAAACCAAAATACTAAGATATATATATATATATATATATATATATATATATATATATATATATTACGAGAATTTCTCGGGGAAGGAGGATTCCAGTTGGGGTGCATAGGGCGAGGGTGGGGGTGGGGGGTGGGTTGGAGGTTGAAGAAGAGGTGAGGGTGCAAAGTACCATATTACCCCTCAAGTTTTTATTTTGACTCCATTTTTTTTAAAAATCAAGTTGACCGTCACTTTTTAGACAGAAGGACCTTACACACCAATCGTAAATTGTTTGAGGATTTTAATGTACAGAAAAATTCGGTAGGGACCTTATACCTGAGTAATAAATTGTTTAGGGACAATAATGACCAATAAGCCTTTTATAAATATTCTAAAAAGAGAGTAAGGATATCGGTGACCTATAGAGATGGTTGGTTGTAGCAGGTCGGTTAGAGTGTTTGAAAGAATAAAAGGAGAACAAATACATAAAATGTTTAAATTTGATAATGCAAAAACTTAGCATTGCTAATACGAATTTAGTGTAAAAATGACTCAAATGAATCATAACATATTTGATGGAAAGGAGACAGGGAAGAATAAAGCGACAGTGAACTTTTTGATGGCACACAGTTTAGGGGTGTGAGAAAAAAAGAGACGAAGTGGAACGTGAATAACAAAAGTAACAGAAAGGGGATGGTGGAGAGATGACGGGGAGTGGTGGAATTGGGGAATTGCAAATTAAAACTAAAGATGGGCGTTAGAGAAGGGCTTCAGACAGGTTGAAAGAGTTGGAGAGCTCTGTCAATTTGTGAACTATTAAACAGGGTGGGTTTTCGGAGGAGGTGATAGACTTTGCAAATTATCCTTGGAGGTGGTGGGTGGACAGACGACGATTTATAAGTATTAGTCGTGATGCGTTGAAAAAGATGAAAGTTACGATTGCAAAAGAGGTGGAGAAAAAAATTATATTATTAATTTATTTATTTTTTCTACTGAAAATATTTTTCAAAAGCGATCATGTGACAAGCACATAACCATCATCCGTTATGAGTTAACGGAAAAACATATGAAAATATTAAAATCAATACATTTACAAAGTTGGGTGTTAACAACCACAACAAAATATTAATCCTAAGTAATTGGGGTCTGTTACATGAATCAATATAACATTTTAGTGTGGTCGTTCAAATGAATATATTGCCTCCACTTACTTATGTCAAACATCATACATTAATCAAAGTCTAACAAATTCATATCATTATTGACGACTTTTATCCAAACTTTCTTCGGCCTCCCCTTACCTCTTACAACCTCATGCCTCCATCCTTAAAGTTTCCGAAACGGAACGTCAGTCGGTCTTCTTTTTATGTGTCAAAATCAGCGTAAGCGATTTTTCCTAATATTTTCTTCAATATGTGCAACTCCTATTTTCTCTCGAATAATGGTTGAGTGTTAAAAACTACAAAAATTAATTTAAGAGCTAAAATAAATAATTACTAAAAATTCAAATGCCTTTGGCGTTTTTTGCCCGTTTATTAAATGATTGGATAGTCAATATCTAACTGTACAATATTAACAAAGAAAACACAGTCAATACTTGAATCGGATGAGCTTTTTGGAAGTAAGAAATGGAAAAATTTAAATTAAAAAATAATTAAAATCTAAAATAAACCACAAACTCGTAACATCTCAACATATATCGTACTTTTTGTGAAACAAAAGATATATTGTAATTAGAAAACAACTGTCGTTTCACCTAGACCTATTGGTAAAAAAATGCAAAGTCATTCTTTCAAGTCCTGCCTGTTGTACTTTGGTTATGCAATTATTATGCTACTTTTTATTATAGAGTTGACCACCACACCATAGTGCCACTAAATTTTTAATTAACAATTGTACTACAATAATTAAAGTGGTATCATTATTTTTGTGAAAGTGGCAGATCTGCTTAAGCATTTTTTATAGTACCAGGTGACAAAGTTTGTCATTCTCCTTTTTTTTTGAATAAAGTGATGGTGACTAATACCTTTCGCTACTTCATGTTTGGGATTTTGTGTCCATGAGCGAACATATCAGACTTAACTGAACAACCAGCGCAAGCACTAGCACCAATAAGGAACAAGTATAATTCATAGAAGCCGGCAACACTAGCCAAGATTCGAACTCATAACCTCGGCTTTACCAACACACTTGGGAGTGAGTTTGATTGTTACTTATAACATTGTCCGGCTTTGAATCTTATAGTAAATTGTCTATTAGTACAATATTATAAAATCTAAAATCATCTATTACAATACTATAAAATAATTACACGTGAAACATTATGTTTCATCCAAACTCATAAATTTTCTTTAATTCAATGATGTTACTATATATGAAACAATATCGCTAATGTACTAGACAATATACTAGATGATGTGGTGGAAGAACTGAAATCTTTTGTCCTACATTTTCATAAGAGATTTGGGTGTATTTGAATTAAGTGTATGTTTAAAAGTTTCTATATGAGTTTTTTTGTAAAGTGAACAAAGTGAGATAAATTTACGCCGTTTAACTAATAGTTAAAAATCGAGTGTCTAACTTATAATTTAGGAGATAAGGATCAGCGTAAAAAAAAGAGTAAAAATTGTACATTAATTTTTGGTAACGGACTAAATATATTCCCAGCCTACATAATGAACCAATATAATTTGACTTGGTCTTCTCATTACCTAATTTACTAGTATTTGGAAATGGAGGTTACCTAATTTACACAACCATATAAACCCAACAAATATTCTGTATTTCTTTCTTTTTTTATTTGAAAAGTGTTACAGTTTTTTTTGCTTCAACCTAAAAGTTATGATTTCACACTAGTAATAACAGGTAATGAAAACAGTTAAAAAGCAGGGGTTGGAGAGCTGACCAAAACTGAGGTCCCCAAAAAGATGACCAGAAATGAGTACTTTGATTGAAACTTTTGCAAGAAAATATGGGGAGAAGAAAAACTGAAAAAACAGCAGTCCGACTCTTATGCGAAATAAGGAAAATTTTGTATCGTACTAAACAATACGGATTGTCAGATGATAGTTTTAACGGTCCAGATTTGGAGAGAGAAAAGTTACTGCAGGACTAAATTTTTTTTCTCTTTCCAAATTTAGACCGTTCAAATCTATCATCCAACGGTCTATATTGTTTCGTACGGTGCAAAACTTTTCCTATTCCGCATAGGAGCCGGAGTGAAAAAACAGCTGTATATATAATTAACAAAATCAAAGAACACAACAGTGATTCTGACTCTCTGTAACTTTTTATTACATTATAATACAATACAAACAATAGTATTAAACGCTGTAAAAAAAAACAATAGTATTAAACAAATCAATAAAGATAACAAAGTCAATAAGGGAAGGCCCCAAAGCAAAGTCCTTTTTGCAGCATTTCTTGCTTATTTCTCAACAACAACAAAATCCCATTTCACTGTTTTTTGCAAAAACTCCTTGAAATTCCCAAATCTTTCAATCCATTTTTTTTCTTTTCTTTTTTTTTTGTAATTTTACATCTAAAAAAAGTAGTCAGTGGGTTGGTCAAGTCATACGCGGATACAAGATCTTTCCTTTGCTTGCACTTGAAAGATTAGGAGGTTTGGTAGATCTGTAAGTGCAAGATTTTGATATATAGATAATGGGGTTTTTGAGTTTTTACTTGATCCTTGAGAAAAGATTGAGTCTTGATTGGAATTTTTTAGAATTTTTAATTTGTACTGTTCTTGGTGGTGACAAAAAAAATTTGATGTGTTGTTTTAACAGGTTGTGAAGCTTAGGGTTTTAGAAGTTGAAGGTAGATGTTGATTTGTTGTGGAAGAAACTGAGTTAGGGATTAATTTATATATGGATAACTTATGCTGCTTCAGCTCTCAGGTGAGTTTCTTATGTTTTTCTTTAATTTCTATGATGTTTTCAAATTTTTAGAAAGTTTTTTTGGATTGGATTTTTGTCTACTTGGAAGGTTGATGATCCATAGGATTTGTTATAAATTTCTTGTAACCATGCTGTTTGAGTTTCTGGGAGCAGCCTTTATTGTTAAATGTTAGGCCTATCTCTTATTCATCCTCGCCCATTCCCTCACCCCCCCCAATTATTGGGGACTTAATGGGTTACGTAATTGTTGTATTTGTTGCATGTTGTTTGAGTTTCCTCAAGGACTGGTAATTTGTGGAGGCTGTGTCTGTGAATTTCGAATTTGGTTGTCTTGTGTGGTTGTAGGAAAAGTGAACCGTATTTATCTTCTATGTGTATCATAAAAGGTCTAGTTTATGTATTTAAATTGGCTGTTACTTTGGTTGCTTTCTGACGAAAGCTCGAGTTTTATGATTTTCGGCCAAGTATTTCCTTTTAAGATGTTTGTTATTCAATTCAATGAAGAGCTTCGTGCTCTCGGAGGCGTTTCTGCTGCTGCTTCACGTTCAGCAGGAGAATCGACATAGTTAAACGTCTTTTTTCTATAAAACTTTTAGTGCCACTGAGATATAAGATGTAAAGGTGAAATTTGTCTTAAGCCTATTTATCATCATTGTTGACGCATATGAGTGAGAGTTTACTTCCGAACTATGTTCTAACAATAGATGACAACATATTTTCGATTGAGGAGTTAGTTTTTGCATTTTGTTATTCTTTTCCTATGTTTGTTCTTTTCTATTGGATACTCCGATTTTTCAGTTCGCAGAGTTGAAAGTTCTTTTTTGTCTTTAGTTGGCAGGGGGGCGTTCTTCATGTGGCACCGGAAAAGGAAGAAGCAATCATGGTACTGTCAAATACGGATTCACTCTCGTAAAGGGAAAAGCAAACCACCCCATGGAAGATTACCATGTTGCTAAATTTGTTCAGATTCAAGGACGGGAGCTTGGACTATTTGCTATTTATGATGGGCATTTGGGTGACAGTGTGCCGGGATATCTACAGAAGCATTTGTTTCCCAATATCTTGAAGGAGGTTGGTTGCTATTCAACACGAGTCGTTTTCCAATATGCTTCATTCCTCGGATCCTACCAAGTATAAAGATGAAATGAAAAACTCTCGTCTATATTTTTTGGTTCTTATCTCTTACCTTTGATTTGAAATGATTCCAGGAGGAATTCTGGACAGATCCTAATCGATCCATTTCTAAAGCCTATGAAAGAACAGATCAAGCAATTCTCTCACATACTCCTGACTTGGGAAGAGGTGGGTCCACTGCTGTCACTGCGATCCTTATAAACGGCAGCGAGTTATGGGTCGCAAATGTTGGAGATTCACGAGCAATCTTGTCAAAGAAGGGGCAGGCGATACAGATGTCGATTGACCATGAGCCCAACACAGAGCGGGGGAGCATTGAAGATAGAGGAGGCTTTGTCTCGAATTTGCCAGGTTTTTCCTCTGATGTTCTATATTTGTCCCTTAATGCTTTATATTCGGCATCAGTATCTGTAAGGGAAATTTGGGGTTATGCATATCGAAAGTTTCTAACTTCTTTCAGATGTATAACATTACGACAACTTGAATAATTATTTTAGCATTTTTAATGCATAGTTGAGTCCTGTTTGCTTTTACATGATAAATTATATGAATCTGTGATTTGAATTTCTTTCAGAACTATAGCTGGTTGGAGTAAACTTGGCAACTTCTCGTAATTGAGTGTGCAGTTTATGTAGTATTTTTGGAGAATCTCGAATATTACCAAAAATGAAAGTGGGTCTTAATCTGGAAAGGGACTTGACAGTTTCGTATCTTTGAACGTGGTTGTTGGGAGGGGTGGGATTGCATAGCAGGAACTTATTTCATGAACATCCTCCATCTACAAAACCCCTCAGCTTCTAGCCAAGAAACGAATTAGTTTACTGCTTTCACTTTTGTTTTTTAATTTTGGGAAATTCAGACAGTAATTACACTTCTGGCACCTCAAGTTACTCGAGAAAGTTAATTGCAGTTGACGTATTCCGCACCCCCACCCGCGCATTTTGTACTGCCTTTAGGCTTAACTTTTCATTTTCCTAAGAAGTTAGTATGCGCTTCTTTCCCCTCTTATACGTTTGATGTCAAGGACAAGTGATTTCATAATATTCAATTGATAAAACCTCCTCCTCCGATGCATTCTGTAACAGGAGATGTTGCACGAGTTAATGGCCAACTGGCAGTTTCTCGTGCTTTCGGAGACAAGAACCTGAAAACACACCTCCGTTCAGATCCTGACGTCACAAATGCAAACATAGATAATTCCACGGACATCCTCATCCTCGCAAGTGATGGTGTATGGAAGGTACCCTTTTCCCTTATCATCATCTACACAATTGATTAATAATGTCTCTCGTTCTTAATTTTTCTCCGGTGGATTCTCCAGGTAATGTCTAATCAAGAGGCACTTGACATTGCACGGAAAATCAAGGACCCGCAGAAGGCAGCCAAGCAACTAGCAAACGAAGCAATATACAGAGAAAGTAAAGATGACATCTCCTGCATTGTTGTTCGGTTTTAGGGGGAGGGTGAAAGCGCTTGAAGTCAAATCTGTCCATGCTGTATGTGTATATAGTGATGGTTTTACGCGATACAGACTCATCGAGGTATCAAAGTCGAATTCGGTTCTTCATTTCAACGCAGCTTATAAATATCCTCCTTTTCAGCTCATTGTAATATTTTTCTAAAGTTCTGTTAAATCATGTTTGTGAGAGAGGCTTTGTTATAGCTTTGATTCTTCGATATGTAGATTTTTACAACATCAAATTTTCTGTCATTTTCATAAATAAAAAAAATGATGCTTGGAAAATATATTGTTGAGAAAAGATATGGGTATTATGGGGAGAAATTGTGTAAAATATGGAAGGGAAATTTTAGTTTTGGTGTGGATAGTTTTTTATTTATTATTTCAATTTAGCTGGTAAAGTTTGACAATTTATTCTAGAAATGCAGCTTTGATTCTTCTCTGTCATGAGTCAATCAATATACCTAAAATTATGGTCCTACATTAATTCATTTTTGTGCTATACCAATAATTCAATGGACCTTGCTAGGCTACTAGAATTATTAGTTAAAACATTGACTAAAATATTTTTTCGGACCTTTTTGCCCTTATAGTTGGGTGAATCCCTTATACCAACAGGGGGTAAGATAGTCATTTAATACCCTCAATTTGGGGGTTTAGGGTTTCTATCCCCAAAATTCTAGTAGTAAAGCATTTTCCTAATTCAATTCACATTTATTTAGCCACATATCTTTGAAATTTCCTAAATATGGCTCCACATCACAAGGGATAGGTCCCTGTGTTAAGTTTATATATGGCCTCAGTCTCAATTAAAAGTTGAAAGTAGAATTTTGTAATAATTTATTGCATATTTATATAGAAATTTTTGCAGAGTAGGTGAAAGTGCCCTTCAAATCCTAAGCACATACAGTAATAGCAATTCCCTAATTAGTACTATTTTTATTATATAATATAAATCTTTTATGAAATGTAACGAAAATTAAGGAAACAAAAAACAAGTTACTCCATCCATCCCTAAATAAGGTTAATACTTGAGTATTTCACACGAATTAAGAAAGAGCAAATAGCCTTTTCTGAAACAAAAATAGTTACGAGTGCTATATCTGCCACAAATCATTTTTCCGTGCCTTTTTTGCCATGAAACATATTATGAGTGCTACAAATGCCACAAAAAGAGGGAGGGTTAAAGGAAAAATAGGTAAGAGATCAAATTAATTTTAAATAGACCCTAAAATCAAAATTTTATATTATATTGGGTACCTAATTTTATTTTATTTTTAATACTGGACCCTTCTTCCCAAATTTACCAAAACCCTCACCGCTACCTTCTTCTTTCTTCTCTTCCCACATCGAGCCACCACCACCTCCCATCTCGTTACCCAATCCCTGCCCCCACCCATACCAAAGAGTACCAAATCTGACAAAAAATGACTGCTTGAAGATTTGGAGAGGCGTGGTGAAGGTGATAGCCTAGCAAAAAATGCCTAAGAACAATTAGATATTCTTAGGAAATTGGTCCCGCATTTTGCATATTGCTTTGCGAGAGTCCTTTTTGTTCAAGAATTTCGATGGTTTCGGATGCA
Organism: Vinca minor; assembly: GCA_026122235.1. Classification (NCBI taxonomy): domain Eukaryota; kingdom Viridiplantae; phylum Streptophyta; class Magnoliopsida; order Gentianales; family Apocynaceae; genus Vinca; species Vinca minor. The sequence goes on along the minus strand of JAOCZM010000201.1, from coordinate 2,468,766 downwards.
AAGCATCTCGTTAGGTTAATTATGTACTGCAAACTAATCTACATTTTGTTTAGTACTTTGACTGGTATGTATTTTGTTTAAATTTTTTTTATGGTTTTAGCAGCAAAGCACTTGGTTAATCATGTAGTGCAAAGTGATGAGCATTTTTCTTATTGCTTTGACTTATATGTATTTTGTAAAACAGTTTCTAAAGGTTAGAGCGCAGCAAAGCATTGTGAAATTTGTTATATGTGTCTGAAATATAGACCTAGAAGTGCTTTCATCATATGGATTGCTATTCTTGGTTAATTTTCAGGGGGTATGGGTGGGGGTTAGGGATTGTGTAGCGGGATGGGAGGTGGTGGCGGCGGCTCGAGGTGGGAGGAGAAGGAAGAAGAAGGTGGTTGAGGCTTTGATAAATTTGGGAAGAAGAGGTCAATTATTTAAAAAACAAATTGTGTACCTAATTAAATATAAAAATGTGATTTTAGGGTCTATTTGAAATTAATTTGATCTCTTACCTATTTTTCCTTTCACCCTCCCTCTTTTTGTGGCATTTTTAGCACTCATAAAATGTTTAATGGCAAAAAAGGCACGGAAAAATAATTTGTGGCAGATATAACACTCGTAACTATTTTTTTAATTTCCGGTTTATTTTTCTTTCTCCGTAAAAATACCGAACCCAACCCAAGAATCAATAAAACCTTTCTCTCTCCTCTTTTCTACTGCTAAAACCCTCCTAAAACCCCCAAAATTTAATAATTCGCCGAAAAATCAAAATTAGAAATAGATCAAAGAATGTCGAAATTATCAAAGCTTAAATTATCATCAAACACCAAGGCCGCCTGGATCGTGATCGGAGTCGGAGTCGGCGTCGGCGTCTTCATTCTCGCCGAGACTTATCGCCGGCGACGGAAGGCTCGAAATACAATTAAAGAAGATTTCGGAGCATTTATTGAACGGTTTGAGCTTTCTCCATTCCCTCAACCTCCTCCTCCAGCTGCTAAGCTCCCACTCACTGGCCTGACTTTTGCCATCAAAGACATGTGAGCTTTTTAATATATATATATATATATATATATATACTACCTCCATTTCATAATATAAGTGGTTTGGGACCTGAAAATTAAATAAACACAAATAATAAAGTATTTTCTTAGTCAAAATATAAATATTAATGTCTTAAATAGAATTAGTTGTAATATTGTTATTTTGACTAACAAAGTACCTTGTTTTTTGCTTCTTTAATTTTCTTTACATGTACTAAACTACTTATATTATGGAAAAGGAGGGAGTATTTTTTTTCTGTTACTACTTGGGAAATCATGAATTCAATGATATATCGGAAGTATTTCTGAGCCATGATATTTTTTTATTTGGTAGAATTGATGTGAAGGGATACGTGACGGGATTTGGAAATGTGGACTGGAAGAGGAAGAATGAGGTGGCAGGGGAAACAGCCGTCGTGGTGATGGCACTTTTGAAAAATGGGGCTGCTTGTGTTGGCAAGACAGTCATGGATGAATTTGGCTTTGGGTAATTTTTCTTTTTTTCCCGCAAAAGTTTGATTTTTCTGCAATTAAATAGGTAACGTTATAAGAAAACTATCACTTAAAGGAAGGATAAAAAGGGGGTGTATTGTCTATAGCATGAAAAGAGGATCTATTCTATTTTTTGTTCTTGTGGATAATGTATTTGGGTTGAGTAGGAGGTACTTAGAATTATTTATGGATTCATTATCAGGATAACTGGGGAGAATGCGCGATATGGTACTCCAACTAATCCAAAGCTGCCAAATCATGTACCGGGAGGTTCATCTAGTGGTTCAGCTGTAGCTGTTGCTGCCGAGCTTGTGGATTTCGCTCTTGGTATGCATTTTTCGTCTCAAGTTTATGTGGATGCCAATCACTGTCATTGAAGGTCTTCTCAATTCAACTAAAAGTAGTTTAGATACTTTGTTATCCCTTTCTCTACGTTGGCAAGGCTTCTGGGGTATTTCTAAGTTCTTTTTGCCTAATCTGCTTACGGGACTACAAATTTCATGTTTTTGGAAGGGGTCCCCCATTTGGTCTCTTTGCCTCTTTTAAGTCTCTGTTGCCAAATCTATTCTAACAAAGGAAATTCAAACCACAACAAACTTTTATTTGTGTAGGCCTTTTAGCACATTCTAAAATGATTTCTTAAATGGTGTTGTAATGGAAATTTCGGGATTTTGCAGGCACTGATACTTTTGGGTGTGTAAGAACTCCCACATCTCTTTGTGGTATATTCGGATTTAGACCGTCACATGGGATTGTTTCTATGATGGGCGTTCTGCCAATTTCTCAAAGTCTAGACACTGTTGGTATGCAAATATACTTATATGTTATTGTTATTACGGCGTTATGGTGTTTTATAGGAGATTAGTTGTTCTGCATAATGATCTTCATGTACCATCTCTTCATTTTGGCCTACTTCTGTGAAATGGCCATGTAGCCCCATTGTATTTGCGGTGTGTGGGCTACAAATGACAAAACATTCCAGATGTGAAGTAATGCTACTTCTAGAACTAGTATAGAAAATGCAATCGTTTATTCCTAATTATGCGGTCTTTCTCTAGAGACACCCATTCAATCCCTTTCCCTGCAAAGAAGGGAAAAGAAAATATAGGAGTTTCCAAGTAGAACGTTTTCAAGAAATGATCAGTGTTTGGCTAGATATTTTAGTATCATAAATTGTTTGAAGGATTTATGTCAGCTCTCTGCTGATTATGTACCTATAGGTTGTCTGGCACGTGAAGCATCAACCTTGCATCGTGTTGGACATGTTCTGCTTCAGCTGAAGCCATTGGAACCCAGAAGGACAAGACACCTTATAATTGCTGATGATCTCTTTCATCTTTCTAAAGTTCCCAAATGGAAGACTGTAGATATCGTAAAGAAAGTAGCAGAAAAGTTATCTGGCTGTAAGTCAAACTTCTTGTTCATATGGAAGATTCTTATATTTTATCCTTTCTTTCCCAGCAGGGGTGGTTGTGCCTTGACCAGAGTTGTTTGAAATTGATTCTATCACTCATCTGTTCTTTTATTAATTATGCAGATGCGACTCCTAAACATATGAATTTTGGGCAGTATGTTTCTTCAAATGTGCCTAGTTTAAAAGGATTCCATGAAGAATCTAGAAACCAGCCAAACTCGATATCTACGCTAACCGCTCTCTCCTCGGTCATGTTTCTGCTACAAAGGTACTATAAAACGGGTTTGATGCTAATGCATTGTTAAAAGCACATTAGATTGATAACTTGACGTGATTGGGGTTGGTTTCTTGACCACATCTGATACCTTCATTTTCTTGAGCCTTCATTTCTCTCTGACAAATTTTTTTTATATGTAATTTGCTTTCAGACATGAGTTCAAAATGAATTATGAAGAACGGATTAATTCAGTCAAACCCAAATTAGGTCCTGATGCCTCTCACCATGTTCTTGCAGCAATTAATTCTACGCCTGAGAACATCAAAGTTCTTTATAAAGTCAGGACCGAAATGCGAAGTGCTCTTCAGGGTCTTTTAAAGGTATCATTTTTCTGCGCTCAGCCTGATCTTTCCTGTCCTATTATTTGCTTGTTTAATTTTAGTAATTAGTAATTCTTAATTTTCTCAAAGGATGATGGGATGCTAGTATTACCAACAGTCGCAGACCCTCCGTTGAAGCTCAATTCGAAGAAAGGTCTTTCTGCTGAGTTTCATGATAGAGCATTTGCCTTACTAAGCATTGCAAGTATGTCTGGCTGCTGTCAGGTATGTTGGTGTTGTTGGTTCAGCATTCTGTTTCTGTTTCTGTTTTCTGTCTTTATGTTGATGTTTAATCACTCTTTTGTATTTTTTTCTTTTTAATAACCAGGTTGCCGTGCCATTTGGAAAACATGATGGTTTTCCCATGTCACTATCATTCATTTCGTCCCATGGGGCTGACAAATTTTTGCTTGATACGATGTTGGACATGTATTCAACTCTTCAAGAAGAGGTTATCATCGTTTCAAGGTCATCACCGTTGCCAGATACAAATGGTAACATGGATGCAGCGGAACTGTTGAAAGAAAAGGTTTTGTTTCATTACCTGCCTAGTTTGTAGTTGCCTCTGTGTGTTGGTTAACATATCATTATTGCAAATATCAAATTCTGAGAACACAAACGGGGGGCGGGGGGTCGTCGAGAGAATACAACCTTGTAAATTGTGCATGTCAGTAAATTGTGCTACCACCTTGTGACAATTAGTTTGTAGTTGGTGACTCGAGAGAATACAACTTATGTAAACACTCACTGACAATGTTTTCTTGTGGTCCCAAAGATGTTCCTTTTTTTTTTTTTGAAGAGAAGATGTTTCTTATTTAAACAAAGAATTCTTGTGCTTTAACCTCTTCCAGAAGTCTGAATCGGCAATTGATAGTTGTACATTGAAGATGAGATTTCAGATAGTTTATGTGCTGAGAGAATTAATTCAACCTACTCAGGTCTATCAGTTTTTCTAGATTAGTTCATATAGGATGAACAAGGGAAAGTTCACTGGAACTCTTCTCCAAATGCTTTTCATTTGCTGTGTAGGATAATCTGATTACTTACGTCAGGCTTCCTTGCAAAAACTAATTCAGATTTGGATACTCCGGAAAATGCTTGACATATAAACTCTATTCATGTAATTAGGTAATCATTTTCCAACAGAACAGAATGCTTTTCAACTTTGAACCTTTATGTGACTAAGAGTTGGATTATCCAACGATAGCTTGTTTTCTTGGGTGTTATAATAGTGATTTTAAACTTCTTTGTACTAGCAAAGGTACCTAGAAGGTTTTCCTTTCTGAGTCCTCGGAAATGCTTGTATACATGTGGGTGTACCAAATTGTGCTGCTCCGATTTTCACCATCTCTTTGCATGTCCTTATGAGCCTTTTGTTTCTTTATACATATAAATTGTATCTTTACGAATCTTGTTGCAGGGAAATGCTGCATACAAGGGAAGACAATGGAATAAAGCTGTAAGCTACTACACAGAGGCTATAAAACTGAATGGGACCCATGCCACTTACTATTGCAACAGGGCTGCTGCTTACTTGGAATTAGGATGGTTTGATTTATTCATCCAAACTAGACTTGTTTCTAATGATTGTGGTTTGTTTTATTTATTCTTTATTCTTAATGGAAAATTTCAATTGCTTGCAGCTTCCAAGAAGCTGAAGAGGACTGCACTAAGGCAATATCCCTTGATAAGAAGGTAAAAGGAGATCACAATTTCCTTGCTTTTCTATATTGTTGGAGCTGCTTTTATATTGGTGTTTGCTTTTTCATGTCATTCCTATTCTGCGTAGTTTCATTTGAGAACTAGAGCATGATTTCTATCATGATCGTGAGAATGAAATTAACATGGAGTGGTAATCAAATGAAAACATACAGAAAAAATGCCCATTATGAACCAAAATGACTTATCACTTATGTAAATATAGAGTATGTCGTCGTTCTCAGATTACACTGATTTATTCTTTGATTTCTCTGAGTTTTTCCATGTTAGGATGAAATGCTGTTAAATTAGTAGTCTTTATTTTAGCATGCATATCTGAGAAGCTGTACTGTATATTTTGTTTCCTTTCTTGACACCACTATATCAAAGGAGTATGGTTTTATCATGGAGTCTGTATTCTGCAATTTTTTGCAATTTTTTTATATGCGCTGTTCTTAGAATATGACCCCTGACATCTGCACCTCATCTCGTGGAATTAGAGGAATTGTGTGCAGTTGGATGAGAGGATAGCTCTTGATTATCCAGTTACAATGATAGTTATCTTTTCAGATGCTTTAGGCCAGGAATTTTTATTCCCGATTTACACAAACTAGGACCAATTGACTTGATGTGCTCAAAATGACTATTTGACTAAGACCAGAGAAATACGCTCAGCTTATGCTGTTCCATGAATTAATACTTTTCTGCTGTTTGAAAACAACCTTACAGAGCTTAGATTCTATACATACAAAATAATCTTGTTGAGGTTGTTTGATGGTTTATATTGTATCTATCTTTTCTTAGACATTGACATGAGCAAGTAATTATTTTCTTTATTTCGCTTGAACTAAATTTCTAACTCCTATTTCTAGCTTGTCCTAAAAGTGATCTAATTGTTGTTGCTAGGTTGGTTGGTTGTTAAATGAATTAATCCATTACAAAGTATTTTTATACTATCAGATAATCATTGTATTTGAATTAGCATTGTCAAATAAAGCTTCTCCTGTTTATTGTGAGAAAAGTGGGTGTGCATGGGATGCTCTTAGATCCTATCCCAGTAATATTTGAATTATGTTTTCACAAGCACTTTATTTCTATGCAGAATGTGAAAGCATATCTAAGACGAGGAACAGCTAGAGAGTCGCTTCTTTTCTATAAAGAGGCTCTTCAAGGTGAGAAATATGTACTTGCGAGTTGCGATTATATATTCTTTACTTGGTTCGATCTTCATCTAGAATCTATTTGTGTTACTGTTTGCTTTAAAGTCCATTAGAACACTAGTGCAACCTTATCTCTTACCAAATAACAATGGCCGGTTGATTTAGGTAGTGGTAATGTTCGCACATCAAACTGGGTCGAACCAGCAGCTATTTCAGTTTGTTTTATGGTAGTTTTTGTCTTGCTCTCAGTGACGTATATTAGTATTATAGACTGCTCAAATTTGGTTTATGTACAACCCAAAATGCCGGCTGATGCCTGCATATTCATACGCGAAGCAGACACTGGTGTTATAGTAATCATTATACTCTATTACGACCTTGTAATCTCAGGTTTCCTTTGTTTTATGCATTTCAGATTTCAAACATGCTCTTGTTCTTGAACCACAAAACAAGGTCGCCAACATAGCCGAGAAGAGACTGAGGAAACTTGGAGCAAATGGTAGTGTATAATGAATGAAGCGGCGTGAAGAAAGGGAGGCAAAAGAAGAATTTTTTCGAGCGGCAAAAAGTCCTTGAAAGAGGCATTCAGCTTAAAGAACGCTGGATAATTTTGGCCTATGTAAATATTAATCATGTTGACTTAGCAAAAAAAAAAAAATATATTAATCATGTTGTTTAGACATTTATTTTCAATTTTTGGTCCAAAGTAAGGTTTCATTCCGAACCAGTTAAATATTTTTTGCAATTGATTTATATATATTCTCTCTCAAACCAGGGACGAAGACAGGGGCAGTAGCTCCCGAGATTTTTAAAAATACTATTAGGTATAGTAAATTTTATATGTAGTTTGGAATATTTTATCAGTTTCGTCCACCAAGATTTTGTTTCGTCCACCAGAATTTTTTTCCAGCTTAGCAGATTATTGTTCTCCATAGTTAAAATTTGAATTTTCTTTCTCCAGAAGAAAATATGGCTAGACGCTTCAGCTTCACCGCCGGTACGGATTGGTTCTACCGGTATTTCTTCACATATTCCGGCCTCCGATCTGCCGTAACAGAATTCGCCGACGGCACCACAATCCACTGTCGGATAGAAAAATTAATTATCTGTCGCTTTAAAAAATTAAGAAAGTCTCAATGAAATTTCATGTGTGATGATAGGCATATTGGGGAGTATGCTCGATTAAAAATGCAGGGCATGCTTTGAATTTTGAGAAATCAAAGGAATTTGCAAAACTAGTGAAGAAATTTATTTTCGATTCTTCTTCTAATTACTCACCACCTTATAGTAGGCACCGGCGCTCTTGGAGTATAAGTTAAGAAAAACCCTCAACATTGATTTACCTAAAGACTATATAATTTCTATTTTTTACAGATTAGGCTTAATCAAACTGTATATACTAGTTAATACTTGAAAACATTTTTCATTTCCATATATTGTTCAATGATGTAAAAAATAGTTACAGTCATAACAGTGGGAAAAAAATTAGTGTACCTTGCTAGGCTCTAGAATTATTGGCTAAAAGATTGACTAAAATAGTTTTTCGGACCTTTTTGCCTTTATAGTTGGGTGAATCCCTTATACCAACAGGGGGTAAGATAGTCATTTAACACCCTCAATTTGGGGGTTTAGGGTTTCTATCCTCAAAATTTTAGGAGTAAATCATTTTCCTTATTATTATAGTTACATAGTACACTTTGCACCAATCCTGTAACTTAGCTTCAACGACCCCTCTTGCGAGCCCACGTAAAGTTGGGCTTTTGGCCCATTTTGACAGCAAAGATAACCCCTAAAACTAATACTAAATTTTTTTTTTTTGATGAATAAAAAATTACCCATTAATAATAAAATGGCCGGGGCCATTACAACCTGACAAGTTCCCAAACTCTTTCTAATACAACAAAAGAGAGGGAGTTGAGAAAGGAAAAAAGACAAACAAGACCGTAAAAAAAAGTTACATAAGGTAACGGAAAATAACCCACACCCCAAGAGGTGGGAAGCAACTAAAACTACTAATTTAACAAACAAACAAAAGATAGTCTTCTCTGCAGCATCTTCATCGTCATTTTCGAACCTCAGAGGCAAGTACTTGGTTTCAACCTCTTTCGTAGACAGCGATTCAGAAGAACATGGGGACTTATCAACGATCTAAAGAATCGCACTAGAAAATAAGTGGAAACTCGAAAAGGGGCCTGAAGCAGACCCGGGTATCCATATCTTACCACCGCCAACTAGTCGATCTTCTTAGATCGACAAAAGATCTCGCCCCCAAGTCTTGAATCTTGATGAAAAACGCATTAGAGAATGTCCATCGATGTTTATGGTCAAAAGTAGGGGTGAGGATACCAAAAAAGGGTAGAGAATGGCTAGATCCAACCAAGAATGGTTGGATCTAGCCATGGAAGCCAAGAAATAAGGAAGCTTCAAGAGGAAGAAAATGGAGAAAAATGGGAGAGAGAAGAGAAAAAGGGAGGAATTGAATACCCGTACACAAAAAAACTAATCTATCATTTCGGATCTTATGTGAAACTCTATGTGACATTTTAATTACGAAAACTTTCATTCATATTATTTAAACTAAAATGGGTAAATCGATAAATTTTAGGTGAGAACGTGATTATAATTATGAATGTTATAGAGAGTGTTACAGAAGATTCCGTGTGTCAATCCATCTATATATTACCGGTTCGGATTGTCTGTGACATTCATAAAACCTAAACTAAAATAGGCAAGACGATAAATTCTAGCTGTGAACATGATAATAAATAGAACCTAAACTAAGATAGGTAAACCCTAGAAATAAATTGATAGATTTTAAGTGAAAAAATGACTATAATTAAGAATGTTACAGAAGAGTATCAGAGAGAGTATATTACCCTATGCAATAGGAATCGGGTAGCCCAAGTGGTAAGGCTACCTGGCCACGGGACGGAGGTCCCGTGGTCGATTCCTGTATCTCCCATTGTGGGGTAATAAATTCTCCTCCTTGTGAGGCCAAGCTCCCTCCCGAGGCGTAGGGCGTGCTACAATCTCACTATCTGCAGTGACTCTCCACTCTTCTGCTCGAGGGCAATCGCCTTCCGGTGTCAAAAAATAAAAAAAAAAAAATAAACCTATGCCTATTATCAGGAATGCACCACATTGAAGAAGATTTTTGGTATTTGGCGAACTCTGAAATCCAAATGGCTCATTTTAGTAATGAACTAACTTCAAACATGATTAAACGATACATACCCTCTGAAAGGTACTGCCAAGTAACATATCCATTCTCCCTCATGCCAGGTGTCATTTTTTGTAGATTATTTTGTTATTTTAATTAATTATAAAAAAATTTATTGGTGCAAAAAAATTAAACTACTTTATTTAACTTGGGGAGGGGGAGGATTCGAACCCAGAACATTCAAGTTAAATGCTACACGACATTGTCAACTACTCTATCAGGTATTTGACAACTATTTTATTTAACTCTTTTACTGGAATGCTAATTTAAGTAAACTTTTTCACGATCTCTAACAAATCTAAACTAACAGTATTCTTGGTATGATATAATATTCTACATTAAATATATTGTCTTCCTTAATTTCAAGATTCAAAACTCATCTCATACTCTTAACCTCTTCTTTTATGATTATATTTTAGAAGTTTATAAATTTTTTAACCTTTACATTCTTTTATAAAAAAATTCATTGGATTAAAATATTTTTCCAAAATCAATCTATATTTATATTACATAACATGTTTTCAAGTTTTAACCCATCAGAAATCTTCAAAACTCAAACCCAAATTTCTTGAATTTTCGAACTCTTAATTATAATACAAAAACTTGATTGGTTAAAATGAATTTTGATTAATTAAGTTAATTCAAAACTAATTAGTATCTTAAAACAAACTTAAATATCAAATTACTTAACCAAATATCTCTACAATCCTAAATTTTTTTCTCATAATTTTGAACACACTTTTCAGTTTTAAACTCCCAATCTAATATAAAATTTCTAGATTAAAGATTTTTCGATTTAATTTTAAATGTTGTGATTGGTTAAAAAGATTTTAAATGTTTGAAATAAATCAAGAAAATATTAATTACTTCACTAGCAAAGACTGACGTATTTCTATCCCTTTTATCACGTGCTTTGCAAATTCATAACCAAGCCCTCACTTTTAATTTTTTGTTTTTATTAATCTCACATTGGTTTATTGATTCGTAATTTTCAGTTAAATTCTACTTCTCATATGTTATTCAAATTCAAATACGATAAAAATTTAAATTAGTGTAACGAACCATTTAGTTTCTGTTAAACCTGCGGACGAGCCTCCCCCAAGGTATATCAGATTACCCATTATTCCTTATCATTTCTTATATTTCTAAAAATAGCATTGTATGATATAAGAAATCTCGTTATGAGTTTTTGTCGAGTAAATTATGTTCATTATTAGTTTTTTTCTTTTGAGAATGACTAGAATTAAATTCCACATTTTCTAAAATAATAATACTTTTTCGTATAAACTTCCACTACTAACCTTCCATAATTTAAGAGTAATTTAAAGACATTAACCTTCCTTAACTAATAATGCAAGAAGAAACTTTATTAAAAGTAAAATACTTTTATTAATTTTCATCTTAAGTCAAAGTGAAACATTAAATTCCGGATAGAAGCAATATTCTATTTGTTAAAGTATATAGCCTAAATAATATTTGAGTTTCTGATAACTATGTATCATCGTATTGCTTATGGCCCTTGTGTTATTTTGCTAAATTTATTTTATATTATTAGTAGAATTTTTGCTTTTTTCGCATTGATTTATGATAGCTAAATCTATTGATCTTTACTAGCCATTTTTAATTTTTGATTTTTGATTTTTTTTTAAATGTTTCAATTTTTTTGATTGCAGGATACAAAGAATCCTAATTCTTGGTAACCTTTTCTGTTGTATGTATTGATTTACTTATGTCCTAGAAGTCTTATGCAAAAACTTAATTTAGACTTGATTTGTTATTTTGGTTTTAAGAATTAAGTTTTTTAGCCATGCCAAACATTGTTTTTTCAAAAAATTATGAAGTTTAGGAGGAACTTATTTGAGAGAATTTATTGGGAAGTTTATGTGAATTTACGGGAATTTATGAGAATATTTTATTCCAACATTTACTCACCTCTTCATCCTTATGTTGATGACTTTTGATGTCTAATTATTATTTATATCTATGTTTGATTTATTTTTATCCAATAAACATTACTATTAATAAATGTCCTTTAAATAATTTATTAATATATCTTTAGACTAATTTTATCTTTTAGGAAATAAAAATATTTACTAAAATGGATCTTACAGTAATGCAAGTTTAGCGGAAAAAACTTGAGCATAATACTTCATGAATTTGATGGCTCCATAAGAAAAATAAAGTCACAATACGTAGTTTCTTCATATTTTCTAAAAAGATTGGGTGATTAACATTTAATAGTAGTAGTGTAGTGATTATTGGATCAAAACATTGGACGGAACATTAATTGAAATAGTATAAGACTATTTTTAATTCTTTTAATTATATATTATTCGATCCAATAATCATTACGGTGTTGACCTTTACGTTTGTGAGTTTACTTTCGATAAAAGTCATATTAAATAATCATGTTGAATTTTTCTTATTTGTTTTACGAAAATTTAAAGTTAACGAATTGTTGTTTTAAATACAATTGTACATACGATTAAATTAATAATTTGAAATTTAGTGTATATATATATATATATATATATATATATATATATATATATATATATATATATATATATATATATGTGTGTGTGTGTGTATTTTTTTTTCTTTTTGATGAGAACTTTTATTGACAACCCTAGAACTAGGATTAGATAGTGACTATTTTATCTTTTCTTTTCCGGATTACAACTATCTTTATATGTACTAAGATTCCAAAGTATAGATGGCATTACACGTTTTCCACACCTATTACTTTCATATACACTTTATTTTTCTTTTTCGTATTTCAGAAGTTGCGCGTTATAATAAAATGTTTGAAATAGACTCTAACTAAATATTAAACATATTTACCAAAACAAATAACTAAATATTAAAACATATACAAACCACTAGGAGGTTTAAAGCCTTACCTCAAATGCATATACTATTCTCTCTTCAATATTAATATTTGATTGTTATCCTTTTCATTTAAGCGGTTGGAATTCTCTGCAATACTCTATACAATATTGTATACAATACATTTAATTTTAGAAAGAATCTTCATATATACTAATTAAATTGGAGGGAGTAAAGTTTAAACTCGAACAAATGAATTTTGGGTATTAATAATATTTTTCTGTGCGAAATTGAACGTCTACTTCCATATTCTTTTTGTATAAAAAATGATACATTTAATTATTATTATTATTTTTTTTACCTCTACTTCCATATTTTTTTTGTATATCAATTACTGGGCTAGAGCATCTTCGATAAATGATACATTTAATTTTGTAATTGATAACGCTTTTTATTGAATGCTTTCTAACTGCTTAAATCAAAGTCTATATACATTTTTTTTTTTTGGTAAAAAAAGCTGATAATATATAAATAAAGCACAAAAGCACTCCCTACCCCGTAGGGTAGGGTACAAAATTATTACAATTATGCCTATCTATCAAAACCTCTTGTCCATAACCTGTCATTATAAGGCTAACAAAAGGTTGGCTATGGATAGAGGTATCGTAAATAGTCCTATCAAAAAGAGCTCACGGGCATCCCCGCCACTAGATGACATACAAATGAGGGTAAAGAGTTGTAGATAACAAGATCAGAGGATGTAGAGAGTGAGTCTTCTTAAAAGAGGGATTGATCATGTTTTTAGGGTTAGTGGAAGATGCAAGTATGGGATGTTGTTCTAACATGTTAAATTATAAGTTAAGGAGTTTTTTTCATTAGAATAATAATGTTTTTTTTAAGAATTTATGGGCAAAAAATAAATTCAAGGAATACGTCTCCGTCTAACGTGATTATGTACACCGTCTTTCTTAAAAGACAGATTCAAAAAATTTATAAAATATCCTATATATTGTAAGATAAATTTATAAAATACGTAAATATTGAGTTAAATTTGATGATCACATAAAAAAGTATTTATTTTGATATAAAAAATTCGATTGCTAAATTAATAATGTATGCCGTGACATTAGGGTATTAAAAAAAGACTTCCCCAAACGACTGTCCGCCACAAATCTATCCTACGTAGAAAATTAAATAATATAATCAGCCAGCGGTCCACCTCTATTTTTATCTTCTTCCTTCCCTCCGCCCCCGTCAATGTTCATGGAACTCTGTGTTTAGTCCTCCACCACCACCACCACCACAACCACAACCACAACGCCACTGTGGTCCTCCGCCTCATATCATGAAGTCATTTTTCATGGAATTTTCTCCGGCCACAATTGCTCCAGTAATTCTCAAAAGCATTCTCTCTTCTCTCTTCATCTTCGCCGATAAAGCCCTTACTTTCTTAGCCGAACGCTCAAAATGTTTCCAAGCTTTCCGATACCTTCTCGTCTCTTCTTTCCTCTTCTTTCTCCGCCTTTTCCCTTCTCAAGACAAATTCTCTAAATTTAATAACTATACCACCGCCACCGGAAATCCTCCAAATACTACTGAACACCACCACAACTACGTTGGCGCTAAAGTTTGTACCGGAGCCGCTGCCGCCGCCGCTTCCGGAACTGCCGTTGCAAGCTGCGACTCCGGAATTGCAAGAGCCCTATCTCAATTGCTTTTTATTGTGAATGATATTCCGGTGAATTCGAGAAAGTACGACGTCGTACGGACTTTAGCTGAGAGGCTTATTGATGAGAATTTGCTGGATGGAAATGAAGCTTTAATTCAAGTTAATTGCAATGTTTTATCGGCGGCTTTTGCTCGGACGCTTAGTCAGCTTGAAGCCGTTATGACGGAGCAGAGCCGCGGCTTGGGACTTGGAGCTGATAACGCTGATCTCATGAATGCTAGCGATTATTACTATTTTGCTTCTTTTAGCCGATTATTTAGAGCAATTAGATACTGCGGTGACGTGGTATGGCCCCGCGGGAAGTCGAAGGATGAGCTGAGTGGATCGGGAAACTCGGCGGAGAAACTTGCAGCTGAATTGTTATGGCTGGCTCAGAAAATGGCGGCTTGCCGGTGTGCTGATGAAGCTGTTCATAAGTGGGCTGCAGCTTCGAACCTGGCTTGGCTGTCTCTTACCACGGAGCCTCGGTTACAGGGCTCCATAGTCAAGATTTCAGGTACATTTTTCTCAGAATGCATTCAGTTCAAGTACTAAGGTTAAGATTGGATATTAGTTCTGTTCGCAAAAGTTGTATTGTTTGTTGAATTTCCTAATGATACCTTGTCAATAAGTTTGCTTTTATTATGATTTACTATTGCTCTCTATTCTTATGATTCATGGTAGAATTTAATTTTTGTTGTGGAAGTTCATTCCAATGTGTAGTAGATAAGCATTTGGATTCCAATGTACCAATAATCCCGGTCCGAAATCCAACACATTAGTTTTGGTTGTTGGCTATGTACTGATTAGATGGTACTTATTACATCTCGTCGATACATATTATGAAACTGTAGAATTGCCAAATAACTTTGTTAAAATGTTGCATTTTCTCTCCTTTGAAGCATTCTTGTTCAAGCAAGCCAGAATCTTGGGCAAAGAAAGAACCGGCGATGGCACGAAAGAGCAAAAAAGGCAAACCAAGGTGAAGATGCTGTTGCTGTGGATACCGCTGCTTTGCCGAGCAAGCATGGGAACCGATTCACCACTTCTGAGCGTTAGCGAAAGAGCAGAGCTAGAAAGAATATTGGATGATATCATAGACTCACTGGACCAGAAAGAGGACCAAGAGAAAGTGTTGGCTCTCTGGCTTCACCATTTCACCTATTGCCCATCTTCCGATTGGCCCAACCTCCACGCTTGCTATACTCGTTGGTACAGTGCATCTCGCAAAATCATGCTTAAGACCAAGTGAAATTATTTCGGTTTGAAATTCTGTGCGCTATTTGTTCTACTTTTAAATATATCAGAATACACATTTGGAGGCCTTAGTTGTCTGTATCCAAGAAAGGGTTCCTTCAGATATAACGATAAAAAGATATATTATGGTGCATCTCTCCTAAGTTTGGAAATCTTGCCCTATTTTTTAGTGGGAATATATATATATATATATATATATATATATATATATATATATATATATATATATATATATATATATATAGTTTAAAAATGCAAATACGCACCTGCTAGACAGAGATTGATATTTACATGTAATATCTCTGTTTATTCTTCTTTTGTTGTAATGTTCTTGTTCTTTTGAATCTTTAAATAAAATTTGGTTGTCAATTTTCTATTTTTGTTGTAAAATTGATCTCAGATTTTACAGAAATTTAGTGAAATATATCCAACCGAGATGTTACAAATGAAACTTTGGTACATTTAATGGTAAAATTAAGTAGCAGCAGAATATAGTAAGAGTCATTTGCATAGCTTCCCTAGCCACTGCAAAGCCTTATTTATTGGAAAAACAACATATAACTAGTAGATGCATTATTACTTATTTGTTGCAACCCTTTTTAGGCCATGAGTTTTGGAGATTATAAAATGAATGGCTTCCGGTGAATGTCAAATGGTGCAGTAGAGGATAGTTGAGGTTCCTACAAAGCAGCAAGCAAAAGCTTCTGTTAGAACTTGCTCTGGTGAAATAACCGAAATGATGGTTGAACTATTTTTTGGTTAGCTTAGCGAAGAACCGTGTTGAAGCACATGATTACCTGCTGTAAATTGGTTGGTAATGTACCCTCAGGGCCTGGTTCATTCTGCGCTTTATAAATACTGTTACGCATGGCCATAAGTAAGCGACCATATGTTAATCTTGGTTCATATTCTAATGTTTTGATGAAGTTGTATGTCAAAGCCCCAGTTTCTGTTCCTGCGAAATGCTGCCAAACGAAAAGGAAAGTTACAAAATACAGAAAATTAGGCCTAAATCTGTGTCATTTGTGCTTGAAAAGCCATAAAAAGTTTATGCCTTTTACTTCTAGCAATGGTATTAGGCAAATGCTAAATTTCGGAAAATCTCAACTTGAAAGAGATGTAAAAAATACTAACCGTAGTCTCTTGGGAGTTCTGATGGTCGTCACAGGCACTAATACAGATTGCTAATCCACCTGCTGTACCTTTATATGCAGCATAGGGGATACGGTGATCTTCCCATTTATAATTGCCTTCCCTGATTACAAAAAGGGTTGTATCAAGTCAAGTTAGGTTAAGATAGTGCTTACAGCTCTAGAAATTTTACGGGAGATTTACCTATTCATCTTACACAGATATGGCAGATCTATAAACGTTCCGCTGAAGCAAGTGTCAGTGATGGCATGAAGTGTAACACCTTGTGTTAATGGTCTTACAATGGTGTCATTGATCTCATCATCTAGTATCTTTCCCTCAGTTTCAAAGTCAACAGGGCACAATGCTTCATCATGCCCATCAATCTCATCCCCGTTCTTGTCTCGAACACGAGAAGCATGTCCAGAGTAGTAAAAAATCAATGAGTCCCCTGCCTTGCAACCTTGGATAAGCCATCGAAAGGCTGCTCGTATATTGCCCTTGGTTGGAATACGATATGGGTCTCTCTCTTCTTCTGCAGGTATCCAAGATAAACAAGATACTATAATGTGGCATTCCTTTTGAAAAGAAATAAATTTCAACTATATTATCTTCAGTAGATTACTGAGCAAAGAAAAAGTTTCCAATTGAGTTGTAGAAAAGGTGCATACCTGTAAGGACGAGGACGGAAGCATTTGGAAAACCGAGCCTCTCAACCAAAAGGTATCTCATGCTTCGTACATCGTTAATGCTGCCTTTAAGACTCTTTGGGTGATCCTTATAACTCACCCCGCATAGAACTGCTCTTTTCGGACCAAATACCACCGGGGGTGGAAGCAACTGTGTTGGAACTTGGGATGGTTGAGTTCTAACTGCTCTCTGGTAGTCATTGTATGGCGAATTCGCCATTCCCATATTGTGTGTGTTATTTGATGCCCCATTGAGACTTCCATTCACTTGGGGAGAAGAATTTCCGTTATGGTTAAACGAAAGTTGCACAATGCTTTGGCAATTTGGACAACGTATTCTTTCTCTCTTGTAAGGCACAAGAAGTGTTACCCCACACCGTTGGCATCTCTCTCTTCTTGTTGCCATTTTTTGCTAGCTTGTGCAGTTCTTTGAGGGTGAAAGGCTTTCAGAGTGAGGAGAGGATTTAAATAAAGGGTACACTCTCTTTCAGTTAGTGACACATGGTTCCATATTCTTTCTGTCAAATTCACTAAGCTTTCGGTTAGTGAGATGGTGGTTCCTATGGGATTCTCTTGTCAAGAGAACCCTTCCTTTTTCTTTTGATGTGTCCATTATTGTTTTGATGGTGGAAGAATATCTAGTAGTTATTTATTCGAATTTAGACAAACCTTTTCCTCGGTATTCGAGTCATAGAACCTAATGCTTCAAAGATAAGATCGGATCCTGCAGATCAAAAGTGTAATAAACCCATTAGTCATAGCAACTAATGCTCCAAAGATAATTGGTATTCAGTGAGAGAATACCAAATTTTTAAAAGGACTATTGAGTACCTGCATCATTTGTCGGTAGAAGTATCTTCGAAGAATTCCTCTAGTGAGGAACTTGTTAGCTTCTACGATGGCCTTGTGCAGATACTCGAGAATATCGAGGTACGATAGAGGTCCTTCGTTGTGATTGACTGCTTGTATAAATGTGTGTCATGGTAAAATTGGTATAGTGAGATCTCAATTGGTGGTTTCAACACAAAATCATATGATGCTAAGATGTCAACCTCAAGCAAGCAAGCAAGCATATATACCTTTGTCAATCGTCATACAATAAAGGCAGAGACCACCAGTAGAGATTCCATCAACTAAAGGTGCTTTCTCCCAATGACTCTTTAAATAACACAAAGCATACTAGGCTTTTGAACCCAGCAAATGTTATATTTCTTCTACCAAAAAACCCCCGGCTGAAACCTTGTAAAAGAACCTTCAAAGATTCATGGGCAAAGAAATAACAGAACTCAGAAACGCGACCAGGCTCTAACAATTAAATGGATCATCATCCACCAAAGGCAGGCAAGAAAAATGATTCACAAGTTCTAAAAGATGCTAGCAAGCCTGCTTTCTTTACCTAGGGGGGATGCTAAATCGAAAGCATTGATAGCAGTGATCATCATCTAGAGCACAGAATTAAAGATCACCACATATACTCTAAAATTTACAAAAATACAGCTAAAGATACACGGTAATATACATCATTTTTGCAATTAGTTACCATCATACCATAATAATAATTTAGCATATGATACTACATAGATGGACATTTTTCTAAATCTAGGACCAAAAACAATCTGCAAAACCTGATCTAGATGGTAACCAAGCTCTATATTCACATGCTTAAAATTGCAATTTCTACCGTAGCAAGTCTCTCACCAACCACCATCAGCACTGCAAAAGAAACGAATGGAAGTTAGTTATGAATAGCCGTTTTATGGTCATTCAGAGCATTGCTAAAACATCTGCAGCAAAACTACTGCACTAATACACTCACCACTGTAGTTCTAAAGGAGAATCAAACAGGATAATCTACAATCTTTTAGAAGAGTCGTAACAATCATTTTATGCTACTAAATTTGAAGGGACTGAGAAAAGCTAAAGAATTTTATACAAGTACGAAAAAAGCATCAAACCTATAATATTGGATAATACATAGGCCTCAGCATCATCAAATTACGGGATCTAGAAAAATGACGCTTTATTCACTTGCCTATTTGAACAGAGCTTTATTCTTCATTTTCAGTACATCTCTAGTGTTAGTGTTACCTGCATATTTAGCCTTCTTCCACTTGATGCTCTTTGTGTTTTTTCTCTTCTTCCTTCTTCCTTATGGTTACTCAAATGAATTTCCAATCTACTTTCATGTAGTAAAATGTTAAAAGCCCACGGGACTTTGCTTCATTCAGTTTTCATAATCATGTTGATAACTGATAAGGATTCTGCTATCAACTTTACTAGCAATGTGCTTATTTTCCAAAAGAAGCAGAAAAGGCCTGGATTATCTCCTACACCCAAACATTAGACAACAACTAAGATACAACTGATTAAATTACGACAATTGACATCTCGATTCAAAAGGTTTTCATACTAATCAGAGCTACATCTAGAAATAAATAGGATATCCCAATTTGAAAGGAAAATTTCAGAAAACACCTATTTCAATCACGTACAAAAAATGCGTAATTTACTTTCAGTAGTCCATTCAACTTCCCTACAATTGCATAACAAAAATAGAATAAATCCATGAATGCACAACATCTAATCCTTTTTTATTTTAAAGGAGGATCAATAGTGGTTCCCCACTTTGCCGACTCGAACTCCCAACGTACCGGTTGGAAGTGAAGCGTCTTACCGCATGAACTGCACTTCGTTGTCGCATAACATCTAATCTTGGTTGCTTTATGCTGAAGGATATAATTGGTATGCTAATTGGAGAATGAAAATTTTCAAGTAAAATAATGACAGAGACATGCAAAAAAGCATCAACCGAACATTCAGGACCAAAAGCGAAGGGGAAAGAACATTAGGACTCACGGGCAGATTCGGTCAAAGTGCCCTGATATTTTATCCTTGCAAGTTGGACACATATAACCAATAGTATCCGACTGAGCTTCAGTATCAAACGCATCAACCTTGAACTCTTCTGCGCACCATACGCAGACAGTTGCAACTTGATGAACACCAGCCATATCTGATATGAGTGCCTCTGTGTCAAATCCAACTGAAGAATTGAACCCTTCTTCTATCCCTATAACATTTGCCAATTCCATGGAAACCCCTGGCAAGGACGACGACTCTTGCTTGTCAAAAAAATCATATTTGAAAGGTTCCATTTCATCTAATCCCAGTTCCTCAAAGCTTGTTACCCTCTCAGGTTCCTGACCAATCAAAAGAAAATCATCAAACCTCTACATGTTAAAATGGAAAACATAACTACTTACCTCACGAAAAATGACGTGCATTGTTGTCTTATTTTTTTTTACCTGCTTTAGCACATTTAGTACTCTTTACTTTCTTAATTGAGCAAATGAAAAAGAAAGTTAAATTTGCAAAATTAAGAAGTTACGGAACCAAATTTGCACTCATAAAACACGAGGTAGCAAAGACGTAGATTAGCGATTTGGGCATTTCTAGAAGTAGGTTGTCTTATTTACTTTTTTACCTGCTTTAGAACATTTAGTACTCTTTACTTTCCTAATTGAGCAAATTAAAAAGAAAGTTAAATCTGCAAAATTAGGAAGTACGGAACCAAATTTGCATACTCATAAAATACAAGGTAGCTAAGAGTCAAAGACGTAGATTAGCAATTTGGGCATGTCTAGAAGAACAAAGCTAAATCTGCATTTATTAGAATTCAACAAATTGCTAAAAGCAGCTGCATTTCTTCTGTTTAGTTAAACTTTGAAAAATCCTACTCCATTTGGTAACACAAACCACAACAATAAGCACTTCCCATTCTTGATTAATTTTTCTCCCAATTTAGCTTCCTCGGTTATTAGTCCTAAGATATCACACAAGAAGAAGAGATCATTGGGAATGTCCTTTCAGTAGCCCAAGACGAGATATGAAATGCTTTTGTTTTGGTGACATCAATCCGAGCTGAAAAGGGCTAAAATTGTCTTGATGCTGCTGCAAATGGACTCGAATAATTGCATATTTGCAAACAAGCCGAAACTAGTTTTCAGGAACTAGAATTTTTTGGTAAAGTCTCGATCATGCATGCAGTACAAGAAGCTTTCTAATGGAAATAAGAGAAAATTGGCTTCAATAAATTCTTTATTTAATAAAATAGTAAAATATTTGCTTCATTACCTTATTTGTAACATCAGGAAAGTACTTCAATGGAAGCTCGAGGGGAGCCGAAGAGGGAGTATCTTCAATTTGACTGAAGTGTTCTTCACCAATCAAAGCCTTGGAGTTTGCAACATCATCACTCAATTTAGAAAACCCAAGTGCAAGTTCTGTATTTATATCATCATTTCCATAATTTTCCACATCTATAGAATTTGTCTGCTCAGAAACATTTGTACAAGTTGATCTCTGGAGCATACTAACAATATGTGGATCATCTCCCCTCACCATTTTCCCATCAGCCACCATGCATTCGCTTCCACCCTCATCATTTACCTCTTGAT
This sequence comes from Vinca minor, assembly GCA_026122235.1. Classification (NCBI taxonomy): domain Eukaryota; kingdom Viridiplantae; phylum Streptophyta; class Magnoliopsida; order Gentianales; family Apocynaceae; genus Vinca; species Vinca minor. Next base: position 2,447,086 of record JAOCZM010000201.1, on the reverse strand, counting down.
CTTTGTCAGACTGGAGATCTATTTCTGTCTGAACAGGATCAAACCCCAAAACTGTACCCTCATTGTCAACCAGAGCTTCATTCAAGTTCATTGTACTAGGACATGAACAGTCAGGAGGCTCAGAATTGAATCCAGCACTTGAAGCAGCAACCATAGAACTTCGCGCAATTTCAATTAAAGCATTCATTTTAGATGTCTTTGTATGCAAACCTTGCAAAGAAGGAGTCTCGATATCCTTCTGAACAGATCCAGGAACAGGCAGTTCTTCTGAACCTTTGCCATGGTTTCTCACATGTACTCCAACATGACCAGTATAACTACGTCGCTCTTGGAATACCTTGTGGCAGAACTGGCATTCAAATTTTCCATCTCTGTTAATCACACCTTCCGCAATGGACGCCCCAAGCTTATATCTCCTAGTAGTCCGCTGATGAACTGACATAAGATGCTTCAAGTATACATCCTTGTCATAAAAAGTTAAGTTGCATTTATGACAGTCAAATATATCCTGAACTTGAACCTCAGGGAGATTATCTATCTCCATTAAGCAGACTTCGTTCTCATGTGCACCAGATATAGTCAAAGGGGCCAGAGTAGAATCTGAACCAATCTCTACTAAACCTGCAGTCTGTTGCATAACCCATAAATCTTATTTGCACGATAATATGGTAAGAAACTGCTTCAGATAAGTAACTTACACTTCTTGAAGCCATGGCATTCGGTTGATCAATGATGCATATCCCCTGGTCCATAGGCTGATTCAAGTATTTACCACCCTCAAAATAGGAGTGCAAATAGGATGAGGCCTCCTTGCAGGATAAAAATTGTTCTCCAGAAGGGCTGAAAAGTAAAGAATGATCTCAAAGAGAAAATATGGAACAAAGAATAGAGCAAACTTTAAATTGAGCTTCTCATCATATGCCAGCTTCACTGAAATAAATATGTAAAACAATGTTTCATACTTGGACCATTAGTCAGGTCCTATATACAAAGTTTATGAGTAAAAATAGATCCGATGGAAAAAAGTCTTAACCGAAGATTGAATAGCACAGAATAACTACTGAAACCCCCGTTCATAACACAGTCAAAGCTTTTTGCTTTAAGAAGAAAAGGATGTCAGACTACAAGACATCAGCGGTGGTCTGGGGACAAACAACATGGTTTTTACAGGGTCACAAGATTGCAAAGTATACTTTGCTACTCGAGAACGATTAGAATGACACTCCTTAAAACCTCATTTCCAGTTAAGATCATCTGATAACGTAAACCAGAAGTATAAAAGAATTACCCCCATTGCATCATAAGCACCCCACAGATAGAAACTATCACACCTTTTCTATAATTGGAAGTTTTATAACAGCATAATTGGACACATTATTATACGATCTTGACGTATTTAAATATAGAAGGCACAAAAATCTACACAGCAAATCATAGAAATCTACATTAGAGATAACATATAGGAAAAAGTAAACAAGATACAATGTCTAGATCAAGTTAACAGGGAATAGCAACCTTACGATTCTCCGGCAATATAATGAGACACGGCCTCGCCTTCTGAGGCCAAGCAAGAGCTTCCAGCCAATCGGCAATGCATCCCCAAACAGATCGGCATCGACGAACTTTCTCCTCTTCCTCGTACTGCCCCATTGTCCCTCTATACCCCTCAAAACTTCTAGAACCTCTTCTTCAGTCGCCAACCCTATAGTCTTTTTCTCCAATTCTCCACTGTACAAATCATCCCCATTACTCTCCAATGCTGCAAAATCTACCTCCATGCCCTTATTATTTACTCTCACTAATTCAATTGCAGCCCCATTTTCTAGTAATTTCCTATTGATGACCTTCCCATTTGCCTTAACCTTCCGACCCCTTTTTCTTTTTGTCCCTGCGGCATTAACGGCAATTCCCATTTTTTCCTGCAATTCGAACCCTAATTGTTGGTGTGAAACAGGAGAAGGCGGCACGGCCTGCAACGGGGACGGCGGCAGGGGAGGAGGAGGGGGACAACTGGAACTTGAATTATAACTCAGGTAGTGTTTAAGATGATGAATAATTGAGTGATTTTCCGGGTCGGAATTGGCGGGAGGCGGAAGGAAGGTGGTCCGGTGATGTTGATGAAAGCCGCCGCGAACGCGAGAGTAAGTTTGGCGGCGGCTACCGGCGGATTCATTGAAAACGGAGCGGTCTATACGGGGCAAAACGGCGTCGTCTGTGCTACGACGAAGGTCGAAAGAGGAATTAGAGCATAAGGAAAGTGCTTGAAGCTCTGATTGAGACAGCTTGGTGATATCAATGTGTGTTAAAGATTCAAGCTTGACGACGTCGCATGAGGAGGCGGAAGAAGACGTCGGCGGCGGCGGATTGGCCGCGACGGTGCCCATTTCTGTTTCTGTAACTGCCAGGGCGGAGTAGCGGCGGGAATTATGAAGAGAATGAATTATGGTAGTGGTTGGTGGGGGAAGAGTTACAGGTGTCAGGTGGGGATCTAAACTACGGGCGAATACTTACGTGTCTTTGTCCGAGGATGTTTGACTGATTGGCATTTTTCTTTTTCTTTTTTATATTTGCAATTTAATAAATAGAAAAGCACTATTTATGCCCCTTCAACTATTTTGAAAAGCAAGTTATACACCTTTTTGATTTTGCGTGCCTTTTATACCCACAATTATTTACGGGGTGCCCAAAATACCCAATTGTGGCGGAATCCGGCGAACCACGGTGGCTCTGCACACGTGCCGCCCATATGCCCGATTTGGCAGGGGCAAAATGATCCATAAATTCTACTTCTTCATCTTCTTCCCCAACCCCTTCTTCAATTCATCTTCTTCCCCAATCTCCTCCTTCAATTCATCTTCTTCCCCAATCCCTTCATAAATTCCATTGCAATGTTAGGAGATGTATTTCTTTCTAATTTCATTTTTGTGTATTATTCACTTTATGGGTCTTCTATTTTTTCTTATTTAACATTCAATTCATTGAAGGGATGAATGATTTGGGGGAGAGATGAAATGTCTTGATGATTTTGCTCATCATTTTGCAATGGAATTTATGAAAGGATTGTGGAAGAAGATTAATTGAAGAAGGGGATTGGGAAATTCTTCTAGTTTTTTTTTAACTTGATTCTCTTAATGAGGGAAAAAAAACTAGAAGAATCATAAATTGAATACCAACAAACATGAAATTGAAAAGAAACCCATATCTTTGCAATTGAATTTATGAAGGGATTGGGGAAGAAGATGAATTGAAGAAGGGGTGGGGGAAGAAGATGAAGAAGTAGAATTTATGGACCATTTTGCCCCTGCCAAATCGGGCATATGGGCGGCACGTGTGCAGAGCCACCGTGGTTCGCCGGATTCCGCTACAATTGGGTATTTTGGGCACCCCGTAAATAGTTGTGGGTATAAAGGGCACGCAAAATCAAAAAGATGTATAACTTGCTTTTCAAAATAATTGAAGGGGTATAAATAGTGCTTTCCTCTTTAATAAATTACTATGTGTTGTTTGATTATATATTTTTTTTAAAATATTTTTTCCCTAAACCACAATTTCTCTGAGATTTCAATAAATAAACTTAATATTTTACCTAAACTGTCGAACAATACAAAACAACTAATTGCATAAAAAATTAAAAATTAATTGAAGGCTGAAAATGATATGCGAATAATCATGTACACTCGTCCACACATATCTACCATTTTTCGATGTTGTTCAACATATCATGATTTAACATAATTTAATTTCTGAATCTATTTTATGAAATCTATGTCTCAAAATCGATATCTTTTAAGTGAGAATGGTCACTTGTATCACTAATTGCAATGGATCTTCAATAATAAACTAAAATTTAAAATTCTAGAGAAATTGTGTGGTTTATAGAGAAAAATAAACTTGAAAAAAAATGAAGCATAATCTTTTTTTTTTTATGCAAGTGAAGAATAATCGAACTATACAAAATCATTTATCGAATTGCAAATAAAAGTCATATCTCTAAAAAGTTTCTTTCTAAGGCACATGTCAATTCATATAAAAGTAGAATACATATGTTAATTTAAATATATCAAAATTTAAAATCCTATGAGAAATTCAGGAATATACAGTAACTTAATTTATGTTGCAATGCAGATGCATAAAAGAAGACGACAGGCCATTCTTATATTATTATAAATAACTCTCATAAACCAAATAAATTATGGGAATTTGGAGAAAAATTACCAGTAAAGATTAGGATAATCGTTATTATCCCTTCATGAAATCAACTCCTTGGGACACTATAATCCAATTAACTTAGCAGCTAATCTAAATCTAAAAGCAGCAAAGCGACCGTACATCGCCTCGCAGAACACAGCCTAACTCTAACCATAGCCCTCCCTAACTAACCGGGCTTTTCGAGTGAATTTGAAGATTCATACAAAATAAAACTCCAGGCATCTTTCTGCGATTACATCGGTCTCAACTTAATCTACTAGAGTTGATGCTTGTAATGAGAGATTCTGCTATATTGCATATACTCTCCCTTCCCACGAGTCTCGCCTTGAAATCACGAGTTAACATGTTTATCCTGTCTACATCTCTGTCAACCTTACTTAGCTCAATCACTTGCTTCCTTGGGATTACACCATATATATACAGACAATCCGCACCAGATATATCACTTTTTAATGCGATTCTTAACAAAGAATTAGACTCGAGATCAGTTGATCTGGGGTCATGTAAAACATAGAAGCTACCAAATGTGAGGTCAGGAGCATTAAACAGCTTATCGACCTCCTCGTTTGATTCACCGACACTGTGTGATCTTTCAGCTGAAACCGCGGACCATCTCTTAGCAACCCTCATCATATGAGCAGCCTCTCGCATACCACTGAGAAAAGCTCCGTGCATTGTTGCTGGATACTGCTTATTAGTAGCTTCTCCAGCAAAGAAAAGTCGATCTCCAACACTCTCTGCAAGAATATCATAATCATCTCCTGAAGCCCCAATTGCAACATAAGAATAAGAGCCATAGGAGAATTGATCTTGCCCCCAGCGAGTACAAACTGCTTGAAGAGGATCTGGAACGGCTATGCCCTTTGGACTAAAAATACTCTTCAGAATTTCAAGAACCTTCTGGACCGATTCTACAGGGGACATCTTTTCAAAGTTTACTGCTGCTTCACCAGCCACAAGAGCCACGAGAAGAGGCCCTCCAGCGACTGCAGAGTAGCTATAAAACAGAAAGAATTCTCCCCTTGTACTTGAATTATCTGTTAAGTGTCCAAAAGTATCAATATCTCCACCCCAGAAATCATACGGAAACAAGATTGCAACTTTATTCAACAACCCAAACCCCAATCTCTCAATTGCATCTCTCTTCCGTTGTGGCAGTTCGGGTACAAACTGGATATCTCCATTCTTAAGCACCCCCAAGGGTACAGTACAAAGTACCATATCTGCTCGATATACCTGCCCACCAGCATACACCAAAACTCCATCACAGCCATATCTTACACTGTCTACAGGGCGATTATAGAAGATTGGAAGGTTCTCTGCCAAAGCCCTTATAAACCTCTCATTCCCTCCAGGAATAAAACAATGATCACCACCCATTTCATAAGGATCGTCCTGATCCCAGTACGACATTGAAAGATTAGACATCAATGAAGCATTGGCATACTCCAAATTGGCCAAATGCCAATCTAACAGCATCCTTTCCTCAGGATCTTCCGCCACTCTGTACACTCGCCTAAATATCTCTAGCGCAGTCCCTAACGAAACATCTAAAGATTTAACCTCCTCTACCATTGCCTGTCTAAGCTTACAAACTCTATCTAACAACTTATTGAAAGAAACTTCAACTTTAGAATCGATATCCGAATTCACAGTTCCACCACTTGGCAAATACAGAGGACAAATGTCCCTCACCTTATGCAATGGATAACCCAGCTGCCTAGCAAGCACTCCCAGGGGATTCCCATTTATTCCGGTCAACACACTGCCACCTAAATCTGCTGCGGCAACAATGTCATCCTTATCACCACTCATCTTCTTTGACCGAACTCTCCCTCCCGGACGCACCCGGCCTTCTAAAACCACAACCTTAAACCCAAGAAAAATCAACTGCCTGGCAGCTACTAAACCAGAGAGCCCAGCACCAATAACTATCACATTGGCCTTCGTGATAGCGCCTTCCTGTGGCTTCAATTTCATTTCTGTAATAGCTGGGGCAAGCCCAAAATTAATGTAGCCATGATGAATCAGGAAATTATAAGCAGAGTTAACAAGACTTTTATGCTCGACCCGAATAGACTCCAAGGCATGATCTTTCTTGAGCCAAACGGAGACATTAGAGCGCCACCTGGCAAGAATGTGGTTACGGACGACAATGTAATTGGATTGCTCGATTCCCCCAATTTGAGAAACGACGTTTGCCTCAATTTCTTCCTCTGTTAACGAATCCACCGGAAACCCTACCGATATAGCAATTAAAGCTTCAATATCAACTTCTTCAGCAAGGTCGGAAAACTTACTACTACTGGCGCCGTTGCTATTACCGCGGCGGCGATGAATTATACGGTGTCTGGCGGCATTGACGTCATCGTCTCCGAGGTCGGTTTCAGAGTAGGAGTACGCTGTGGAAGGTTTAGGATTAGGGCGAAGAACACGAAGACCGGATGCGGCGGTAATAGTAGAGATCATATCAGTAAAAAGCTTCTTTCTACGGCGTCGTTTCTTAGGCGGAGGAGGACCTGGATCCGTGGCGGCGGTAGCTTCCGGTTCGAGCTCCATTACAGCAACTTGAGATTCATTGACGGGTTCAGAGGTGGTGGTGTTATTTGGATGGGATTCTGAAACGGCAGGCTCGAGTGTCGTTTGGGGAGGGGAAGATGGGTTGCCGGTGGTGTTCGGAAGATTATTTCCGGAGCTAACATTGTCGGAAACTTTGGGCGGAGGTTTGGCGGTCTCCATGCTGCGGTGCGGTGGCGAAAATTTCTAGGGATTTCAGAATGGCGATAAAAGGACGATTCAGGAATTTTATTATTCTAGTCCCTTTTGTATTTAAAACATTTAATCTAGTCTATATATACTAATTAAGGCTAATTCGATATTTCTTTTTTGTTGAGTGTTCGGTGTTCTCGTTATGACTTTTGAATAACTTGAACTCGATAATCGTAGCCCTAAATATTGATTAGATATTTCTTTGCACACTTGTCCGGTTTTGCAATTCTTTTTGGAAATCGTTTGCTTTCATTTTTCTAGGTAATACCCTGAGTAATCCAAGCTTAATCACTGAAGAACCACAAAGTAATTAAATATTTCCTAGACACACTTGCTAAGTTTGTAATTCATTTGTAGTAATTGTTTGCTTGCATTTCTTTGCGTAATATTAATTTTACACGATTCTTGTGAATTTTTTCATTACAATAATGATAGAGAGAAAATAACAAAAGAAGAGAAAATCTTTTTTTTATATCTATTTGAATTAATAATTTACTCGTTTTTTCCTTTCTTGCAATTGCTTAGGAGACTTTTCTCCTTTTTGAACAAAGGGTGATTTTGTTGTATTTGGATTTAGATTTTGTTTGAAACAAAAATAATTGAAAAATATAAAAAAGGAAAAAAATAAGAAATAAATTAATAATTTATGAGCATAAATATAAATTGTTTCCCAAACTTTCAAGTTAAAAATATCTTTTTTTTATCAATAAGTTAAAATTATCTTTCCAAACCATAGTCAAATAGCCAACCAAAGATATGATTTTTTTAATATGGATCAATTCCACATTGACCTTTGTGGTTCATAATTAGCCACATCATCACAGAATTGTCTCCCTCCTCATTATACAGTGACGTAGCCAGTTTTGAACAACATGATTCAATATATCTGATTCATATCAGAATTATTCTATCCCCAACGATATGGGTCCACTATTACAATCATGATATAATACCAAAAGAAGAATCCAACGGTGTACAAAACTTAATCGTAAGCAGTCAAGTTGAACTTCACCACAGAAGAACACAGACTCTTTGTTTTATTACAAACAAAAGATTTATCAGACTTTCTCGAAACCCCTTTGGTTGGGAGCCTCATATCTGTTCTGCCTCAAAACCCCCAAGATTCTCCCGCCGGCGAATCTCCCACCGCCCAAGATAGCTACTTTAGGCCAACCCAAGTCTTAGTTTCAGGTAAACTATCGATATCCTTCCTCCTTGGTTCAATTGCTTAGGTTTGCTCATTCCAATCTGAAATTATTGTAATTGTAATTTGAATTGAATAATGTTTATTGTAAATGGGAAAAAAAGGATGTGTTTTTACTAGTTTTTTTAATAACATTTATGCCATCTCATTCTCTTAGTATGCAATTTGAAGTGAAAATTCACATAAGATGACTAGGAAATTTGTTTTATTGGCAAAAAGATTGGTTCTTTAAGTGTATATGATGTTGGGATGTTGGGTTTGATGCTTGGTCTAACTGAAGCAAAAGGAAATTTCCAGTTTCTTTTTTTGGATATAAGGAGGAATATATGGATATAAGCAAAATAAAATTAGTAGTATACAAGTTCTGTTTAAGAGAGTAATATTGATATTTTGACTAACAAAGTATCTTGTTGCTTTTTTTAATTTTCACTGCATGTCTTAAACAACTTATATTATGGAATGGAGGGAGTATCTCTTTATACAACCCCATTGTCATGATAACTGTTTTTATAGTTAGCATACTGATATCTAAGTATTGCTTACGCCTTGGTGGTTTATTGCTACTGCCTTCTTTTAATGCCTTTTAGATATCGTAAGACATTTTTGCACATTGAAGGTTTTAACTGGTTCTGATTTGCAAGTCCTTATTTTATATATATTTTTTTAAGTCAGGTGGAAAATATTAGATGGCAATTATACCTTGTGGAAGTACATGGATGGCTTGTTGTGGAGTTCAGCCTCAATTTATGTCTGGTTTCAGGATAAAAAATCAATTTTCGACAACTTTGCATGGGTGAGCCATTTTCCATAACTATGTCAAATATTCTCTCTTGCTGTTCATTTTCTGTTGTAATAAATTTATTTTCTTGCGTCAGACTGTCAAGAAGTGTTTGCTTTCTCAATCTTGGGTAGTTAATTGTCACTTTTTGTTCAGAAATTATCACTCGTGTCTACTTTAAGATTTCTTTGGAAACTGTGAATCAGAACCTATAGAGGGTGAGTTTGTCATTGCCCTAGTATTATAACAGATATGGAAAAAAGAAATAATAGCTAAAAGTATTCAAAACTTGAATATTTTAAGTTACACACGTTGATTAGTTGTTTATGGTATTTCATTTTTCCATCTTTAAAGCGAAGTTTGGAGTTCTGATAAATGGAAAGAATTGGGAGGTGATTAGTGACTAACTGACTGTACTTGCAGTTACTTATTTAACATGCTCGTTTTATGTCTGAATCTCAAACTCCACATTCCTGTTGAGAGAACTATATTTTCCTATCTATGTTCCACATTATAATAGTTGCTCAATTCAAGACAATGTATAATTTTTCCTGATCAGGTATAAACTCACAGAGTGATTTCTCTACCCAATGTCGGAAGTCTATACACTTATATTGGAAAATTTACTGTTTGGAAATAGGCTTTGTAAAATCTAGACTCTACAATACGAAGGCAACCAAATCAGGAAAGGGGACATATTATTTTCACTTGGATGTTTCCCTAATATAGGAGGAAGAAGGGGCTTATGGTAAAATTTCGGTTTTAGAACTTGTATGAGGTTTGCTTCAGTTATTAATTACCATCCTTTAGTGAGATGAAAAGTAGACCTGCTTATATGTTGCTTATGGACAAGGTGTTTTCAGTACCTTACAAAGTGCAAAGCGAATCCTCCCCCCCAAATAGAATTATTGATTTGGGCTCTTTTCCATGTAATCACTATTAAACTCATGAACTTACCACGATAAGGTGAACCGCTTTCTGAAGTACAAGATCATATCTTTGGACTACATGAAACAAGGGCCTTTTTGAAGCTCGTGTCTTTTTGTTCTTAATCGTGGATGGCGTCTCTGCTTCCAGGAAATAATAGGTCCAAAGATATCTGTATATGCATGTTGCTTTTCTTTTCTTGATAATTTTGTGCACTAAATACACAGACAAATTAGCAAGTGTATACATGCATTCAGTTACAAGTTCTTATTTTTTATCCATTCAGAGGTTCAAGCAAGATTAGAGAACTGGCATCTCCAAATTCTTTATTCTTCTCACGAGGTTCCATGCATGCTCTTTTTGGTTCAGCATCATTTACAAAGTCATCTCCAAGGAGTACACGTTTTACTGTTAGAGCTGACAGAGTAGGACGCTACGGGGGTTTTTCTTTTTCCTTTCTTAATTGTGATAAGTTTTAAACTTCTTGTACTTTGATAAATTAATGTCTGTTGGCGTGTGGATTTTGGTGTACAGGATTATTATACTGTTCTTGGTGTCTCAAGAAATTCCAGCAAGTCAGAAATCAAAAGTGGTATGTAGTCCCTGACTGTTTTCTAAGACTATCTTGTTATATTATTGATAGCACGTAATATCTTTTTGGCTGGACTTATTTCCTGTACGAAAGCATATCGGTTTAGTTGGTCTACTGTTTAACATCCCATAAGTTCTCCTACTGCAAAGTTACAAACTATTTGTACTACAAAATGTGAAAATTATTCTCGCTACTCTCTCTCTTTGTTCTCATGCTAAGTTTATTTCTTTATGCAAATATAGCCTTTCTGAAATTAGCATATCAATGTCGGGAACCAGCGGCTCTCGAGAACATTGACCCCTTTATTAAGCATCTGCAAATGCCTTTGCTTGAACTTGGATTTCTGAATGTAAGATTTGAAAATGAAATGGAAATACTGAAATGCAAGTGAAGAGGTTTCTTTGTAAGCTAACTAAACTTCAATTTGGGTGTATGACGTACATAATGCTTAAACCTGTGGGAACGACCTGATTATGCATGAGAAATGCTTATATTGTAGTTTTCCCTCTGTTACAGAAATTTTCTTTTATCATAATTCTATCTAATCGTGCCATTCAATAATTTAGCTGTGGATGTGAGCTACTCCGGGTTGTTTCTCTGGGGATATCTTATTATTATTTTTATTTGATAGAGGAAGTTATTGAATGCTTTCTAATAGTTTTTTTTCTCTTTCCTTTTAATGCTCAGCTTATAGGAAGCTCGCCAGAAGTTACCATCCTGATGTGAACAAGTAAGTTGTATAGCCAGTTTAAACTTTCCAATTTTATTGTGTAATAAAAGATGCTTGTTCAGATGTAACCTAAACAGTTCTTGAGATCCCTAAGACAGACCATTACATTTCATAGAAGATCTTTTCCGGGCCTTTTTTCCCTGGATTTGTTCTGTTTGATTTTGCAAAATTCTCAATTTTCCTCTCATTATGCGCATGTAGAGAACCTGACGCAGAAGAGAAATTTAAAGAGATCAGTAATGCGTATGAGGTATGCTATTGATTCTTGAAGCCCTTTCTTTTTCTAGATGGTTCCTGAATAATGCAGTTTCTGGCCGGCTTATTGGTTGAGCTTACGCTACATTAAATATTATACTTTGTGCAACAGATTTTGTCGGATGATGAGAAACGTTCCATTTATGACAAGTATGGGGAGGCTGGGCTTAAAGGTTCTATGGGCACGGGGGTAAGTTTCTTCTCTCTTTTATGTTGCTTATATTGCCTATTTATATGATATCCTGACATGTTGCTTCATTATGTAGGATTTCAGCAATCCGTTTGATCTGTTTGAGTCTCTATTTGATGGCTTCGGTGGTATGGGGGGCATGGGAGGAGCTAGAGGCTCCCGGAACAGGGCCACCGAAGGTGAAGATCAGGTTTACAACTTGGTTTTAGATTTCAAAGAAGCTGTATTTGGTGCAGAAAAGGAGATTGAGATAACTCGACTTGAGAGCTGCGGCACCTGTGAAGGATCAGGTGCAAAACCAGGGACGCGCGCAACTAAATGCAGCACATGTGGTGGTCAAGGTCAAGTTGTACAATCAGCAAGGACACCACTCGGCGTCTTCCAGCAAGTAATGACTTGCTCTTCTTGTGGCGGGGCGGGAGAAACATTCACTCCTTGCAACACGTGTGGTGGCGATGGCCGAGCGAGGAAATCAAAGCGGATTAGCTTGAAGATACCTGCCGGGGTGGATTCCGGTAGTCGGTTAAGAGTCCGGTCAGAGGGTAATGCTGGAAGACGTGGAGGACCCCCTGGTGATCTTTTCGTTATCATAGACGTTCGTTCAGACCCTGTACTGAGACGGGACGACACAAATATTCTCTACACTTGCAAGGTCACTTACACTGATGCTATTCTTGGGACAACCATGAAAGTGCCTACAGTTGACGGGATTGTTGATCTCAAGATTCCAGCCGGTACACAACCAGGGACAACGTTGGTAATGGCGAAAAAAGGCGTGCCCTTTTTAAACAAAAGTAACAGGAGGGGTGATCAATTGGTGAAGGTTCAAGTCGAGATCCCAAAACGCCTCAGCAGTGAAGAGAAAAAGCTAATTGAAGAACTTGCCAATTTGAACAAGGCCAAAGCTCCTACCAGCAGCAGAAGATAGTTGTGTCAGTCAGTCTGTCTGTCGGTTCTGTTCGTTCTTACATCCTTTCTCCCTGGATTCAGGTACGAGTTTTAAGCGTTTTTTGACAACGGGATCTTCTTGCAACTAGCATAGCAAGCCTCTGTGCCGCCCTGCCTTTCGATTGATGCAGTCAACTTCTAGTCTTTTAGATTTTTTTTGGGGGGATTAATTTTGTACTCTTTGTTCTATATTGACATTCAAGGAATGAGTAGAAGCAGCTAGAGAAATTTGAGAGTTTTATATGTTTTTTCCCCATCTAGACTCAATAATAATGTCTTGTATTTTACAATAATAGTTATGTTAATTTGAAGTGTACATCTGTTCAGTGATATCTTGCATATCACAAGTGTATTTTATTGGTATCTATTTCATTTTAGGATCTTTATTCAACATATAATGGGAAAAAGTTTTCCCCATTAGGTCACATTGTTAGTCAAATTCAGAATCTGTTGGGGGTAGAATAGCCAATTTAATTTTTGTGCACAGATCTTGTAATCATATTGTTGACAAATTGACGAAATACGCTATGAAGCTTAGAGCTTCCAATCAATGATTTGGAGACCCACCGGGATTTTTCCTACCAAATGTACTACATGATATCGGTTAATTAATATAATTTGTTTTTATTGCTAAAAAAAATGGGAAAAAGTTGCATTTATTAGGGTTGTTAATTATTATTTGCTTTATAGATGAGAACTTATTACTTATTAGGGCTATTTAGGATTTCAACTCTCAATATTTGTCGCGATTGTGAGTGCCGTGTAAAGAGCTTTAGGATGTAGGCTTTACTCCAAGTAGGAGTCAGACTTAACTGGCGTTATCATTGACCGAATTCAGATTAATCTTAAGATGAGAATACCAAACGCTTCACAGGGGAAACCAAATATAAAAAGAAAGAGAACTTAAATTTCAATTTTACGAGAACTGAAGTGGAAACAACTTTCAAACCCATAACCTATAATCTTAAGTCGGAAATGTTGTTACAACTACAAACGAAAAAACAAGGTGAAGATATAAGAATCTTTTTAATTAATAAAATAAAAGCGAGAGAATTGTAAGAAAAAAATGAAAAATTAAGAGGAAAATGCAAATATCATTTCCCATTCTTTTCTCAAGAAATTGATAAACCTGCCTTAGAATAATTATTCATGAATTAATTTGAAAGCTAATAATGATATTCTTTAACTTTAAATTATTGGGTCAACAGTCGATCACATATTATTGGTAGCTAACTGCTCTTGACCTAATCAAGTTTATAATTCGTCGAATGGTTACATTTTCTTTCCTAATAATTATTTTTTTTTTTTTTGGCGTCCGAAGGCGATTGTCCCCGAAAGGGAAGAGCGGAGAGTACCCTAGATAGGGAGATTGTAGCATACCCCATGCCTGGGGAGGGAATTTAGCCTCACAAGGAGAAGAATTTATTTGCCTCACAAGGGGAGATACGGGAATCGACCACGAGACCTCCATCCTGTGACCGGATAGCCTTACCACTTGAGCTACCCGATTCCCATTCTTTCCTAATAATATGAGATGTTTGATTGTGACAATTCGTAACTAATTGTGACATTTTTTTTCATGGCTATCTTTTTTTTTTTTTTTTGGACGTCCGTTGGGCGATGCCCCATGAGCGGGGAGATAGATCTGTCTCACCAGAGGAGGAGAGAGTAACCTTAGAAAGGGAGTCAAATTAAAGCATGCCCATGCGCTAGGAGAGTATTAAACCCACGACCTCATGGTCGTGGGCCCTTGCCCCACTGAGCTAAGGAACCTTTGATTTTATGATTATCTTGTAACTACTTTTTTTTACATGGTTATTCTTCTCTTCTGATAGTCGATGTCTCTAGATAACCAAATTTTTTGGTGACTGGTATTTGAGTAGTTGTTTCGACTAAAATTTTGCAAGAAAAATTTATAAAGCATGACACAATGATTCAAACTTGAGCTTGCTCTTGGTATGCCATGGAGGAATCAAACAAAGTGAATGTCAGCCAACTACAGTACTAAGATGTTGGCCAAAAACCAGTAGAGTAATTGGGGTTTGTATTAGATTGACACTGATTTAGTAGAAATGACAAAACATGATAACCAAAAAAAATGGAACAACATTTTTTTCCGGGATGGAAGTCCCACTTCCGTTCCCAATTGGCAGAAAATTTGACCAAAAATTGAAGGATTTTTTCATTTCGGACTGAAAATAAAAAGTGACAATTCCGTTTTTCCTGATCAGACACTTGGTCTTTTTACAACAAAATAATTTACTTAAACCAATTTAGTCACGAGAGCGTGATCTACATTCATATTACCTACTCTGCAGCATCCTCCAAAACCTATTATGTTTATTATTCTAGGGTTGATTTCTCTATTATACGCTACGTAAAAATTACCCGAACTCGTAATAACCTTTAAAGATTCGTGTAGTCTACTATATGGCTATGACATTTGCCTAACAATAAACATATAAATCAGCTAAATATATATATTTTTTAAATGGAGATAAGGATGTGGTGTTGACCTTCAATTATTTTGGCTTCCCCATGTCGTTTGATAACTTCAAATATTAATTTTCCCTTGATTTAATAATCAGCTAGTGTCTGCACTTCTCAGTCCATTATTTATGGTTGTCCTGCAGTTTCCAATTGATTTGCAACGCATTCAAAGAAAATCGAGCAAGCTTCCAAACTTATAGGTACACCATGGTCATGCGTGGCCCCACCACCAACCCCCAAAAATCCTCGGGTGGGATCCTACATGAAAAGTTATTTTTGGGAAACATAGTAAACACGTGGTGAACAAATAAACTCTAACTCTGGTGTACAAAAGACGTTACTTATGTTCACAGAGTCCTCACTCTTCAATCTGATAGAAAATATGCAGGATGTAAATTCATGTGACTCAGCGGCTCGATCAGCTGGAAGAACTTGTCTTAACTTATCACAAGAAGTCACCCCCACATTAGAGAGTTGAAACTTCCACACTGCGTATGTCAAGATTCGCGATCCTACGTCTTTGTACACAATCTACCACCTCGGAACCAACTGGGTTGCCTTTGCGGACCAATAAACTCCAACTCTAACTATGAAAAAAACTATTCTTGTTAAAAATGAAATTGTGTCTAACTTACTCATTCAAAAGGGAGGATTGCTCAAACTTTATATATTGCAAACATTCGCTCACACTAGTCGATGTAGAAACTTTAACACATTCCCTTACGGTCAGAGCTGGACATCTAAAACCGTGAACAATAATAGGGGCCCACATTGTGAGCCGAACATCTAAACCGTGAACAATAATAGGGTCTAACATAGAATTAGGTGGTTCTGATACCATATTAAAAATGAATTTGGACTCAACCCAATCCCTCAAAAGGTACATCAAAAGGGGAAGGATTATCCAAGTTTTATAGGTGTGCTTGGACAAGGTCTTGGTTTGGGTTTGGGCGGGAGAGGCTAAAAAATTGGCGTGAACAATTCAAATTCAATTTTTTTTCTTCAAATAATGGTTAAATTCAAAATTTTTACCTCTTAAATTGACAGGAGATGTTCAAATTCCAAATTTGTGAAGCCAAAATTTGAAATTGGACGATTATTTGAAAAAAAAATTGAATTTGAATTGTTCCCGCCCGTTTTTTAGTCTCTCCCGCCCAAACCCAAACCCAAACCAAGACCTTATTTAAGCACACCCTATATATTGCAAATATGCACACGCTAATCGATGTGAAAACTTTAACAAAAAAAATTTGTCATTAATCACAGAATAGCCGAAGCCATTACAATCAAAGGAAAATCTGAAAATACAATAAAATAAAAGTTATATAATGATTTAAAAATCCATGATAACAGACAAAAAATACACCCAACAAAACTTGAATTGTTAGGAAATACTAAGATAAAAACTAGCAAGTTAAACAAATAAATAATCTTGTTTTTCGCACCACCTTCTCCATAATCCTTGAACCACAGAGATAGGAGAATATCATTTTCAACATCTTCCGTAGGGATCGACAATTTATAAGACCATAGGCGTATCAATCGTCCTACAAATTGCCTCAGGAAGATGTAGAAAGATGATAAAGGGCCCAGATCAAGTCCGGGTTGAAATAATCCTCCTAGAAACGTAGAAAAAAAGTCTAGATCTGTGAAAATCTGAGATATATCAAACTCATGTGTCTTGAATCTTGAAGAAAAAATACTTTGAAAAAAGTTTGTGGTACAAAATAGAGGTATAAAACTCAAAGAAAATAAATAAATAAAATTAACTGGGTAGGATTCGATCATTGATCGGAGCCAATAACCAGATATGGCCAGTAGAAAAGGCAGACAGAAGAGATACAGGGAGGAGGAGAAAATCGCAAAGTGAAAAGAGGAGAGAAAAGAGGGGAAAATCTGGGGTGGAACGGTCCCAATGAGACCGGCCCCACTCCCCTCTCACATAAAAGATGAAGGACCCACCTGAATAACTTGCTGAATGACCTGCGGGACCTACCCTGTAAGTGGGTCCTGTTTAATTTTATGTGAGAGGGGAGTGGGATCGGTCTCATTAGGTCCGCCCCATGCCAGACTTACCCAGAAAAGAGGGGTGTTTTCTACGGCGTTCCCAACCGTTTAACGGGGAGTTTGCTATTTACCTTTTCATTAACTATTTTGAAACTATTTTGGAAAAAAAAAACTATTTTGAAACTTTAAAGATCTTTTTTAGACTTAAAGAATAAACTTTATTCTCCCCCAACCCCCAAATAAAAACAACCATTTTTTGTTAGAAAGAAAAATGGACATTTTTTGTTTGTTCTACCCGTTTGGAACATCCGGTATCCAACGACAACGTGGTAACTACATCCGGACTCGATCTTACAGTTGGCCCGCAGCGTTACCGTTCAACAGGAGAGAACCTAACCCATACTGCTCTTAAACGGTACTCTCAGTCGCAGGAAATCCCACAAGTGTCGAATTCCACCAGTGAGAATCGAACCCTCGTCAACAACGTCAGCTTAAGCAGCTCCAATTAGTTGGCAAAAAACTGAACATCCTGAGTGCATTCATATAGCGCTTAAATTCTTTTTCAATGAGTAATTATTGATATTTGTGTGCAAAATCATAAACAAGACCCACCATATTTCAATTTTTTCGTTTAAATAAGTGTATTCGAATTGCATTTTTTGTTAAAATGTTTATGCAATAAGATGTAAGATTTAAAGTGTAAATTTAGGTTTGACGAAATCATACAATAATGAACGTTCTAGAATGAAATCTAAAATGTTGAATTTGAGAAATCTATTACATTATTACATAATGAGAAGAGATAATATTTTTTTTTGATAATGTGGCCGATTTTGGAATATAAAGTCTACATTAATCTTACACATATTAGAAAAAATCTACATTGTTTTACATAAATAATGTAGAGTATACTTTAAATTAAGTCTCGTCTGAATTTAATTTGATTTGAAATTCAAATCGAGATTTAAACTATTTTTTGTGCTGAAAATGAAACTTTTTTTTTGAAATCCAACTGGGCGTACATCCCAAGAGGGGAGAGAGTAGCACCTCATAAGAGGAGAAAGAGATAACCTAGAAAGGAAGACAATTTAAAGCATACCACATACGCGGAGAAGGTATCGAACCCACGAGACAATTTATAGGACGGTTGATACGCCCACGGTCCTATAAATTGTCGACCCCTAAGGAAGATGTTGAAAGTGATATTCTCCTGTCCCTGTGTTTCGAGGATTGCAATGAAGATGCTTTGAAGAAGAAGATTATGTATTTGTTTAGTTTCTTAGTTTTATTAGTTGTTTTTCCTAACCATCCAAGTTTTTCTAGAGTGTGTCTTTTTTGTCTATTATCGTGATTTTTTAAATCATTGTATAACTGTTACTTTCTGTATTTTCAGATTTTCCTTTGATTGTAATGGCCTCGACTATTTGTGATTAATGAAAATATAATTTATTTAGCAACAAAAAAAAAAAGTATCGAACCCACGACCTCCCCAATGGGTTAAAGACTTTGTGATGAAAATGAAACTTCAAGCATAGCGTATGATATTTTATTAAATTTAAGTATTAAATCTTTTAAAACATAGTTTTCAATTGATACTAATTTAAGACCGACTAAAATATCAAACTAAACAAGCACAATATTATTTATTTTACCGAAACACATTAAAACACAAGAAAAAAAAAACCTGTAGTAATCGATCGATCAAAGAGGAGGGGGCCAAGGCAATAAGCTACATAGCGTGTGTAAATGGTGTTTCTGAGTATCAGAGGAGCAGCTCCTGCAATTTTAAATTTAAAATTAAATATCATCAGTCACATCTAATCCCCGCATACACACGTCACATCATTCCCCCTTCCACGTCATTTTCTACCATCCCCTCTTAGACTCCCACGTCACCTTCCCATCCCTTCCAGCCTGGCAGAACTCCCCTAGTCCCCTTTCAATATCCAATACCTCCTTTCCACGTGGCACTCTTGCATCTTCTATCCTCAACCTTTAGTTCAGATATAAATCATCTCCATTGAATTATTTGGTACAAAATTGACAACATCATTACAGAATGAAGAGAGAGATAACTCTGTAATAACGTGATTTATTTTGTACTACAAAATTAATATAGACCTGATCAATATCATAATTTTCCTATATAATAAGTGTAATTCTAATATGTAACATGTGCATATGCACTTTGTGAGTACAGTATTAATAACATTATTTAAAATTTGTCTCTCTCCTCATTCCGTAAAGATGTGACTAGTTCTGAGCATAAGGTTAAATGGAAATGGCTAACATAAAAATTATCTTTAAGACTTACGACTATAGTGATGAACACATTTTTTTTCATTATATGAAAAATACTTTTGCGACATTTATTACATAATTTTTAGACAAGTATTAAATTTAATAATTTTTTTTTGTTAACACTTAATATTTAGACATGTAACACTTGTCCTTGTTAGAAGTGTCCCAGCCCAGTGGGGCAAACGCCTGCCCACAATTTTGAGATCGTGAATTCAATACCTTCCGTCTGCGTGCGATAAATTTTAATATCTCTTTTTAGGATTATCTTCCCCGTCTGAGGCAGTTCTATCTCTTCTATATGGGATAGCCTCCCAATCTAATTAAAAAAAAAAATAGTTTTGCACCATGACCGGACTCTTATATAAGGTACCTCCATATTCTCCATTTTCTTCCAATTCACTCCTTGACACTTCTTCCCACTTTTCTTCCTTTCTCAGCCGTGAACCACCACTTACAATGTCCTTCGCCACCACTTTTTGCATTTTCTTCTCACTAATTGCACTTATTTCCAAGCCATCCTCCGCCGCCCTGGTGGAGGAGCAACCGCTGGTTTTGAAATATCACAACGGAGCTCTTCTAAAGGGCAAAATCACCGTTAATCTCATTTGGTACGGAAAGTTTACTCCTATCCAGCGTTCTATAATAGTTGAATTTATTCAATCCCTAAACTCTCAGACGACGCCGTCTCCTTCTGTTTCCACCTGGTGGAAGACGACCGAGAAGTACAAGGGCGGCTCCTCCGTCGTGGTGGTCGGAAAGCAAATCCTGGAAGAGAACTATTCCATCGGAAAATCACTGAAAACTTCCCAAATTGTGTGGTTGGCTTCCAAGGGTGGGCATTTTCCCGGCTCAATTAACATTGTTTTGACGGCTAAGGACGTTTTTGTTGACGGATTTTGTATGAGCAGATGCGGAACTCACGGGTCTACCCGTGGAGCGAACCCGATTTGCTTATGCCTGGGTTGGAAACTCCGAGACTCAGTGTCCGGGCCAGTGTGCTTGGCCTTTCCATCAGCCCATTTACGGCCCGCAGGGTCCGCCTCTGGTTGCGCCCAACGCAGATGTCGGAACTGACGGGATGGTAATAAATTTGGCCACTGTTTTGGTGGGAACCGTAACGAACCCTTTTAAAAACGGGTATTTCCAGGGCCCACCGACGGCGCCGTTGGAGGCAGTTTCGGCCTGCACAGGGATGTTCGGGTCGGGTTCTTATCCGGGTTATGCGGGCAAGACACTGGTAGAAAAGAGCACCGGAGCAAGCTATAATGCTCATGGGTTGAACGGTCGGAAGTACTTGCTCCCGGCGATGTGGGACCCACAAAGGTCGGCGTGTTCGACACTGGTTTGATCGTATTGGATAATGATGAAGGGGGAATAATTATCTGCGGGCAGTCTGTGTATGTATGTATGTATGTACGTACTGTATGTAAATGAAAGGACTGTTTTAGGGACGATGGTGGTGTTGTCGTTTTGCGTGACGTGTAAATTCTTCTGTTTTTTCCTCTTAAGGAAAATGTTAAAATTGGAATAGGGATGGAGCATAAGTACAAGTACTAGTAATTATTTTGCATAAGTTTGTGTTACTGTTTATTTCCACAAAAAAAATATATATATATATATATATATATATATATATATATATATATATATATATATATATATATATCCAATTACTATAATAATATAATAAAGAAGAAACTATAAATATAACTTTCTTTGGTTGCTTTGGAGGTGACATTGGAGAACAGCTATTATACAAACTGATTAAACAAAAAAAAAAGAGTAAAGGAGTAGTATATGTGGGGTTGGATTGTTGAATTAGGGACATATTTTGAATCGGAATTTTGGGTTTTATCATCCAAGTTGGAAGAGAAAAAAAAAAAGTTTGATTGGATTGAGTTAAGATTTCTCATCTCAGTTTTCAATAATCTCAAATTTAGATAAAAAATTATGATTTAGTGCTTTAAATTTATTCACATACTCATAAAAAAAAATTGTAAATTTTCAGTTTAAATTTTAAATTCAAGTTCAGATTCAATCTAAATACATCGACATTTTGTTAAAACAAAAGAAGAAAATTGGTGGAAGTGGTCATGAGAGAACAGAGCATCATTGGAGCAGCTTTTATGAGATTCCATCTTATCTTCGTTAGACATATTTGGGAGCTATGATTTGATTAATGCTCTTGTTGGACATGTTTTTTTATATTGGAGACACATATTAATTTCCTTAGAGGGAAAATTCTGATATGGAACAGGGCACTTGACTGTTATTAAGCCACGTCCCTCCCTCCTCCCAAAAATATTTTTTTTTCTCTCATTCACAGTTAAAATACAAAAAAGATAATTCTAATATGGACACAGTTAAAAGTAAAAAATTGTCTCTCTCCTCATTTTATAGTGATATAACAAATTTGTACAATTTTTTACTTTTAATTGTGTTTATATCAGAACTATCTTTTTAGTATTTTAACTGTGACTGAGAGAATTTTTTTTTTTTTTTTTTTTTGGGAAGAGGGGGCGACGTGGCTTAATAACAGCTAAGTGAACCAAGGCCCTACCAGTGGCCCTAGTCCATATCAGAATTATCCATTTATAGA
The DNA here is from genome assembly GCA_026122235.1 of Vinca minor. Classification (NCBI taxonomy): domain Eukaryota; kingdom Viridiplantae; phylum Streptophyta; class Magnoliopsida; order Gentianales; family Apocynaceae; genus Vinca; species Vinca minor. The sequence continues at coordinate 2,425,087 of JAOCZM010000201.1, read as the reverse complement.
GATCTTGTCTTTAGGAGAGGACATATAATAGCTACTACAATGGTGTTAATTCTCCTTTCTTTATACATGATTTTTTAAAAAATAATAATAATAATAATTGTTATAAGAACAAGGGCGTCACACCTATTATTCCGAATTAAAAATGATGCACCAACTGTGCTTTCCTTCTTCGACAAAATATCTTTATAGGTTGCACAAATGCAAATTACTCATGGTTTAACCCCCTAGCGGTTATACCATTTTGGTTATGGTGCTTCAATACTGTGCTAAACCAATATAGGTTGTCAAGTTACTTAATCTGACGACTAAGATAGTTGTTAGGTACAATTTCAGCCTTCACACCAAATATTTCGGCAGATCAAATTGATTCAGTAAAGTGCTGATAAAAACCCAAATGGGTGTTGATACTACTAGTAAGATACAAATGATAGAAAACAGACTTTTCTTCAAAACTAATTTAACATATTTTACTTGTGACTTCTTAATACCACCAAACAGTATTTAGGGATTTAGAAGAAGCTTTAAAGCATTGCTACCTATATATGAACTCCTTCCTTCATTGAGCATACAGCGTCTACGGGTGAAGTGCAGATCAAACTCTTAACATAAACACTGAAAACGTAAATCGACAAACTGTAGATGTTCGATAGATGAGAACGAAATACATGCTTTCTAGAACCTGAGAGGAGAGAGCTTGCGTTGAGGTCCAAGCCTTCTCTTCCTTAGCCTCTCTGCTATAATGAAGGCGAGCTCAAGCGATTGTGAAGCATTAAGTCTCGGGTCACAATGTGTGTGATACCTTGAGCTGAGATCGTTGTAAGTAATTGTCCGGGAGCCTCCAACACACTCTGTCACGTTCTGACCCGTCATTTCTAGATGCACCCCTCCGGGATAGCTTCCTTCTTGATCATGTACGTCAAAGAACGCTCTCACTTCGGCCTGCCCAGAATACACTCACCATAATACAGTTAATGATTGACAGGAAGAAAATCATCCAAACAGTGTCAAAAAACATAAAATCTCTACTAAAGATGCAACAACAACAATAACATAACTTCGAGTTTTATGAGTCTTGGAACTTTACCCTGATTGCATCAAAGGAGCGGGTTTTCAGTCCACAAGGTGCCTTAATAGTATTTCCGTGCATAGGGTCGCTAACCCAAGTAACAATTTGACCTGCATTGCGAACAGCTCTGATCAAATGCGGGAGTTTCACTCTCATGTTCTCTGCTCCCATTCTTGTAATCACAGTAATTCTGCCAGGTCTGTTCCTAGGATTCAGAATGTCGATGAGCTTAACCAGCTCCGTTGGATCCATTTTATCGCTCACCTACAAGAAGTACCAGAACATTACCATATAAGAACTTTGTAATAGAAGCCAATACTTAATGAAAAAATAACGGGCTATTACAGCTTCAAGATCAAGAAAAGTGCTTTCTTTTTCCTTTTTCATTTTTTCTGTTTCTTCGTAATGACACGAGAAATCCAAGAACAATATGCTTTTGAATATTGATATATTACATGTAAATAAACAAGAAGATTTATAAGATAAAAGGAAAAGCCAAACTAAATTCCTTTCGATGTATACCTTGATTCCAAGGGGATTGGCGACTCCTCTTAGAAACTCGACATGGGCACCATCCAGTTGCCTTGTGCGCTCCCCAACCCAAAGCATGTGAGCAGAACAGTCGTAATAAAGACCGGAAGTCGAATCTTCCCTTGTTAATGCTTGTTCATAAGGCAAAAGCAAACACTCGTGCGATGTCCAGAAGTCAGTTGTAGACATAATAGGATGGGCAACCGTCAGACCAGCAGCAGCCATGAAGCCAAGTGCCTCATCCACTCGGTTAGCTAGCTCACGATACCTTCCAAAAAACAAACACAAGCACAAATAAATAACACGAATTGAAAATTTATACAGAGACGATCGCAATGATGGTTTGAACAGAATAGCTAAGCAGATAACGAACCTATCCCCCTGCTCGCTGTGTTCAGTAAAATCTAGATTCCATTGGTTAATCCTCTGCATGGCAGCATACCCTCCAGTAGCAAATGCTCTGAGAAGGTTCAAAGTAGCCACGGACTGAGTATACGCCCTGATCATCCTATGGGGGTCGGGAATTCTTGATTTTTCATCAAAAGCATCCCCATTTATGTTGTCTCCTCTATAGCTAGGCAGCTTTACACCATCCTTTTCTTCAAAGTTATCTGATCGTGGCTTCGCAAACTGACCTGCCATCCTTCCCACCTAAATGACATTATCATCATCAACATCAATTACTGAATCTCTATTTCGAAAGGCGCAATTATCGTCCAAATCAAATATGAGCCTGTTCTTACATGCAAGTTACTTCAAGAAACAGAGTATATATTATTCAAGCCATAATCACTATGCTTATTTTCCATTGAAGTAAAACTGTATAAACTAAAACATCACCAGAAAGTCAACTAACATGATCAATTGCTTCAAGGTCAAAAGAAGGAAGTTAAAAAAGGAAAATTAATTTCAACAAGAATTTAAAATTGCATAAAGGTGATCAAACAAATAAAATAACCAAACATCAACTTATTTACCACCAAATTCTGTTACAGAAGACTTGAGACTATAATTCAATTAAACATAATAGCAGTCAATTCCTATTCATGTAACTGTTTAAAGTACTCCCTCCATTCCATAATATGAGTAGTTTAGAACATGAAGCGAAAATGAAGGAAGTAAAAACCAAGGTACTTTGTTAGTAAAAATATCAATATTACTCTCTTATATACGACTTGTATACCAATAATTTCTATTTAAAATAGTAATATTGATATTTTGACTAACAAATTACCTTATTTTTTACTTCCTTACTTTTCGCTACATGCCCTACACAACTTATATCATGAAATAGAGGTAGTACAATTTTTCCTAAAATACAAGATTGAAGAATGACAATTGGAGAAAAAAAAGAACAATGAAACAGCAACACTAAGTCAAACTCTCTTCTCATTGAATTGAGTCTGAAACATGAAGCACTAAATAATGGGAAATTTGGTTCGACTTTGAGACTAGTGTGAGACTGATACCAGAAATATCAGATTGGACCCAATCCAATAAGACCCTATTACTCCCTCTATCCGGAATTGAATGTCCCATTAAAATGAAAGGAAAAGTCCACATTCAATTTTGGGAAACTCATATAAGCAAAAAATCTCAAATATGCTTGATGATGAGCCATATAATTATCACTATAAATAAGAACCAGAATTCCAACGGTAGTGATTAATATTGACATAATAGAAGTATCAAATAGCCGAATTCTAAAGAAAAAGCGTTATTAATGATCCAAGACCATACATAATGATAGACAGAATTGGACGTAGTATAATTTAAAAAAGATTCTAGTTTTTTTAACCTTGATAATAGGCATTTGGCCACCAAACATAAGCACGGCTCCCATTTGCAAAATGACTCTAAAAGTATCCCTAATATTATTAGCATTAAATTCCTTAAAGCTCTCAGCACAATCACCACCCTGCAACAAAAAAGCATTCCCCATAGCAGCCTGACCCAGCTTTTCTTCAAGGTTTCTAGCTTCCCCAGAAAAAACAACAGGAGGGAAAGATTCCAGAGTCTTCAAAATCGACTCAAGATTGGATTTATCAGGGTATTCTGGTAATTGAGAGGCCTTCTTGGATTTCCAGCTATCAAGACTCCATTTTTTCTCGGCCGGTGCGGCGGAAGATGATGATTGGATGGCGGAGATGGGTTTTGTAGTCTTGATTTTTTGCTTCTTTTGATGTGGGGAGGTGGTGGTGGTGGTGGTGGTGGAGGGGAAGGAGGATAGAAAAGGGAGTTTAGGGGTTATTGGGTTATGGAAGGAATTGGGAAGAGATGGGTTGGAAGTGGCGGCGGCGGCGGCGGCGGGAGTGGTGGTTATCAGTGCCATAGATTCAGTCGTTTTGCAAGATTTGGAGTGAGGAATGGTTGGCAAGAGGAGTATATTATTGTCTTTTGATGTGTCTGCACATATATCACGAAATGACAAATATATATATATTGTTATTTATGAGATATTTTATTTTATTTTAGAGACTATTCCGAATTTGATTTACTGTAATATCTATGTAGGATTAAATCAAGTTTATTAGAGTTGTATTAGTTGTAATATTTATTATGTATAGTTGGTTATTGTTGATGAGTATTAATTATTTGTAGTGGTAGAATTTGATTTGGTTTTGATGTCTTTGGTAAGATTCAAAAATGGTGGCCGGAGTGTTTCACTTCTACTAGGATTCTTCATGTCTTAGCCACCAAAAAACAAGTTGTCAAGTTGATCAAGAAACAAGTTGGTCATCAAGTTGTTAAAGAGTTCCACTTACTTTGACAAATGGCTCTATAAATAGAGCACTAATCTTCATTTGTAAAACTCCAACTCAATAGAAAATCCAGTTTCTTCATTTCTTGTTCTCATTTTCATTATAGTATAGAATTCCTTTGTCTCCTAATTTTTTTTTGTTTATTTCCTAAATATATTATTGTAGATCATTTTAAAAGTCTTCAATCTAAAAAAAATTGACGATGTTTAAAAAAGGACTTGATTTATAGAGTTATTTTACAACTGCGACGGTAGATAAAGTGATCCGAAATCTCAGCAAAGAGATTAGAACCAGCAGCAAAATATTAATTGCCATTAAAAAGGATAAAGCTAAAACGTTAATTGATAAAATATTTTTAAATTTACAAAAAAAAAAAAAAAACTGAGATTGAGCAAGAAAAAATATCGTTTAGATTATTAGGTTTGATTCTAACTTAAGATTAGTCTCAAACTCAAATCAAATTCTACTTAATTTAATATTTGAGCTTCATTTCTAAATACAATAAAAAAAGAGTTTGAGTTTTAAACCTAAATCATACTCAATTCAAGTAGAACCATCAATTTGTGAAGGACGAGATAAGCATGTGTACATGTGGGTCTCAGTTGATTGTTCAAATTGATTATTTTATGCTTTTGGGATGGTAATAACATCATTTTTTAATTTTTAAATATTGTTTCTTTTATATGGAAGAGGTGTACAATGTGTCAAAATGAGTAGTTTTATCTTGATAGACTATTAAGTTTAAAACTTATATACGAGTCAATCAATACAGCACACGTATATCAATTCTCTTTCCTACGTGTCCTGCACTTATTGATTTGAATGTAACTTATAAATTTAATAACCTACCAAGATAAAAAAATTCGTCAAAAGGTCTTTGAGTCTAAAAATTGCTCCGACTGAGCTAACCTTTTGGACAATAACATTATATTCTTCGGGAGCTTAGAAAAGAGAAATTTTCAAGTCAGGTCAAAGGTCTCCAATCATAAAAATTGCGAAAGTCGAGTCTGATGTGAGCAAAGACTGTATCTTCCTCCTTTCAACCATTCTCCTCGTCAAGTCAGTTTTCGTCTTGTAATTGCGTGAACAAGTGATTTCCAGCTAACACATAATTGCCTGAGAAAAGCTCGAAAAACTCTGTATAGACTCGTACCAAATATCGGATTACAAACAAGAGTCTATACACTCCATTCAACAGACCAAAGCGCCTGCGTTTTTTTTTAACTTTCGACATGCAAATGAGCTATATATTGGCAACTCATTCCAGGAACATCATCTCCTACACCATAGACATCGAGACAGCAGACTAACATACCACCACATATTATAATTACAATATCACCCAATAAATAGTTCTAAAAGTCAACTTCCATTACAAATTTCTCCAAGGGGTTGAGATTGAAAGATTCTCCGCATCCTGTTCCTCCTCGCCCACCTCTGTTCCGCTCCCCACTCCCACAAAAAAAAGGCAATTGATGATAGCCCCAAATTATAAATAACAGTACAAGGGAAGAAGGGAAGGATTTTGAGAAGAGTGTCTTTAATAGTTGGCTCATGCACATTTGACTCTCAAAAGTAGGGGCTGTAACGCATGGGTGCCCTAAACCTAGGAACCTTCCTGCAATACAACAAGAACTTGGTTTAGGATACTAGGTGGGAAGACATGGTCTAGCCAACATAGTTCTCCAAAAGTAACAAGAAATGGTTATAACCATATACTGCAGATAAGTTATGGAAGCTTACCCATATCCATAAGGAGGATACATGAAAGGACCCACAAGAGGTGGTGCCTGGCCACGAAAGCCCATGTAAGGGTTGCCGCTGGAACGCCGTGGGCGGAATTGCTTCATACCAGGAATGTTAGTTCGTTTGGCTGATACCTGCATGTTCATAAGGGATGGCAAAGGCAAAAAAAAATTGCTGGTCAAAGAAAAAATTTCAACATGCCAACATACTTAAATTTGTATTAGAAATGCTTTTACTACGACATTGGTTTGCTTTACCTTCAACTGACGACCATGAAGCTCTGACTCATTGAGAAGAACAGCCTCTTGGACAGCTTCTGGTTCAAGAAATTCAACATAAGCATATCCCTTTGGTTGCCCAAACTTGTTGGTTCGAATTGTCACTCTATTCACTGTTCCACACGGCTGAAAATGCAGTTGTACTTCCTCAGGTGTACATGCATAATCCACCTACAAAACAGTATCAAACGTTTAATAGATACTCTAGTAGAAGATCCCAAGAACATGCCTAAGGGATTTATATGCATACACAAATATTCATGCAGACTAAGAAAACTCTATAAGTATTATCCTTCCAGTTTGTAAAATAAAGAGAAAATTTAAATTCTCATTCGTGCAGTTATCTGTTTGCTTTTGTAGAAGCACACCGACCATGGGTGCATTTCTAATATAGTTTTCCAAGAACTTCAGCATACAGTTTGCAGCATTTTGATGGGTTCATTCTAGATGCCTAGATTGTCCATAACAATTCTAGATGCTTTCTGTTTCATAGTTAGTGGTTCACACCACACAAAAATGTCCCCACCACGCTGAAGCTAAAGTTTTTAAGGTCCTGAACAACTTCAAGAGTTAAGTCTGACTATAAAATACTTTAGAAAGGAAGATGCAAATATCTTCACAAAAGAGATAAAGGAGGAATCATCGGTACCAGTAGAGTAAAAGAAGAATATGGCCCTCATGCAAGAGAAGAAAGCAAAAAGAAGTAAATAGAATAATAGGATAATCCAATCAACTACACAAGGAATTTGGATCTTGTATCAGAATCACCTAAAAATATAAGTGACTGTCTCCCTGATCTCACTTGGAAGTAGAATATTCAGCAAACTATACATGACTTCATATTACAAAGATATCAAAACCACCTAAACTTAAACAACACATCTCTTCTTTATAAGCTTAAAAAAAGTATGGCCAAACAGAAGCGAACAATAACATTTCTACTATATTTTGTGTCTGAATATTTCTCAAAGTGAAAGACATAAAAGGTCCAATGACATTTAAAATTTAATTGTAGACAAATTTTTTGAATGTGATGGTTGAAATTTGCTTGTCCTTTTGTTTTCTTTGAAGCAAGTTATACCTTTACATGCGTAGCCCTGGATCAGAGTACTTACTATACTAGCCTTCTGGTACTCCTTTAGACACAGGCAATACACGTAAGTACTGTAACATACCTTTCATCACTTGATAACTATTAACTAATAGTTTATGTGAGCTGTTCAAAGTCATCTTGACGCAAGCAAATGTGTTCAACCATCTTTCTGGCTATGATATCAAAACGCGAAAATATAAATGTAAACCTTCCATATTAATACGAAACAACAATGTTTTTTAGCCAGCAACTACAGGATATTGGCATAGAAGCAATCTCGAGTGAATTTTTTTTTTACTAATTCTCGCACATAAACTGACCCATTGATGAGCATTCCCAACTGTTTGAATAAAGTAAGGATAACATCCAACTATCATCAGTTCCAAACTACACTAAGAAACTTGTCTCGCCCTCAATTCTCAACAAAATAAACCTAACCCAGAATCCATATAGTCTGCAAAAACAACTCCGCAAACTATGTTTGGCCTCAATGAGGCCCTCTCTAAATTAAAATAGCAGTACTTTCATTCCAGAACATTGACTGCTGGAAATTCTATCAAAGGATTGTCTAATGCGAGTTCCCATCCATTTGCATGTGCATGAACCAAAAGTTGAGGGGGGTAATATGAAGACATATCACATACCATAGACAATTCTACATTGTTTAATGACAACAAGCAAGCTTCGGTATGAGATTAGAAACGCAGTTACAGATAACCAATTATAAATTTATAAAACAAGTCTCACATTGCCAACAAAAACTGATCGCGAATCCACTTCTTCCTTATTTGCTTGACTTGCTGCAGCAGCAGCAGGATCTGGTAAAATGAAAATATGATGATCATAATAAAAAAACAAGGGAGAGAACTGATAGGCTATGATTATAACCACTCTTATCATTATTCCTGAAGTGATCAATACCTATAAGAACACACACAACACGTCAACATAGCAGAAAGGTGAAAAAAGAAAGCACTGAGAACCACCATCTAACACATGCAATGCATTCATATTTTAGACTTCCTAAACAATATCCCATGTTCTTACCACGAGAAGCCTCCAGAACTCAGTTTTCTATTTCCAAACATTATATTATCTGAACAATTTACACCTTACAGAGTATGCTAAGTCGACTGACACATAGGACTAGGGCTGTTATCGAGCCGATTAAATCGTTAATCGCTCGTTAATCGGTTCGTTATACTCGCTCGGCTCGTTAACGAACCGGTTACGATTCGGTAAAATGGCTCGTAAATCGTTTTAAATCGCTCGTTAAACCGGTTAATAATATTCTACCGATTTTAGCGAGTTAGCGAGCCGATTTTAACGAACCGATTAACGAGCGATTAACGAGTTAACCGATTTTAGCGAGTTAGCGAACCGATTAACGAGCGATTTGCGAGTTAACCGGTTCGCCGACAGCCCTAGTTTTGTAATAGTATGATCCGATTAACGAACCGAATTACGATTTAATGCGAATTATGATTTTCGATCCGATTAGCGAACCGGTTTTGCACGATTTGATACGGTTCGATTAACGAACCGGTTTTTGTACGATTTTATTTCGAACCGACATTTCAATTGAACAACCGAATCGGTTGACTAACGAACCGATTAACGATCGATTCGGTTTTCTTAACGATCCGAACCGATTTGGCCCAAAACCGGCTCGGTTCGGCTCGTTAACAGCCCTACATAGGACCACCGACAAATCACCATCTTGACATGCACTATCATTCTTTTTATTTAAACTTGATTATTTACACTAATGCCGAATTTTATTGTGCACTAGAAAAGAATAGCTAAAACCAAGCTCTGCCGATGGCTCACGACTGCAAAAATTTAGGACGATGTCTTATCCTATGTTACCTGGACTCTTTGGTAGGCTGCCGCACCCATGCCCGACACGATACGACATGGGTATGGGTGTGGTATCCTTATCAGATGTGGTAACAACATGTGTCCGAGTACTTAGAATGGTACTCGTGTACTTACTTCTAGAGGTATAAACACGTGTCACTTAGATATGTACCTGCATCTGACACCATTACCCGAGTCCAGGTAACATAGCAGCTCTCTGGACCTCCATATAAAAACATTAGTACAACCCCTTTTTATTCATTAGTCCAGAGCTATAAGTAACAGAAAGCCTAATAATGGAGTTAACAAGAAAAAAGAGGGGGGAAGTGAACCTTGAACGGAGGGCCCCATATCTCTCTGGACTTTGGCCTGCATTTCGCGAAGAGCAGCCGATTCATCCTCCATCTCTTTCAATCGTTTTTTCATATCATTAAGCTCCTATATGTAAATTCGACACACAAATTCGTCAAAAAAGCATATTCTTAATTTCCTATACATATATTATGGAGGAATAAGTTAGGGTTTTGAATTAATTTAAAAAAGAAAAAGAAGAGGTCGATTAATAGAAAAGATAATGGATAAAATTGGGAAGAGGGGAGATTTACCACGGGAACTCCGTCGTCGGACTCCGCCGCGGCCATTTCAACGTCGCCCTCCATTGCCGATCGTTCTCCGTCGCGCTCTCTCTCTCAGTGAACTTTATAGTGGGAATTTGGGAAATAATTAAATAATTGTACGGTTTGGGAGGTACAATCACTTAATGCGTCATTAAATAATCCTTTTTTTTGAAGAAAAATTCACCCAAAAGTAAATAAAAATGTTTTTTTTAACCCCAAAGTAAAAATGTTAAAAAATAGTTTTGTCGTGAATTCCACCAATAAATTTTATGGTCAATTTTCTTTTACTTTTATATTAATTATGGTCAATAATTTACTACATAAAAAGAAACAAATAATGTAAAAAATTTATTAATCTCCCAAATCCATACTATATAAGTCGTTCTTTATTCCATCAAAAAAAAAAAAATATAAGTCCTTCTTTAAATGTAACAAAAATTAAAAAGTAACAAGATAATTCACTAATCAAAATATCAATTAAAAGAGTAATATTGATATTTTATTAACAAAATACTCCGTGAGTCTCAAATTATATGTCCATTTTAACAAATTTACGGGTATTAAGATTTTTGTAATTTTGATGGTAAAAATCTAAGATGTCCCTCATTAATTTTAGAAATTTTCGATATGGGACTGAGGGTAGCATGAGGCCCTGAGTACATTTAGTGAAAATGACGACGTCACTCTATTTCTTTAAAAAAAAATCAAATATCATCCCTCAGTCACAGTTAAAATACAAAAAATATAGTTCTCATATGGATACAGTTAGAAGTAGAAAAAGGTTCATATCACTACAGAATGAGGAGAGAGACATTTTTTTACTTTTAACTGTGTCCATATCAGAGTTATATTTTTTGTATTTTAACTGTGACTGAGGGATGATATTTGAATTTTTTTTTTCAAAGAGGAGGGGTGACGTGGCTCATTTTCAGCCAAGTGGACGAGGGCCCTACCCCTGGTCCTGGTCCATATCAGAATGTTCCTTAATTTTATGTCTTTCTCTCTCCTTCATCTTACACAACATCAACATCCAACCGTCTCCTAAATATATGATGGAAAGTGATAATTTTAATTAACAGTAGTATTCAATTAAGAGTTGAAAGAAGAGTAAAATTGGAAAATTTGTTATTAATGCATACTTTATTTAGAAAGTAGACAGTTAATTTGAAACAAACAAAAAAAAATGAAATGTAGACAGTTACTTTGAGACGGATGGAATAACTTATTTGTTGTTTACTTAATTTTCGCTACATATCATTTTATATTATGGAATTAAGCTCTTTTGAGCTAACACGTTTTTATTTTCAATGTTTTCAGATTGGAAAAAGTCAAGGGATTCAAATATGGTTGCTTTTGCAGGGATCACTAGTTCACATACTTACAAGCTTTGATCCCTAATTTATCTGTTCAGTCAAGGATTTATTTCATACTTTTTACGGGGCGGGGATAGCAGGATTCGAACTCGGGACCTAGGTCCTTTGTTCTTTGGCCGTTTCCACTGGGCCGGAAGTCCCACTATTTCATACTTATTCTTTAGGTAGACTTTGATTTGTTCTGTTAAGGATTTATTACACCTCATGTCACAATGTCATTACTTGTAACACCTTACAAATCAACCCCCACCCCAAACCCCCAAAAAATATATATATATATATATATATATATATATATATATATATATATATATATATATATATATATATATTGAATAAATGTTATCTACAAACTATTCCACAAGTAGAACAGGATCTAAGAAATATCCAAATCCTGCTTTCTTCTAAGAACACCAAAAAAAGTATCTTTAATCCTAGGTTTGGTCCTTTCTCCAATCTTGATAATACAAAAGAAAAGAAGTCTATGTAAGATCACCATTCCAAATAAGATTGCAAGATCAACCCATTTGGAATAGCCCATCTCTACTTGCCAAACATCCCTCAATATAGTTTCACCATCAACAAAAGAATTTCTTTCCAACTGATTTTGAGCAAATTTTAGACCTTCAAACTCATTCTTGTAGAGTCCTTGATAGGCATACTTGTGGAAAGCTATGTAATATAATGGATATTTCCAGAATATATTTGGCAAATCGTTCGGTAATCGAAAGAAACCTCCACTTAACATCATTAATCCTTGGATTCCAGCACCAGTAACAAGTCCCATTAGGAAATTTGGGACTATACTTGCTACAATCATCATAAGGCTTTCGACTACCATAATGCTAGCAAGAAGTATGAAACTGAAGTATAGAAACCTGTCAATTCCACCGTGCAGTCCCGCTAGATAATAGCAAATAGCTCCAGGAATTAGAGAGATCAGGAATAAGAATGGAGTTGAAGAAATCGTGTTGCTAAGAACAAATGCTACAACACCGTAATGTCCATTCAGTCTTTCGCGCTTGAAAACCTGTTTTTTTTTAAATTGAACCAAAGTAAGCAGACGGATCCTTTATTGGATGAAGCTAAAATTGTAACTTTACATACCTTCATCTCCTCCACAAATGAAGGGAAGCCACCGATTGCCATGATGGTTAACAACGACGATACAAACATTAGTATTGAAGCTCTAGCCTGAAGAAAAATTGTAATGGATGGCTCAGATAAGTGTCAAAGCGAATGGAAATATCAACAACAACTTTTAAATGAACAGAGAATTAGACTCACATTAACGGTGTTGTAGCTTTTTCCAACATTGTAGAACACAGAACCCAAACCAAACCCTAAACCAATATATATAGCAAGGCGCAGCCAGTAGTATCCTAAGTCACGGTACATATTTACAAATGACCTTTTGGTGAGAATGAGGCACTGCAAAAAGAAACTAGCATGGCTGCCCTTCTTCTTCGTCACGCCAATAGCTTCCTACAACCAATGAATACCAAAATAAGTAGCTTAAGATATTATATATATATATATATATATATATATATATATATATATATATATATATATATATATATATTTCAACAATCTTGCAAGCTTTCGTTGTACTCTAGTTTTTCTTCGGTGGCTTACTGGTTTTGGTATCTTTGATAATTGTCTTAGGATCTCCTTCCAGGTATCTGACGATCTATAAGATTCTGCAAGCATATCGATCACTGCCTTGGTTGTTGTCTGTCCCCCAGTACCAAGTTCAAGGTCCTAAAAGTAGTTTCATTTGATTGGACTAGATAAAAGGAAACTTTAAAAAAGAGAATCACATTACTATTGACTTACCTCATAGAAGTCTGCGTTTATCATTTTTAGATAGTGATCTGCCGGATTTTGGTGAGTAGGGCATCGGAAACCATTTACTTCAAAGAACTAAGTTGAGTAAAACAATTAAGTGAACATCAATACTTATACATACAAGCTTGAAAAATACTATGAAAATAACTTGTGATCATGCACCTACCTGATTTGCTGCACCGGAAGGTCCAAAGAATATTGTCCTACCTAAAGAAAGCAGGCAAAGATTGTTAAGTAGCTTGAATACTTCACTACTCGGCTGATGCACGGCAGCTACTACAGTCATGCCATATTGTTTGGCAAGCTTAACAATTTGTTTCATGACATAGTATGAAGCAGCACTATCAAGTCCACTTGTGGGCTCATCCAGGAAGAGAAGCCTTGGTCGAGTTAGAATCTCTAAGGAAATGCTTACTCTCCTCTTTTGCCCACTACTCAGGCCCTTTGTGCCCCAGCCCCCAATCCTGGTATCAATGCAATTTTGCAACCCCATATCCCTTATTGTCATATCAGTTATCTCTCTTTTCTCTGCTATTGACATCGACTTTGGCAATTGAAGCTGAGCAGAGTAATACACGGCCTCTCTAACAGTTAATGTCCAAGTCAGGATGTCATTTTGAGTCACATAAGCCTAAACAAGTGCAAGGAAATGAAATTAGAATTCTTCTTCAAGTTATATTCGAAGACTACAAACACCCAAGATCTTCGGTTTAGTCAATAGAAGTGCTAGCCAAAGACAATGACAACAACAACAACAACAACATCCAAAGACACAATGACAATTGTTTTAGGCACGCCAATTTCACAGCATAGAAGAAATCATACCGATGTCCCATATGCAAGCTGCTGCCTTTGACCATTAATTAGTATTTCTCCAGTTTTTTTGGTTTTAGAATCTAGCCTTCCTGAAATAAGGGTGCAAAAACGACAGAATTAAGGTCAATTCTTCTTAAATTCCGCCTCTCTGCAGCAACAGACAATGTTGCTAATTTGCATAGCTTACATAGGCAACTTAACAGCTGCAGTTTGGAGTTTGGATAAAACAATGAAAATGTTACGTTATTTAAGAGGCCCAAAAGTGACATCAAATTCTTTTTTTATTGCATTTCAAGATCCTTTTTTCTTTTCTTTTCTTTTCTTGTTGAAAAAAATGCAATCTTGATTCAGTAACATTCTTTTGGTTTTGTAATCAATTCCGTCAATCAAGTCTAATAGTGTACTATTCCTCTATTGAATAGAGTCTATTCTAAAAATAAAATAAAATTGTAGCTTCCCCCATATATAAACAACATATTCCATCAAACATTGTTGTCAAATAAACCGATAGTATTAATATTTTAACTAATAAAGTAATTTTTTTTTCTTTTTTAATTTTCGGTACATATCATAAACAATTTATATTATGAAACGGGGTAGTAATGATTTTGACCAAGGTCTAAAAACTTATTAAATAGAAGAGAATAAGGATATACATAATCTACTACTACAAAAAGAATCTTGAAATGTAGTTTACCGGCCAATGCATCAAGAAGGGTTGATTTTCCACAACCAGAAGGGCCCATAACAGCTAAAATCTCACCGGGACAAGCATAGCCAGTAAGCCCTCGAAGAATTGACTTGGTACCCTCTTTACCACCGGCGGCCACTGTCACCCAAAGGTCCTTCCATGTCAAGTAAGGACGGATGATAGCATCTGCATTGCATGCAAAAAATTCAGTTCTTTTTGGTTCAATTACTGATGGATAATTTTCAAGATTTTGGGACATTTCTGGTGGAGCTGATTATGAAGAAAGCATGCAGAAATTGGAAAATAATATGAAGATGAAAGGATAGTGAAGTACATTTGAGTCAAAATGAAGGCATTTTATTGAGTGAGGCAATTTAACAAACAGATGGAATGCGTTGACGGCTCTTTTCTCCATTAGGATCTCGTGACTTCGATCGAGTGAGAAGATACGGAAAGTCGCTAATAACAAAGGATTATGTCCATATCCACCTAATGAAGCCAAAGATCTAATGCGATAATATTCATGTTTTTGGTTATCGGCAAAACACAAACCATTAAGTCATCCATAATTATGTATAAACGGGAGATGTATAAAAGACAAACTTAATTTTCGTCAATAAATAAATAAAATGTCTGCTTATAAAATACTATTGAAACATATGAATTGGAGACTAGTCTAACATTTAACAAATAATGCATAAAGTGAGTGTTCACTATGACCATTTCAATCACGTCGGAGGCATGGTTCTAAACTTAAACTAAGACCCTACATAACCCAAAAAATACATTCTTCATGTGACCTTACACATAAGAAACACGTTCTACTTTCAATAAAACCAATTTTAATAAATAAAATAAACAAAAATATCATAAATCAACGTATTAACTATTGCGCCCGGAAGATCCAAATCCAATAAGATTATTTAGTTTTTTTATAATGAAAATACATCCACTATAAAATCATGTCCTTAAATTGCTTATGAAATAATACCCTCAAATTAAAGACAAAATATATAAAAGAATACTGACTTAAAACAAGTACTAAAAAACAACAAGAGAAAATCGCAACACATAACTATTTACTAACTTTGATTTTTAGTACAAACTATTTATCAAGTGATAAACAGTATGAACTATTTACCGTTAACCAATTGTGTCCAATTAAGAATTCCTTACAATTTTCAAACCAAAAAAGTCACGTTTCAAGCATGTGACATCGGAACAAAGGGCAAAATTATCCAAAAAAATCCAACCCACCCTAAAAAACGCAGAATACTATATTCCCATCTTCATCTTCTTCACCATTTTCTTTCTAAAGACCCTATTATTTCATCTAGGGTAATCCATTTCACAATCAATCTCATTGTGTATCATTCTGAAAGTGACAATGATTACAGTTCAAGTGACAATGTATCATTCTAGGGTATAATTGCCTTGATTACAATGAGATTGATTGTGAAATGGATTACCCTAGATGAAATAATAGGGTCTTTAGAAACAAAATGGTGAAGAAGATGAAGATTAAGAAGGGAATATAGTATTCTGCGGGGTTTTTAGGGTGGGGTTGAGTTTTTGTGGACAATTTTATCTGGGAAATCAGCCTGTTTAGTCCCCAGGGAATTTTACATAGCTCAGTAAATTCCCCGATGTTTAATTTCAGTCTGTAAAGTCCCCCAGGGAATTTTTGAGTCACCTATAAAGTCCCTTACCTATTTAATTTCAGCCTGTAAAGTCCCTTATCTATTTACAGGTTGCATATAAAATTTACAAAATACAAAAAATTTGGGACTAGGTAAGGGACTTTACAAGCTAAACGAAAATTCTTGGGGGACTTTACAGGCTGAAATTAAACTTTGGGGACTTTACGAGCTGAGCGAAAATTCTGGGGACTTTACGGGCTGAACGAAAATTCATGGGGGACTTTACAGGCTGAAATTAAACATTAGGGACTATACAGGCTAACCAAAAATTCCTGGGGGACTAAACATGATAATTTCCCATTTTATCCTTTGTTTCGTTGTCACGTGTTTGGCAGGTAACTTTTTTTTATCTGAAAATTGGACCGAATTCTTAATTGGATACAATTGATTCCCCGTAAATAGTTCATATTATTTATTGCTTAATAAATAGTTTATACTAAAAATTAAAGTTAGTAAACAGTTATTTGCTATAAATATCGATTTTCTCAAAACAACAATCTTCTATTAATTTAACTTCCTCGATTTAACACGGGTCTGCTGCTAATGGCCCAAAGTTTTTGGTTTTTCCCCCTTTTTAATTTTTTATAGTTCAACTCATGATTTACTGTCACCAGTATTTGGAGTGCTTTTTTTTATTTTAAAATTTGATTGAAAAAGTAAATTATTTATAATATAAAAATGCAAGAAAAATGTGAATTTTTTTATTTGAGATGTGATAAAAATAATATCGACAAAAAATCAAATAATAGAATTTAAAACTTAAACGTACTTGAATCACGAATTAGAATTACAATTAGAATTATATATATCAACGATCTTCACTTACAATCGAGCTTTCTATCAATTATGGGTCTATTTGGATTGGGTTTGGCTTGAGATTGGTTTGGTTTGGTCTCACTTTTGGCGGGAAATGCCCAATTTTTTTGCCTCTAAAATAGGCGGGAGAAATTCAAATTCAAATTTTTTTCTTCAAATAATCGTTCAATTCCAAATTTTGGCCTCTAAAATTATCGGGTGATATTCAAATTCCAAATTTTTGAGGCCAAAATTTGGATTTGGACGATTATTTTTAAAAAATAGGGATAAGTTCGCCTCTTGGCAATTAACATCATCTAATTTAGCTAATACTAGCATCAATGTATTTTTATATATAAAATTATTTTATGCATATTCATTTGGTATGAATCACAGGTTTAAAATTCTTTTAGCCCATTAATGTTGATAATATGAATCCTTAGCAAAGTGAAAAACACTACTACCTCAACCCCGAGCTCTGGAGCAACTGGTTGGAGTTGTCAAATGCCTCACCGTTGACGAGGGTTCGATTCCCACCGTGGACATTGACTCTCGTGGGATTTTCCCGAGGTGGTAGGGCTCCGTGTATAAGAGCAGTATGGGCCAGACCCTCCCCCGCTAGCGGTCACGCTACGGGCCAACCGCATGTCGAGCCCGGATTAGTCGCCACATTGTAAGTGGACACCGGGTGCCTCTCGGGGTGAACCAAAAAACACTACTACCTCCATTCCTAAATATATGAAAGAAGACTTTCATAAATGTTACAAAAAGTAAAGGAATAATAAATTAATATGTTTTTATAATTAAAATATCAATATTACTCTCTTAAATAGAATTAGTGATATACAAATATTATAAGAGGGTAATATTAATATTTTTATTATAAAAACATCGTAATTTTTATTTCCTTAATTTTTACAAATGTAATGAAAGTTTTATATTTATGAAATGAGGGAGTACTTTGGTAAGTTCTCAATGTTCTTTTTGTAAATAACAAAAATTCTCTGTAAGATACTCATAGATTCTTTTTTATTTTATTTATGGGAAATAATCATATGAGAATCTTCAATAAAATTATCAAGATTCTTTAAATAACTGTCCAGATTCAGGCTTTAAAAAAAATGTCTAGGTTCAGGGACTCCATCTTCAATTAGAATTAGGAAAAAATTTTAGTTGTTTCTATGTCATAATTCAAAAAATACCAACCTTAAATCCCAAACAATATAGGCATAAAATCCGGCAAAAAATCCTCTATCCCCGTTCATGTCCTCATCCCTATCCCCAACTAATCACAATTCACCATGTATATATATAATTGAAAAAAAATATTTATATAGTAAAATCTGATTGGTTGGGTATAGGGATGGAGACAGAGGATTTTCACCCATAAAATCCCTAACGTTGCCTCAAACGGAATTTTTCTTTTTTTACAGAACCACCCAATGGGATCCGCTCCTGTAAGTGAAGTAGGAATTGAATTTATAACTATAATAGGTAAGTCAGGACCCATTGAAATGCAGTCCGGCTCCTGTGCGGAACAGTCAAAGTTCTGCACATGCGGAACAATTTCAGCCGTCGGATGAGATTTTGAACGGTTTAGATTTGGAGAGAGAAAAGTTGCGGCTGACTTAAAAAATAATAAATAAAAAAATTTCTCTCTCCAGATCTGGACCGTTAAAAAATCTCATCCGACGGTTAGGAGTTTGTCCCGCACTATACGGAACAAAAGCTGTTCCGCATAGGAGCCGGGACGATTGAAATGATTCTTGAAAAAGTTAGCTGTCCCGAACAATGAAATTTTAACCAAAATTATAAGATACGATTGACGTTATTACTATAATTCACGAACTACAAAATTTAATTTTAAACCAAAAACTGACTCAAAATAGTTCACGGTATGAAATGTTACGAAAACAAAACTAAAATTAATTGATTGGGAAAGGTGTCACTTGTCCCACCATGCCCCCACCTTAAGTCCGCCAGTGACTATAAAAGCATCAATTTCCCTCGAGTCATTTCACAAAAATAGTAGAGAGGTTATAGACACAAGTAGCTTTTACAAATCCATAGTCATGTCAACCAAATGTTTAGTAGCTTTACTGCTTCTCTGCCTTCTTGTCTTGACCACCACCTCTACTATTTCTTATGCTTCAAGAATCCTTCTTGAGGAAGACAGAGATTTTGATTGGCTTCAAGAACCATTAGATGAATCTCTTGGGCTTGAGCATCACCACCACCACCATGGACCCATTCCTGCACCCAGCCACCACCACCCTGGACCCATTCCTGTTCCTGCGCCCAGCCACCACCACCATGGACCCATTCCTGTTCCTGCACCCAGCCACCACCACCACCACCATCATGCCTCAAAAACTTTTCTCGAAGAAAGTAATGATTTTGAATGGCTTCAAGAACCATTAGAAGAATCTTTTGGGCGCGAACACCATTACAACCATCACCACGGACCCATTCCAGCACCCAACCACCATGGTGGCCACCGTCATGGATCACCAACACCATCACCAGCACCATCTAAATAGGGTGATTCACCAATTCAGCCACCACACAAGCAGCCTAACAAACTATATTTTACTATTAAATGATTAAAGTATATCATGATTATATATAGTTCTTTAGCATTCATCATACAATATCGATGTTATAATAAGAGACGAGTTGTACTCTTGATCAATTTAGTTTGTTTTGGTGTTTAATGTTTAAATTTCAGCCATTAAAGCTTTTTTAATTTTATTTTTAAATCTTTCTTTTCCTCGGTGTGTTTATAAACCGAACACGGATGGTTTAAGGGTAGAAATCTTCTATCCCGTTTGGTGTCTCAATCACTGTTACACTAATAGAAATTGAGATGAGTTAGTTTTTAATTTAAAAAATTATAAACTAAAAGAAATAGGGGAATCCGTAGGAAAAATATAAACATGTGTCAATCATCTATTCGTAGGGATAGGGAACAGGATATAAATCAAGGATAGAGAATTTTTTGCCATGGTTTAACTATGTAAAGTAAAAAAAATCTTTTTTTTTCGACGCCACGATGGGCGATTGCCCCACATTGGGGAGAGAGAATACCCTAGATAAGGGAGAATAAAGCTTAACGCACGCAGGCGGAGGGTATCAAACCCTGGCTTCTTCGATAAGAAAAAAAAAATTCAAGGAGAAACACCAACCCGAAACCTCTCTAATGGTTCGAGGTAATAATTATAACAAATCTAAGCGTCAAGATAATTATATCATAGGCCGTATAATGTGGTCAGTACTACACCATCCGATCTAATAGACCATGTATATATCATAATTTTACTACAAATGTGTTAGCCCCAAGTGATCTTAGATGTAGTCCGACTTGGATGCAAACCATTTAAATTATGCACGTGCAGAACAATCGCGATTGTCAGATTTATTTTAACATGTTATGTAACAACGGTTATTCGTAGACGAATACGTGTTACACATTTTTCTAACCAGTTACGTAATGAATGTTTAAAAAATTCAATATTTGTTTTTTAAAAAAAAATTAGCCGTCAAATTTTATCATTTAATAGCCAAAATTTATTTCATACATGCGAAATTTAATGTATTCTACACACGAGTTGTGCTGCAATATGTGACAGTACATTTTGACTCGTACGGCGCACCACATAAAATTGCAGTTGCTGTTAGTCATGGATAACCTATAAAAACCGCAGGCCGTAATTGTATGCAAGATTCATTGCACCTTCTCGGTACGGTCCACACCACCACGCCCCACCTTAAAGTCCCCATACCCATAGTTCCTAGATGACTCTGCGGCTCCCTAAGAACCCCAAAGGGGATATACCTATATATCCCAACATTCATTTTCAGACCCAGACAATTCTGCAAATTACACAAGAATCTGCCCTAAAACTACTGAGTTAGATGGCATTTTTTAGGTCAATCCGAGCTTCTGTAACTTCAATTCTAAAAAAAAGACAATCTTTTTGGCACAGAACCGTAATGCCCATAAGGTGTTTGAGTAATGTCCCAGAGAACAGTGTCTATGGAGGGCCAAAGCCACAGAACCCAAATCAAAGAGTGACATTAGCCCATTTACGCCAGAAGTATCGGAAGGGGGAACCCATAACAATGGTTACAGCCTATGATTATCCGGCAGCAGTACATCTTGATACTGCCGGAATTGATATTTGCCTTGTGGGTGATTCTGCTTCTATGGTGGTTCACGGCCATGATACCACTTTGCCTATTAGTCTTGATGAAATGCTTGTGCATTGCCGTGCTGTGGCGAGAGGAGCTAAGAGCCCACTTCTCATTGGAGACCTGCCTTTTGGTACCTATGAGTCCAGTTCGCAACAGGTGATTCTATGATTTTACTGTCTATTCTATGGCCATTTTGTCTCTTTCATTCATTCTTTTCACGTAATTGAATTGGGGAGAAGGAAAGTTTGAAGCTTTGAATGTGATGATAAGAGAAGAATTAGGAACAGGGGAAAGGTAGAAACTGAGTAAAGTTGCGAAATTTAGGTGATTAGGCGATAAATTTCTCTGATCTTTTTAATGTTTACATTTATCTTGTCTTAAGAGAAAGAGAGGTCTTTTTCAATTCGATGCAAAAGATTTAAAAAAAAATTAGTTCAGAGGTAAGATGTGGTACTGTCTATTCGTGTTTAACCTGTAGATTGTCTTCCTTTTTCTTTTGACTTTATGCTTTCTTTGAGTGATCAATGGTTTATTGTCTTGCAAATTATTATTTGATTATGTAGCATGTTTTCTGTAGGTTGTCATTTTCTCTTGACTGTATTTTGTGACAATTCAATGGGATATTTCCCCATAAACTTGTACCAATGTGCATTTCTTGAATTTGAGATGTTGAACGTGCATTGGTTGATGATGTTGCAGTTTGAATTGTGAGCAGGCAGTTGATACAGCAGTAAGGTTTCTGAAAGAAGGAGGAATGGATGCAATTAAATTAGAAGGCGGAGCGCCATCAAGAATCACAGCCGCTAAAGCTATTGTTGAAGCTGGGATTGCTGTAATGGGGCATGTTGGGCTTACTCCTCAGGCCATTAGTGTTCTTGGAGGATTTAGACCTCAAGGCAGAAATATAGCTAGTGCCGTCAAGGTTTACTCTTCTAAACTTTCCTTCTATGCTTGCAGAATCTTGTTAACCTTATATGGTTACTGTATTTCTGTTACCAATAATTGGTGCCCCGCTAATTATTTTGTGCTCCATGACTTGGATTCTACAGGTTGTCGAGACTGCCATGGCTTTGCAGGAAGCGGGGTGCTTTGCTGTGGTTCTGGAATGTGTTCCTGCACCTGTTGCTGCCGGAGCAACATCAGCTCTTCAAATCCCCACCATAGGCATTGGCGCTGGTCCATTTTGTAGTGGTCAGGTTAGTTGGATAGTGCACTTTGTCTTACTCTCCTCACATGAATGACAGGCCTTTTATTTGTGCTATTAGCAATAGTCTTCTGTATCAGAAGGTAGTTTGTATAATTCAATACGAAATTTTTGTAGTGTTAAATAATAAAAGCCTAAAAGTGGCAATGAATAAATTATATCCAGGAGGCTTTTAAATAGAATCTGTTTGATAGTTCAGTATTTCAGTTCTGAAGATGTAATGATCTTTACTCTGAGATGTTTATTTGTTGATGACTTCAACTTGAAATTTTCTCCCTGCCGCCTGGATTTTTTAGTCCATATCAGTGATCTTTTGGAGGATGAAAACATTGTTATGGAATTTTCTGATTTTCCGGTTTCTACAATAGATAATGCCTGCCACAAGATTGAATTTGAGACTGGTTAGACATTTTTCAACTCTAGTTTAAAATACATCTTGTTTCTTTTGTCCACATAGTAGTTCAAGGTGAACTGTAGTTTAAATATATTATATGACAGTACCAGGCGTCTTCCATTTAATCACATAAGTTTCGGTCTTTGTTCAAGTTGACGAATGCATAGCGTACAAGTTTTTGAAAATTACTATTTTATGCAAGTTTGTAAGGGCAATAGGACGCTTATAATAAAAACTACTCGTGGTTCGACACAAAACGACTGCATTACTCCCTTTTCTATTTATTGGGGAAGCTATACACTAATCGAAATTTTGATTAATCTATATGATCCTTACCTGGAATTTACGTAATTTGTTCTTCATTTTCTGTTAACTGTTTGTGCAATTTGTGACCAGTGCTTCCAGCCTTTCCTGCTTATAAGATAGCGTAATTGATTGGATGTGGACAAGAGAACCTTATGTCAATAAATTTCATGTTCAATGTTGCAGGTGCTAGTTTACCATGATCTATTAGGGATGATGCAGCATCCACATCATGCCAAGGTTGATAAATCATTTTACAACCTCTTCGTACTTTTTATCGTTCATATTTTTGTCATTACAAAACATAGCTATAATTTATCAGTGGCAATTGATTATGCATCATAATTTCCAGGTTACTCCCAAGTTTTGTAAACAGTATGCACATGTTGGAGATGTCATAAACAATGCTCTTTTGGAGTACAAGGAAGAAGTAACAAATGGTTCCTTTCCAAGTTCTGTCCATAGTCCATATAAAATCTCTTCAGCCGACCTAGATGGTTTCTCAAACGAGTTACAGAAGCTTGGTTTGAGCGATGCAGCATCAGCAGCTAGTCTTGCAGCTGAAAAGATCGATACTATTGAATCATCATGAGAGAAGTAACAATACTGATTAAGCAGAATCCATAGTTTTTGTGTTAAGCATTGGTTGGATCTTCGATTTTGCCTTTGTTGATTTACAATGAAGACGAAGGCCGTTGCATGACATTTCTGCCATTTCTGATGTATCAGAAGCCAAAATGTTCAGACATTTTGTTTTTTTTGGCTGAAATTATTTACTAAGTTGGAAACTAGAGCTTAGAATTTGTCTTTGTTCTTTATTACTCCCTCCGTTCCCTATTAATTGTCGTTTAGGACATATCTAGGTGTCCAAATTAATTGTCGTTTAAGGTTCTTTTAATAGTTGTCAACAATTTATTTCAATTATACCCTCAACAAATTTTTTTAAGAGCTGTTGATTTGGTACTCGTTTCAAATTGCAATGTTGATTTTTGCTGCTGATTTGAAGAAATTTGCGGTTGATTTGAACAAATTATAATCCTGACTTGAAAGAAATTTCTGAATGATTTTTTTCCTTTGTTTTCTTTATGGCGTAGGAGTGAAGGAGGGAGGGTGGGGGTAATATTGTAAATTTGAGTGAAAAAGACAACTTACTTAATTTTTTTCTCAAATTATCTAAAGAGTCTTATTTTTAGGAATTGAGGGAGTACTGATTTATCAATTTATTAGCTGACTCCAAATACAGCCTTTTGTAATAAAGATTGAAGGTTCTCATGCAAACGTTGTCACATCAATGTGATAAAGAATGATTAATGGATAATTTATCAAAAAAGCCAATATATATATATATATATATATATATATATATATATATATATATACTTTAATTATATATATATTTTTTAATTTTTTAAATTGTCACTGTTTGATCCCTGGTATTTTGAGTCAGACACTTAATTACCAAGTTATTTACCTGAGTAACAATTGTAATTCCGAATATGTTCAACTTAAGATGTTTAAAAAACTGTTTGAATCTTAACACTACTACATGTACTATTCTTAATTATATAAATTTTCATTAATGCATTCTAAACTAAACTGAAAATATTAATTACTACTCCCTCCGTCCCAAATTATCTGTCCACTTTGTGTTTTGCACGGAGATTAAGGTTTCATCAAATTCTATAGTGGAATATGGTAAAATGTCAAATATGACCCTATTTAATGTTAGTCATAATTTAATTCTACCTTCTCTTCTCTTTATATTCTTCTCTCTCCAACATTTAATGTAAGGGGTAGTATTGGAAAAATCACCATTAATGAACCATTTATTTAGAAAGTGGACAGATAATTTGGGACGGAGGGAATACTATTTCCTTTCCAAATTGAATGTTTTATTTATATTTTTGTTTGTCTCAAAATGCATGTCTGCTTTCTTAATCATGACACACACTCTTTCCCTAAACTCTCATAACTAACATTCTATATTTAAGGGAGGAAAACTCGGTAACTTGTGGTGCTACCATTAGTATGAATTAATTAGGATATTATGGTCACTCACTCTTAGTTAAATTATTATTTTTAATTACTCTTTCCGATTGAAATTGAATATCTAATTTTGTGAAAAATTAAATGTGAACATTTAATTTTGGGATGGAGTGTGAGAATGTTACAAAAGATCCGAAGATCTTCAGAAAATACATAGTACCTTTATAGTTTGTTCCTCTCTCTATGAGGGTGCAAATTGAAAATTGAAGTAATATGAAGCCACAATTTGAGGTTTCTTAGATTTATAAGCGAACAGTACTCCCTTCGTTCCTCAATATAGAACGACGTTTAGGGTACTTTGAAAAAAATTAAAGAACTCAAACAAATAATAATATTTTCACCACAATTTCAATAATACTCACTCCTTCCTCTGTCTCTTTCTCTTTCACTTAATGAGCGGGTATGGGTTATGAATTCCATACCCATTTAAATGCGGGTATTAATGGGCATACCCGTTCGGGTAACGGGCAATGCGGGTATGGGCGGGTTGCAATCGGGCATGCCCGTTCTTTTTCTTTTTTTTTTCTTTTTTATTTTGGATATGGATTAATTTTCACAGTTGAGACTTGAGAGAAAAAAATAAAGAAGAAAAAAAAACCCTAAAAGCCCAAGATAAAAGTTGAGTCGTCTTTATATATCTTGGGCAAAGCCCCTCAAGCCAGTTCTATACTTCTATTACCCAAATATTAACGGTTTCATCTCAGAAGTAACTAAATTATGTTCTAACTTATGATTTATCATTTACCATTCATAATGTTTTAAGTTCTAACTTCTCAAGTTGTGTGTGTTTTATAGGTGGAGATGATGAGGAGGAATCAACATTATCTAAGGTGGATTCAAATAATACTTATAGTGTTCAAGATCTACATCAATAGATAAAGGATATTAAAAAAAAAGCGTATCTATTTTTTGTTGCTTTGACTTCAGCAATATGTTTGTTAATTTTGGATAGTTATAACTATTTTGGATATTGTGGACTTTTATTTGATTGTTCTTGAACTATTTTGGATATTTATTTACCCATCTACAAGACTATAAACTGCAAGTGAATGAGAAAGAATTACATTTTGTTAAATTTTTCGGATTTAATCTATTTTTTTAAAAATAAAATTAATAATAAGGGTCGCGGGCATGCCTATTTGCCCATGGGTATTCGGTGGACGGATATGGGCATCCCTTTTGATGGCCCGTGAAAAAAGCGGGCATGCCCGTCCCATTCCCATTTAAGACATGTCCATGACAGGGCGGGACGGGGAGGGCGGGCATACCCGTTTTGATATTACTAATAAAATATATGTTGAGGGTATAATTGGAATAAATTATGACACATAATAAAAGACATGTAAAAGATAATTAATTTGAATACATATATATATATATCTCAGTAAACGACAATTAAATGGGAATAGAGAGAGTATAAACTATAATAAAACCTCTCTTCCTCTGCCTCCCGCCCCTCCGCCTCCTTTCTCTTCCTTCCACCGCTGCCTTCATTCCTCCACCAATCTCCGCTCCATCACCGGAAAACTTTTACCATCATCAAATCTGTTTAGAATCAGAAGCTTTGGAAACTTTCCTTTTTTCCCTATGCAAAAAATAAAATAAATAAAGGCGTTTCTGAACTTCCAAGATTCCAACTTTAACTAATTCAAGAGCTGCAAGTTCATTGCCAAGTCTGTATATATCTTCTTTTTTTTTCTTTTTTTTTGGTAATTTTCTAATTCAATTTAATAATAGTTAGATTTTTTTGTCCTCTGTGATGCTATTTTTGCTTGATTCCAGAGTTCTTGAGAACTATTAGTAAAATGATATAATAATAGCCTTGAAGATGATAAATGTATTATTGGGAATGTTAAAGTTGAATACCAATTCTTTTCTTTTGTTTTGTGTAAATAGGCAATATTTGGCATCAATTAGCAATCTTGCTTTACCAATAGAAAGTACAAGAATTGATTGTACCCAGTGCATAAAGCTATCGCATGCATCAGTAGATTCCCGGTCTGGACCCTTATTTTTTTCATAACGAGGCTGTTCTGGGGCTTGAACACGTGACCTAGCGGATAGTAAGTAAACACTTTACTGCACCACCTTCAGAAGATGATATGAGGAAAACCAAAATTTGGAGGAAAGACATAATAATCTGACGATGATATGAGGTGGAGAAATGTGTTCTTGGGAGTGTTAAAGTTGAATCCCAATGCATATTTTCGAGTAAATAGGAAATATTTGGCATCAATTAGTAATCTTGCTTCATCAATTGAAAGTTCAAGAATTGGTAAAACCCAAAATTTGGGGTCTTTTAAACAGAGGCAAAATCCCCACAAGAATACTAGAACCCTTATTCTAACATCTCAATTTGTGCAAACTACTCTAGAGAAGTGTCCTTCTGATATAGTTGCTCTCAGCTTCTTCTTGTGGTGTGCTCGCCAACGTAATTATTTCCACCAGAGGGTGGCGTTTGAGACCATGGTTCATGTTGTCTCTAGGCTCACTCAAAAGTTCTCCACTGTTAGGAGAATCGTTGAGGAACTAAATCAGGCCGGAACCAAAACGAAGCCACAGACTTTATTGCTTTTGATGAGAATTTTTTGGTGTGGAATAATGTATGATATGGTTCTTGAGACTTTTGAGGAGATGGCTAGGTGTGGTTACACCCCGAATACATTTTCGCGGAATATTTTGATGGATGTTCTCTTTAAAGTTGGCAACGTTGATGGAGGGCTTAGAATTTTTGAGGGGACAGAAACGCCGAATTTTTTAACATTTAGTATTGCTGTTTGTAACTTATGCAATCTCAATGTCAATGATTTGACTAATTTACGGATTATGCTTAGGAAGACTTTGAGAAGTGGTTTTTGTCTTAATCCTGAGACATTTGTTTTGGTTTTGAATTCTTATTGCAAATTGGGTAGGCTGGAAGAGGCTTTGCAGCTATTGGGCCTTATGAAAACTTTAGGTGTTACCCTATCTGTGAATGTTTGGGGTATCTTAATTGATGGATTTAGTAAATTAGGCCACCTTGATGTTGCTGCATATTTGCTGTGCAAAATGGTTGAGAGCGGATGTTCCCCGAACATTGTTACATGCACATCTTTAATCAAAGGATTTCTTGAATCTGAAATGCTTGATGAGGCGTTTAGTATCCTAGATACTTTGAAATCGAAGGGATGCTACCCTGATTTAGTCCTTTCCAACGTATTAATAGATTGCTTGTCTAAGGTGGGAAGATATGATGATGCACTTGATGTCTTCTATAATTTGCAAAAAAGAAGACTAATCCCTGATCCCTACACTTTCTCTTCTATTATGTCGATCATCTGTTCGTCAAGACAGTTCCTCCTTTTACCTTTATTGATCAGTGGACTTGTTATACAACCAGACCTAGTCATGTGTAACACCCTTTTGAGATATTTCTGCAAGTCTGGTTACCCGAGTGGTGCGGTGGAGTTCTACAAAGACATGATAGACAAAGGATTCGTACCAGATAAATATAGTTATGCTGAGTTACTTAGTGGATTGTGCAAGTTGGGTAGGATTCATGATGCCGTTAGCGTATATTGGGGAATTGTTAGGAATCATTTCGGTGTAGATGCTCACGTGCATACCATTGTCATGGATGGCCTCATAAAAAGTGGCAACTTTCACAGTGCAATCAAATTCTTCAGGGAAGCTGCTGCAGAGAATCTCCCTTTAGATGTTGTTTCCTTTACGGTAGCAATCAATGGGCTTCTAAGGAGTGATCGAGCTGGAGAAGCGTATAATCTGTTTAGCCAAATGAAGGATATTGGCATTTCTCCGAATGTACATACATACAATCTGATACTATCTGGTTTCTGCAAGGATAGAGATGTTAAAATGGTTAAGACGATCCTAAAAGAAATGTCCGACTCCAACGTGGAGATGGATAGTAATACATATAAGCTGATCAAAGGTTTCTTGTATAAATCACGCAATTCTTCTCTAGCATTGAATCTATTCTTTGATTTATGGGATTCTGGCCTCCTCCCTGAAAATATTTGCAGTTTATTGATTGGTGAACTTGGTAAAGATGCTACTGCTGCTATTGCACATAGAAACAGTTCGGTAACTGTTCAAGACGTTGGCACTTCGAGCTCAGATGAATTTTGTTGTTTGGCTGCTTCAGCTGGCTGATATAACATATTGGACAGAATCTGTCTGTTTTTTCCA
Source organism: Vinca minor (assembly GCA_026122235.1). NCBI lineage: Eukaryota > Viridiplantae > Streptophyta > Magnoliopsida > Gentianales > Apocynaceae > Vinca > Vinca minor. Next base: position 2,395,579 of record JAOCZM010000201.1, on the reverse strand, counting down.
GCTTATTGAACTGTTTCCATTCCCTTGGAAACTCATAAAGAGCTTTGATTCATGCCCCCGGGCTTGCTGCACTGTCAAATATCCACCAGTTCTTTAGTACAAACTCGTCTTCCGTCAAATTGTTTCATATCTTGATAGGTAAAATTTCAGCTTTCATATTTAATTTTTATAATGTTGCATGTGCATATGAATTTTGATTGCTTCGAATGATTACAAATGAAGGAACGGAACTAAGATTTCATCTAGTAGCCCTTTTGGAAATTAGAACGCCTAATTTTTTGGGATACGATGATTTTGAAATGACTCTAGGACATGTTCTTACAGCTCACCTGGTATCAAAGATGAATGTTTTCGTTGCTCATCTTTTTGTTTGGTTTTGATTGTGACGTAAACGTCTGTTTCTTTATGTCGATTGCACCAGGTACTAGCCGTTGTGGGAAACTCTATTTCATGTTTCAAACAATTAACTGCCCGCGACATATTTAGTCAAGTGCATTCACTCTGTACGATGATCCAGTACGCGAAGATTCCTTGTGATGTTAAGCTGCCAGGTAAAGAGCTTTTTTCAAACAAGTTTCAGATTGTTCTTGAAGTTCTTACACGTAACCATCCTCTTGTTCGGTGTTATCCAGGGAAGCTTTCGAGGCCATTCAGTTCGAAAATCGCCTTTTTCCTTGCTCCCGGGGGGTTTCCATTCAGGCCGATTCAGTTTGCAGACATGTTCTTATCTTCTTCCCCTCCCTCCGTCAATCTTGGTACGTGTTCCTTGGAAATTAGTTCCTACAACATTGGAATCGTTCGTTTGTGTAGCAATCCGAAATTTAGTTCTGTACCAAATAGAAGATGTTAATAGCCATGGCTGAGATCCATGTTTTAATAGGAACAATATCAGAATAATAAACTCATTTCTAGAATCAGACAGCATCGGGTGGAATGTTAAATTTAGGACCTATTTTTCCGAATTGAAAGTGAGGTGCGAATTGCACCAAGCCTTCCTTCACAAAGAAATGCTTTGAAGGTTTTTAGTACTACAATAAACAGAAGGATTATTATGCAATTAAAAAAAATATGGAATTCCAATACATAAACAAACATTTTCTCTAGGGAACATAAAGCAATATTTGTATTTTTTTTCGCCAACAAAGTTTAAAATTAACTACTATTTATTTTCTTCATCTAACTTTCAAAATCAAATTATAACTCTAAATTATTTTACGTGTTATTAATACCCAACGCAATTTACGGGTGTCCCAAAATACCCAAAGTGTGTAAAATCCGGTTAGAGGGCCGAGCACACGTATGTGTGAAACGCACGAAATTTCAGGGTCAAATTCGTCAAGATTTGTGCATCTACTTCCTCAAATCAGCCATATAACTGAGAAATTTTATTTTGGTAGGTGAATAAGTTTAAAAGTTACCTCTAAACTAATGAATACAATACACATAAGCAAAAAAAATCGATTCTCTTTCCTACGTGTATTGTATTCATTGATTTAGATGTAACTTTTAAACTTAGTCACCTATCAAAATAAAATTTCTCTCATATAACTACCCCAAATCTATTTTCTCCTCCAAAATCATTAATCTTTGCAACAAAAGTAATGTTATATGTTATTTTTGTCATAAATAATTTATCGTTACTAATTTTATCATTGCATAAAAGAAATTTTGCGCGTTATTATTGTTATAATGCAAGACTTAACATACAAATATCAGAAAATGTCAAAAATACCCAAAGAAAACTAACAAAAAGTAACTAAAATAGGAAAAAGATTTACAAAAGCCGCAAATTAATCAAAAAAGAAAAAAAAATAACATCTATGTTTCCATATAAATAAAGCATCGCTGTCTCCTCAGCTCAGATCTCAAAATCAATTCAAAATTTTCTTCAATCTTCAATCCAAATCCATCAATGGCTTCTGCACGAGAAGAGTACGTTTACATGGCGAAGCTAGCCGAGCAAGCCGAGCGATACGAAGAAATGGTGGAATTCATGGAGAAAGTCTCCGGCGCCGTGGGCGACGGCGAGGAGCTTTCCGTGGAGGAGCGCAACCTCTTATCGGTTGCCTATAAGAACGTGATCGGAGCAAGAAGAGCTTCATGGAGAATAATTTCGTCGATTGAACAAAAAGAGGAGTCACGTGGAAATGTGGATCATGTCAATACTATTAAGGAGTATAGGGGTAAAATTGAGAATGAGCTTTCTGGTATTTGTGATGGTATTTTGAAGCTTTTGGATGCTAAGTTGATTCCAGCTGCCGGCGCCGGAGATTCCAAGGTGTTTTATTTGAAGATGAAGGGCGATTATCATAGGTATTTGGCTGAGTTTAAGACCGGTGGTGAAAGGAAAGATGCTGCCGAGAATACTCTCAATGCCTATAAGGCTGCCCAGGTAAAATTTACCGTTTTACCCTTCTTTTCTGTGAACGCTTTATAATGATAATGTGATCTTGACTGTTAAGGGTATATATTATACTCGTCCCAAATTATCCGTGCACATTTCATTTTTAATTTCTCACAAATTAATTGTCCACCCATTAATTATTGTTTTTCCAATCCTATTCCCTTGCATTGAATGTTGGAGAGAAAATAATGGAGATAAACAAAAGTAGAATTAAATTAGGAGTAAAATTAAATAGGTCATCTTTGACATTTTTAATCCTACTATAGGATAGTAGGATTTGATGAAACCTTAATTCCCGTGCAAAACACAAAGTTGACAGATAATTTGGGGCGTAGGAAGAAGGGAGTATGCTTTTGCTAATTGTTATGTTGTGCATCTGTGTGATTTGGCCATGAAATGGTGAGAAAGGATAAGGATCTGATAATTTTGGGAAGGGTTAGGAAAAAGGATTGGTCATTTTAATTTGATGGATATAATCTTAAAATTTTGGAAGAAAATGGATGTGGCTTTTAATTCAGATAGATAGGGCTTGAGAGTAGGGTTTGAAAATTTTTTATTCTAGGCTTAATTTTTCTCATCCCCTGCTAGAGAAGGCAATTCGTGATTTTGCATTCTTTTTACTTGGTATCATGGTTCATTGATCTTGTTGTGAAGTTTGTGGTTAAAATTTGGTCGTACCTGATTATAAATTGATAATATAGCTGAGAAAAAGGAACCTTCTTGCAATGACAATAAGGTTATTAAGATGGCAATGGCACTGCAAAATAACATGGCTTCTCATCCTCGAGGATTATGACTGCGTTGTGTTCATTGGGTCATTTCGGAAGTTTTCAATATCTGGGAGCCTTTGCTGATCTGCTTTAACTTTCTGTATATCTAACCTTATCTGGATTGTTCTTTTGCAGGATATAGCTAATGCTGAATTGGCTCCAACACACCCAATTCGACTTGGATTGGCTCTTAACTTCTCTGTATTCTACTATGAGATTCTGAATTCGCCTGATCGAGCATGCAATCTTGCTAAACAGGTAATGACCGTGTTTGATGTTTCTCGATACTAAAACTACTCTTGAGTAGTTCGATTTCCTTTTTGGTTTGAACTGTAATTTGTATTTAGATGTGTCTGGAAAGCTAAGAGTATTTTGGATTTGATAAAATTATGTGGTATTTGCTTCTTTTGTTGTGGTATCCAATTCAACAGAGTTACTTATAATTGTAAGCTTAAAAAAGTTCTTATGGATCAAGCCATTCAATGATTTCCTTGTTTCAGCATACCGTATTAGCAGTATCACGTAGATCCGTTGTCTAATTATAGGCAGAAACTATCCCTGCCGCGTCCTTTGTTTTGCCCTGCAGAAACTGTATGTCAAGTGATCGACAATTTTTCTGAGTCAAAATTATGAAATACTTAATTGTTAATTCGTCAATGTCTTTTATTTGTATTTTGCAACTTTATCGCGCCTTTGTCTAATGTTTATCTGGTTTTTGCAAGGCTTTTGATGAAGCTATTGCTGAGTTAGATACTCTAGGAGAGGATTCGTACAAGGATAGCACTCTCATAATGCAACTTCTGCGTGACAATTTGACTCTCTGGACCTCAGATATGCAGGTATTTCTCAATTCCTTTACTATATGTGATTGGCTTTCTACTTTCTGGTCTCTAATTGGATAGTGTTCTCGGAACAAATTTCAGATTCAGAACCCACATCTCCTTTCGTTTCAAAACTAAACACTATCGAACTAGACCTATGTCTCTCAACGGTTTTCTTGTAAATGAATTCATCTTTTCCTTTTCAAATAAATGACACCTTGTTTGCATGTTCTTTAGGATGATGGGGCAGATGAGATCAAAGAAGCATCCAAGAACGAGGATGAGAATCAGTGAAAACAAAATTCCTAAATTATTTAGTTTATTTTTTCTTATTTTTGTCGGAGTCTTCATTGTGCCGTTATCAATTATTGTTCATTTAGGGTTTAATTTCTCACTGTTTTGTATGAAAAGGTGCCCTATACTAAGTTTTTACTGCATTCTCCATTAGATCATTAAGAATTATTTATCTTTTGGAGGATGATAGTGAAGATTCCTTTTATCTCAAAGCAGTAAAAAGTAAAAACTGTCTATTTGGTTAAAGTAAAAAACTTTGTCTATGATCTCTGTGTTGATTGGATGATTGACTTATGGTTTTCAATTCCGTTTGAATGATATTCTATGAGCAGTCATTTCATACATTTATTTTCAAATATTATGTTTGTCACTATAAAGTTTACTTTATACAAAGTAAAAAGTACGTCATTATTCCAATTCCGGTCTGGCAATGGTATTTATAAGCAAATTTTAAGTATGTACTTATATAATTACGGTCGTTGATCAATCAAGCTCTTTGATTAAAAACGAATTTCAAGCCACTAATTAAGAACATTTTATTTATAAAGTATTCTTAATAATTATTTTGAAATACTTTTAATCAGGATTATTAAATCAATTTATCGGTGGTCATCATCTATTGTATTAATAAATTTAAAATATTACTTAAACAAAAGAAAACTGAAAAAGAAAAAGATCAGGACCTGGTCCCATTCCCGCCATTAATCCCCGTCTCCTCTCCCCACCGAATTCACACTCAATAACCTCCTCCTCCGCACCACCACCACCACCACCACCACTGCCGCCCGGAGCGGCTGCAAATTTTGGATAGTGTAGTAGCTATGGGTAGCAGAAGGTATGACAAAGAAATGACAAAGTTCTTGATAAGCCATAACAAGGAGCAACTCAAATCCATTATTCTCTCCCCTAACCCTCGTCTTCACTACCCTCTCCACATTGAGTAAGCAAATCAATTTTCCTCACTTCCCCTAAAATTTTGCTTTCTCTAATGATGAATCAAACCTATTTAATTTTATGTTTTTTTTTCCAGAGTATTTATAACTTATAGTTTGATTTTGTACAGTTTTGCTGAGTTGCTAGATTATAGTCCACCTCTTGCTCACTTACTATTCAACCATCCCACTAATTATTTACAATTTTTTGATGAATCTGCCATCTGGGCTCAGGTATATATTTGCCTCTTTAGTTATATGCCCCATGTTTTTGGATTTTAGTTTTGAGTGTTTGTGATGGTTTCTATATTTGGGAATTCTTGTAGAAAGTGGTGTTTGAGGATTTGAAGGAAACTAAACTGGATTATGCAAGGGATGCAAGTGTTAAGGATTACGTTCATGTTCGGGTTAATGTCAGTGGTTCTCCTCTCGAATGCCCTGGTTGGTTTAAAAAAAATAAAAAAAATTCTCGCATTTGTTTGATTCTTTCAACAATGTCTCATTTTCTGATTTTGGGTATATTTTCTTGTAGAAACTTTTCCGAGTATTGGACGAGTTAGAGTGAAGCACCATGGTATTCTTCTCACACTTAAAGGGACTGTAATTAGGTCTGGATCAGTTAAAATGATTGAAGGAGAAAAGATATACGAGTGTCGAATTTGTAAACACAGGTATAGTTCTTAGTTTGTGTGATTCTATCGTTGTTTTCGAACTCTTCCTAGTTCTTGAATGCCATTTCCAAATTATATATTGATAATTGAATTTAACACTGCATAACTAGGTTCAAGTGGGGGAACTTAACATTTTGGTCTTCAGTTGATAATCCCACCTTCCTATGCAGGTTCAAAGTTTATCCTGAGGTGGAAAATAAAAATTCCATACCCAGGCCAACTATTTGCCCCTCACAGGTTTGTTTTATCACCCTGTTTAGATCTCTCGTTAACAATTTACTTGTTAAGGAACCAAATTATATACTCCCTCCATCCGGAATTGAATGTCCCCTTTTGTATTAATTTTATATAGAAAATGGGACATTCAATTCCGGACGGAGGAGGAAGTACATAATCTGAAACAAGAGTAAATCATCGTAGATTTTCATGCATTGTCTGTTCAACGTTGTTGCAATGTTTTTGTTGTTGTGCTTTCTTCTTTATTCTGTTGAGCTTTTCTGCATCTGCCGATGTCTTAAGCTGGATTGTTCATACTCTTGGAACCTGCGTTTCTTGTCTATGCTTTCCTGCAAGTAACTGTTTGCATTTTTCTGCAACCATTTCTTCTGAATAGTAATTCCACTACCCCTATGACAGGGCTCTAAGTTTTGTGAAAGCACACGTTTCAATCTCATAGAAGACAACAAGATATGCCATGATTATCAGGAGATAAAAATTCAAGAAAACACTCAGGTGCTAGGTGTCGGGGCTATTCCTCGCTCAATTCCTGTCATTTTGAAGGATGATCTTGTTGATATGGTGAAAGCTGGAGGTAACACATTCCTTACCGCCTGCGGCTACTTATATAGTGGCATTCCTGTCTCCTTGAAGATGCTTCTGTTCCTTGAATTCAGTTGTCATATGTGGATAATGCTGACCTTTGTAAGTTCAATTGCAGATGACGTTATTGTTACCGGTGTCCTCACAGCAAAGTGGTCCTCAGATATGAAGGACGTGCGCTGTGACCTTGAACCTGTATTAATTGCCAACCATGTAAGGTAACCATGGTCTGAGGCGATTCATCTTACTAGGAATCATCCTTCAAAATGATTTTTTCACAATGTGGCCAAGTTTATGAAATTACTTGTATTCTTTGTGATCTGGTTTTAAGAACTATAACCAGTAAATAGAATCCCACAAAGTATAGAAATAGTTCTGCAAGATGCTTTCAAGTTGTCTTTAATTGAAAGTAAGTAACTATTTTGTTCCTGTGGGAAATATCAGTATTAAACTGTGTGAATGGTCTTGCACTTTTAAGGTCTTTATTGTTAAATGCTTGTACACATTAAATTTGGCGCAACACTTCTAACTTGAAACAATAGGTTCCGGGGTTCTACATCCGCTTGTCCTGATCATAAAAACATTTTTTAAAAAAAGTATTATTATTTACTTGTAAACATAAAATTGATAAATCAGTCCTTCATGTGGTAGAGATTTTGCTGGAGGTATTTTAGCCATAAATGTTGTTTAAGACTTCTATTGGAGATTGCAGTTAGCGTGAACCACATTTGGAACTGCTGAATGAAGCCATTGAACTTTTGTATAATATTCGATACTGATTACTCCTATTTACAGGAGAATGAATGAAGTCAAGTCAGAAATAGATATCCCAGAAGATATCATTATGAAATTCCAACAATTCTGGTTAGATTTTAAGGATGCCCCATTAAAAGGTAAATATCCTGATATAACATAATGTGCATTCTTTATTACTTGAATGACATTTCTGATCTACTTTTATTGTCTGTGCACTTCAAATTTTCCCAGGTAGAAATGCCATTCTACGCGGTATCTGCCCACAGATCTTTGGACTGTTCACTGTGAAGCTTGCAGGTACTGTCTACCCCACAAGGATATATATTTCACGTATTCAAAATGTCATAAAACTCAATGACCAAGTAAAGAGTATCAGGATATGTTGTTTAGGTTATCCGTATTAAAAAATATGAGGTCCACTTGTTGGTTGTGCAAAGGGAGCTCGTAATACTGATTTACTAGACGTATCATTGTGCAGTTGCATTGACGCTTATTGGAGGGGTCCAGCACGTTGATGCTTCAAGAACAAAAGTTCGAGGAGAGTCTCATTTGCTTCTTGTTGGTGATCCTGGTAAATATATGGTCAAACACACTCTTGTGTAGTTCGCTTACTAGTAATCATTGGGTTTCTTTTTGTAAAGTTGTAGTCTTACTTTCTAGAAACTTTCAACCTGTAATGGAAAGTAGTGGTATTATGGAGGATTCTTCCATGTTTAGGTTATCTTCAAGTTATAAAATTACAATAACTGAGAGAATATGATGTTTGAATTATCAGGAACAGGAAAATCTCAGTTTCTGAAGTTCTCTGCGAAGTTGAGCAACAGAGCTGTGATTACTACTGGTTTGGGAAGTACCAGTGCTGGGTTGACTGTTACTGCAGTCAAGGATGGAGGTATGCTAACCTCCTTTATTTTGTTTCCGATAGCTTGAATTGGAGCTCGAATATGATGCATCTGTTTTGAGTTTTCTCTCATTTGTTCGTTTTTCTTTTTATTTCGCCTACTTCCTGATAATGTACATTATGTAGTTCTCGGATGTGTTTTCCACACTGACATTATAGGTATTATCAGGTGAATGGATGTTAGAAGCTGGCGCCCTTGTATTAGCAGATGGTGGTCTTTGTTGCATAGATGAATTTGATAGGTAATGATTTTGGCGAGTGTATGCAAGAGTTACTTTAGCATTCATCTTGCATTTTAGTAACGTGGATAATTAGCAATTATGCAATAACATGGTAGGTTATACCTCATTTAAACTTCTATTGTTTGTTTCTTTTTCTTTTTTTAATCACATTTGGCATTGAATTGGATGGATTTCAATGTGTTTCATGTTGTATAATTGCTATGCGTTTTCTGTTTTCCTCTATTTCGGTAACTTCTTTCAGACATTAGTAGGGCTTTAAAAGTATTTATTTACCCATGCAATGCATTCAATTAATGAAGTCAACCTGAGGAGACTGTACTTTTTATGCATTTAGCATGAGAGGACATGACAGGGCAACTATTCATGAGGCCATGGAGCAGCAGACTATAAGTGTGGCCAAGGTAGAGTATGATGTGGAAATTGTGTACTGCTTTTCAAGAATATTCTCAAAAGTCTTTGCTAGTGTCTTTTCATCATATTGCAATTATTACATATGTGATCTTCTGATTCTCTTCTAAAATGATTTTAGAAGCAAAGCCACTAAACACCTTTGTAATCTTAGGCTGGTCTTGTGACAACTTTGAATACGAGGACAATTGTCTTTGGCGCAACAAATCCAAAGGGACAGTATGATCCTGATGAATGTATCCTTAGCTTTTCCATTTATAAGCCAATATAGCTGGTGTATTTCTTGCATCCAATAGAAGCAGATTTCTGTTGATAATTGATTAGTCCCTTGATTGTAGTTATGGGAAAAAATATTAAGGCATTATAATTTATGTCGTTGCTTCTTCCCTGTCATATGAAACTATCATTTCTCAACATAGCTAGCTCTCTCTGTCAATACAACACTCTCTGGACCCTTGCTGAGCAGATTTGACATAGTTCTTGTCCTTTTGGACACGAAGAACCCTGATTGGGATGCGGTTGTTTCATCTCACATCCTCTCTGTGGTAATACATGTTTAATGAGCATGATGATTTAATTTTTTGCTAGAAAAATCTTCAGTGAATCTGAAAGAAGCTCTCTTCGTGTTGAACTAGGGAGAAAAGGAGATGGGAAATAGTTCTGAAGATCTCTCCAGTGTCTGGCCACTTGCGTTGCTTCGAAGGTACAGTATTTTAAAGCCCCCTTTACGTTCAGCTTGGCTTGTTCTTTGGTAAAACAACAAGATTTCCTCCATTACATTAGGTCATAAGTTTTAACTATAAAAGAATCCTGATTTAGGGGTAAGATTAGTTGTAACTGGCCCTTTTAAGGCCACACAATAACGGGAATCCATGTATCGGGTTTATCCTTTTTGGCAATTTTGTGAGTTTGTGGGACTTTGGGGGCTTTCAGATACATCCACTTTGTGAAGAGAAAATTTAGGCCAGTCCTCTCAAAGGAGGCTGAAAAGGTTATTTCAAGCTACTATCAACTTCAAAGAAGATCTGCAACTCAAAATGCAGGTTCTAGCTACAAAGTTCCTTATAAAATGGTTATAATTTTTAGATGAAGTTCGCGTTTATATTATATCTCAATTACTATACCGTTGCAGCAAGGACAACTGTGCGCATGCTGGAGAGTTTGATACGACTTGCTCAAGGTACAAGAAGCGCTATTACATTCATTTTCTATATTCTAGTCTAGTTTTTCTTATACTTGTTAATAATGCAGCACATGCAAGGTTGATGTATAGAAATGAGGTCATGCGGTTAGATGCCATTACTGCAATTTTATGTATCGAAGCATCCATGACTACCTCCGCCATAGTGGACAGTGTTGGGAATGCCTTGCATTCAAATTTTGCAGAAAATCCTGATCAGGAATGTATCCTTTCACCATTATTTGCATACAAAATGGTTTCCTACATGACACCCTAAGTACCAAAAAAGAATTTTAAAAATTTCTGTGATATATTCTATGGCTAGGATGATCGCGATTAGCACAGAAATTTTAGAATTATCAGTGTATTTGATTACGATGACTTGCATTTAACTTATTTTGCATGATACTCTGTAATTCTTGACAAAGTACATAACAGACGCCAAGCAAGAGAGGCTGATTCTTGGAAAGCTGGGTATAATCAATGAATTCCCTGACATGAACTTCACACAAGGTTCAGTAAATAGGTGACCAGTAAAACACAGCATTTGTAGGATTCAGTAAAGGTAGCCCTTTTGGTTCACCTCCTCCATTCACCATCGATGATGTACCACCATTCAAATGGGTTGACAAATTCCAAGTCATATCTGGTCCTTGGTTCCAAACTTCCTCAAACAGACCATTTTCTCTTATCTAACCTATCTAGTTTAGTAGTGGATATGGCTTATTTAGGCTTACTATTAGTGAAAGTGAGTTCTAGATGTTAAGATCACTCAGTCTTGCGCGCAGTCTCATTCAGAGTTCTTAACCAAATGTCCTAATCCATTGTGGAAAAATTTTGAATTTTACATAACTCTTCCTCTCGATATTTCTGTACAGGTAAGGTTAACTGCTAAATGTATTTACAAGATTCTGCTATAATGTACTAGAATGCATTTTTCGATATCTTTGTTACGACTATATCAATAATATATAAAAAGGACAATTCACTTTGGAAAAGCAAGTTGAAATCCAGCAATCATTGGCGCAACAAACAGGTAGAGAGAAAATCCAACTCTTGGTACAGAATACAACATTTGACTATTTTATCTATTCACTTGCAACTGTGATGAAAAAGCAAATTTTACCATACAATATTTCGAAGAAATTAAGGATGCTCAAATGGAGTGACAGGGACAATGAGATCAAACAAACGTGCCTGTACCAAGTTTTTGACCTTTTCGTAAACAAGTTGCTGAAGCTGCAACTGAAGAGCGCCTTACAGCAATTGGAATAGAGAAAACAAAACTCTTTTTCTACTTTTATTTCGACTGGAAAATCAATACAGACCTAGGAACTTCCACCAGAAGGCACCAACTATACCCCAGATCAAAGCATTAATAACAGCCATAATGAAGCCAAACTTGAATATATCAGGAAGATCGACATAACCAGCTGTTGCCATAAAACAAACAATACTTTTTGTCAGTTTAATGAACCCAAGAAAATGATAAGAGAACATACCCTAGGCGCACATCCATTTAACATCTAATTCAAAGATAGTCATTTTCCCGTTAAAGAATTTCACTCTCATAAAGCATTATGAGAGCATAACAAGGACAAGAATCTAATAAGTAATAATTTGGGAAGGAGGGAGTAACATTTCTTAGATTGCGACACCTAGACCCTGCCAAATTTCTTCTTAAACAGGCTCACCTGTTTATTGAAATACTTGCATACAAGATTTGAGTATGTTATTTTGTGAGGTAGCATATACTAAACATGTTAGAATAGCACCGTTAGGTACACTAAAACTGTAAAAAAGTTTACGATATTTCTTTCTTAGCAAGTAAAATAATTTTGTGTCAAGAAGGCCGTGGCCCAGTGGGGCAAGCCTTGACCTACGACCTGAGGTCGCAGGTTCGACACCCGCCTCCTACGTGAGGCAAATAAAATTCCTAGGAATTAAGGTGCTGACCCAAAAAAAAAAGGTAAAATAATTTTGTGGATAAGTACCCCAAGGAAATTTACTAAATAAATGTGATGTAAACTGTGGGGGATAAAGAATGTAACAGAAGCGGATCATACTGGCAGAAAGAAAACTAAAGCAGAGGGAGGATTAGACTCACCTCCAAAGTATACTGCAGCTTGGCCACTGCTATAATGCGTCAAAGCACCAAATAAATTTGTATTATATGCCAAAGCCAATGCAGCCAATACACCGGGCACCCCAGATGCCAAGTTCATTGCAAGAAATGCAGAGTACAGAGCTCCCACGTGACCAGTTTGACTAGCAAATAAGTAGTGGATAAAGAAGTAAGCGGCTTGAAGAACAACAAATGCGGCGGGCCAGCTCAAAGATAGTGACTGGAGGGATTTGGCTACGCAGTTTGACATCCAGCTTACGATACCAAGGTTTGTCAATTGACCAGCCATACCAACCAGAACTGCAAACCAGGCCAAAGTATCCCATGCCGATTTTTCACTTAAGCAGTCATCCCAATCAAGCACTCCAAGCAATAAGAGAATGGATAAACCAAGCATGGCAGCGACCACGCTTGGAATGCCAAGAGCGTCCCTGAGAAAAGAGATATGCATTAGAATGCAGTAAATTATCTCCAGAGAGAAATCCGAGCTAAAGTTCTTGAGAGAACATCATGCTACTAGGACAAGAAACTACTTGCACCAGCATCCATCATCCAAGGTATGCACATTACATTTTAGTTTGAAATGTCACTATTTCTCAAATCAAAGCATAATGTTTACCCTTAATCCACTGACATAGTGATAATTTGAAAATGATTCACCAAGATTATTGAGAAAAGTGTGCTAAAGACCTACCCACAGACCCACAAAGAGACCGCAAGAAGCATCGTGCCAACCATTACCCATTCGTTGGTCGTGACAGGGCCCATAAGACCCAGCTTCTTTGCAGCCATTGCAGGCGCTTCTGGTGTATCCTTGGTTTCAGGAGGATAAAGTTTGTACAAGACTAGTGGAGTAACTAAAAGGCAAACAACTGCAGGTAAACTAGCCGCCTTGAACCAATAAACCCATGGGTTTGCAATTACAACCCCAAGTTCCTCAGCTAGCTTGAGACAAAGAAGGTTTTGAGCTGCAGCAGTCAGGAAAAGAGCACTAGAGTTACCAGCAGACTGTCACGCATCAGAAAAGAAGGCAATGCATGAGTCACACAGACTACAAAAAATCAAATGGATCACACAAACGCAAACCCAAAGTGTGTGTGTGTGTATATATATATATATATATATATATATATATATATATATATATATATATATATATATATATATATATATATATATATATATATATATATCATGTCTGAATGAATGAGATTACTTATAAGAGATACTATTACAAAAAATCTATTTAAGATGGTGTAAGTTTTGCACCAGATTTTTACACTCGTATCCCAGAGAACGATTTTAAGCAAATAGTCTCTACTGCCGTTTTTCTGATTACTAGTTTAACATCAATTGGAGCAGTGTGTTATAGTCATGGCAAAGAATGTCGAATTTCAATGCAGTTTCGAATGCCCCATAAGACAAATTTCCATGAGATTGTTCATCAAGTCAAAATACAGAACCCATCGACTAAAATGGAGATTCTTACACTTTCAGCACTAAAAAATCTCATCTTCCTTAAACTCCCATATTCATATTTCCTAATTAATATGCGTGTAGAACTAAAAGCTACTATCTTTAACTGATAATTACAAGTATCCAGCTCGATCCTTCATCCATTCCGGCAGAATGACCCCAAATATGTATTCATTTTCTACATAAGCAAATACATAAACTACAGAATTAACTCAATTCAGCATCACTAACAGAAGAAAAAGTCAAGACCTGAAACTGCGACTGGATCAAATAAGAGCCAAGCTTCTTTGCCGAGGGATCACCAGGTTTACTCCCAGCAGAAAGAGATAAGGACTTAATAATAGGCAAGAAAACTCCACCAGCTCTTGCCGTGGTGCTAGGCATTGCCGGAGCAATCAAAGCCTCACTCAAAGTGAGTCCATAAGACAAACCTAAAGTACTTTTTCCTAACCATTTCACAAAATAAGTCGCAATTCGATCCCCTAACCCAGTCTTAACAAACCCACGAGCAAAAAAGAAAGAGATAACAATCAACCAAATAACTTCATTAGTAAATGCACTAAATGCCGTCGTAAATGGAAGAGTTCTAGTAAAAACAGCAGTGGTTAATCCTAGAAAAGCCCAAGCACCAACTGGCAATGGACTTAGAACAAGCCCAGCAATTGTCGATAGAAAAATTGACAAGAGTTGCCAGGCCTGAGAAGTAACTTCAATTGGCTTTGGGACTAGAAATCGGACAATCAAACCAATTGATACTGAAATTATCAATGGGATTAGCTTAGCTCCTTGAGGAACCGCCGGAATTGCTTCAACAAGCACAGGGGCGGCCGAGGCGGCGGATGAATAGTCTTTAGGGGTGGCTTGTGGGATTAATCTGGAGAGTGATTTGGGGGATTGGGAGAATTGGAAATGTGGTTTATGGAGGGTGCGGAGAGAAGTGGTGGTGGTGGTGGTAGAGGGTTTGTGGAAAAGGGGAGATCGGGGACGGAGGTGGTGGAAGGAGAGGCGAGAGCAGGAGGAGGTGGCGGCGGCGGCGGTGGCTAAGGGCGGAGAGCGGAGGAGGGCGATGCTCTCCATGAGGAAAAGAGCAGAGTGGACAAGGGAAGAAGGAAGCGGAAACTACGAAGACCACTAAACAAAGACATATAAGGTTTTGAATTATTGTTGTGATTTATTGAAAGTTAATATTGTTTTTTATTTGAGAATTTTTTGTCTTCATTGTTCAGGAAATAAATTGTTTATAATAAAAAGTGTGAGATTCAAAATAAAAATTTATATTGAAGTTTTAAATAAAAATGAAATACAAACCACTCATACGCAACGGGAAGAATGGAGTCAAACTTTATTACTACAGTAAAATTTACATACATTAATACTATCGGGATCAGACAAAAATGCTATTATTGGGGTTATTTTTAAATAAAGGCTTACATATAAAAATTATAACTTTAAAATAATAACTAATATATATTATACAACACTTGAAAATGTGTATCTTATAATCTGGTCCCGAGTTTGGACCATAACTTTTTATTACTATAAGAAGGTTATTCTTATATAAAGTATTACTATATGGAAGTTTTACTGTATCTCATGATCATGACTGATTTAACTTAGTAGTTAAGACTTAAGAGCAATACAATTAGCTACGTGCTAATGTCAAATTGATGTCACGCGCTTGTCACATTCTATTAAGAAAAAAGTCGATCTTTGCACATGCAATTTAGAACTAAGTTCTAATTAGTCTCACAGAGAATGAATATATTGACATGTTTTCCTTAGTATGGACGAGGTATTAATTTTAACCGTTAATTTTGAATTGAATGACAAAAAGATAGTTAACTTTAACTTAACTCGATTGAAAGAGACATATACGGCTTCTAATATGTTTCGAGCTCGTAACGTAACTCAATACCAATCGTAGAAATCGCAAATGTTTACAAATTAAGCTAAAATTAATTGACAATATACTCCTAACCATTTTTTATTTGAAGGACAAAAGTTTGGATTCTAGAAAAGTTTAAGGGATATCGATATTTTTTTACCCCATCTATTATGAATTTGTCACTTCTTATGAGCAGAAATTTTGCAATGACTATGATTATTATGAGCAGAAATAAGACCTTTGAGGACAAAAAAAATTGAAATTGGTAAAATACCTAAATATTTTTCAAATATAAAGAAGATTAAGGGATACTGTCACTTAGATAATAATCGGATAATCGAATATCTGACTCGTAGTTTAAGAACTCGGAGATCAATCCCTAACCATATAAAAGAAATGTGAGAGACGCTATTGAAGTAAAAGTAGGTGGGCTTAAAATCCTTTCAGTGGGCCGCTAATGATGTCACTCTATTCACATTACTTTTGGAAGCTCAAAACCATCAAAGTGTTAGTAGTTGATCGATTTGAGTGGGCCTTTATATGATAGCATTATCCACATTATTTTGAAAGCCCAAAACCATTCAAAAGTTTGGTACACTGAATTTTATTAATTTAAAGATATTAATTAATTAATAACTAATTAATTTAAAGAATGTGTTTTCACGAAAAGTTGCTTGATTTAGGTGATTAAGATGTTCTAGAAGCTCTTATAATATATAACTGTCTTATAATATACTCGCAGTCCCCAAGGACGATTGTCGGGCTGCTTCCGAGATTTTTAAAAATACTAATAGATATAGTAATTTTTATGTGTAGTTTGAAATTTTTTATCAAGTTCGTCCACCCAAGATTTTGTTTACAGTTTTTATAGGTGGGTCGGCATACTATTACAGTTTTTCACCCAAAATACAATTGCTGACTTCGTCCCTGACAATCTCGAATAAAGAAATTTTCCTATATACTTGAGACTTGTTCATAGATAAGTTTCAAAATTAATGTAAAATTATAATTCTCAACTACTTAACGTGAAGTTTCTAGCGTCCCTATTCTGCGTGAAACTAGGTAGCAAATTGAAATAATGTTGATGCTTCGGGTTCGGATGTCGGTCTAGGACAATGATTTCTTCATTGCCACGTTAATAGTGATTGTAACAAATTGCAGCTTGCTTCGCTTGTGAACAACCCACTCTATTTTTTTTTGTTAAATAAAGAAATTATCCATTAATCATAAAATAATCGAAGTCATTACAATCAAAAGATAAAAACGAGATACAAGAAAAAATAAAAGTTATACAATGGTTTTCTAGAACACCATGATAACAGATAAAAGTTCACACCCTGGACCGGGTACACACTACAAACAGTAAAAAAAAAAATACATAATAAATTCTTTGCAGCATCGTCTCCAAAATCCTTGAACAGCAGCAGTAAGCTCAGTTCCAACACCTTTCTTAGAAATCAACAATCTACGAGACCATGAGCGTATCAACCTTCCCATAGATTGTCTCGGAAAGATGAAGAAAACTGAGGAAGGGCCCAGAACAACTCCGGGTTTATAGGAAAACTTCAGATCTGGAAGGATCTGAAGTAGATCTTGCATCTGAGTCTTGAATTTTGAAAAAATTCCATCACGATTTACGACAGAGGGTGAAGACACCAAAAGTGAACAAAAGTAGATAACTGGCAAAGATTCAAATATTGACCGGAGTCAATGGCTAAATATGGCCAGAAGCAAAAAGGGGAAAAAAGGCCGCAGGAGGAAGAGAGAGAAAGGGAAAAAAAAGGTGGATTGACCCACTCTATTTGCATACTATAATATTTTGATCTTGTACATTTTACTCTCTGTTAATTTTTAATTAATTTAAGGGAAATTGGCGAAATAAGTACTCAAACATTATGCGTTTGGCGATAATGGTCCCCGTTTTTTTTTTTTTTTTAGGAACATAAACAATTTGCGTTTGGCGAGAATAGTCCTTCCGTCCACAACTGTGACGGAAATAATTAATTAAACCCCTTCAAGACACCGAGGGTTAATTTGGGTAATTCAACAAAAAAATACCACCACCACCACTACCACCCGCTGCCACCACCACCACCACTACCAAACCTCCATCTCTACCATCTCCTTCTTTCAAGTAAAACCACCTTCTCCACCCCCACCAAACCCCCCATCTCCTTCTTCCAAGTAGAACCACCATCTCCACCCTCCAAACCTTCATCTCTACCCACCAAACATCATCCACCCCTCCTCCTCCACCACCACCCGCTGCCACCACCACCACTACCAAACCTCCATCTCCACCATCTTCTTCTTTCAAGTAAAACCACCTTCTCCACCCCCACCAAACCCCCATCTCCTTCTTCCAAGTAGAACCACCATCTCTACCCTCCAAACATCATCCAGCCCTCCTCCTCCACCACCACCACCACCACTACCAAACATCCATCTCCACCATCTCCTTCTTTCAAGTAAAACCACATTCTCCACCCCCTCACCAAACCCCCATCTCCTTCTTCCAAGTAGAACCACCATCTCCACCCTCCAAACCTTCATCTCTACCCACCAAACATCATCCACCCCTCCTCCTCCACTTCCCCGCTGCCACCACCACCACCACTACCAAACCTCCATCTCCACCATCTCCTTCTTTCAAGTAAAACAAACCCATAAAATAGTGCCCTTTTTTATTGGGTGAATTCAATAGGGTTTTTTTTTGTGAAGATTCTGGGCATGGAGATAAAGCGGGGTAATACAAGGAATCGTGGTGGAAGGGCAGTGGTGTGGTCAGGTGAGAAGGGTGGTGGAAAGGGAAGGAGAAAGAAGATAATGAGATGAAGGGAGGGAGGATGAAGATGGGGACCAATATCACCAATCGCATATTGTTTGAGTACTTATTTCGCCAATTTCCCAAAAATAAAATAGATTTTTCCCCAAAATACCCTTTAATTTTGCTATTTTTCATTTATTTTTTGGTTGACTAACAGTTGACATTAACTTTGATGGACGGAAGGACCATTCTCGCCAAACGCAAATTGTTTATGTTCCTAAAAACAAAACAAAAATAAAACGGGGACCATTATCGCCAAACGCATAATGTTTGAGTACTTATTTCGCCAATTTCCCTTAATTTAAAAGTATGAGTAGATAACACTTTTTTTTTACGCTTTGTTATTTTGGTCACTTAAATATTTTTGACTAATTATATTACTATAGTATTTACATTTAATACTATACTACCACCACTTTTTTTTTTATGATTTTCGATCAAATTAAATATGTGTCGAATATGTGACAAATAATAGAAGCTTTTGAAAGAGAAGATGTACATTGACTTTTTCATCCTTCGGAGAATGCTAGCTGTGCTTTAGACTACTGAAATAAATATATCATTGACCTTCGATCCTAAAAAAGGATTACACAAGTACTTCCTCCGTTCCCAATTATCTGTTGCCTAGACATACTTTATCAATTTTTTTAATATCTGTCACTTTATGAAATCAAGAGAGTATTAAATGTATTTTTTCCAAACTTACCCTTATATTTAATTAATGCAGTCAATAACTAATTTGAATTGTCCCAACATAAATATATTAATGAAAGGTTAAAAGTGTCTTTCTATCTTTAAATTAATGTATCTCAATCATTTTCTTAATTCGAGTGTTTTGTCCTAAAGTGACAGATAAATGGGAACGGAGGGAGTATTTGTTTAACAAAAAAATAACGGTTTACCAAAAACATATTACCTATGTTCCTAAATAATTGATACATTTCACTTTTTAGTATATTTTAAATTATTTGGTACGAATCTTTTGTCTCCTTTGGTGTTCCATTCCCTGTACCACTAATAAAAAATTGTCATGTGTTAATTTTTTAATTAAAAAATATATAACCTAAAAGAAATAGTGAAATCCGTAAGAGAAAAGTAAACACGTGACAATTATCTATTCGTGGGAATATGGGACAGGAATAGAGAATGTTTTGTCCAAATTATTTGATACATTTTAAAATTTGATAAACATTTGTTACGTTTCTTTCAACTTTATCCTTGGTCAACTTTATTTAATACTTTGGTTTTTCCAACAATTCCACACTTACTTATGAATATCAAATCATACTTTAATGACTATAATTAGGGGTAATTTGAATTTTTTTCTTTATAATTATTATTTTCTAATCAATTTCTCAGTCTGTCTGTGTGAAAAAATAAAATTTATTAATTATTTAGGAACGTAAGTAGTAATTTAGTTAACTATCTATAATATAAAATTTCTAGCTATTAGACTTCATCAAAATTAAACCAATTCCTTTTGGTCAAACAATGTTTTCAGAACCAGTCTGTATAAAGATGCAAAACTTTTAAAACAAGTAACAATTCTGACCTTATTGGCAGTATCCCAGAAGATCATGCAATTGGCTGCATGGGATGCCTATAAATAGCTTCTTAAATAGCCTCAAATTTTCATCCAAATTAATTTCGAACATTTTTCTATAATTTAATTTTTGCGCAATATATTTTGAGAAAAGATGAAAAGTTCGACTGCTTATATATCATTTATTTTACTTATAATTCTTGGAGTTTGTGGAATTTGCAATGCAGAGCTAAGAAAGAACTTCTATGCACAAAGCTGCCCCAATGCTGAAACTATAGTGAAGAAGATTTCAGAGAAATTAGTAACTCAGAATGCAAATATAGCAGCAAGACTTCTAAGGCTTCATTTTCATGACTGCTTTGTTAGGGTAAGTAAGACATTCTCCATTTCATTCTATACCTATACACTATACAAGATGCATTCAACAATCGCGGCCAATTACTTCTTTTCGTGACAAAAATATTTCCTCAATTTTCGTCATAAATCAATCGCTGGCCCTGTTATAGTGACTGACTAGCAACTGGGGGTGGGACAACTTCATTAGGCTTTATGAATTCGCCCCAAAAAACTTTTTGGCATATATTTTTTTCTTACATCACCCATTATCCTCAACTCTGGTAGGAGTAATAGGAATTTAATTAACCAGGTTTATAACAGTAGAGTCTGACTTGAGTACATGTTTGATTGTAGGGTTGTGATGGATCAGTTCTTATTGACTCAACTCCGATAAATACAGCTGAAAAAGATGCATTACCAAACACATTTGTATCCGGATACGAATTCATCGATCAAATTAAGATGGAACTCGAAAAGGAATGCTCTGGCAAGGTTTCATGTGCTGATATTGTTGCTTTGGCTGCTAGAGATACCGTTTCATATCAAGTAAGACTACTTATATATATATTCTCCAAGTATATAGTTTCTTTTTAATTATTGGGAAAAACTTATTGAATTCACAAAGAAGTTGAAAGGCATATATATGGATCTAAAGTTGATTCTCTTGAAATGTATTTCAGTTTCGAAAGCCACTATGGGAAGTTTTCACAGGTAGAAAAGATGGAAGAGTTTCACGTGTAGATGAAGCAAATGCAAGTCTACCAACCCCTTTTGTTGGCTTCCCTGCCCTTGTTAAGAATTTCGCAGACCAGGGCTTAAATTGGGAGGATATGGTTATCTTGTCAGGTAATTAAGATATATTCATAAGATAATTAGAAGTGAATCTTCTCAATTCATGCAGTTAGATACAATCTCGCTTTTTGTATCCATCATTTGTTTAGTATTATCAAAGTGTCACGTGTTTGCCTATTTTTTTAATAAGAACTACATAACCTATAACAAAAACCTAGAACAATAAGGAAGAAAAATCGGGTATAAACATGACTTAATGGTTTTGACCACACAATTAACATATTTTTGGAGAGAGGCCCTACTTGGTAGAGCCAATGAGTTAAAATCTTTGCAGTTGGACATATATATGTACACAAGTTCAATGGATCAAGTCCATGTCCCAACTCCCAAAAAGAAAGCCCTAAGCAATAATATGTTATACTTTCTTAAGATTGGGACATATTGATGAGAAAATTGAGATAGATGATCTCAAACTGACAAATATATACAATTACATGCGCCTTGCCATACTATACAGTAAATGCACATACATTTTTTTTCCCATAATAAGCTATGTAATGAGATTGATTAAATATTTCAGGGGGACATACTATTGGAAATACACATTGTCTTTTGCTTCAAAACAGACTTTATAATTTCACTGGAAAAGGAGACACAGATCCTGATATCAACTCTGGTTATGCTAAGAATTTGATGAGAATCTGCCCTAATGGAGGTGATCCACAAAAGGTTCTTGAGATGGATCCTAGAAGCTCAACCAACTTTGATACCAATTATTACAAAATTGTGAGCAGACATATGGGTATTTTTCAATCAGATGAGGCATTATTGAAAGATCCTAAAGCAACAAAGTTGGTAAAAGATCTTCAGGATCCTCGTGAGTTCTTCCCCCGATTTGCTGCATCAATGAAGAAAATGGGTGAAATCATATCACTCAAAGATGGTGAGGGTGAGATTAGGAAGAATTGCCGAGTTATTAATCCTTAAAATGTTTATTGTTCTTAAGAAAGTATTGTATTTGCTTTAATTGTATTGTAATTGTAATTATATACAATTAAATATATATATATATATATATATATATATATATATATATATATATATATATATATATATATATATATTGTAGTGACCATTGGATGTCACTAATTATAAGAATGTCTATTGTAATAATTTCTATATTTAAGAAAACAGTTTGTAAAAATATGATTTCTTGAATGATAGTAAAGGAAACTTAAAATTCTTAATATTCCTTTGGTAATTACATGAACTGTTGCAGATTCTTTGTAAACCTGGGGTAATACTCTATGCAATACTTTAATTATAATTAAAAAAATTGATTTATATATCTTAAACTAAACAAGATAAACCATATACATCAATAATACTATAATTATTATCATTACATAGGATTCATAATTAAGGGTAGGATCTATCAATTTTGTATTGGGGGCAGGGTTGTACATTTGGGGAGTAAGATTTGATATTTCAAAGGGTTTTTTTTCGAAGAAAAACAAATTCCCCATACGGTAAAAAACTAAAAATTTACAAATTTTGAGTTGGCTGTCACCCCGTCCCATAGATCCGCTATTGTATAAGATATTAAACCATGCTAGTTATTTGATCCATGTGCAAACAAATGACCAGTTTAAGCAATATGGGAGAAACTGGTGCCTAAAGCAACACAATCCCTCTATTAATTGAATAATTTTCTGTCTTGTTTGACCTAATCCAATCTTTAAATTAAATTAAAGAGAATTAATTTTCACTAACACACGATTCCATCTATCAAAGTTTTAGAACGGGAAATTAGCCTATTTAGTCCCCTAAAAATTTTCTTTTATCCCGTATAGTCCCTAATGTTTAATTTCAGCTTGTAAAGTCTCCAAAATTTTTTGTTTAGCCCGTATAGTCCCTAATGTTTAATTTCAGCCTGTAAAGTTCCCCAAAAATTTTCTTTCAGCCTGTAAAGTCCCCTAGAAATTTTTGTTTATCCCGTATAGTCCTCAATGTTTAATTTCAGCCTCTAAAGTCCCTTACCTATTTACAGGGTGCATATAGAGGTTCCACCACCTCTTATGCAGAGGACTTAGGGCAAATGGGTTCCTCTAAATTAAGGCAATAGAATTTGGGGTTTCCTTTTTATAACCATTTTTATACTGATTTTTTGTATTTTGTAAAATTTATAGATTGAAACTGATAATTATTCCCCCGCTCATTAAGCACGTGGATGACATTGAATTTGGGGCTGCACTGATTCCACCGCAGAAGAGGTGGTGGAACCTCTATATGCAGCCCGTAAATAGATAAGGAACTTTACAAGTTGAAATTAAACATTGGGGACTATACGGGCTAAACGAAAATTTCTGGGGACTTTACAGGCTAAACGAAAAATTTTGGCAGACTTTACAGGCTGAAATTAAACATTGGGGACTATGCGGGCTAAACAAAAAATTCTGGGGGACTTTACAGTCTGAACGAAAATTTCTGGGAGACTTTACAGGCTAAAATTAAACATTGAGGACTATACGGGCTAAACGAAAATTACTGAAGGACTAAATAGGCTAATTTCTCTTTTAGAACGGATGATATTAATCAAATTAGCCACTGCTATTAAGGTATGTCATCTTGTGATCTGCCACATTCAACTCACTAATACCATATAAATATTTCATTAGTAGGCAATCGAGTAATTAAGAAGTGAACGAATGAGTAATTCAGTTAAGATTTAAAAAATATTTTAACAGAACTGAAATAAATTCCTGTAAAATGCAATACTTGTTATTCCTTATTATCGAACCCGAGATGTAAGATCCCGGGGCGATTACTTTTTTTATTAGGACAGAAATCACTTGATCTCAAATATAAATTTGATGGGTTTTGATTTAAGTAAAACCTTCAAGTATTTTTTTTTGCTAAAAAGGGTACATTAATTAAGTACATCGAAGGCTACTCCCTCCGTTCCTAAATATAAGATTTTCATTACTTGTTGCTTTGTAAAAAATTTAAAAAACAAAAATTAAAATATTTTTTAATTAAAATACCAATATTACAGTCAATTTCATGTAATTTCCACCTAAGCTTTAGCGTCTGATTAGGAAACTAACGCTTTCCGTCTCCAACATGGGAGAAAATCGCCTCAATTTGTTCTAGAGAGAAAATGGAGACTTTCTATTCTTTAGAGAGAGAAAACACGGTACGGAAGTGGTTGTGTTGAACAAAGAAATGTATGTTTTTTTTTTTTTTTTGACGCCACGATGGGCGATTGTCCCACATTGGGAGAGAGAACAGCTCGACATTGGGAGAGAGAACAACCTAGATAAGGTAGAATAAAACTTATCGCACGCAGATGGAGGGTATCGAACTCGGGACCTTTCGGTAACGGGTCGGCCAATGCCTTACTGAGCTATTGACCTCTTCTATAAGAAATGTATGCTTAGTACGTACATTTTGGATAAGATCTTTTTGGAAGTTAATATGGAAAACGGTTGAAATATAATAAAAAAAATTGATAGTTATTTTATATGAAAGTTGAGACATTCAATTTAGCATAAACAGAGTATAAATTGTGATTGAAATTCATTTAAAGAATTTTCTTCATAGACAATTTTTTTTAAACACAATAAGGTCATTTAAAACACAATATACTCACTCCTCTTCTCTCTCTTTTTCTCTTTTTTCTTTCTCTTGAAGTTTCTTCATTTCTTGGCTTCTATGGCTATATCCAACCATTTTTGGTTGGATCTAGCCATCATCCTTCCACTTTTGGTGTGTTCACCCCCTTCTTTTGGCGTAAATTTTGATGAAATTTTTACTCGATCCGGGGTGTGGACTTTTATCTGTTATCATGGTGTTTACACAATTGTATAACTTTTATTTTTCTTGTAATTGCGTTTTATCTTTTGATTGTAATGACTTTGACTATTTTATAATTAATGGGTAAATCTTTATTTAAAAAAAAAAAAAAACTAAGTCTTCTGTTACTATTATCTCGAAAATTTTAAAAAATAGAAATCTCAAAAAGTTGTGATTGAAATTTTGTTATAGACCTTTATATTAGATGGAGTAAAACGCATTTCCGCCAAACTAGTCAAATTGACCGGCAGCCGCCTTGAAGGGCTGAGCAACCACCAGTACCACCAACGGAATGGAAAGTCAAAGTTTTTATGCGGAACGAAATTGAATCGAAATTTAAAAAGGTGGAAATGGAAGTTGTGGACTTCATGTAATACATGTCACTCAATCTTAGAATCATCTTCTGGGACTGGTCTCATAGTTTTCTTACATAAACTCGAACAATTCACACATCTGCAGGTAAACTCGCATCTGCAAATAAATTCGCACAATTTAAGTGAGAAGACTGTGAGATTAATCTTATAAAAACGGTCATATAATTTAGGTGATTTTATTATACTCTTTTTGCTTTTATTTTTATTTTTCTAATTTTTCCTTTGATATCTGATTGGATCAACATTGTCACCACGTGACAAATGTTCGATGGTCAAATTTTATTTTCTTTAATTATCCAAACAAAATCCTAAAGTATTTTTATCCGGATTAACAGCCTCCTCTCCATATTAATCAAATACATTTTTAACATTGTAACAAGTATTATAAAAAAGTTATTATTAATATCAAATGTGTACGTTCTTTCAGTCAATTTAGTTATTTTTATTAATATAAATCTTTCAAACTCTATTAGTAGATATAGAAAACAATGCATCAATATGCAACTTTTTTGTTTAGACAGACAATATTATCCTGATAATTTATGTTAAAGAATTACTAGGTTTGAAAAATAAGTGACCAGTGGTTTTGACAAAATAATTGGGACCAAAATAGAGGTAAAAAAAAGAAAATAAATTAGGACCAAAATATAATTGGTGAGAAGTAGAACAGCTCATTAACTATAGTACAGAACACACAAAAATAGTATATATTCAAAATATGTTGATAGGATTTATACATTTTTTAAATATTATTATATCCTATGTAATATGTATTCTTTTAATTATCATTTACGCAATATGTATTAAAAAGCACAACATCTATTCATTACAAAAAAAAATTTAGACCGTCAAATTTTTATTTAATAATAAACAATTATTCAGTATGTACTGAATTTTTTGCACAATAATCCCGTCAAACTGTCTATACTGCTACATCTTCTTCCCAGTTATTTCCTCATTCTTCATTTTCATTTCTTCTCATCATAATATAAGTTTTTAGCCTCTCCTCTGGATTCCACCTATCGCCCCTGGAGAGGCTAAAATCCTTATCACTTCAGCTCAATTTTTCTTAAAGAAATAATAATAATGGCTTCCTTCAACGTTTCTTGTCCTTCAAAGGCTCTATCAGGCACCGAGTAAGCTAAACCATGTTTCTTGTTTTTAATTATGGAATTTTTTTGGGGGTTTTCTTAATTGGTCAAAAAATTTGAATTTCTAGAATCTGGGTTCTCTTTATATCATGATTCGAGATGTTGGGCCCTTTTCGAATTTAATATATTGATTTCTAGAATTTCTGCATTTTCCCAAATCATGGCGTTAGGTTTTGAGAGAGGGAAGTTGATTCTTCGTTTTTTTGTTCAGTTGTTTGTTGTATTTCGTCTTCTTGTTGTAAGTTAGTTGTAGCATCCTACTACCTCCATTCCTATATATAAAACTTTCATAACATGTTGCAAAAAGCAAGGAAGGAAAAATTAAAATATTTTTGTAATCAAAATATCAATATTACTCTCTTAAATAGAATTAGATTAGTTGTATACAAGTTATATTTAAGAGAGTAATATTGGTATTTTAATTACAAAAATCTTAATTTTTGCTTCCTTACTTTTCGCAGCATGTAAAGAAGGAATGGACTATGGAGAGTATTATTTTGATTAAAAAAACACCTTGTTTTTTTCTTTCTTAATTTTCACTTGATGTCCTAAACGACTTATATTAATGAATTATTGAAGTATTATTTTTTATTTATCTTAACGATCCTATTCCAGCATTAGATTCTCTTAGTTCTGTCCATAGATTCTAAAGTTTTAATCTTTGTGATGCATCCCATCCCTATGATCATAGTTTATATTCCTTTCATTTTCTGAACTTTTGATCAATAGATGGAGGGAAAATGTTAGGCTTTTTGCTCCAAAATCTGTACACTACTTTTATTCTTTGGGATTTGTGTTCAGATGGATTCAGTTGAAGTGTATGTTAACTTCTTGAATAGTTTAATAACATGCCGATCGAGCTATAGCTTGAACTCCAGTGAGAATGCTAGCCATGACCTGGTTTATTAGGAGAATTATTAGGCCTGGACTTAATTGCTGGGATAAGAAATTAGCGAATTGTTAATTTCGAATGCAGTATCTGGGTATTTATAATGCTTATTTCTACTAGTAATCTATGGTTATCAATCACGCCTTCTCATATTTGCCCCTGTATAGTACTCCTAGCTGACCTTTGGATTTTTTCTTGTAGCTCATTTAAGAGCTTCAAGTTGTTCAATGGACTACATTCTAGAACTATGTATTGTTCTTTAGACTCTACCCGGCAGAT
Source organism: Vinca minor (assembly GCA_026122235.1). Lineage (NCBI taxonomy): Eukaryota > Viridiplantae > Streptophyta > Magnoliopsida > Gentianales > Apocynaceae > Vinca > Vinca minor. The sequence continues at coordinate 2,367,849 of JAOCZM010000201.1, read as the reverse complement.
TGGTAAACCGGGCCTGCATATCAAGGGAAACAGTAGAATTAAGGCTGTATTGGTATCTGGTGAAGGGGACCTCCTTTCTCGGCAAGATGACGCTAAAATTTTGGTTAATAATCTACCATTTAGTGTATTATCTGCTGGAATTGAGGTACAGCCTGATTCGGTGGAACTTGGAACTCTTGTGGCAGATATGGCTCCTACAACTGTTGGCTTCCCCCCTGAAAATGATGAATCAGATTTGGACCGTCCTACTAAAGGTTTCTCGTCGATTCCAGAGGCCCTTGAAGACATTCGTCAAGGCAAGGTATGTATTCCGGATAAAATTAATGCTATCGCGGGTATTTTTATTCGATGTAATTTATTGATTTTCGTTTGCTAATTACGTTTGTAGATAGTTTTGGTGGTTGATGACGAAGATAGAGAGAATGAAGGAGATTTAATAATGGCAGCTGAAAAGGTCACACCCGAGGCTATGGCATTCTTCGTGAAGCATGGTACTGGAATTGTCTGTGTGAGCATGAAAGAGGAAGATCTTGAAAGGTTGAATATTCCTTTGATGGTAAATAGTAAGGACAACGAAGAGAAACTTTGTACTGCGTTCACAATCTCAGTGGTATGTGATACTATTCTAAAGATTTATGTTTGGAAACTGTCGTAGTAGTATACAAAACAAGCATATATGGCTTTTGGATTCGGAAATTTGGAAAAAAAAGATACTTATGGATTTATATAATTCTACAGGATGCAAAACATGGTACGACTACAGGTGTCTCGGCTCATGACAGGGCAACAACGATATTGGCTCTTGCATCCAAAGAATCAAAACCTGAGGATTTTAACCGCCCTGGCCATATATTCCCATTGAAGTACAGGGACGGAGGTGTTCTAAAAAGAGCTGGACACACTGAAGCTTCCTTGGATCTTGTGGTGCTTGCTGGGTTAGACCCTATTGGAGTTTTGTGTGAGGTGGTAGACGATGATGGCTCCATGGCTAGATTACCTAAGCTAAGGCAATTTGCTAAGGAGGAGAGCTTGAAGATTATTTCTATTGCTGACTTAATCAGGTAGGCCGTCATATTATCGCCTTTTTTCCTTTCATTCAGCATTGTAATGGGCGTTTGTTATTTATAAAGTTTGAAATGTATGGGTTATTAATGGTTCAATGACTCGACTACTCGACATATTTCTTTTTAGTATATGGCTTGTTGTAAAATTGTGATAGTGGAAAAGAACGCGAAAAGATAATTCTAAAAGTAAGTACGTTCTGCAGATATAGGAGGAAGCGAGATCAACTAGTGGTGCATTCTTCTGCTGCAAGAATACCCACCATGTGGGGTCCCTTCGTCGCCCATTGTTATAAGTCAGTCTTAGATGGGATTGAACATATTGCAATGGTTAAGGTGAGCATTTTTCAAACGTATACTATGTTTCATATTCTCTGTTTCTGCGAGTTCCTGATAGTACCGGATTGACGAATCTCGTATTCGGATTTTTTTTTGTTTTATTTGTCTTCATGCATGGAAATTTTAATGAGGGTTCTATGTTGTGAACAGGGTGAGATAGGAGATGGTCAAGATATTCTTGTCCGAGTACACTCTGAATGTCTCACAGGAGACATATTCGGTTCAGCTAGATGTGACTGCGGAGAACAGTTGGCTCTGTCAATGCAACAGATTGAAGCTGCTGGCAGGGGCGTTTTGGTTTACCTCCGCGGTCATGAGGGAAGAGGAATTGGTTTGGGACACAAGCTTCGTGCTTATAATTTGCAAGATGCTGGGCGTGACACAGTGGAAGCAAACGAAGAGCTTGGCTTGCCAGTTGATTCGAGGGAGTATGGCATCGGTGCACAGGTACTGCTGCTAGCCCAATTCCTGTTTCTCGAGTGATAGTATCAAGTAAATTGATTTTCTCTTTCAATAAACATATAATTTCGGGTATCAAATATATAATTACTGTATTTTGTGTAGATACTTTGCGATCTTGGAGTTCGAACAATGAAGCTGATGACAAACAACCCCGCCAAGTACAGTGGCCTCAAGGGTTACGGTTTAGAAGTTGCTGGTCGAGTTCCTATTATAACTCCCATCACGAAGGAGAACAAGAGATACCTCGAAACTAAACGCGCCAAAATGGGACATGTTTATGGCCTAGATCCTAACGGGTTCCCAGATATCATCGGCAGCAGCAAAAATGGTAAATCCGGCACTGAAACTTCATCCAACTGAAAGTGTTTAAAGGTCCAAAGCATCATTTGATGATCATTTTTTATTTTTTTTATTTTTTTTACACGGACCAATAGTTAACATCACCTCCCGAGCGAGCAGTCGTCTGTCCTCATTATGTATATTATGTGTCCCGTTCTCTGTCACTCCCGAGCAGTATGATCAATATTAATACAAAGTAGCAAAATTTTCGTTACATTTGACTAAAGGTAATCTGATTTGGTTTGGTACGGTGTAATCCTATTGATTTCAACTTAAGAGATTGGGTGTCGAATTCCTATTTATAAAGGATTTTATTTCTGTTTCTTTAAGGAATATTTGTTCTTATAATTATGTATACTATCTCTACTTATTTAGTTTGTAACTCCCACCAATAGTGCGACTCTTGTATTTTATGGGTTTGATTGTATTAAAATTGTGTTTGAAATTTTAATTTCAGTATTAATTCAGTCGCATATCTAAATTAAATTTTAGATGATTTAATTTTTCAAACTCGATCTTAAGCTGGTTTGTATCTGAGTTTTTTTTGTCTCAAGTCAAGCAAATTTAAGTCAGACTCAATCTAAATAACCCTATATATTTGGAGGACAACATTCTTGTAATTAGATGTATTTGGGGTGCTTGAAGGTATCAGATTCATCATGGACAAAGACTTAGGCCTTTATGAAGTAGAATGTGATTGTATATGAGTTGTCAATAAAGACGACCTCTCTACTGTATGACATTATATTAGCCTTATTAGGGATTTGTTAGGGCGTACATGTGCAAATATTTCATACGTTCATAGATCTTATAACTATTTAGCTGATGTATTGACAAAGTATACTACTAGGACCAGAACCTCGTCTCAAAGGTTTGGAGACCCTCTAGTATTCCTCCTATCACATGTTCTCTGCGATTTAAATACATAATCCATCTTTCTCCTTAAAAAAAAAGCTTTCCCCTCCGCTTCACCTAAAGTAATTAATATATTTTTATATGTTCCTTCGATAAATATCTCGTCCCTCAACATATAAATACTAAATCCAATCTAAACATAACTTGTCACTCATTAATTTTGAATATTCAAGAACATGTTACATGTATGATAAATGCCTTTAGAGGGATACAATTACAATAAGAGATTGATCAAGCTATACTACTTCAACCTTTATTATATGATCAATGATTGGGTCAACCATAGTCTCCAAGTCCTTGAGATCTTGCTTTACATCTTCAACCTGGATTATAATATAAAATCAAATGCAAAACAAATATTAATCTTTCAGTAAAAAATTAATTAATATTAGAAAACACATTAGGGATTTTCTTGAATAACATTACTTTATGAATTAAATTTTCTGTTAATTGAGCATCTGTAGCAGTCACATTTGATATGTGTTCTATAGCCAAAGCTGCTTCCTTTATCATGGAATTTTCCGGTAGCTGATTTGCCACCTCTGTTGATAGCTTCTCCGCCGCGGTAGCCACCTGTTCCACCACCTCTGCCACCACTTCCGCCTCTTCGACAACCTTTTCCACCTTCCCTGGACATAATTAAGAAGACCAAAATGTATTGGATTTTTTATGATATAAGTACTGCCTCAATTCCATAATATAAGTAAGGAAATGTACCGAAAATTAAGAAAGTAAAAAACAAGTTATTTTGTTGGACAAAATATCAATATTATTCTCTTAAATAAAATTTATTGTATGCCATTAATTCTATTTAAGATAGTAATATTGATATTTTGACTAACAAAATACTTGTATATCCTAAACGGCTTATATTATACTACCAACTTTCCTAAATATAAAAATTTCATTATATGTTGTGAAAATTATGAAAGCAAAAAGTAAGATGTTTTTGTAATCAAAATATCAATATTACTCTCTTAAATAGAATTAGTGGTATTATTTAAGAGAGTAATATTGATATTTTAATTACAAAAATATCGTAATTTTTGCTTCATTTATTTTCACAACATGTAATGAAAGTCTTATAATTAGGATTGAAAATCAATTAAAAAGGCTAAAGGGGATTAGCATTTTTGCTAAACTTAGAAATGTACCTTCTATTTGTCGCAAGCCTTCCCATTTTTGCTTCCAGAAGGGTAACAATATTGATAAAACAGTGCCAAGAAGCCACTTGAACCTAAATAACATGGTTATTTGAATTTTAGAATCCCAAAACAAGACAAAAAAAACTTCTAATTCACTAATTACAAGAGAACTCCGACATGTTCTATCAATTCCTTAATATGAGTTGTTTAGTACACGTAATAAAAATTTAAAAAGCAAAAATAAATTATTTTTTTTAATCAAAATATCAATATTACTCTTTTAAATCGATTTAGTTATATACAAGTTATATTTAAGAGTGTAATATTGATATATCTTGACTAACAAAATACATTATTTTTTACTTCCTTAATTTTTAATAAATGTCCTAAACAATTTATATTATTGTATCAAGTGGTAGTACTGCATACCATGTCGAAATGCCGGTCTTTTTAGACGGTGGCGACGGTGATTGTACCGGTGGTCGAATTTCCTTCACCACGCTAAAAATGATCAAAATGAGAAAAGGTCATTTACAAGAAACTTTATTGTAGTCTCGTAAAGCATGATGGAACCCCGAACTCTGGGGCAACTGGTTAGAGTTGTCATATGCCTTACCTCTGACGAGAGTTCGATACCCACACAGTGGACATCGACTCTCGTGTGATTTTCACGCGGTGGTAGAGTCCGTGTATAAGAGCAGTATGGGTTAAACCCTCACCATATTCTACTATCGAATTTGATGGAACATTAATTCTTATACAAATCACAAAATTGACAGATAATTTGGGAAAGAGTGGGTACCTGTTAAAGTCAAGGTTTCTGATATCAGCTTCTCCGGCGCTGCCATCCAGAAACCTAAGTCCTTCTTGACTCATATTATTAGAACCGCCAAAGCCCAATTTCGACGAGAAGAAGTCCCGGCGGTAGCTCTGAAATTGAGTCGGAATCGGAGATGAATTAGAACTTCTATAACGATAAAGCAGAGTAACCATACCCTTAAGCTTATACGAGGAATTTCTTGTTGTAGACATGGTGATGGTGGCGGTGATCATCAAAGATTAATACTAGGATGTTTTTCTATATATGATTGAATAATGTAATAATGTCTTTTCGGTGCAATCCATTTATTAATCGAATTTAACGTAAAAATAGAGATGATCTAAAACGTTAAAAAGAAGAAACGAGCACGCCAAGGTAATGGCATATATTGATCACTTTAAGCCTAATATTCCTCTTAGCACTCAACTTTTTTCTTGCAAGTTATATATATATATATATATATATATATATATATATATATATATATATATATATATATATATATATATATATATATATATATATCGTTGTGATAGTTCATCTCGTTCATTCATCATGAGATTAAGCGTATTTCATAGTTAGCTATCTACCTTTTTAAAGAGTTTCTGTAGCGAGGAGATTAGTCACTATTGTCGGTATTGGACAACCATATCTCGACCAAGAAAAAAATTTGGGACTGTGCAATCGACCACCTGACACTTATATAGTGTGCTATGTTGGATGTTGAATTCTCCTTTCTTGCATTACTTTTTTCGTCCACTCTTTGAAATCTCTGATTTAATTACATTTATTATTCCATTTTCTTTTATTGCATTACTTTTTTCGTCCACTCTATGATTTGGCAAATTGTTTCCTTCTTAAAATTCCAAAGCCAAATTGAGCCTTGCAAGTTTGATAAACCTATGGCTTCATTATCTCCTTTCTGGTCATGAGGTGGTACAAACTTCGATTTTGGGTATATATAAATTGGTTCGAAATTCTGTCACGGTATTATATATTCATTTTTTTAAAGGGTTTCACAATTTTTTAATGTTATATATTTTTTAATAAAAATTAATAAATAACAATAAAATAATGAGTGAGACACATAATGACACAGATAGAACATCCTTATCAAGTAAAAACAATCAAACTTAAGCTCGAAACAATTCCTACCCTTTATCTTTTGGACTATAATCCTCATGATTTTAAGATAAAATTGGCTTTATCTCCACATTTTGTTGTTTAAGATATTTATATAATTCCCTTAAAAACTAACCACAGTTGTGGTAGAATGAATGAGGGTTCCTCCTCCTTAAAAATGACCAGGTTCGAATTGTGACAATAACATTTGTATGAAATTATTGATGTTGGGAGAGTTGCCCCTTCTTGAGTCACTACATTATCCGATCCAGATTAGTTAAATATGTCGGGATTGAACACTAGATGGGAAAAAAAAAATCCCTGAAAAGAGTTGATTTGCTATGAAATTAAAGTTATTTTCTAAGGAAAAAAATATAGAACTTTTGGTAGGTGAAAAGTTGACCATTTTAGGATAAAAAAACTGAAAAGAGTTGACCATTTCGGAAAGAGAAGTGAATTTTTTTTTACGGTACAAACGAATTCAAATGGAAAAGATGGCTCTATTTGTAACTATCGGCAAATTGCCCTATTTTGTTATTTTCATATTTTTAGTTTGTCCTTAAGAATTTTTTTGATAAATATTATGTTACGGATACTAATCATGAAGTAAATTAAGGAATCAATCAAGATAATAATCTCAGGAGAAAATCACTCGACTAATTGATTGTGATTGATTGTAATTTATTGTATTTGATTATTTGTATATTTCTTTCTTTTATTACATAAATAGGATTAGTATATATAGGTGATGTATTATAGAGTTTAATTCATTCAATACAAAAGGAGTTCTTTCTCCCATTTAATTTTTATTTTTTATGATTTTCTACATGGTATCAGAGCAAACCTTTTAAGGTTTTCCGCACTTTTATTCTTATTCTTTTTTCATTTCGCGGCTTACAAAAGCTATTTCTTTTATATATACAAAAAAAAAAAAAAAAATTGAGTCGTGATGTCTTCTGCTATTCCATCACTCGATAGAGGCAACAATGACGGTTCTACAATCCGATTTGGTGGTCACCGTGCTATAGAAGAATTTGTCCAGTCGCCACGAGTCTCAATAAATGCTGTTTCTCTGCCGCTAGATGTTGCTTATTTTTCAGGTAATAAGTGTGTATCACCTATAATGAATTGGATTATTGACTCTGGAGCTAGTCACCATATTTCATGTTCCTTACAGTTATTTACTTCTTATCGTACTTTATCGCATACACCGATTCGTCTCCCTGATGGTTCATCTACTTATGCAACTCATATAGGGTCTATCCAACTAAATCCTAGTTTAATTCTTTCTAACGTGTTGTATGCTCCCTCATTCTCATTTAATCTGTTATCTATTGGGCAATTACTTCAGAATCCCAATTTACTTGTCTATTTCAAATCTAACTCTTGTGTTATTCAGGATTGCACTAAGCTAAAAATGATAGGATTAGCCACATTCATTAATGGCTTATATATATTGCAGCCCAAATATTGTTCTCTTGTCCCCTTTGTTTCGAACATTCTTACTGACTCAAACTCTTCCTCTCATGTCGCGAAATTCTCTAACACCTCCTTATGGCACTATCGTTTAGGTCATCTTTCCTTTCCCAGATTAAAAATGGCACAACATCTGGATTCCAAAATAAAAATTACACACAATGAACATTGCTCTATTTGCCCCATGGCTAAGCAATCCAAGCATCCATTCCCCCTTAGTAAATCCACTTCTCAAGCGTGCTTTGATTTAATACACGTAGATATTTGGGGACCTTATAAAACCCACACCGTTCACGGCCACCTATATTTCCTCACCATCGTAGATGATTTTAGCCGTTTCACCTGGATTTATTTGATGAAAACAAAGTCTGAGGCCCGATCCCTTACCCAACACTTTTTTCCAATATGTGCTTATCCAATTCCAAAAGAGCATTAAAGTAGTGCGTTCAGACAATGGACCCGAATTTCACATGTCGGAATTTTTTACTTCCAAATGTATCATTCACCAAACCTCTTGCGTAGAAACTCCTCAACAAAATGGAATCGTGGAACGAAAACATCGTCACATCCTAAATATTGCTCGTTCACTTAAATTCCAATCTCATCTGCCTTCCGCTTATTGGGGGTACTTTGTCACCCACGCTGTCTACCTTATAAACATTACCCCTACACATTTACTACAAAACCAAACTCCTCACACACTTTTATATAATAAACCACCATCATACTCTCATCTCCGTGTTTTTTGTTGCTTAGCCTATGCCTCAACCCTTTCTGCTCATCGCACAAAATTTGACTCCCGTAGTCGTCCCTCTATTTTCTTAGGCTATCCTGCACACACAAAAGGATACACTCTTCTAGACCTTCACTCACGCTCTATTTTCATCTCTCGAAATGTCATCTTTCAAGAAAATATATTTCCTCATCCACAACAATCTCCACTCAATCGAATAATATTCCTTTACCAATTCCTTTCATTAATGATCTTCTTTTCGAACCTCCATCATCACATCCAACTCCCAATCCCATAATCACTCCAACCCCTCATACGTCACCTTTAAATAATGCTCAAAATCCTCCTCCTAATTCCACTATCTCACATCCTCCTCTCCCTCCCCCTTCCCCTTCTCGGAAATCTACTAGGATCTCACATACCCCTTCATACCTTGGCGATTATTATTGTTCTCTCGTCCAAGCTTCATCTACTCCCACTCTTTCTATCACAAAAACATCTACTCATCACTCTTTAGAAAAGGTTCATGATAATCAGTCACTATCTCCAGATCACAAATCTTTTGCATTATCAGTTTCTACTCACTTTGTACCTAAGAGCTACAATCAGGCCGTCAAGCATGTAGATTGGAGGCAGTCCATGCAAGTAGAAATTGATGCAATGGAGGCCAACAACACTTGGACACTTGTTCCCCTTCCCCCGAATGTTAAGCCCCTCGGAAACAAATGGGTTTACCAGTTAAAATTTAATTCTGATGGTTCTATTGAAAGACCCAAGTCTCGTCTTGTTGTCCAAGGTTTCACACAACAACCAGGCATAGATTACATTGAAACATTCTCCCCAGTAGCAAAAATGACCATTGTTCGAATTCTTCTTGTTATTGCCTCTGCCAAAGGATGGTTTTTGGAGCAGCTTGATATCAACAATGCATATCTTCATGGTGATCTTAATGAGGATATTTATATGCAGTTACCCCCTGGCTTTTCTTCTCCTCAACCTGGGCTCGTCTGCAAACTCGGGAAAAATCTTTATATGGTCTCAAGCATGCTTTGGGCCGGCAATGGAATCACAAATTGACCACGAGTTAGTGTCACAAGGTTTCTCTCAAGCCGTAAGTGACCCTAGTCTCTTCATTCGCCGCAAAGGTTCTCAATTCATCGCTCTCCCTCGTTTATGTTGATGATGTTATCCTCACTGGGAACAATTATGATGACATATCCTCGGTCAAGCAATTCTTGCATAATACTTTCAAAATCAAAGACCTTGGTCCTGTCAAATATTTTCTCGGTATGGAGATTGCTCGCTCTAAAGCTGGTCTTAACATTTGCCAACGAAAATATACATTGGGCTTGCTTGAGCAACATGGCTTTCTTGGTTGCAAACCTGCCATTACTCCTATGGATTCTTCCTACCACTGTTCCAAAGATGATTCACCACTCCTTCTCGACAACACTCTCTACCGAAGTCTTATTGGCAAGCTTTTATATCTCACTCACACACGGCCGGATATTTCACACGCCGTCCAACAACTTTCCCAGTTTTTAGATCATCCCATAGAATTACATCTCAAAGCTGCTCATCGTATTCTACGGTATCTGAAAGGCTCTCCAGCCAAAGGTCTCTTTTTCCCATCTTCATCATCATTACACCTTAGTGCTTTCTCGATTCCCGATTGGTAGCATCTGCTCCGACACGAGACGCTCTACAACGGGTTATTGTGTTTTTCTTGGTTCTTCTCTTGTATCTTGGAAGTCTAAAAAGCAACTCACTGTTTCTCGAAGCTCTTCCGAGACGGAATACCGAGCTCTTGCCACCACCACTTGTGAGTTACAATGGCTGAAGTACCTCCTCAATGACTTACTTATACCACATTCTCATGCCATACCATTGTTTTGCGACAACCAAAGAGCTTTATACCTCACAACCAATCCCGCCTTCCATGAAAGAACCAAACATATTGAAATTGATTGCCACATAGTCCGCGAAAAAACGCAAACTGGCATTGTTAAACCTTTACCCATTTCGACCCACTCTCAATTGGCTGACATTTTCACCAAAAATCTTACTTCCCCTCGTTTCAACTTTCTCATCCAATCTCTTGGTCTCATTGACATCTTTTCTCCCAAGCCCAGTTTGAGGGGGCGTGTTACGGATACTAATCATGGAGCAAATCAAGGAATCAATCAAGATAATAATCTCAGGAGAAAATCACTCGACTAATTGATTGTGATTGATTGTAATTTATTGTATTTGATTATTTGTATATTTATTTCCTTTATTACATAAATAGGATTAGTATATATAGGTGATGTATTATAGAGTTTAATTCATTCAATACAAAAGGAGTTTTTTCTCCCATTTAATCTTTATTCTTTATGCTTTTCTACATATTAGACTTTTAAAATCCTATATGTTTTTTCGACTTGTCAATGAGTGTTTTACCCATGTTTCGTCAAAACATCTCCCTCACCACAGTAAAAAAAAAAAAAGTCCTCACTATAGTCTTTGCATACTGCAAAGAAGCAGCAGAGAAGTGTAAATAAAACTTCTATTTCTTGTGAAAAGTATGATCATCTGCATTCCTTGCTCTAGTTGTTTGTTCCTTAAATACAAAATTATATTTGCAATTTTAAGGTTGAATTTGTAGTTTCTCAATAGGATTCATGGTATCCCTTTTGCATTCTTAGACATTAGCAACTCAACCACGATATCAAGTGATGTCTGCTCAAGTCATTCGTTCAAATCATGCATCCCGAGTTCCATATTTAGGAAAGACGATCGTGATGTATGTTTGTTGGAATTTTTGCCAGATCTCCCAAATTTTAACAAATTAGGATTAGTGATGTCTGTTCAGGTGGAAGCCATTCATCCAAATCATGCATTCCGAGTCCATATTCAGAAAAGACAATCGTACCGCATGTTTGTTGAAATTTTTGCTAGGTCTCCCAAATTCCAACGGATTAGGATTAGTGATGTCTGCTCAGGTGAAAACCATTCGTCCAAATCATGCATTCCGAGTTCCATATTCAGAAAAGATAATCATACCCATGTTTGTTGAAATTTTTAGACAGATTTCTCAAATTTCAACGGATTAGGATTAGTCAGCCCAAATATTTGAAAATTAAGGTTTTGGTTGATAAGTTTGAACCATAGTAGTATTGTAACATGACAAAAACCTCACTTTCCCTTCTCCATTCATGAGTGGCAAAATATCTTTGCTGCCCGAGTCATCTATTTTGTCCAATTCGGCCACTCAAAAACAAAAACTGATTATACCTCCCTTCAATAATATAAGTCGTTTAGGATATATAATAAAAATTAAGAAAGCAAAAAATAATATTACTCTTTTAAATAGAATTAATAGTATGTCTGTCCTATTTTAGATAACAACTTTAATATTTTAACTAATAAAGCGCCATGTTTTTTTTTGTTTTTTTAATTTTCGTTAAACGATTTATATATATCTCCATTGCAGCAGTTGATAACATCCATTGCTACACATCTTCAATTATCCAATATGTCAAGTGTGAAAGTTCTTGCTGAATCTCCTGGCCTCAACTCCATTCCTCCCAATTATGCCTACTTCAAAAACACCCAAGAATCGACTTCTTCAGACCCCGAAATTTCGATCCCTACCATAGATTTTTCCCTTCTAACCTCAGGTTCTCCCCATGTTGTTCAGCAACTTGGTAAAGCTTGTGAAGAATGGGGCTTCTTTATGGTACGGTACATGCCGCTTTCTTATTCATTTTTTTTAAATAGAAAATGAGACATTCAATTTCAGACATAGAGGAGAGTAATAATTTTTTTTATATTTTTGTTAAAAATTTCACATCGATTAGTTTATGAGTATATTTATAATATATAATGTTTGAGCAATCCTCCTGATATTTATATTTTAAGGTATTGAGTTAGATTCAAATTTATTTTTAAACATGATATAGTCACCTAATCCAATGTTAGGCCCCATTGATCTTCAGGCTTCATATGTCTAGCTCTGGGCGTGAGTGGTGTGTCGAAAATCCAACATCTGCTAGTTTGTGAGCATATTTGCAATATATAATATTTGAGCAAATCCTTCTCTCTTGAGATAACTTTGATGGATTGAGTTAGATCCGAGTCTTTTTTTAACAGTGTTCTTAATTCATGATTCTCTGTACTCTGATTGTTGCAGCTAATAAACCATGGGATACCAGAAACTCTGATGAAGGCAATAATTGGTGTTTCCGAGGAGTTTTTCGATTTGCCGGAGGAGGAGAAGATTAAGTACGAGACGAAGAATGTCTTAGATCCCATCAGGTTTGGAACCAGCTTCAATTCTAATAAAGATGAGGTCTTTTGCTGGAGAGATTATCTAAAGATCATTGTTCATCCTGACTTTCATTTTCCCCAGAAACCTGAATTTTTCAGGTATAATTTCTATCAAGTACTCCCTCCAGACTTTCATTACATGTTACCAAAATTAAGATGTTTTGTAATTAAAATACTAATATTATTCTCTTAAATATAACTTGTATACCACTAATTCTATTTAAGAGAGTAATATTGATATTTTGATTACAAAAACATCTTATTTTTTTACTTCCTTAATTTTCGCAAAATGTAATAAAAGTTTTATAATTTTAGGAATGGGGGTAGTATATTTTATTGCGCCTAAGGAAATTCTGTTATGAACTCAGATCAAACCCTGTCGCATAGATTTTATAGTTCAGAATTCATTGAAGATAAATAATTGAGTAATATTCATTGAATCTCTCTCTCTCTCCTTATCATGTAATTAGATAAATGGGGTAGATCCGCAAGGGTAGCCTAGTTGGTTTGAGGGTGGTAGATTGTGTACAAGGGCGCAGGTTCGAATCTTGGCAGCCGCAGTGTGAAAGTTTCAACCCTCCAATGTGGGGGTGGCTTCTTGCAGTGGGCTAAGACAAGGCCTCCCACCAATCGAACCGCTGGGTCACCTTGATTTACATCCTCCACAATGTCTGTCGGATCGGGCGGTGGGGGCCCTAGGGGCGTGGGTATCGCCTTTTGTGTACAAGATAAATGGGGTAGACCGGACCTATTAGATGAAAGGGAGTAATTCTTTTTTTCTTTCTTTCTTTCTTCTGTGCCATGTGATGGTACAGTGAATTTTGAACTATAAAGTCTATTGAATCAGATCAATAACAGAACTGTTCTGCAAAACGGCGGTCTGGAATAAACAGTAACCATAAATTTAACTTGGTACTCAATTGTTGCAGTGAAATCTTATCCGATTACTGTAAAAGAGCCAGAGAAGTGGTAAGAAAACTGATTGAAGGAGTATCAAAAAGCCTTGGTCTGGAAAAATGCTACGTAGAAAAATCACTCGACTTGGACTCAACTCTGCAAATATTTGTAGCAAACTACTATCCCCCTTGTCCTCAACCTGAACTGGCAATGGGCATTCCACCACATTCTGATCACGGACTTTTCACTCTCCTCATTCAAAATCGAGTCGGAGGACTTCAAATTCAACACGACGGAAAATGGATCAATGTCAATTCCCTTCCCAATTCCATTCTTATCAACACGGGCGATCAACTTGAGGTAAGTACATTGTAGATTAACGCGATTAATTTGCTTACTCGCGATAATAGTTTATGCCTGATTAATATGCGACCGTTTGATAATTATAGGTATTTAGTAACGGGAAGTACAAAAGTGTGTTGCATAGAGCGGTTGTGAAACAAAATAAGACGAGGATTTCGTTGGCAGTGGCGAACGGTCCGTCGCTGGATAACATTGTTAGGCCTGCTGGAAAGTTATTAGAAAATGAAGGTAGTTTTCCAGGTTATATACCAATGAAGTACAGGGAATATCTTGAGGATCAACAAGGTAACAAGCTCAATGCAAAGGCTTGTGTGGACAGAGTAAAGATCCGGTGTGACTATAGCTAGTTGCTGCAATATTCTGTACAATTTATCCAATTTGGTTCCGGTGCAAATTCCATTTTTATCAGTAACGTACTGACAAAAAAAATATTGTCTGCTATTAGGATCGGACGAGTCCCTCTACTTCTATATTCCCCATTGAATGATGTGTGCCATATTCTTCTGTATATATGTTAATTAATTACAAAATTTACATTTGAGATTTTTTTTTTGAGCGCCCGAAGGCGATTGCCCCGAAGGGGAAGAGCGGAGAGTACCCTAGATAGGGAAGATTGAAGCATGCCCCATGCCTGGGGAGGGAAGATAAGCCTCATAAGGAGGAGAATTATTTTTGCCCCATTATGGGGAGATATAGGAATCGAACACAGGACCTCCGCCCCGTGTTCGGGTTGCCTTACCACTTGGGCTACCCGATTCTCATTACATTTGAGATTTGGTCTCACTTATTCTCACAAACAATTAGCTTTTGCGGAGAAAAAAAATTCAAGTTAATTGATTAAGGAGAATATATTATTTTTAATTAAGAAGAAAATAAAGGAGGATAGAGGGTTGATAACCAAAAGAGGATACCAATAATAACTCTACACAAGTAATATCTTAATTTGCAAAATATAAGTCGTTTAAGACATGTAACAAAAATTAAGTATTATGTTAGTCAAAATAGTAATATTACTTTCTTAAATAGAATTAATGAAAAACGTGTTCTCTCCTTATCAACACATGTTTAAGAGTGCAACATATGTTTTATCCTGATGAGTATCTGTCCTTAGGCATGTAATACATGTTTTACGTCACAACAGGTGTCCCTTATAAAAAATTGGAGCGTTGAAATATTTTATCCAACAGTTCAGAACCATTAAAATTATATATTATATAATAAATTTTGACTGTTCTGTACCGTAACCGGAACGACCTGACTCAAGTTCAGGTCCTTCCGGGGGCGTGGGTTTTCAACTGTTTTGTTCATTTAGACCTGGGGCGGCCTGAAGTAATTTTGGGCTTCTTGAATCTTGGATCATATTTAGGCCCGCATTTTAACCAACCAACCAGACATTAGGCCCATTATTCTAACCCGTCTTATTTGGGGCTTTGTATGGGCCTGCCCCAGTTTTTCTCAATCGGTCATGACATGGCACCCAAATTTGGGGGACAAATATTTTTGGCAAGGACTTCCGTCCCGAGACCAAGACGGAAGTGGGACTTCCGTCCTCAACCAGCCGAGACTCGAGCCAAAAAATTGCAATCCCCCTCCTTTTCCATTAAGGGCAGAAAAATCCGTATTCGTTGGAATAGTTGCATTTTTTAAGCATAATAATAACCAAAATTAGTGTAAAATAAGATTTTTGAGGATCCGGACTTCAATAATAATAATATGGCAGAAAAAAGAATGGAATCGTGTATTAAATAAATAAAACTGTTTGTATAAAAAATTGGACGAATATAACAAATGTATTAAATACAAAGCAAAAAACAATCTACTAGCTGCGACGGGGGTGTATCTATGGGTCCTCCGCGGGTTAGTCTCGGGAGATAGTAGGTGTCGCCCGACCACGGTTCGCACCGCACTACCATGCTTCTGTCTCGACGAATTCGAGCACTGTCGTGGTCGATTCAGTATCGCTTCCTCGTGGAGTCTGGGCCGGATCTGCGAGTCTCGCCCAAGCTGCTCGTGGCTGGTCCAGTCCCGATCAGCACGAGGGCGTCGCAGCAAAATACATGTCCCAGTTGTCCCGACGACGAAGTCCCCCGCACCGAGATGGCCCCGTTTGAAAACGGGAGAATCAATGACTCGGGCCGCGAATTGGTATTGAAATTGAAGGGTACATCTAGCCGAGTCCCGTCATCGAGCGATGAGACCGAGTCGGTTGCTCGCGCGGCTGGGACGGACCCGCCTCACGACCCACGTTGCCTCTGGCGCCGCGGCTGCAAGGTGCTCTTGTGTTGCTCGTCAATTCCGACGAGTACCGCTGCCTCCCAACCTCGGCCCTACCAAACGAACACGCTTCCTCAGCTGTGTGGAAGGTTGCGAAGCAGCAACATCTAAAACATCAGTGGCCCGTGATCGGCATGACACCGACTTTCTCGCAGCGGCGAAGGCATCCTTAATCGCTTTTGGCGGCCCAGGGTGATGAGTGACTTGTAATCCTCATTTGTTCGAGTGGCGAGCTTCTCAAACTCTTCCAAAGATCACCCCTCGGGACGACTCCTCCCCTGTAATGTAATATTAAATTTAGTAAATTCAAAAAATTAAATATGAAAAAAGGGAATAAGTACACGAATAAAAACTTACCAAAATGTCCTCAGCTGTAGCGGTGGGTTGAATTCCCATCGCGAGTGGCCTCGGGTCCTGATTTTGGGGGTTTGTTATGCGGTGAACCGTAATGCGATTGTACCAATCCATGTACTCGGGGGTTGGTGCAATCACATTACCAATGGCGGGAGCAGCGTCCTCCAGTGCATCGACGCGTTGGGCCCACATAGTTATGTAACTGGAGTGGACGGTCTCCCATTTGTTTGTGGCTGACGCCGTCACCGTGTGGAGGTCTCGACCCTCAACTGTGCCCTCTGTGCCTGCCGGGATTGGTACCACCTGGTGGAAGCCAAATTGACGCATTACCCTGTCGGGCAGGTGGTACTCAACCATCTCGAAGCAGATGAGTGGCGTACGGGATCGACACGTCTTAAAGAAGTCAAAATCCCGAGCCACCCTATCTGCATATACTGCATCTGGGTACGGCCTCCACATGAACTGTAAAAAAAATAATTAATTTTTACTTTACTTTACAAATAATTTAACGGAAAAACAAAAACATGAAACAATGAAATTGACTCACCCCTCTGGTCTCGGTCATCAAATCGAGCTGCTTTCATGAAACACCAACAGTGCGATTTGGAGCGTTGCGGAAACTCAGGGGCATTCCACCTAGCCCCGTGCGGTCTACCGTCGGCAGGAATCTCATCCAGGAATGTCGCCTCGGTTTGCCGGGCCGAGAAATGAAATACGCTCCCACGCCCACAACTGGTCAAAACAAACAAAATCGATTATTAAATATTTAAATCACAAAATCACATTTACATTTAAAGGCAGAGGACAAACCTGAATCAGCAAGCAACACCCACTAATGTCCTTGGAATCAGACATGCACGAGATGCACATCTGGCAGTACAAATGCGCGAGAACACCGCTGGCCTAGGAATGCGTGTCATGCTCCAGGTTACCATCCAGGGTTAGAAGATAACGCATGTTGGCCCGGGACCCCGACTTATCCGGGAAAATAAAAGTACCCAACAGGATGAAGATCAATGCCCTAGCTCTCTGCTGTACCTGGCGGTCGGTAGCATCATCTCGTAAGGGCTCACTAATATGGGCATACACCTCTACCAGCTGCAAAGTGTTCCCCCTGATTGCATCCTGACTGGGTCTAAATCCTAAAAGATTGTAGGCGTGATCAACCCATTGACCCTTGGTGTAATTGTAGCTGTGACTCAACGACACTACCTGGCCCCTGGTGGGTAGTCCTGAAGACGACCCTACGTCCCTCTAGTGTGATGGTCGCCTCACCGCAACGGAGGTGGAACGTGTGGGTCTCCGGGCGCCACCGCTCAACTAATGCAGTCACGAGAGCGTGATCTACATTCATTTTACCTAACCTACATCAACCTCCTAAACCTACCCGGTCTATTAGGTCTATTACCCTAGGGTTGGTTTCTCTACTGTAGGCGGCGTAAAAGTTCCCCGAACTTTTAATAACCTTTAAAGGTTCGTTCATTGTCGCATCTCCTAGCCAGATTCTTAAGGATCTATGGGATGGTTGTTTGTTCAAGACAGACGGATCGAAAGGACCGGGCTGAAGATGAGCGGGTACCGACATCTATACAAAAAATAATATACATAAATCACAAATATCATAAAATATCAACAAATATATTAGTAAATGGATTCACAAATCACAAATTACCAAAAAATAAATTTCAATTGTTTTGTAATACCCTACAATCACAAATGCTATAAATTTCATTTCGCACATTCACAACATATATGTTGACATTTTCAAAAGTCTACATGCATAGATACACAAATTAGCTAATTAAAAAAAAAAAAAAAAACCCTAAATTCAAGATAGACCCAATTCACAAAACCCCTAAATTACCCTATTTTCAAAAATTACCCTAAATTCCAAAGTGCCATAATTTCTAAATACCCCTAATTCCAAAATTACCCTAATTTCAAATTTAACCCTAAATTTAAAAAATTACCCTAAATTCCAAAGTACCATAATTTCTAAATACCCCTAATTCCAAAATTACCCTAATTTCAAATTTATTTCAAAATTACCCAACAATCGCAAATACCAAAAAATATAATTCATAATATCAACAATTTGGTATCAAAATTCATAAACAATGTTCTATTGTAAAGTTTAATTTTTAGGAAAAAAAATTTTTAAATCCAAATACAATTATACCTTCGATTGGAGAGGGGATGCAATTAAATTGATAGCAATAGCCGGCGGCGACTGCGGCGGCGGGCAGCAGCGGCGAGCGGCGGCAGTGGTGGGGGAATTCGGCAGTGGGTGGGGGGTGGGTGGAAGGGAGGACTGTTAAAAATAAAGAATTTGGGGTAAAAATCGCGATAGGGAAGGAGAAGGGTTAAAAACGCGGCTGATTGAGGACGGAAGTCCCACTTCCGTCCCGAGGTCAAGACGGAAGTGGGACTTCCGTCCTGGTCGACGTGGCAAAAAAATCTGCGGTGGCTGCCAAGTGGGCCTTGCAAAAAATGTTTGTCCCCCAAATTTGAGTGTCATGTCATGACCGATTGAGAAAAACTGGGCCAGGCTTATTCAAAGCCGTCTTATTTGGACCCGTTTCTTGATTATTATTATTTTTTTCCTCAATTATTTTGGTTAATTCACACTGGAGACCAAATATTTTCACTCATTTCACTTTAACAACACCACCTCCCATGGCTGCCCGTTCCATCTTCCTCACTTTAGCTCGGTAAGTTTTCCCCATTTCTTTCTCATTTCACACACCAATTCTTCAATCTAAATCTAATTCAGGGCTGCGCTTAATTTCTTTTTATTTATAGAAATTCAATCCATCAGTTTCAGTTGTATTATGAGAGCAATCAATTTGTGCATTTATTGCTAAATATTAAGTCCAATTATGTTTTTGTATTTATATTTATAGAAATGCAAACAAAAAGAAGAGGGATCTGCAGCGATCTTTGACTTCTGGGAGTGAAGTTATTTACCAAGATGAAGAAGAAAAGGTTTATCAAGCTGAGAAAGGAAGAGATTATGGGTTATTTTCTACGGAAAATGATGACTTAAAGAGCAGAGTATTCAGTCTTAGATTGCCAAAAAGAAGTGCCACAAATGTACTCCATAGATGGGTTGGAGAAGGTCGTCAAATTTCCATTTCTGACCTTCGTGATATTTCTAAAGAACTCCGAAAATCTCAACGTTATAAGCACGCCCTCGAGGTCCCTTTTTTCCTATCTCAATTAATTTCCTAGTATTGTTACTTGTAATTTGAAAAAAAATATTGAATTTTTGCAGATGGGTTTTCATAAATGATGCTTTTAGATTCATCTGTGTTTGAGGGAGTTGTCATGTTTATGTTTAACTTTTCAATAATTTCATGTAATTATTTCTGGGCTTTCTTGGTTTTGAACAAAACAAAAGGAAAAACAACAACAATACCATAATTCATTAAGTCCCCAATATTTGGGGCATGGGCGGGGATGGTTAGGAGACATGTCTGCAATAAATGCACAAAATAGTTGCTCCCAGAATACCACAGAAACATATGGATTAGAGATTGACATAACCTTTGGCAATGAATGAAAAAAGTTGCTGCTCACAAAATACCAATGAAATAGTAGGCCCCTTACACCGTCACGTTTGCTATGGAATCATGCCCTTAAAATCAAAGCCAAAAAGCATCAGAGGAGGCAGACCCAATAATCATTTTGATTTATGTGCATATTACTATGCTTCTTTCATTCAGCATACAGAGCATTTAGTTAAAGAAGCTTTGCTATATAGTGGATGTGTTTGCTAGAATGGTTGTGCATTTTCCTTATTTGTTTTAGTTAGTTCAGTTGGACCTATCCTTAAATGGAGGTGCAGCTCAAGTTGGATAGAGTAGGGTGAAGAATATCAATTACTGAAACTAGCAGTTTAGTTTGCCTTTGCCATGGCCTCTTGATTTCCTAGCTAACCAAAGGGCGAAAGGGTAAGTAATGTCCCAAGGATTTGAGTTTTAGTTTCTACAATTAAGCAACTAGTACAAAGCCGAGATTGCCCACGTTTTATGCTGTCGTTTCTGGACATTTTTGGCATTGCAGATTATGGCATTTGGTTGTTGCATACTGTTCAGATATCATTTCATGTCTAGGATAAGGGTTGTTTCAGATTTTAGTTATTGATGTTTGTGGTAAGAAATGAAAGGTGGTTGATCATTGTATTTAGTACTGTAAAAAGAATTGCGAAGAACGGTTCTTTACATATTCATTTATATTGTTATAATACTATTTGCCTTTAAGCTTTTTGTGTAATTGTAACATGAAATGTAAAGATTGCTATTTTTGACAGCGTCTCTCGTACTTTTTGTGTATCCACCCTTTTATAGATATCTTTTCCGGTGTAAAGAAGGATTGAGCGGCTTCTCGCCACCTAATAACTGTTAATAGTATTTAGCAATTACTTAATGACTCAGTTAAGCCGGGAAAACTTGGTCTGCGTGACTTGATCTCTAGCAAGTAGCCATCGAACTCTAGAGCAGAAGGAAATTCTGAGCTTATTTTCATTACTATATAGGAACGCACTTTTATTCTGCATTCATTTTGTGAATCTTATTTGTACATGCAACATTTCCAGATATCAGAATGGATGGTAGCTCAGGAAGAGTTCAAACTATCTGACTCTGATTATGCTGTTTGTATCGACTTGATGACCAAAGTCTTTGGCATTGATGCTGCTGAACGTTACTTTGAAGGTCTACCTCCTTCTGCAAAAACTGGTGAAACATACACCGCTCTTCTGCATTCCTATGCTGCATCGAAACTGATTGGAAAAGCTGAAACTCTCTATGAAAGAATAAAGGAAGAGAACCTTTCTCTAAGTGCCCTCACTTATAACGAGCTAATGACCTTATACATGTCGGTTGGGCAGCTGGAGAAGGTTTCTCTCATCGTAGAGGAGTTGAAACGCCAGAAGGTCGCGCCAGATCTATTTACTTACAATTTATGGATAAGTTCATGTGCTGCATCTTTCAACATTGACGAGGTTAGGAAGATTCTTGATGAAATGAGTCTCGACTCTGGCTTCAACGAAAGTTGGTTGAGATATGTGAACCTTGTCAAAGTATATATTACTTCAGGTCAGCTTGTCGAATCGGATTTCAGCTCTCTGGTTGAAAATGAGAAGGCTATTACACAAAGAGAATGGGTTACTTACGACTTCCTCGTCATTCTGTACGGAGGCATGGGGAACAAAGAGAGAATCGATCAAATCTGGAAATCGTTGAGGCTGACAAAACAAAAGATGATAGGCCGAAATTACGCATGCATAATTTCATCATATCTGATGCTTGGAGAATTACAAGAGGTAAGAGAAATCATTGATCAATGGAAGCACTCAACAACTACAGATTTTGACAACTCCATCTGCAATAGACTTCTTAAGGCTTTTACAGAAGTCGGGTTGAGTTGCAAAGCTGCTGATTTACGCACGATTCTGATAGAAAGGGGCAGTGACCCTTTAGATTAATTGTAGTATAGTTTAGTTGCTAATTTTATTTTGTTGTTCAACTATTATGAGTTTGAGATCAATCAAATGATATCCAATAAAAAATGTATACACCACATTTTCTTCTTATTCAAGAATGCAATTTTCTCATTGAAGTTGCAAGTGTTATAACAAATGACCAAGTGTTATTAGTTGAGTTTTGTTTGTGTTTTCTGCTTGAAGCACAATACATCGTACTATTTGAGTACGTCAAAGGAAGGTTATCGCAGATGGTGTAACACTTCTGACTCAGAACATAAAACGAAGGTTAGTGCAGTATAAAGAGGAGGTTTTGATGCTCATGTTTCCTGGTTTTTTGCCATGCCTTAACCTGATCTCTGTGGTGCTTACTTTGAATGTTTATGAAGCTGAATCTGGATAAAATAATGAGAATCCAACTGGGAAGTCTCTTGTGATTTCTGTTTTGTTATGCATATTGGGAAACTGTTTTTATCAGATTGATTCCATTGTGTGTGATTTAGTCAACAGCCAATGTTTCTTCACAGATCCAAGCAAATGCCACAACACCCAACAATAACAAAGTCCCTAATAATTGGGTATAGGCGGGGATGAATAGAAGACAAATAACCTTTGGCAATAAATGCACAAAGTGGCTGCTCTCAAAATATCACTGAATAGTAATCCACTATACCGTTGAGTTCGCTACGAAATCATACTCTTAAATTAAAGTCAAAAGGCATCAGAGAAGACAGACTCAATAACCATTTTAATTTATTTGCACATTATCATACTTATTTTATTTAGCATTTATTATGTGTACTGAGATCATCCATCATCTAGAGCATTACCAAGCAAATGCCATTGTTTGTAAAAGTCTGAAATGATCATGTGTTCCTTGTTCCAAGCATGACTGGTAAAAGGAAGTGAACATAAAAATAAGTACAAATTTGATCACTTTTGCCATGTGCAACAGCATTTTATGCATAAATAACCAATAATTTTTCCTTTTATTTTTCTTTTAAACAGTGGAAAAAAAGAAGAAAAAAAAACATACTAGTACGTTTTTTTTTTTAGCGTCGAAGGCGACCCCGAAGGGGAAGAGTAGAGAGTACTCTAGATAGGGAAGATTGAAGCATGCCCCATTCCTAGGGAGGGAAGATAAACCTCATAAGGAGGAGAAATTATTTACCCATTATGGGAAGATATAAAAATCGAATACGGAACCTCCGCCCCGTGTTCGGATAGCCTTATTGCTTGGCTACCCGATTACCATACATACTAGTGCTTAGATCTTGTGAGTTGTAAAAGAAGCAACTGTATACCTTTTCTTCGCCTGAAATACTAGGAAATCACTTTCACTGACATATTCAAAGTGGGATGTAATCAGATTTCTATTCATTTATCATAAATTTTATTAAAAGTAAATTGTTTATAAAAGAGTAAGGGAAGGTGTTTTCACAAGGTTTCAAAATGAAGTATTATCCAATTACAATGTAATATGTGCTTTTGAAGATATATATATATATAAAAGAAATTATTTATTGAGGTAAGAGATGTCAAACTTGAAATTTATCCTTTCAAGTTGGAAGTGCTAAACATACTCTATTACAATCTTCAATACATACAAGGGATGCCAAACTCTGAATTTATCCTTGTAGACTTGTGAATGCGTATATTTGTTTTAAACTCTATCACAATCTTCAATACAAAATTCTCATTTTGAACTATACAATCTCGAGTCTGATTGGATTGTTTCTCGATCTAGAACTTACTACTTTCAGTCTCAACTAGTCGTTAAACCCAAACTAAATTCTTCAAGATTTAATACTTGAGATTTTATTTCAAAACTAAATCCAAAGAGAATTTGGGTTTAAGTTTGAGTTTCAAACCCAATCCAAATACAACCTCATTCAAAAAAATAAGTCACTTTTACACCAATTTTCTCAAACAAAAAAACCAATAAAAATAAAGACTTCTAATTCTAGAAAATTAAGGTAAAATCACAGGTGAAGTAACAAAAATGTAGTCACTTAATCATAAGACTATTTTTGTGGGACGGATCTTACAACCATCTCACATGAATTGAGTGGAGCTCACATCTGTAGATAAGACTCCTCACAATTCATATGAAAGGATTGTGAGAACACGGTCCTACTAGAATTTTCCCAAAAAGTGTTGGAAATATCTGATATGGACCGGGTCCATGTGGACTATGTGGTCCAGATTTGGCCACATCCCTGCAGAATGAGGAGAGAGAAGGAAATGCAGTGATGTGGCCAAATCTGAACCGCATGGTCCAGTGGACTTGGTACATGACAGAATAGACCAAAAGTGTTAGCTGGTAAATTTACTGTTGATCCTCTAAAAATATCTTTGAAATGAAGGTAAATCATTGGATCAACTACCCAAAAGTTGACTCCTGCCGTTGATCAATACAGACGTGGCAAAGACTTGGACGTTAAAACTAGTAGATTCGCGCGAAAAAAAAAGATAACTGAAACCGGGAAAATAATAAATAGTAGATCACGTGTGGACTTCTGTACGAGAAAAAAAAAGTTGGTTTTTCTTCTCTACGAAGGTAAACAAAAACAAATCTTTTTCCTTGATTATTATATATTTATTCATTTTTTCTCTGAGAATCTATCATTTTCTTGCTCAGTGTTTGCTACTTAAAACTGGGTCTGTGATTTCTTTGGATTTCAATCTTGATTTTCTATGTGTTTTTCTTGCTAATTTTTTCTGGGTTTTTGTTTCTTGATTTAGGAATTTTTTTTGCTAGGAAAAAAATCCATGTTTAAGGCCTTTGAATCATTCACTAAAATGGGTCGGAAGAGGAAGAACAAGAGGCCTCATAAATTCACAGGTTCATAATAAAGACTCGAGTTTTTTCTTGTGATCCCATTTGTTTTTTTTTTAAATTAGATTTCTAATTGATCCAAATTTCATGAAATTGCAGAATTTGATGAAAAATTCGGTACTTTACATGGGGCTAGGTAATTGCTGTTGGTTATAGTTGATCTATTGCTTTAGGAGTCTTTGATAAGATTTTAGATGATTTTATAATGACAAGTTGTAATTTTTAGTATAGTTGCTTAGATATCCAGAGGGTCTATTAAGCTTTAGAAGATTCTCTGGGTTTAAAAAAATGGAGAATTTAGGCAAGAAGAGGAAAGGAGGTGATTTGTTAGCTTTAAGTAGAAAAGATCCGACTTCGAGAGAATTGACTTTGTCGCATCTGTCATTGAATGATTACTCAAGGGGGAGGAAGAAATGTAAGGGGATTGTAGTAACAGATAATGTTGGTCCTAGAAAGAGTCTAGTTCCTGGTGTGGTTACTGCCCCACCTTGTGGTAACGCGTGTTTAGATGCACCGGGTAGAGGTCTTAAGAGAAAAATAGGGTGCATTGATTCGGCCTTGAAACTGCGTAGGAAGAAAAAGATTGACCAGGAGTATGAACTTGGCGAAATTATAGGAAAAGGGAAATTCGGGTCCGTGATGTTTTGTCGAAAAAAAGTAAGTGGGGAACAATTTGCTTGCAAGACTCTAAGGAAGGGGGAGGATAGTGTGCATCGCGAAGTGGAAATCATGCAGCATCTATCAGGGCATCCTGGTGTGGTGACACTAAAGGCTGTTTACGAAGATGTTGAATCTTTTCATCTTGTTATGGAGCTTTGCCCTGGTGGACGATTACTTGACCAAATGGCTAAGGCAGGGCAGTACTCGGAACATCGAGCTGCTAATTTGATTAAGGATTTGATGTTGATCATTAAGTACTGCCATGAGATGGGTGTTGTTCACCGGGATATAAAGCCTGAGAACATCCTTCTCTCTACCACCGGAAGGATAAAGCTTGCGGACTTTGGATTAGCTGTGAGAATTTCAGATGGTAAATGAAGTATTTGCTTTACCATTTGTAAAGATAAATGATTCTGTTGCAGTAAGAGTTTATTTCGAGTTTTTTTTGTGCAGCAACTAATATTAGAACTATAGGTTTTAATAACTTGTCTTAAAGAATTGATTTGTTTTCAGCATTACTCGAGCTTCTGAAATTAGATGATACCTGATGAATATGGTTCTTCAAAATAGGTCAAAGTTTGATGGGTGTGGTTGGAAGTCCTGCTTATGTTGCTCCTGAAGTTTTGTTGGGTGACTATTCTGAAAAAGTTGACGTCTGGAGTGCCGGTATCCTCCTCCATGCACTTTTAGTCGGTTTTTTGCCATTTCAAGGCGATTCTTTGAAAACTGTGTTCGATGCTATCAAGAAGGAGAATCTTGATTTCAGGGGTGGAGTATGGGAATCCATATCACAATCCGCTCGTGATCTCATGTGCAGAATGTTGATGAGAGACGTTTCAATGAGGTTGACAGCTGATGAAGTACTAGGTGAGTGAGTTTATCCTGTCCTCGCTATGGTTATTATTAACAAACTGAATATTTTCGCAATTTGTGTTCTTCTCTGGCATATTTGTTCTTGTGAGTTTCTTTTCTAGGTCATCCGTGGATCTCATTTTACACTGAACCCGCGATAAAGAGACTTGCAATCATGCCAAGCAGCCACAAGAACCATTTAAAAGTGACTTCAGGGGAGTCGGCTGCTTCTGCCACTGGCCATCTCAATGATGACTCTAGGACTATACTATATACTCATAGTTCAGCCAAAACGCTTGAAGGCGAAGAAGACTATGATTTGGTTGATATTCTTGCAGCTGCAATTTCCCACGTAAGAATATCTGAGCCGAAGAGAATCAGGATATGGAACCCCAGCGAGCCCAATTCAGCAGGAATGTTCGTCTAACATGAAGGCTAGCAGCCTCTGCACTGCATTCTGACTTGATTTTCTATCTAGTAATGCATCCGAATCCACGTTCCAGTGTAAATATAACGCGACTGGAAGATACATTAACCTTAGCAGACCAGAAGCAATAACCAAAAAGATTCGACGAGCTACAGAATGTGCTGACTTGGTGACTAAGATTATTTCTTTTTTCCCCTGGAAATTGTGTAATGTACTTTCTTTTCTGGGTTCAATATCTTTTCCAATAAATACTGCAAGGTATTCTGGACCTGTTATTATGTAAATAAGCTTATTTTGCAAATATGTGTTTCTTTGTGATTCGGGCCTAGAAGCTAAAGCTTTGAATACGATGTCTAGTACTTCAATATCAGACTATTCTCCAGTGTAGTTGATCCTCTCGTACAAATGCAATGGTGGAGATTCTGCCTGTTGGCGATTGAGAGTAACTTCGCTGTGAAAATAGTATGGAGTCCTGGAAGATATTTCGCACTCTGTCTTGCGCTTAATGTTTATTTTTTTATTCATTTTGTATAGGAAACTGCAGACTTAGTTTTATTAGAATATGCATCGGATCATGTAAGCAAGAAGTCAAAGTAACCAACACAAGTTGTCTCAGATGGTAAGGATTTGGCAAAGGTCAAGTGTACAAATTCCGCTGCCGACGTGAGCAGTGGCGGAGTCAGGATTGAAATTTAGGGGGACCGTAGTATAAAAAATAAAAAATAAATTTGCACCGTCAGATATATATACCTAGTATATAAAAAAAATTGAAAATTCTTGGAGGGCCCCCCTGCCCCTCTTATGCTCCGCCATTGGACGTGAGGGCTGTGTTGGTAGGTGATCTGTAAGTACTCTTGTAATCGACCTATGGTCCCGTGGTGGCGACCGGAACCGAACCCACCCAAATTTTTTATTACAAAAAAAAAAAAAAGCCATGGGTAGAGAGCTTTAGGTGGAAAAATGATTTAAAAGTAAAATGATAATGTAATACAAGTTTCTTTTTGTTTTAACATATTATTTTGTGAAATGATATTTTTTTTTAACTTGTATTTACTTTCCAAAAAGGTGCACAAAATTTATATACTCATTTTATCAACTAGACTAACTTATATTAATATTAAATAGTATTTAAAGCATTTACATAAATGTCAACTACAAAAGTTCCTACAAAAAAAAAAAAAAAGAGTAAGGAACTTGGACTAATGTAGATGGGCTGGATTCTCTCATATGGACTCTTAGAAACATTGGGCTCATTGAGAAGGGTCAGCTACTCTTGGTTGAATGTGGCTGCCCCATTAGACTCGCATGTAGGAATTAAGGGCTCCATTCGATTTTTTCCTTCTCCAAAATTAAAAGTCTATATCGAGCGCGACTCTTATTTTAAAGATCGAATCGAACTCGAGCCCGGCCTAAAATTTTGACTTCGGCTTGATTATTATTATTTTTTTTTTTTGTAGTTTTTATGGGTGGGTCGTCACACTGTTTCAGTTTTTCGTCCCCAAAATACAATTTCTAACTTCGTCCCTGCAAACTAGGAGTTGGATGCAACGGAACATATATAAGGAACTTTCAGATAACACATTAGCCATTTGAGGAGATCACTATGTAGTGTACTGGACCAAGTAAGACAGTTGGTTATGCAGAGCGTCGACATATGAGGATGGGATTGAGCCACGAAGCTACAACTCACTATATCTAAGTAATTACTTATTGGGAAAGGAGTTATGGACACTTATGTATGACACTATCTTAGTCTATATTACTCGAACTTTTCGTTTATCTCTGTCGTACTCGTGTCGATATTGGTATGAGTGATATTTATTGTATCTGGTCAACACCGATTAGACACTTTATTTGAGATGTTTAAGTATCCAACACCTAAATACATACTCGTATCCAACATTCATACCTGAATCCGAGTAACATAGATGTTAGTTTAAAATACAAAAGTTGCATATCATGTCATATAACCAAAAGGAAGAATTTTCAAATAAAAACCCATGATGAAAGCACCAAATAAATCCTTATGAAACATATGGTTCATTAGTAGTGGTTGTGATTAGAAATCAATTGAAGTCATTAACATTACTACCAGTTATGTCAAATAATTAGTTTTGAGTAGAACCACTCATATAATAGTTCAATCAAGCTCACCACTTGTGTCACTACTTGATGGCTACATGTTATATAATAACATTCAATTCCATCACTTAAAAAGTAATGTTTCAAGATATACAACTCTGGCCCTATACACAAGATCAGAACAATATTAGGTTATGGAGGCAGAAATACTGAATACATTAACGATAATCTAACTCGTGAGGCTTACTATTTGGGGGTTGTTATGTCCATAGATCTTCCACGTAAAATTATAATTAGTGTTTCGTTTCTTCTTATATAATCTAAATATTGTATCTCGATATAGTAAAATATCATGATTGATCAGTGTCTCGGACATAATCAATTCATTAATGAACTGGATTAACAATTTCACATCTCTTTTTTATCATTTTTTCGACACCGTTTCTTTCCCATTATTATTATTATTATTATTATTATTATTATTATTATTATTATTATTTATTTCCTAACAAACAACTCTAAGAAAAGTCTGGAAGTTGCTTGGTCGGTAGAGAGGGAACAGATGGGCATAGATAGTCCTTTGTTTAGGCATTTTGATTAGTCATGAGGGTTTAGTCGGATATGAAGTCGCTCTTGGACTAATCCCACAGCTCTCATATGAGTTGGGACAGAGCCTGCCTGACCTTAGAGTTTTCCGTCATGAGGGGCCTTGTATAGGCATTCTTTTGTTTCTGCACTGTAACATTTTTGGTACAATCTCTAGTTCTGGATTATTCAAATTTCAATCCAATAAAAAAAGTAGTATTATTTAAAATATGAAACTTACATCTTCCTTTATAAATGATTAATTTTTTTATTCTAAAATTTAAAATAAAAATCTCAAACATGAACGCTATCCAATTTAGGAATGACAGTTGACGCGACTGAATCTCGCTTGGTTGTTGTATATGAGCATATGAGTTTTAAAATATTCATTGTCATTTTAAAATATTTATTTTAATATAGTTAGATCAAATTATTTATTATAAAAAGTTGCCGGTCTGGTTATATGAAGTAAACCCTATTTTTGGTGCTTTTGAAGGTGTTATCTTTATCATCAGGTGCAATCATTTGAGGGTGTTTAGATAACCCCAACAATCATTGCAGTGAATGTGAACCACATGGGGTAAACCTGTCTGTCACCACTCCTCTACTCACACTACCATTCCCCTCTTGGAGTTTTTCGTCTTTCCTCTAAATAATGATACTATATCCGTCTCAAATTAAATGTCTATATTTAACTTGAATAAACAATTTTAATTATGAGAAAGTTATAACAATATCCTTAAAAATAAAAATGATTCACACATTTGTGGATCTTGCGTCCTTTAAATATACGGTAAGGATCTTCTGTCATATTCTCCACTCGGGCTCCCGTGCATAACATTAATCGTTCTGCACCGTACAGAACAATTACGGGCCGAAAGAACTAAAATCTGACAACTGAGATAATTTGATTTAACACCTTTATAATATTTATTGAGACCTAAATAATCTCAACCGTCAAATGTTTAATCTGACGGCCCATAATTGTTCCGCAACCATGTTTCCATCCATGTTCATGTGTTTTCAGTCATATTTATGGATATGTCCATGTGTTCCGGCCATAATTTCTTGCAAATGAAGAGCTTAGGAGTGTCAACAAAGCAAAAAGAGGTGTCAAAATAGTCTCCCCTAAAAGGATGGGATAGTTCAAATAACTAGGATATTTCTCCAACAACAACAACAACAATAGCATAACCCATTAAGTCCCCAATAATTGGGGGTATGGGCGATGATGGGCAGGGATACGAGCCCTAACCTCAGTCAAACAAAGTGGTCGATCCCTGCGATACCATCTGAAACAGATGTATTGGAGACTAACCTAACCTTTGGCAACAAGTGCACAAAGTGGTTGCTTTCATATAATACACATGTAACAATGGTCCCCTACGCCAGTCGCGTTTGCTACTGTAATCACGCCCTCAAATCAAAGCCAAAAGGCATCAGAGAAGGCAGACCCAAGAACCATTTTGATTTATGTGCATATCACCATGCTTCTTTCATTCAGCATCCAGAGCATTAGTGGTGCACAATAAACTAGGATATTTCTCCAAACAAAAAAAAATGAAGCAAAAGTTGAAGGGTGGTCAATAATCATTTCCTTACATATTTACATGAAAAACTCCAAAAAAAACAAACAAACATTTTATTGTTACTATGAAAGTAAACTTTTGCTCTTTCTCCTTCTAATAATAATAATAAGAATGTTTTGGGATTGTCACAAATCTATGAACAGTACTGAAATGTTTCTAAAGATAAGAGAAGAGACTAGAATCAGTCAATTACCTATCCGATTTCCTATTCATTTTATATAGTAAAAGAGACATTCAATTTCGGACAAATAAAGTATTTTTCAAGAACTAAAATCTCTCATTGTGGTAGCTGCTGCAGAGAGAGAGAGAATCTGAACCAGAGGAACTTAAAGAAAATCATCCAAAAACTGTACTTATTGCCCCCATTACTTCACAGCCTATAGAAAGGCCTTTGAAAAATCATAGCAAACCAACAATTAAAGATAATAGTTCCAAGCATTCCCATGTGAAATAAACTCCCTTTTCCCTCATTTCTACTCATTTTTTCTCCTCTCTTCTTCTTCTGAAAAAAAAAACTTATAAAACATTCAAATCTTGAGGTTCTCAGAACTTTTTTAGTGGAAAAACCATGTGGGAATCAGAGAGTGAGTCCACCAGAGGAGGTGAATATGGCAATGGAATCCTCACTTACTTAAAGACTGATGGTTTTGAGCAAAGAGGCAATTCTTGGTATGTATCACTTGTTCTTACAAGATTTTATGTTAATATTTCTTCAGACATAATAACAAATGTTAAAAAATGTTTATATGCTTTTTTGTTGTGTAAATTTAGGTATGTTGCAACTGATATCCCAAGTGACTTTTTAGTTCTAATTGGAGATGTTAGTTTCCATTTACATAAGGTAAAGGACTTATGACAATGAAATACTAATGATATGATTTAATCATCATATACTTTTATTGTCTTAGATGAATGATTTACTGATTCTTTTTTAATCTTTTTTCAAGTACCCTTTGCTTTCTAGAAGTGGAAAGATTAGTAGATTGATATACGAATCGCGGGAAGATTTGAGCAAGGTAGTTTTAGATGACTTACCAGGTGGAGCTGAGGCTTTTGAGTTAGCAGCAAAGTTCTGCTATGGGATTGCTGTTGATTTAGCAGCAACCAATATTTCTGGCCTCAGATGTGCAGCAGAGTACCTGGAAATGACCGAAGATTTAGAAGAAGGAAATCTTATTTTCAAGACAGAAGCTTTTCTAAGTTATGTGGTTTTATCATCATGGAGAGACTCAATCGTAGTACTCAAGAATTGTGAGAAACTTTCACCTTGGTCTGAGAATCTTCAAATTGTTCGAAGATGCAGCGAGTCGATTGCATGGAAAGCTTGCGCTAATCCGAAAGGAATAAGGTGGCATTATACCGGAAAACCGACGAAAGAAACAAGTCCAAAATGGAATGAAATGAAAGATTCTAGTTCAAGCAGGAATCAACAGGTACCTCCCGATTGGTGGTTTGAAGACGTTTCAATTCTAAGGATCGATCATTTTGTACGTGTTATTACGGCAATTAAGGTTAAGGGAATGAGGCACGAGTTAATCGGGGCTACTATAATGCATTATGCAGCAAAATGGCTCCCTGGTTTGATAAAGGAAGGATCGGCATTGGGAGAGGATGCAAGCAACATAAGTAATAGTAATGGTAGTAGCAATAGTTGGAAAGGGGGGCTGCATATGATTGTGGTGGGAAACAACGATGATATACCGAGTGTTCAGGCAAAAGATCAGAGAATGATTATCGAAAGCCTAATAAGTATAATTCCTCCACAAAGGGATAGTGTTACCTGCAGCTTTCTTCTCCGGTTACTGAGAATGGCGAATCTGTTGAAAGTTGCTCCTGCTTTGGTTACCGAATTGGAAAAACGGGTTGGAATGCAGTTTGAACAAGCTACATTGCCTGATCTACTGATTCCATCTTATAGCAAGAGTGATACCTTGTATGATGTTGATCTGGCTCAAAGGCTATTAGAGCATTTCCTCGTTCAAGAACTGATGGAAAGTTCAAGTCCTAGTAGACAATCATTTTCGGATCCAACTCAAAGGGGTGCAAATCCAAATGCTAAAATGAGAGTGGCAAGACTTGTTGATAGTTACCTGACAGAGGTTTCCAGAGATAGAAATCTCTCGTTGACGAAATTTCAAGTCCTCGCAGAAGCTTTACCTGAATCAGCAAGAACCTGCGATGATGGACTATACCGAGCCATTGATTCCTATCTGAAGGTAGTTTTTTTAGTAATTTGTTCTTCTCGTTTGTTAATTCCCTTGAAGTCTTGTAGTATCTGCATTATCTGATGTTATTATCACAACACTCATCTGCATAAACAAAATCACAGGAACGGAAAGATTAAAGATTAATGATTTCAGCACACATAGAAATAGTTTCTATGCATCTGCAAACTTTATCAATAATACATTAACATTTCAGTCCTGATTTAGTTTTGAGTCCTAATTTTGGCAGAAACCTTAGTAAACCACTAGAAGATATAAAATCGGTAAAGCTGAAGAGTATATACTTGGGACGGGAGAATAATATTTCATATTTGCAACTAAACACAATTGAACATTTTGCAGGCACATCCAACGCTCTCAGAGCAGGAAAGGAAGAGGCTATGCCGCGTGATGGATTGCCAGAAGCTCTCAATTGATGCATGCATGCACGCAGCACAAAATGAACGGCTTCCATTAAGAGTTGTCGTGCAAGTTCTGTTCTCTGAACAGGTGAAGATAAACAATGCATTGGCACAAAGCTCCCTGAAAGAAGCCGGAGAATCGCACATCTATCCAATGATTACAAACAGGAAAACATTGCTTGAAGGGACACCACAGTCATTTCAAGAAGGATGGGCAACAGCGAAAGACATCAACAATCTCAAATTTGAGCTGGAAACTGTCAAGACAAAGTACCTAGAACTTCAACATGACATGGAAAACTTGCAGAGACAATTTGATAAGATTACGAAGCCAAAACAAGCATCAGCGTGGACCTCAGGATGGAAAAAATTAAGCAAGCTGACCAAGATGACAAATATGGAAAATCATGAAATTGGATCTCAGAATCCAAATACAGAACAAACAAGAAAGACATCTAGAAGGTGGAGAAATTCCATATCTTGATCATTTTAATAAGTCAAGAACTAAGGTAGTTTTCTGCATAGGTTTTTGTTCTAGTTACTTGTGTTTTTCCTAAAGTTGTATGCTTCCCTTCCTTTTCCCAGCCTCATTGGAGTATTTTGAAGGTTTTATTTCTTCTTACCTAATTACAGAAATTATCTCAGGAAGTTTACTATCAAAACTTGTGTTTTTGCATAAGTTGTTTGTGTATTCCTATGATTGTTGCATTTTGTTCAATGTTTTTAGTGAGAACCTCAAGTGATTTTTTTTTTTATATGACAGCAATAGCATATGTTCCTTTTTAGATAATTATTATAATCGGGGGGCGAAGGGAGTGTCGAACCTAAGACCGATGGTTCCGAGTCAAAAGTGTTGTGCCGACTGAAACTAGCCTTCTTTGACAGCAATAGCATCTAGTTGATTCTTAAAATAACTTTTTTTCTTTTGCAATTATACAATGAACTTATGTATATTGTATAGTACAGAAAGTGGACCTTATGCACGGAAGTTGGAATGGCATTACATTGCATCTGGTGCAAAAACAGCCCACGTTTCCGATTAACTCAGCCAGTAATGGACCTAGCAATAAAAGCACTGTTAAGCAAGATTAGAAAGGGAGGAAGCATGATTAGACTTCCCACTTCAGGCCATGTCTGAGTGAAGAAGACATTACAGACATAAGATAGCCCACCAGAAAGGCTGACCCATAAAAGGAAAGTTTTCTTACTAAAAAGGGAAAAGAATATCCTTTGAAATGACCATAAAACTATTAAGCATGCCACTCAAGTCCATCTTATTATTATTGATACCAAGGTCAAAAGTGTTACTCCTGGACTAACATGGACACGGGTCAAGTAACAATCTCTTTTCTAGGAAAAAAATACTGATAAAAATGCGGT
Organism: Vinca minor; assembly: GCA_026122235.1. Lineage (NCBI taxonomy): Eukaryota > Viridiplantae > Streptophyta > Magnoliopsida > Gentianales > Apocynaceae > Vinca > Vinca minor. The sequence goes on along the minus strand of JAOCZM010000201.1, from coordinate 2,332,713 downwards.
AAAGCATTTATTTGAGACTAGCATGGAATATGGATGCTTACTATATGAGTTGCATAAAAAATGGTTTAGCATTAACAAAGTAGAGACAAGGTCAAAAGGGTCTAGTCCAATTATTTGTTCTCCAACTCATTTTGAATTCAATATGGCAGTACAGGCAATATCATAGGGCAAAAAGGAGATTTCTTTCGATATATGTTCAGACATGTTTTGTGTCCAGGCAAACAATTCAAGCTTGTTTACCACTTTATCTGCCCATCTTTTCCCAAAGAGGATAGACTGAAAGTTCATGGAGCATAGTCGTTTCAAGAATTAACAACAAACACTTAAAATTTGATTAGTTCTTTTAGACACAACTTTTGACCTTCCCAGATGGGTAAAATTTCCAAGATTTTAATCAGGCTGCTAACTACTTTCTTAAAATAGAGTTCTGGTGATATGTTATGATGATTTATAGTCTTTTTCATCCTATGCCGGCAATCGATTAATGACGTTTCTTTACTAACTACCTAGGTTAAAACCACGAGGAACGCGTTTGGGACCTTAAGTACCCCCAAGTGGAACCTCCTACATTAGGAAATTTTTTTAATAGATTTATTAAACAAGAGAATTCCAAACCGGGAGTCAATTGCAACGGAGCTCGCGATGATAGAAAATGAAGAGTCGAGAATTGTCTGTTTTACATATGAGAAAGCAACTCAACAAAACCATTACATGTTACATATAGAAAGCAGAAAAAATCACAAGGAGCTCTATAGAGCCAAAAGGTAAATTCTCTCAATCATAGACATTCTGCAGTGACATAAACTTCCCAATCTGCAAGAGGTAAATTTTATTCATATATAAAACATACCCAAAAAAAAAAAGCATCCAGACAAAGGTCCACTTGGTAATGAACTCATACAAGGAAACTATAAATAACAGAAAAGAGATAGCCACTACTACTGCACCAGGTCATGAATCACCAAAGGAAACAAACCAGACTTCAAGACAAGATTTTGAATCATCATGATGGATTGAATTGATGAGCATCATCTTTGAGGGCCCTCCTCTACTTCTTTCATGCTTTTATTACCCAAATTCATACCTACAGATGGTAAAATCACAAAAAAGCAGAGAATCAAGAAGACAATTTGAGGTGGAAGGAGGGACCCAAATTTCACCAACCACGCATGCACTTAATCCATGGTTTTCTTTTTTTCCAACATTTCTTGGAATAAAGGGTCCTCATTTACAGCAAAATCCCACCATGCTTTCAAGACTGACTTTCTTTAAAACCCAAAAAAGCTTCAAATATAATCATTTCTAGTCAGCAATTACTGCCCCATTTTTCTTCACTTCTACTACATTAGTAGAGATGAAATTTCATACCCCATTAAGCCTCTCCTTTATTGGCTCATCATACATACTTCACTAGAGTTGAGAAAAAGAAAAGCGAAAACTAATAATTTATTCCTTCATTTCACTCTCAAGTAAACAGTACCTCAGGATGGATGGCTAACTAGCTTTTTGGAGCTTTGGCCTTCTGCCTCAAAGATTTCAAGTAACTTATTGTTTCATCAATGATCAAGATTGGATCTTTTCTCTTTCTTCCTGGAAGTATACTTTCAAGAATTCTTATTTTTTCCCATATTTTAGCTTGTTTCTGACTGAGGCTTAGAATGGAATCCATATACTCATCGTGGTCCTTGCCTTTGGCACAACTTGATTCCACATCATCATTAAAGTTTCTAAATCCAGGCGATTTTAGTGAACTTTCAGTATCCATTAGTGAAGACTTACTGTACCCACCATCAAGCAATTTTTGCCTTTTTGTTGAGCCATCAGTACTCGCAACATCCTCGTTAAGTCCCCAAACATTTTCATCCCCCCGAAACCACTCAGTGGTTGCAAATGGAGAGTGCCCAGTGCTTGCTAGTTCATCATCACATCATCGCCATCATAATCATCATCCTCGGTGCAGAAGCTAAGTAAGGCATTGATTTCGTCCGAGTCTTCTTGAATATTGCCTCCTTCACTGCTAGTGTAAATTTCATCCAGTTTGGTTTGATCAATTAACTTCATTAGAGATGGTTGCCCTGCTTCGAGTTTTTTATCTTGCAAGTTTTGAGGACCAGCAGGCATGTTGGGCGTAATAGCCTGATCTCGGGAAGGGAAGTCAAAAGCACTGGAGAACAGTCTAATGTCATTCCCAGACTGATCGAAAATGAGAAACCTCTTCTGAGCAGAGGAATGCACATCCTTTGATGGAGCTTGGATGCCATTTCTAGGAGAGAAACCACCATAAATTTTCGAATATGGCGCTAAAGTGGGAGCTAAACTCTCATAATGAGGAAGTAATGGTTGGAAATGTCCCTGAACTCCATCAAGTTGGTCTGATTTTAAACCAACATATCCGAAAGTTGAAGGTCCTGGTTCTACGAAACAATTCGCGTTGTTTGAACAAGGAGATTTCAACAGAAAGTGTTGCTGAAAAGTCCGAAGATCTTTAACCGGAACCATCCAGCTGAGTAAATAATCTGATCGTCAAAACAAAAAAAAAAAAAAAAGCCATTGAGAACATTTTGGCAAGGAACCTTAACAATCTAAAACAATTGTAAATAAGTTGTTCAGAATCGTACCAAACTATATGGTAGCGAATCAGCAATGTCTGATCTCTATGAACCAAAATAATGAATACAACTTTTTCTGACTTGAAGACTTAATGTAAAAGTAGCACTAATTACGTAACAGGTTTAAGCAATTGACGGAAGTATTCCGCCTAGAAAAAAAAAAGCAACAGAAACAGAATAGCGTTAGTGACTTCTCAATAATAATCTACAAGGTATATAATCCATAGATTTTGAAATCAGATTTTCAAGAAAAGAAAAACAAAACTGAAGAGAAAACTCAAACAACATAATAAGTATGGTAAATGAAATGTTCGACCAACCTGACAATTCTGCAAAGGTTGAAAGCATGCTATCCCTCTAACTATAATAGTAGTTCTTCCTGCAACATGTTTTAATGTTCGGAATCTTGTTTGGTTTCCTGCTTGGCACACCATAACTCCTTTTTGAACCTTCAATGGACTCTTAAAATCTATCTAACAGTAACCGTAGATGTAGAAACAAAGAAATACCAAAACAAGCTACAAAATCAAGAACTCTGAAAAAGGTTGGAGCTTTACTAGACAATAGACACTAAGAAGATGAAGTTATCGACGCGAAGGACCTAAGATAGCTTAAAGAAGTATCAATTTTTCAGCTAATCATATAGATGTGGCAAGCAAGGAAGTAGAAGTGAATGGATCCCATGGGTGCTATTAAAAGAGAAGAATATAAGACACAGCTTGAAGAGTACACAAATATAACACAATTTACAGAATAACTCTGCAATACAAATTCAAGGCGATAACCTGTCGAAACACATCAATTGACAAACTAATCCACAGCATAATGTATCCACAGCAGTAGTTCTATTTAACCAGTTACCTGCATAAATTAGATGACATTGTTCATCATATACCGGGAGAATTTAGGGAATTACTCCCTCCATTCCATAATATAAACCATTTAGTATAGATAGCGAAAATTAAGGAATACAAAAATAAGGTGTTTTCTTAATAAAATATTACTCTCTTAAATAGAATTAGTGGTATACAATTCCTATTTAAGAGAGTAATATTGATATTTTGACTAACAAAGTACCGTACTTTTTGCTTCCTTCGTTTTCGCTAAATGTCCTAAATGATTTATAAAATAGACATACTAACTTATTTCATGAATCAGAAACCATATCCAACCAAGTTTAGGAAAGCAAAAAATTCACTGAAAGCCCAAATTTCCATCTTTATTTCTTATACTTGTTAGAATCTTTGGAGAATCTATAAAATTAAAAAGTTGCAGGACGGATTCATTGATCATGAAATAGGATAAAAAAAAATGCAGAAATTCAACTATATATCTGTTATTATGAGATTGATTCAAAGACTTTTTCTGTAAAAATTGATTTAATCAAAAAATCAAGAAAAAACTCTTTTCGAACTAAAAGATGGAAAATATTTTGGAGGAGAAGAAGAAAGATTTGAGAACTTACAGAGAAGGGAAGAAAGCGAAGTGAAATGGATCAAGAAATCCAACTTTGTAATCTAAAACAATTTTAGAGAGAGAATGGATGAACAGTTGATGGGTTAACTGAACTTGCTGTTGATGGAGGCAAAAAAGGCACTTGAATCCTAGGGAAGCACGCAATATATAATTATAAAATAAATTCTAGGACAATATTACCCCTTTTGTTTTGTTTTGTTTTTTCTATATTTGCTAAGCTAAATTGTTATTTGGGAGTTCGGTATAGTGTAACACGTTAAAAATTTGATAACGAGATAAAATATTTGTTATACCCTAAAATATATATTTATAAGAAGAGAATATGTGATTTAACATATATGTAAAAGCATGCAATACTAATTTAAAACGTATTTCTTATTTATTAAAAAATATGTTTAGCGATATAGACGTGAGCCTTCCATTTTTATTTTTTTTGGAAATTGTGTTTATTGGAACCTTGAACATCAAAATATTAATTGTGGCCTCTATTAGAAGTAATAAGTAAGTTTTCATCAAATATATAGTATAATAGATACAAAAGACTTTAATAACAAAAAATTTGCAAACCCAATTGTTTATAAAAAATAACTAGATAATAATTATTTTTTTCACTTTTGTCAAGAGAGTGTAGTTTCAACTCAACAGAAGCTTAGGCAAAAATGAAATAATATTCAAAATATGAGGAGAGTACTACCAAATTATTGTATCCAAAAGGATGGGGACGGGGAGGAGCAACACCCCCACCTTCTACCTAGGCCTGGCAGTATCTTCCATCCTCATCTGCCCTACTTTGAATAGTGGCATTAACCAGTGATGTCATACTATTATTCTAAGAAATAAGTATATCCTCGAGGTTAGGGAATAGAGCTAAATGCAATTGATTCTATAGCTGCAAATCTCACTAAAACCGGTTATGCCGCAGCAAGAGCAAAGCGAGAAGAGTTGACTCGTAAACATGAACAATCGTTTATTTCACAATAGGCCTAGGTAGAAAATGGGGGTGTTACTCCTCCCCATCCCCAGCCTTTTGGAGAATACTTTTTTTAGTACTCTCTCGTCATGTTTTGAATATTATTTCATTCTCGCCTCCCTCAATTGTTTTGATAAAAAATGTATATTATAATCCGACTTCCCTAAACTTTTAATCTTGCGTCTGTCCTAATAAAAAAGTATTCATGCTTACAACATGGATGAAAACAAGCAATCAAATGCATTAAAGCTCATGCTTACTCATTCTTTTTTCTCCCTTCAAGGGTCACTATGTTACGGAGCCGTCTTAGTGAGACCGGACTCACGTCCCTCTCACATGAATTGAACATGTCCTACTTTTAGGTCATGACCCAACTTATGTGAGAGGATTGTGGGGTCAGTCCCACAAGGGTGAGCTCTACCATAGAATTTTCCCTTGTTCTGATCTCCATGCGATGCATGATTTGGGTCCATAATCAAGAACGTTAATAATTATTGGAAAGTATAATTAGAGGGCAGGTGTAACGTTACATTTTTACATTACTCTAATACAAATTTATGATAAGCAGGCAAGTGATCAGTTACTTTATTAAAGTTATCTAATAATCAAAACATTCATATGCATTCATCTATAACGTCTGCACTTTGAGAGAGAGAGAGCATATACTAGTATTGGCTTCACGCGCCTCTCCTACCGACTCAAATGATAATGTTGTTGCAGAATTTGAATCTTTTCGTCCGTGCAAGTTAAATAGTAAAGACGCTATCAACTTATGCTGTAAATCCCTATGTAATCCAGTACTTGAAAAGATATGCGCCTACTCTTTATCTTGTAGATCCTCAAATAAGAGGCATAGAGGTTATATCAGTTGCCAGTTTCTCTTTTGGCATTTCAAAAAGCTTAACCTGGACAATAACTTGGTTAATGCCAACAACCCCCCTCAAGAAGGTCGGGATAGTTTATACAACACTTCAGACTCAAAACAATCAGAATTCAACACCTCCTACCTTGATGATAAGAACATGTCCAAGGCCAAGGAAACTAGAGACTAGGTGGAAATCCTTTGTTACGAAAAGCCAAATCTAAACACAGCAAATGCTATTATAGCAACAAACTATAAGCTAACATCTTTTGACAAATTTGATTCCAGTACATATTAAGCATCATAAAGTACTATACAAAGCACGTGTAGCATATATGTTTATTCCAAATGGCACTAGAAAGATTACAGTATATAGTAACCATCATATAGTACCATATGAAGCAAGACTACAATACATGTTTATTCCCAATGGTACTAGCCAATGCAAACCGAGTTACTTGGTGTTTAGTACTTCAATCTCGAATTCCAAAACAGAGTTTGGCTGGATACCCCACACTGGAAACCCGCTAGGCCCATAAGCATAATCAGGAGAGCACTGTAAAGATTTGAAAGTATGATGAGCAAATATAAAAGAGGGCTTAGACTTTGTATGACTATTAATTCACCAAACAAAGTTCGGCCTCATTTTCTTCATTATGCAAAAGAGAAGTATGTGGCGAACACCCAAAATTTTATTTACACCTCACTCATCCCACCCCCCACCCCCCCCAAAAAAATAAACGTGTCTCCAAAGTTTCCTACATCACCCGATGATGATAAACACAACAGTATAGTGACAAAGCTACAGATTTTAACAAAACAACAATGATAAAAGCATGATCAACAGGGGGAAAAAAATTATTTATTGCTCAGCACAAAGATATATCCATCCATATCACAAAATGCAGCAATGTCATCTTCTAAGACACTTTCTTTTGTTTCTATTTATCGTCAGACTCAGACAATGTGATCAGCTAATAGCCAAACTTAGGTACAGCAAAAAACTATCTTAAACTTCATCTATATGTTTTATCTTCTATGCACTGCCTAACCAACTTCATCTCTGATATTAAGTCAAACTAACTTTATGCTGGGCATCCTTCTTAATAAATGGTATCCACACCTAGATAAGAAATGACCACATGAAAATCAAGTATTTTTCCTTACCCGTAAACGAGCAACTTCTCCCACTTGCATCCCAAGTACACCTTCATCCCATCCTGCAAGTAAGAAAACCAAACGAGCAAGAGCTATGAATTTTTTAACTGAAGAAATAAAAAAGGTTGCTACTCCTGAAGGTCTGCAATGCATTAACTCAATCTTCACCTTCATGCACCAAAAATGGCAAGGTCACAGTGTCACACTGATCCCTGACCATCATAAACATCATCGAGAGAAAACAAAATAGGACCACCGATTTTAGCATTAACTTAGAATTCTATTGATAATGAGCTTTATGAGTGTCCAAAAACTCAAATTAGTGAAACAAGGGCCCCAAAACCTGCCACCCTCTTTGCAAAGAAACTCACTTTTTTTTTCTTTTTAGTAAATATAGGAACTTTTGCAAAAATTAGTAACAATCTGATGTACTGGATTAATTTCTTTCCATATCATAAATCTGTTTTTCCATTGGTTCGGTGCAGCTAACCGTCACAAAGCGTCCTAAATAGCCTTCACAGCTGACGTTTCTTGCCAACGAATCAGCACAAGAAGACACAACTCTAATCTCAAAAGGACATCCAAGGATGCTGGATGTTTTCTAACTAATGAAACAACCAAAAGACGGAGTAAATCAGGATCAGATTGGCTTCCGTACTTTATCAATTTCTCTTGAATCTACAGTTAAACACAAAGATAAGTTGCAAGTGCCACTAAACAAAATTGACATCATTGCTCATCTAATCGCCCAAGTCACACAGAATATAACAGACCGGATATAGAAGTAAAGCATTACACGGACAAAATATCATCAATCAACACATAAAATAATTAGCTACACATTTACGAACTTAATTCGTGATACAAAGCACAAATATATGTATCATTCAGCAAAATCAAACAAGTTACAAAGAATCAGCCAGCCACAGTTTACCTTTAATAACTTTCCCCAGACCTATCTGAAACGTAAATGGCTGCTGTCCAGGATCCTTGGTGCTATAATACACATCAAATTTCAAACACGTGGAAAAAAAGAGAAATTAGAAAACCAAAAACCTAAACTAGGTAAATCATTACACAGGATCCTCTATTCCCCTTCCTAATTACAGTCTTGTTAGAGTTTATCTGGTTTAGTTTAGGATACATAAAGAAAAATTTCCGTAATTAAATCATTACACAGGATCCTCTATTCCACTTCCTAATTCCGTAATTTCCGTCACATCTGAGTGAGTTTTGCAGGTGCTACAAAGGATCCGAACCGGTAAATAACACACTATACAGGATTGATTGATTTATTATTATTTTTTTATAAAATTAGGTCTTAGATTTGAGATTTTTTTTATTACCTCCAAAATTTCTGAGATAAATCACGGTCCTTTCCTGCACGAAATTTAAAAATAAAAAAAAATAATAATAATTGACATCAATTGCAAACAGTGGCAAATGGAAATGATGTAAACTGTAATACGAAGAGAGAGAGAGAGAGATCGGAGCAAACCGAAACCGGTGCAGTGGACGGTGACAGTCTGACCGGGGATCGGTTTAGGCCCGGCGCCGGCCCTCAACACTTGCTTTTCCACTCCCATAATAATTAGTCGGTTACCGCCGATATTATCTTCGTCTTCTTTTGTTGCCTGGCTCTGGGTCTACTTGTCTTATATATACTGTGGAATATAATGTGCGTCGTTTAGAGTATTATGGCCCAAAGGCCCAATATTAGTTAGGCCCATTAAATAATAAACCTCTACAAAGCCCACACTAGAGAGATGGGAAAGGGAAAACGAAAAAAAGTAAGAGCCCAGAACTATTTTCTTACTACTCAAAAAACACTCATAATTCTAATGGGCTAATATTCGAGTTTGGTCTCATATGTATTTCCGAGTTATAATATTAGTTCTATACTAATACAATCTGTTTTTTTTTTATAGAATGTTCTATATATTTTTTGATTTGCAAACTCATATCAAATCATCACTTCTGCTTAGTTTTCGGCAAAGATTTTCACGCGCATAGATTGTGAATGATTTTATAGGGTAAAAAAGTCCATGAGTTAATAAGAATAGTATATGATGAAATTACGTGGCAAGACAGTAGTTTAATGAATTTTCCAGCCAACAAGACCGTTAACGTGCGGGGTTATATCCTATCAGTTTAGTCACGTCATAATACTCCATTGCTTTTTTTTTTTGACAGCCACATAATACTCCATTGCTGATTACCTATTCTAAATTAAACTATAATTTCGATCATCTGATCAAACAATTTAATCTCAACTTGAATTAAATTTTGATTTGATTTTGAGTTTGGGTTTAGGTTTGAGTTTTGACGGAAAAAACTAAAAAATTAGCGAAAAAAATTTAAATTCAATTTTTTTGGCGAGAGAAGCTAATAGTCAAAATTAGCGATGTGCGAAATCGAACTCTTGAAAATTCATAGAAACGGGTCCCATAGTCCCCCATTCGCATGCAAAAGCATGGTAAAAAACCCCGTCCCCTCTACTGTCTCACAAATATATATTTATCATGCGTCATTTTCTTTTTACGGGTTACACTATTTCTTTTTAGATTATAATTTTTAATTAAAAATTAACACGTGTTAATTTTTTATTAGTGGAAATAGAGAATGTGACACGGGGACAACAGATTCCTAGACCAAAAGCATATGGGCAGCTTAATATAGGTAAAAATCGTCTGTCCTCGTGTATGCCTTTATCTACATGGCGTAATTAGTTGAGTACAAAAATAATGATATGCACGGTGACAGATGATTTGTTTGGAAAAAAATTATTTTGATAGACTACTAAGTTTATAAGTTACATCCAAATCAATGAGTGCAGTACACGTAGGAAAGATAATTGATATAAGCTCAATTCTCTTTCCTACGTGTATCTGTATTGATTGGCTTGAATGTAAATTTTAAAACTTAGTAGTCTACCCACATAAAACTATTCATTTTTTTGCCCCTTAATATAAGCAGGGACATGACATCATTGGTCCCACCTGTTTCCATCCTCTCCTTCACCATATAAAAAGACTCCACCTTTTTCTTGCTCTTCTTCCTTCTTCCCCCGTTCTCTTCTCCTTCTTCACCTGGGAGGATCCTCATTTTTCGTGCCTTTCTCTCTCTCTCTCTCTCTCTCTCTCTCTCCTTTCTAGGGTTTGATGTTTGATGAGTTTTCCCCCAAATAATCAAACATCAATCGGTTACAAAAATGGTCATAAGAAAAGGATGTAAAATTCTCTTTGAATTGACCATTATGTGAGGGAGAGAGAGAGAGAAAGAGAAGCCACGAAAAATAGCATGGAGATTTGGAGAATTGTGCAGTTGATGTTCCTCTGGTCAAGATTAAGAACCGCCCGTGTTGCCCTCGTGGGTGGAAACCACACCTCTTCCAGATTTTGCACTCGCTAAATTCCAATTTTTGGATTGAATTTGTTGCAAAGATTCGATTTTTTCCGAGGGAGGAAGTGTTTTAAAAGATGGATTTGGTTCAGGTGAATAGAGCCAAGAATGGGAATGGGATTGGATTGAATTCCGATCCTCTATTGATCATTAAGCTGCAGGATTCGCTGGTTTTGCGAATCATGTCAAGGTCATTATTTCTGGCCATTATTGTGATTGCATTGCCTTCAATTGGGACTTTGATCAGTGGTTCTTCAAATGTTTCATATGAATCTGATCATCTGGCCACTTTCGAGATGTTGCCTGTGATTTTTCCTGATTTGTTTGATGAAGGCCTTGTTAGAAAAGGTCACAAGGGAGGCCTAATTGTAGCTAGTTCCACCATGGATGGTACGAAGAAGGATGGTATTGATCTGGCTGTTGAATCCAATTTGGACGTACTTCCAGATCAGGCGTTTGATCGGGTTCTCAAGACTAATGGCATTGTGATTACGCAGATTAACAACGAACCAGAGGTTCTCTTGCAGCAGCAGCCAAACTATAGAATTGTGTATCTAAGGAGATTTCAGAAGACCGTGGTGGCAATGAGAAAAACAAGCTTAAAAGACAGCTTAGCCTTAGCCGGTTCCACAGAGAAGTCGAAACCCATGTGGTATGACTAAAGAAGCCAGGAAAGTGGCATTGAAAGGCTTAGAGGACGCCTTGCTCGAGCCACCTAGAGGTCTTAGACGGGCTTTAGTGAAATCGAAGAACGGATACAGGGCCATCAAGTTCCTTCCGGACTTGGTAGGTGACTCCCTTGCAACCTATAGGCGTAGAATATTTATCTCAGACGAGAGAGATGGCGGAGTTGAAGAATGGTTTTACAAGAACTATCCAACCAAGAACAAACATTTTGAGATGTACCAATGGAATGTGAATGCACATGGTTCACAAACACCGTCTATTGGGATATCGAATTGGTTGAGGAATAACGTAGAGAAAGAAGAAGATTTCGTAGTGATGAAAGCAGAAGCAGGAGTGGTAGAAGAGATGATGAAGGATGGAATCATATGCCTGGTCGATGAATTGTTTCTGGAGTGCAAGAACCAGTGGGAAGAAGATGAAGCAGAAGAACGTCGAAGCAAGAGAGCTTATTGGCAATGCTTAGCATTGTACGGAAATTTGAGAGATCAAGGAATTGCCGTACACCAATGGTGGAGTTGAGAGATCAAAGCAAGCCCCATGTTGTTCTTTGAATTTTCTGGTTAGATTAATGTTTTGTTGTTCTAGTTGACATCAAATTGATGATTTCTGGAAATCTGTTTATTTCCTGTTTACTATGGTAAAGCCAGGTTCGTCTACGACCAAATTTCATATGTATTAAACTATTGTTCATCACTTGGAAGCATCAATGCTTTCCAAGGTTGTTCTGAATATTACGCAAATTAAATGTAAACTTTCCTATCCGAATGAATGTTACAACTGTATGATCACTATTTTGAATGGGACAACAAGGAGCCAAACAAAGCTATGTCATATATAAACATTATATTGCTTCTTCTTTTCTTTTTCTCCTGTACAAGTCATATGACAATTATATATTCCAGATGAATAATATACAATTGCTACAAAATGGGCTAACCAACAATGCCCTGTTGATTAAAACCCGGTCAAGGAGAGCCGGAAAGAGAGAATACTCTCACAATATGGGGGCTTCTAGGCAGTTGGAGAACAAGTAAGAAATATCCTCTACCTAAGAATCTCCAGATTCAATACCAGCTTCTACTTCTGCCAAGCTATCAGAATTTTGGTCTAATAAGAAGTCGCAAAGCTCCAGAAGCTGATCTGCGAGAGGAGGAATACCTGGATTGCGTCCATCGTTGTATTTGTGGGCATTGTATGTGATCTGCCATACGTCATGCCTAAATTCCTCGCGACTCTTGTACTCCAACTTCCTTACCTTTTCCTTTATTGTGGAAAGATCCATAGGCCGCTTAATGATTTTTAGGTAGTCCGGAGCTTCCTTCTTGGACACAGGCTTCAAGAAAAGGTATGATATCTCAACTCGTTCCTTCAGAGTCTCAACAATGCTCTCTAGGATGTTTGATAAACCAACCTGCAATATTAAAACAAAGTAGTTGAAAAAACATGTTTTATTAAACAAAAGCTCCCAAAACACTCCACTCAATTTAAGTCAAAGAAGAACATTTGAAAGCATCTAATACTTCAAACTTTGCAGCAAGGATCTACAGAAAGGATTTTCAATTAACATTAAGACAACACAGAAATGAGGAATTTTGTTCATCCCACTCTATTTTTCAACTCTCTTCTGACGGAACGTGAGAAATGAAGAATGCAATCCACAAAGATAGATTTGCCAGTATAGAATATGAATATAGTGATAACATCTCCTCGTTGCCCCTCCCATCAGCAAGAACTCTACGAGCTATGTTGGTAAAATCACATTCCTTTGCTGTTTTGTCCCACCACTTTCATCCTAGCAAGAGAAGAAATATAGGGCGGGCATTTCTTCTGGAATTTTCAACACATTCTCACTTGCATCCCCACTGATGGCTTTCTTTTCAGGAGCATGGGTCTCTTAATTCTGCGTATGGTTGAGTCAAACCACAAGAATGTTTACCCCAGAACTCAAAAACATAACTTTAAAAGTATAACCTCCTAGCTTCGATAGACTAATCCTACAGTTGGTTCACACTTGTAAATTTGATGGAATGCTAAAAGTAACATTAGACTTTATAGGCGGTGATTTTTGCTCTTCAATCAACTCGATAAAAAGAAATGGGGAAGGAAGAAGTGGCATACGACAGTGTAAAAAGCTATTCCACATCAAAGAGTCATGCAGATTAGGAGACTAATTACCCAATCAAGCAGAAAACAGTAGTAGTTTATTTAAATAAGTAAGCAGAATGAAGAAATGATGAACAGCAATCACCTCTCCTCCTCGTCTACGCTTTGTAGGTGGAGCATAAGCAGCACTATGTCTTCCCATTTCAGGTGCTGCCCTCCTCTTCGTTATTCTTTCCGGTATTCTCCGGTCATTTCTTCTGGGAGAAAGATCATCCAGGTAATCATCTCTTATTTCTGGTCTATTCTTCTTTTTCTTCTTTTTTGCTTTCTGGCGTTCTTCTTCTTCTCTTTCCCTTCGAATATCTTCTTGATATCTTGTGAGCTCAGCTAATCTCTCCTGCTCTTCTAGGGCCCTTGTCTGTTCCTCATATAACAACCTCTGGGTCCTCTCTTCACTTTGTATTTCAGCAATTCTCCTCTTCTCTTGCTCCTCAAACCACCTCTTTTCTTCTTTACGCTTCCTGCTCGATCCCAAATCGGTAAAATTTCTGCTTTCCATCGCACTATGCTCCTCTAGACTTGACAGCTCAATAATTTTCTTCGTCTTTCTATACTCGGTTCCTGTGCTATCCTCTTGGCTTACCTCATCGACATTAATTTCTTTTGGTCGTTTGATTATGATTTTCTTCCGAGGCTGATCTTTCTGTGTCTCCATTGGCGGCCTAATAACAATTGAAGGCTTGTGTGATTCAACCTGCACATCTTCAGTTTTCCAGATAATTTTATTAACTTTGACAACAGATCTATTTACAGTCTCAGCATCTGAAGTTGTAGGTTTGTCAGAATTCTGTGAGGTGGCAGGAGTCAGCCTATCAGAAGGTTTATCATTCCTGCCACATTTGACCTTCAAAAATTTCCCTTTTAAACTGGACTTGTCATCCTCAAGAGCATCAACCACCGCAATTTTTGTAGCAGTTTTTTGTATCACCTTCTTTGGAACAGTTTTTTGCTGTGATGCTTCCGCTTGATCTGAAGAATTAGGTTTCCCTGAAGCCTTTTCAGGTTCATTGTTCTCATTGCGTGCTTCCGGATCTTCACCATACTTGGGGCAATTCTTGTTGGTCCTCATATGACCAAGCTGATGCACAAAGAAAAAAAAAATATTATTATTTGCCTTTTTAGCACATTAACATAAATCAATAGTAGGCAAAAATACCTGGCCACAGGCCCCACAGACAAAACTCTCTCTTGCCGATTTCTTTTCTTTGACCATCTGTTTTCAAGCAGAAGAATATTTCATGGCCATGCTAGTCAAGATTAGAGATGACTCAGATAATATGCTTGAGACCAAGCAAGTTAGCGTCAAAAGGAATTAAGCAAAAGGTCCGAGGAAGCAAAAAAGAGATACCTTGATTCCATCACCCAATATTTTAACTTTCTTCTTAAGTAGTTCCATCTCTTCAACATCGTTCTTCTTCTTTGGTTTCACTTTTCCAGGAAAGTTCCTTTTAGCTGAGAAACTCTCATCCTGCACCCACCAGAATGAGACAATGATAAATAACTTCCCAACATCACTTAAGGAATCACGTTCTGTTTTTTAATTAGTGTTATATTTAGATTAACAGCAACCCCATTTTATTGATCTAACAGTAAAAGATCATGATCTCACCTTAAGAAATACACAACCTACATTCGCGTCTGATTATTTCCCTACCAGCTATTAAGCTATTAGACGTAGTGATCGGCAGTCGGTTGGAGAAAATCCATCAGTTGAAGGAACGGTAGGGGCCCACAAAACGCTTTAATGGGATTGGAGGTGGGAGACAAATGCTATTGGCATGATGGTAACTGGGAACGGAGTCATAAATTATTTGCAGGAGGAGGTTGTGGGTTGTTTTTGTGGATGTAGGAATGAAGAAAGAGGTCAGAGGTGCAACTCATGAAAATCATGTTCATTTTAACTCTTTCTGTCAATTAAATTATTACTCAGCTGAGCACCGAATTTTAATTCAGTGAACAAGAGTACCTTTATAATCTCAATCCTAAACGGTTATCTCCTCTAATGGCCTTGAAGGGTTCCTTTGACTTTAAAATGACACTTGGACCAGCTTGGAGAGAGAGACAAAAAAAAAAGAGAAAAACAGTACCTCTTTCTGATCCCTAGTGAAGTTCTCTTTTGACAAGCTTTGTCCATCCGGTTGCATGCTTTTCTTATCAACCAAGCCAGCTCTCTTGATTCGATCAACAGTCACTGAACCAATTTTTGATTGCGAGACTGGTGTTCGTCCGACTTGGTCCCCTACAGTCCGAATCTTTTTCTTCTTTTTTCGATTGGCTTCCTCATCTGAAGAATAATTTTCACAATCAGAAATAAAAACCCGAACAAGTAATCAATCACCTTACATAACGAGTAGAACACGGTATCCAAGAAGAAAGCTTAAAGTTTGCCATTCCTATACATAGGGTTTTCTCATACTGCTATCTGAATTTCAACTTTTCTCTAGTCAGTATATAAGCTTCAAAGTCATCAAGTTTCCATTTCCGGCAATATTAACTAACTAAAAAGTTAATGTGAATATGTTGGTGGAAGTTTTAAGGGAGACGACAAATAGGACGACTTTGAAAATCACTAGGTATATAGAGGAGTAGTTGAAAAATCGGATCAATGTGAAACCCCTAATTTGGATGGCAAAGTGAATTTCCCCCCATCCTATATATCTCTTTCTAAGGGTAGTTAGAATGCATGTCACAATTTTCTTAATTTAATTTAATAGACCTTAGCTCCACAACAATTTTCCATGGTACCTTCCGGCTTTATTGCTTCTGACAATTCATAGAAATATATCTCTCACTATTTTTCCTTCGTAACTAAGAACAGAAGTATAATCTCCGGCAACAAAGTTTGCACACAACTGAATAATAATCTAAAACTGGCAGAAGATGCTTTATGCAAGTAGAACCTCTAAGTACATAAAAGAGATCCCACTAAGGAAACTAACATGGTTTTGGATCTAAAAAATTCGGAGTAAATCACAAATGCAAAAAGTTTAGTTGTATGAGTATGCATATCATATTTGAGATAAGGATGTCAAGATATAGAAATGACATTAAAAACACCCTACAATGAGTGGTTAACCATCTGATGTAATAAGAATGGCTTCTAGATAAAAATAAAAACAGTTAAGACTCCATACCATCCATAAGCATCCTGCACAATTCTGCTGCTTCTGCTGCCTCGTCTTCAATCTTCTCTTCAGCTTGTGCTTGGAAAGGGCGCCTCCTCATTTTAAGACCCTTGACACCATCAGCACTCTCATGTTTGGAAGCATGGCTGCCATCTTCAGTGTCATCACATTCTTCCGCATCCAAAAGGTTTTCCAGGTCCCCAGCAAAGGAATCCAGATCACTATTAGCCTCTGAGTCACTTTCATTTTCTTCACCATCAAGAGCAGAAAGACTTTGAACTTGCCTCTCCCAAATTTCCTGACATTTTTCTCTCGTTTGTTGCTGTAGCTGTGTGAAGGACATGCGCTGGCCACGAGCATACTTGCTGATTGTCGTTGGATCAACCTTGACACCTGATGCAGCTTGTTCACTCGAAAGCTTGCGAATCATAGCAATTCGATGCCACCTGGTCTGTTTAGCAATCTGCTCCTCTGGTACATTAAACTTGAGCAAAACCTAAAATACATGATGGAAATCAATAGACAGACAACATAATAAAGCATTCCATAGAAACACGCAGGGAGGACGAGAGATAACAGAGACAAAATCTCTTATACAACAACTATATCCAGAGATAGAGTTAGCATGGGCAATTTTATCATCCGTGAGAGTGAATGAAGTTAAGGTACCGTCCATTTGGGTGGGAGACCCCTACTAAAGTACTTCACTCCCCACGGTGTTCCCACTCTCACTGCTGTAGCATCTCTCCTCTATTTTCTTTTTCTTCTTCCTTTTTTGGTGAGAGCCCTCTATTTTCTTCTCTTCAGCTGTTGTTCTTGCCTTTCCTCCCTCCTCCCTTTTTGCAAACCACACTGTGGCTATTCTAGTGCATTTTTTATTCTTTTAGCAACTCTCCTCTATTTTCTTTTTCTTTTTTTGGTGACAGCCCACTATTCTATTTCATTTTTATTGCAAACCACACAAGTAGAATCTCAATAAAAAAAACATGCACACCACCCCCAAATTGAATGGCCACATTCAGCATGGCTCAAAAGTTAGGTGAGTAGTTGAGCATATGTGAAATATCACCTTAACCTTAAAAACTAAGTTAGTGAAAGGTTCACGAGTTAGCAAATTTGACCAAAACATTTGAGTCAATATATGTTTGACCTTAAGTGGATAATTCATCAAGACAAGACAAAATAGAAATATGGACATTTTATTTGGATGGAGCAAGAAAAATTCTATCAGCCATATTATATTCTAAATTTAGAATAAATTATCTATTTTCATAGAAACGATTTTTAATACTGCAAGCTCCACACACCTCTCTTGCCGCTTCCATACTTAATCTGCGTAAATCTGCATCAGTCCCAGTGACTGTTGACCCTTTACCAACAACAGCTTTTTTCTTAACCACTGCATTTGACACTGGTGGCTTGGGAGTGTTGCGAACAAAACTAAAACCAAGCCCACGTCCAGATGGATCACCAACACCAGTGATTTCTAAACGCTCAATATTTTCTCTGTCCTGCATGGCAGAAAGACAAACATTTAACAGTCAATTACTTTGCATAAATAATTCACACCCTTGAAAACCAAACTAATCGTAATTAATGTCATACAAGAACAGGATTTATACAATAGAGGTAGCGATGCGTGTAACAGCTTAAAGATGTTCTCCTTTCATAATACATATGAACAATATTGCATACAAAAGAATTATGTGTATGGATATTTTATATGAACATTGCACCTGATTTGTACAAGCAACAAAGTTGCTACTCAAGTTCCATGGGGTTATCTGCAGTTCCCTCTCAATGTGTGATGCAGCAGCTAAAGAAATTGCTTCATCTGGAAGCTGATTCATAGCAGCCAAAAGACCTGTAGGCTGTATCAGCCTGGTAATTCCTAATCGCTTGAGCCGGTACAAGCCAGCTAGCATGCTTTCGTAGGCACAAACCTAAGGTCAAAGAAAATATCATGTTACTGAAAACAGAAACCACTAAAATATAAGGATCCACTAAATATAAGGAACTAGCAAATAAAATAACTAAATGGGGAAAGTAAGATGATATAGCCTCAAAATGGAAACTTTTGTTCCTGACTCATTTTTTGCTTGGAAGACACTTGTAAGGAAAGAAGGGAAAAGGGTCCTAAGTGTAGACAGTGCCTAACAGCCAACAAGCTGTACCTTGCTGATGAGACAAAATGATACAACACTTCCCTGAAGACATCCCCTTCAAAGGGTTTCCCATGTGGTCTGTAGCAAGTTGCTAAAAACAAAGAAACTGTTTGAAGTAGTGGACATAATTGTTCCATTTAAAATTGACCAAGTAATTACGCTCGGTTAGCCAGGATAAAATTAAAATTATATAGTCTTTTCAATTACTGGTAAACCAAACCAAAGAAACGGTAAATGCTCCACGGATCTCTCTTTTTCAAAAACTTTGAAACAGCAGTGCCAAAAGTATATCTCTTGCATCAAATCACGTGAAAAGAGAAATGACTTTCTATTACACATTACTGAATGAAAAAACTACAGCCAGGACACATATTACTCAAAAAGACAAAGTGGGAAGAGGGAAGTTAACTTTTTAAGAGACTCACATTCTCTGCTGTCACCATCCTCCTCAATTCCTCTTCCAAAGGTATTCGAAAATTGCGCCTCATCATCCAGACCAGCTGTCCGTGTGACCCTCTCTGAAATTCCAATTTAGGTTAATTACATACACAGCAGGCCAGCAATAAACAATTAGGAAGAAAATGGAAACAAAATGAGAAGGTAAAGACAAAGCCTTAAGTTCAAAAAAACTCTCAAATAAACTAGGAAACATGCACAAAATTCTTCATCCCCTCTCTTCTTATTTTCTCCCCTTTCAGTGTTGCACACTCCTAATTGCCAGGTTTTTCATTATTTTCTGACTTCATTATCTTTTTTACTCCAAGGGAGGTGGGGGAAGCATTCTAATTGTAATATATACAAGTAAAATGCATGGAATGGTACCTGCAAATCAGCACAGTGTTTTAATCTTTTACGAAGAAAGGCTTCTGACAAGCTAGGAAACTGTGCAGATAACTCATCTGCACGAATTGAAGGCCGCACACCACGTTTCTCAACAGCACGAAACTCTCGATACAAGTATACCAGCAGCCTGTTCATTATGTATGCCTGAACACCTTTTGATCCAGGAGACATGACCTCCATGTGGGGTTCCTAAAATATGACAAGTGGAAATGTTTAGGAACATTAGCACTGAGTCACTCAGTTTGCCAATATGTTTTACATTTTGCAGTGATTGTGAGCATACGAGACACCACTAGTCCAATGTAAGAGACATCAATAGTGAATTAGTAATACTATTATCGACATATGACTCGAGCATCTGCCAATAGGCTACTAATAATGATCAACTACAATGCTACAAAACCAAATATTATAACATCATAATACTCCAATGCATTAAAAATCAATTTTCGTTTGATTGCAGCATGGGGAGGAGATAGATGCAGCACATATCAAGAAAACAACTTGAAAATACAAATCAGGAATTTGTTTATTCTTACCTGTTGTCCTACAACATCAATCCTGTCAATCCGTCTAATTGATAGTTTCCCCTTTGCAGATCGGACCAACAAATAATCAGTTGTTGATACCTTGTGCTGATGAATAGGTGCCCTGTACATGTTTGTTTCAAGAGATGATTGACTGCTACCAGGCTTTATGTCACCCAGAAAGGGGGATTTATCAGCAGGATCTAGGACAATTACACTGCCCACGCCACTATTCTCATTCCGCATTGAACTCCCTTTTTGATCACCAGGGCCCAACTTTTGATAGTAAGTGCAAAGTCTTGCACCCATTCCAACATTGCCCAGGAGTAAAGGCCTTTCCTCATAGTACCTACATTTGCCATCATTAGATAGTAATATTCTCCCTCCTCCAGGTTTCATTAGTCACGTCATGAAAAATATACCAGAAGGTTACTGGGACATCCAATAAAGAAATACGAAAAAATATTCATAATACAGCAGATCAGATCAGAAACCTTGTGTTATATCAATGCATTGTTCATATACAGAAGATAATACAAATATTTTACCATAGCAAATGAAATGAACTTTGAGCACTTACTCCATTAGAAAGACATGGCCATCCTTCACCGACAGATCAGATTTTTTCTTAAATGCGCCAGGAGGGCGTAGAGACTTGTTCTCACCAGGGAGTTTTTGTGCCCTTGGCAATAAATATATTTTTGTGCGAACAAGATGCAGCAACGAGTTAGGTCTAACATTTTCTGCAGCCAGAGATTTCTGATCCTCTAGCTCCTTCCCAGAGTAAAATATTTTCACTGGTTCAGAAAGTTTAAAATCTACAATTGAAAACAAAAGACCATAAAAATTCCAGAAATGTGAAAATCGGTGATCAAAACAGAAAAATAAAAGAAAAAAGAATAGAAAACAACTGACCTAGCTTCTTTGAAGCTTTTGCTTTAACGGAAGAAACGATTTCTTCAGCATCCACGTGAAGTTTACATCCCTTTCCTCCCAAACTCTTCAATATGACCTTCATAGGTCCTTGCTTAGGTAGCTTCTCCCGTTCCTTAAGGACCACCTCATTATCATGAGGATACCATACTGACCTTGGCCGATGGAAATTAGCAATATCTTTGCTGCAAAAAAAAATAAAAATAAAAAATCAATCAATCAATCAAATGTCCATAATTAGAATAAACAACTTGACATACATCCTGGAAAACAATATATAAGTTCAAAAACTGGGAAATTAACACGAGAACAAGAAAAACAAAAAATAAAAAAACCACAAAATACATGCACAAGGTAAGTACATCATTATTTTAAATAACTGTTAAAAGCGAAAAGAAACATCTGAATATTAAAAAAGCCAAATATAGCATGAGTCCTGCTTACACTTTTTTGTATAACTTCGCAAAACCAGTAAAATCTAAACCTAAAAGGCAAAAGTAAGACAATTTAAAACCGTAGCAACCCAAAACTCATCTGCCTATTTTGTCATTGATTTGAAGTTACCATACTCGGGTTTTGACGTGTCTTGGCCAAAAGACAGTATAAAGAGAAGTCTCAAATCTTATACATCACACAAGTGATGGTCTTTTGCAACTTGTGCAGTACCCTAAAGGCCACAGAATAACTAGAGGATTGGGCTTCCTGAGGTGTCCCGAGGTGAAAAGATTTACTAAGCTAGTGGAGGCATAGTTTTATGAGGTTTCCAGAATCTTTTCACATTCCTGGAAATCTGGCAAATCCTGAATGAAAAGCTTCAAGTCCAAAAGAAGACCAAGCAATCAGAAAATATTGGTCAGGATGCATTTATTGTGCACATGTTACTCTGAATTATGAAAAAGACAAATCATGATGATCCCTTCTAGATGAACAATGTGGTGACAGTATCACTATCCTGCCAGTTGTGATACTATTTCATTATAGTTCTTGCATTCTCTGTCGATCGATACACTCTATTGTAATATGAACCACAGAAACATTGATTGCAGAAAATTTGTAACATTGACAGATAAAAAACGTTTAGTAGAAGTAGAATAGGCAAACTTCTAGAACCACGTGTCATTTGCTTCTTACTTGCTGAGCTTGGCTTTCATAGTCTGCAGTTTAAGTGCGGGAATTGAATGCAGAACTTTGAGTCCGTGAGCAGTGCGTTTTTTCATATGAGATTTTAGCTGTTGAGAAGATTTCCTGTTTGAATAGAATTTGTCATTTGAGATATTAAACCGTCCACCTGACAAAGCTCCATGACCATGTAGCTCCAAAGAGTCCCCAGTGTTGGCCTTTATTGAATGGGTTACAATCATAGCACCCGCATGGAGCCGTAAATGCTTCCCATCCTTGTTATCTAAAATTTCAAAAAGCATCTGTTCATCTCGAAGGTCAAATATCAGCTTTGTCTTTGAAATGCATTGTTGTGGTTCCCAAATTATATTATCTAACCAAGATCCTTCTAACAAATCCCTGTTCTGTAATGTAAGCTTGTCAAAACGCCTAAGAAAATCATTGTGAAAGGTTTCTTCTGCACCGCCACCATCCTTTTTTTCATTCATGTTGTTTGAAATATCCGGATCACAGCGAGTCTCCAACCGTAAAAGTTGGGGATGGTAGAATCTTTCAGAGGTGGAAAGCTTTGATGGTTCATATGGCTTGACTGAACTAAAAGGCTCCAATGAAATGGGACGGTTGTGAAACTCAACTTCAGCATCTGGCACTGAAGTATATGGAACAACCTCCAGATCACCTTTAATATAATCCCGCACACCAGCATCAGGTCCAGACATCTGGCAGTTCTCAGCAATATTGTTAAAAGATACTGGAGAATCATCCCAAATAATTCTATCCTCCCAATTTAATTGATCGAGAGGATAAAAATTCGGACAAGAAGACTCGTTACTTTTGGTAGGAAGTATTACTGCAAGATCATCTTTAAATGGTTCTGAACTACGACAAGAATCTTTCCTTTGCTCATCTTCTAAATCAAAATTACCAGCCCCATGAATAACACCAAACTTCTCAGAGTCAAAATCATCACCATTGAATCTTCCTAATCTTTTTTCGGGAATCACTTGAGATCGTTTAATGACAGAAACACCCTGGAAAGAGCCCTTGAGGAATGCCTCCTCATCTTCTTCCACAAGTTCAGCATTATTCATAGACTTGTACATCTCTGTAAGAATTTTCAACCAAAAATAAAAAATCACCTACACAGACACAAGGAGGTAAAAGAAAATAAACTTCAAAAACCCAAAAAGAGAGAGAGAGAAGAAGAAATTGCCATCTGGATTGTAACCAACTTGAAACAAGAGACCAGGCAGGTAAACAAAAAGCTAAATTGCAATTTGCAAAGCATTTATATGAAGGACTAGTAGAACATAACTATGGGTAATATTTTTCCAGGACAAATAAAAAAAGGAAACTTTTCTGCAAAAACATCAGATACTG
Organism: Vinca minor; assembly: GCA_026122235.1. NCBI lineage: Eukaryota > Viridiplantae > Streptophyta > Magnoliopsida > Gentianales > Apocynaceae > Vinca > Vinca minor. The sequence goes on along the minus strand of JAOCZM010000201.1, from coordinate 2,309,294 downwards.
AAACAACATACCTCTAGGAACAGGATACCTGCGCTCCCTTTTCTGAGCTTTTTTTAGAGGCTCATAAATGCCAAAAATTTCTGAGAACCGTAGAATAACCATTCCATCATCAATGCAAAGAATAGGAAGTGGCGTTGTATTTTTATCCATAGATGCCTCCTCCAAGGAGCCTTGCTCCTGATGAAGCACTAATTAGAATACAAGTTTCAAGAAATGAAACGTGAGCTAAAGCAGCCACAAATTGCAGCAAAAGACCCAAACATTCTTATCGGAGAGCAGGTGTGCATATGAAATATATTCCAGCATACAACTGGAACAAATTGACATCAAAAAGCATCTATCAACCATCTTGTTCCAGATTTTCGTCTAGACCAGCAGGGAGACTATGAAACATATCATCTCCTAAAGATCAACTCCAACCACTGCTTTATGCATGATCAGGCATATTTTTAAAGGAAGCAAAAATGGATTGTTTATAGAAACAATTATAATCAGGAATTATCATGCATACCCAAAGTAAGATAAATAGCAGTACTTAAACAGCATACATTGAGGTTAAAATGCATAATCAGCAAAGATACTCAATCAATTATCTTCAACAACTAACATAAATGATTTAGCAATATTTAATTATTAATGACTTCGAATTCTCTGGCAATGATTAAGCCTCATACAGTACAAAATATCAATTAGTTTATAAGATGTTCCAGTGGTTGATCGGAAATCACACTTAAATGTATGAGAATTACAGTAATCAGCATCTGCTTGTTTGGAAGCAATAAAATATACTTGTACAGAAAAAAAGCACACCTATGCTTTAACTCTAGGGTTAAGCAAAATATATATTCATATTGAAAGAAAGACAAAGTATCAAAACAAGTTAAATCTCGAATGTCCACCTCCTCAGGATCTACCATATCAGCATCCAGGCTTTCTGATCCCAGTGCATCTTCAAATGCATCTCCAGAAGAAGAATCATCTTCAAGCTTTTCCCCTTGAGAAATTACTTCCATATCCTCATTGTGCAGATCTAGACATTTCATTGATAGGCAGTCAATTTTTGGGAAGAAAATTTGAAAAGATAAGCTCTGTCATCAACCAGTATAACAAACAGTCATAATTAATCTAGTTGAGGCAGCATGATAGGCAATTAGTAAATTATACAGCTCATATCACAAGTTAATTAGTTACCTTGAGCACCCAAAACATTGTAATTCATGAGAAGGCAAGGAAGAATGAGAACAATAATAGTCATGCTAAAATAACTTGTGACTACAACAAAGAGAAGCTTGCAGGTGCTACACAGCACCTTTTGCTTCAAAGAAGAGTTAAGAAGCACTTAGTCACCGAATATAAATGCAAGGGAAAGGGTTAACACTAATACCACAGAATAAGTAGGAAGACCACCAAAAAGCGCCATGCCTAAAAATTAAAGCAAGATAGAGAAAATTGACACTATAATTTCCATCAGGAAATTAATGAAAGAAAATGGTTGAAAGCAGTAAAAAAATTGGAATCCTCCAGGCAAGATAAAGAATAGAACTTTCCCAACACATTTTTTCTTCATTAGAAATCAAAGGAGAAACTTTAACAATATGCAGAAAAGAGTTAGAGATCAAGATCAGCTCGGAACACAATAACAGTTCAGATTGCTGACTTGATGACTGGTCTGCAATTAGGCACATCCTTCCATATCCCACCGTCCACCCACAGGAATCGGCAAAAAGGAAATAATATACCAAGAGATATAGATATTGTTGAAAATCCCACATCGACTAGTTTGTGAGCATATTTACAATTTATATGGCTTGGGCAATCCTCCCCCTCTTGAGGTACCTTTTGAGGGATTGAGTTAGGCCCAAGTCCATTTTTAACATGGTATCAGAGCCACCTAGTTCGATGTTGGGCACCATTATTATTCACGGTCCAGATGTCCAACCCTGACCGTGAGGGGGTGTGTTGAAGATCCCACATCGACTAGTTTGTGAGCATATTTGCAATTTATATGACTTGGGCAATCCTCCCCTCTTGGGGTACCTTTTTAGGGATTGAGTTAGGTTCAAGTCCATTTTTAACATTGCTAAAGTGATGGTAGAAATTAGACCAAGACAGGCATAAATCCAGTAATAGCTTTTCTATATAAAAAGGTGCAATAGTTTGAAAGTCAGAAGAGGTGGTAAAACAATGGCATGTAGAAAAGGAAATTTAATTCAGATATCGTTTTTTATCGAGAAACGCTACCTTTTCCAGGTGAACCTTCTGAAAGAATGGATAGCACTTCAGCATTGTTCTCCTGCACCTCACGCTTCTCTTCCAATTCATCATCTTCGTCATAGTTATCGTCATCAAAGATAGAAGCAGTATTCCCCAAAGTACTTATTGGTACTTCAGTTGAAAAATAATCCTTTCTTGGCAACAGAAAGTCCTCCTCGGTGGCCACTTGGATCTCCGGTCCATCATATTCCTCATCAATATCTTCATAATCAACTGCATCTTCTGCTTTTCTATCATAGTCTAGTAACCACAGGGAAATATAAGGGGTAGAAAAAGAGCAGAGTCAGAAAATATCCATGAGAGAAAAAGGATCCGTGAATTTTATGCCACGTGTAACAGCAACAATCGATGACAAAAATGAATACTGTTCTCCAGTCTCTAAGTGTGTATTTTTCCAGATGCTGGTGGGGGAGAGAGAATTCAAAGCATATGAAATTATTAACCAAGAAAATTTCTTTTATATCCCACAATTCTGCTTAACAGTGTGTATTTATTACTTTCAGCTAGATAAAAAAGTCATGTCTTCGGTAGAACAACTAGGAGAGCAATAATTGTGGCTAAATTGAAAGGAACAAATATCCAGTTCTGGCCCAAGTAAAATTCTCTTCCACCACATCTTCAAGTCAATAGAGAACCATCATAACCTCATTGCAACAGATTGACTGACCGGCAGCAAAGGATATAAGCCCAAGAAGATCAGTTTATTTCTTTAAACCTAACCAAAAAAAGAATCTAAATAGAAGATCCAATCTAAATTGGTCTGTTCTGAAAATTAGTTCCATGTGCATCCCCCCCCACCCCCCGGGTGTGGGAGGTAGCCACTTCTTCTTACAGTATAGTTTCCGAAAACAGTTATCTTCCTCTTCTTTTTAGTGGGTAGTTTCGACCACATGCATGGAATCATAGGTCCGTAACTCTTAAGAATACCAAAGTCCAACTAGAGATTTTATAATGCAATACAACTCTGTATAGCTATTCCCTCACAAGTCAAAGTCCGAAGATACAATATAACAAGCTGAATATAAAAAACTGAAACAGTCATTATATCCTCTAACAAATACATCACCTTGTTCAGCCGCATCTGTATGAGTTTGTGGTGTTTTGACAGATAACTGAAATTGAAACAACAAAAGGATAAAATTAGGATGATCATGTGTTTGTACTTTGTACGGAAGTGAAACAATTATCTGACTGGTACATCGTGTATTATTCTTTGCTTCACAATTATGAGCCTCAAAGAAATTGGGTTTTGCATACATCTAGATCTGTCAAGGATGGACCCAGCTTGTCTGCCAATGCCCCAAGGTGTTCCTTTGCGTCCTGAAAAAAGCATAGTTACAGAAGCCATCAGTAGAGGAGTACAAAAGGAAAAGGCAAAAAGAGCAAAAGCATAAATTGCCTTTATATTTCAAATTTTCAAATTTATTTCAGCGAGTGAATGAGAATGAAGAGTGATGAGCAGAAGCAAATATTTTGAGCTGGAATAGTTGACATCTATTGTTAACCAATCAAGGAATCCTCGCAATTTTAACCTCAATAAACAGCACAAGATTTTACAGGTCACGAATATAGAATTGTGAGTAGAGGATTAAAAACATCCAGTGAAAAAAATGTGCAATGTAAAGTACAGTTTCTATTATCGAAGTGACGACTCCAATGAAATCAAGTAAAATCAACCCTTCTTCGTATGTAGGTTTCTCTGGTACGAAATTAGCTATTTCAAATATGTTAAAGAAATTCTAGCAACAAAAATGAAATATAGCACCTCATCGAGGTAATCAACATCAAGATCACCGGAGTTGTCAACATTGCCAAACATGAATCCCAGAAGACGGCTACCTTCGCCAGCCTCTTCATATTCTTCATCGTCATCTTCTGCCAGAGAATATTAAACTATTTAACTAAATTACCTTTCGAGAAGTACCAAAAGCATGAAACATTTAATTATGATAAAAACAAGTTAAACAGATCTTGTTCCGATTCCCTGCAAATAAAACTGATCCAGAAGAGTAATTTCATTTTGGTCCAAGAACAAGTTTAAAACTTGTACCCAACCAATGAGTGCAATACATGTAGGCCAAGAGAGATTTGAATTTTTGTCCTACGTATAGCACGCATTGGTCTGAGTACAAGTTTTAAACTTGCTCCTGGACCAAGATAAAACTACTCGATCCAGAACTATTTAAAAGATATGATAATAATAAAATTAAGAAAATGTACAAATACTCGAGGAAAAAATAATATGCTGGAATACGGTAAGTGCACAATTATAGCTCTTTGCGAAAAAAATCCATATATGACCAGTTCTACATTTGCTCACATTCCAATTTGATGAAAACACCCAAGAGCAGCAAGCCTAGGGAAAAGAAAAAACTAAGAAAGTAGGATATAGTTACCATCATCACGCCCATCATGTGATGTGCTTCCCGAGTCAGATCCCATTTTTAAGTTAACAATCTGCATCAAAGAAATGCAGCTTATGTACCCGAAGAAACAATTGACCAAGCGAAGCAATCATTTTTTTCTCCCAAAGTTATCAAGATCAAAGCTTTCATGCAATTACAATATCCAGAAAAGCAGTCCTATCCCTCCAATGCCCAATAAATCCTCTGTTCTTTCCTATATTTGACTTCTTCAACTAAAATACAATACTTTAGGAGTCCAGGAATCATTTTAAAGAGCCAATGTCCTCCATATTTGCAAAACTTGCAGCAAGACTCCCTGGATCTCCCTGCTCTACAGGTCATGTATCAAATGGACGTACCAAAAATAAACTCTTCTCACATGGTCGAAATTCCTATTTCAGATCAGAAAGACATATCCTATTATTGCATTGCCATTGACCACCAAACTAAACGCATCAATAATCTATTTGTTTATTAAACTAAAGAAAAGAAAGCTAAAGGTTGTAGATGATTTAGCCAAATTTCAATTTGCCATATCATATTAACCATTTCATGATTCAATAAATAACTTAAATAAAATGTGATAAAATGACATTGAGTAACTTTGCTAGAAAATTTGAAAGACCATTTTATGATAAAGACAAATTTCTCCCTGTTTTTTCAGCAGTAATTTCATTATTTTGCTTTTCTTTCATTCAACAAACCAATGAACAATTGCAGTTTCAAATGCATTCCCTCCTCAATTTTGTTACACTCCAATTCTCCAAACCATAGCTGGTCCTAATCAATTGAAATTCGACTGCAATTCCTTTGGGCATAATAATCATTTTTCCTGTGGCATCTCCCCACCCCCAACTCTCAGAGGCACTCCATAACCGTCTCACTAATGCTTTATTGTCAGGTTCCAAGAATGACTTTCAGTAAGTCTAGCTGCTAAATTGGTCTTTCAAGAAACAAAGCCGAAATGAGAATATGATCAAAATAATGTTCACCAAGGCCACTATAACAATAAAAAAATTCACAAAAATCACTCAATTCAGCTCCAATTGACTCCCTAAAGTTCGAATCAAAATAAGAACCCTAACAACCATCAAGAAATGCAGAAACACTGAAATTACACACTTATCGTAAAAAATCAAGAAATGCATACAATTATAGATAAAAACCTAACCGGAAGCATACAAAACTAGTAATTGAAATTACTAGTTAGCATCTAATAAACTTAATTAGAACTTTACCTCAACCTAATAGAGAGTTCGCGGAGCTGATTCTTGTCCTCCAGTGAGACGGAATAGCTTGACGGCGAGCAATGGTGGAGGATATGAACCGTGACGGAGCTTTTTCCGGTGATCGGAAAAATAACAGCGGTGAAATACTCCGGCGAAGGATGGGAAGAGCGAACCAACGGACTTCTGGGCCAGAGAGCGAAAGGCGGTTAAAGGCAACTACGCCTTCACGATGGCGCCTCATATATATAAAAGTTTTTTTTTCTTTTCTATATTTTATTATTAATTCTTTCGACAATTACTGTTTTCCTTTATTAATTAACCAATGAAAATCACCCGTAAATTAGGAGTTTCTCTTTTATTTCCCTTTTTTTCTTTTTTGCAATTGAAGAAATCGTTTTAACTTCCTCCTTTTATTTTATTTTTTTAACCAAAAAAACATTTTTCAATGGTCCATTATTTAAAAAAAAAAAAAAACATTGTCGCGATTCCCACTTTTTTTTACTAGCAACTACAAAATTTTAACATATATCAGCTACTTACAAATGCACACTTTTAAAGTATTAGAAAAATTTTTTATTTTTTTATTTTTTATTTTTCTATTTATATAATTTAGTTATTGCGAAAAAAAGTAATTATGTAATGACTAACCATAAGGAAGTTAAACAAAACTATGGATGGCAATGAACCTGACTGAACTCGGTCCGATTCAGTTTAGGCAGGGATTATCAAGTTTAAGGCAAAGGCGGGGATAAATTTTGGCCCGCTATCGGGCGGTAGGAATGGTATTCTTGGGCTCATCCTAGCTTGATTTGGTCCATCACGTCTGTCCCGCGTAAAATACTAAATACAAATATAAAAGCACGTAAAATACACAACAATACAAAAAAAACTTCAAAATTGATTAAGCACTTTCTTGTTAACTATTCTTAAGTTTAGCAATTTTTATAGCACCATAAAACCTAGTTTTGCTGCTAAAGTTATTCATTTTACAAGGTTGTTCTGTGATTTGCTTTGTTTTTTCTTGCAATCTTCTAAAAAAATATTAGAAGAAATTATCAGATAATAAAAGACGAACTTTAATTAAGCAAATGAATCAAGATACATTACAAATAGAATAAAACATATGAGCTCAACACACTATATTACATAAGAATAGTGGAATATCAACTTAAATACTAATGATAGCCAACAACTGAATCAATTACTATAGAAATATGAATACTCTCTGATTCACACCATAAATCACACGTTAATCTATAATAGAACAAAGGTACAAGGTAGCTAATCAAATTAATGTCATGACATAGTGTGTAGGGTGTAGATTTAAGGGTGGGTGGACTTAGATTTAAGGGTGGGTGGACTTAGGCAGCTCAGGGACTTTTGGCAATTCTGGCTTGGACAATTTGGGAAATTCAAGCTTTGGTATTGTTGGGATTTCGGGTTTTGGCAAAGTTGGCAACACTACTTTAGGTAACGTGGGCACTTTAAGTTTTGGTAATTATGGTTTAGGCAATTGTGGGATCACAGCCTTTGGCAAGTTTGGTAACTCTGATTTTGGTAATTCTGAAACTTCATGCTCTTGCAATTTTTGAAGCTCTGGATTTGGCACTGCTGGAATTTCTGGTTTAGGTAATGTAGGAACTTCAAGTTTTTGTATTGTTGGAATCTCAGGCTTTGATAAAGTTGGCATCTCTGGCTTAGACACTGTTGGGATCTCCGGTTTAGGCAATGTGGGAACTTCAAGTTTTGGCACAGATGGAATATCGGGCTTTGGCAATGTCAGAACTTCAGGCTTTGGCACTGCTGGGATCTCGGGTTTTGACACAACAGGAACTTTCGATTTTCGCAGTACTGGAATCTCGAGCTTTGGCAAGGCAGGAACTTCAGTCTTTGACACTGACTGGAATATTGGGCTCTGGCAATATAGGAACTTCGGGTTTTGGTAAGTTTGGCAACTCTGGCTTAGGCAATTCTAGATTTCAAGACTTTTGCATCTTTTGCAGCTCTGACTTTGGTACTCCTGGGATCTCAGGCTTTGGAAGCTTTGGCAATTCGATTTAAGCAACTGTGGAATCTCAAATTTTGGCAATTGCGAAATTTCAGGTTTAGACAAATGTGAAATCTCATGCTTTGGCAAGATAGGAACTTGAGGAAGTGGAGGTAGCTCAAGCAACTTCGCCTCCAAAAGGCGCCGCACCTCTACTTGAATTGAGTTGCTGCCGATAAATGATGCAGCAATAAGCAACAGAAATACAAGGCATGGATGCTTGAAATAAGCCATTTTGGAAGAGAAAAGAAACAACTCTATGTAAAAAGGTGCTTTGGGGTGTTTTGATCTTTGCATGCATGGTTGTGGTTTATATAGGGAAGTGGAGAATAGAAAGAACACTTGGGGACTTATAGATTGGGTGAGAAAGATTGTCTGTGTTAGTTCAACTTTTTCAACAATATTTACTTTGACAATTTCTGATGCACTTGGCTTGGGGATAACAATTTCTTTGGATTGTTCATTGGTGGACAACTCACCTATGTTATATGGTTTGTTGATGATTCAAACTTGGTTAGGTAAATAACTTCCAAGTTCTAAAGGAGAATCAAGTTTCCCCCCCTTCCCTTTTTTCACACTATTAACATTTTTAACTTGTATATCTATTGGGGTTATCCAAGTTAAAAGCGATATATTAATTTCAACATCCCACCGAATACATGAGGAAATGTAAAAAGTGGGAATGAAACAATTTATTGGTCCCGGTCTCATATCTCACCTATATAATTAATTCCTGCATTTAAATTGAAGCAACGCTAAATAAATAATGTAAGTAAAATGAGACCAGGGACTAATAGATTGTTTCACTCCACCTTCACGTAGGGGGAAAATGATGCAATTTTCCTTTCTTTTCTGCAAACTAATATAATGAGTTTGACCTTGAAATTGAAATGAAAGGAAAATTCTAACATGGACCAGATCTACAATAATCTTGTGGTCCAGAATTAACCATATCATCATTGAATTATCCCTCTCCTCATTCTTTAGTGGGTTCATAAACAAAAGCAAAGTCCACAAATAATCATCAAATTCAGATGTTTTAAGTTTGAAAATAGAGTACAACAATTTTGAAATGGATTTACATAAATGTTATGACAACAACAGAATGAACAGAAGCAGAGAGATATTAAAGATCAGGACCAAAATTCGCGGTCTTTAATCGGATATCCGCCATCCACCTTTGATCGGCTTTTCTCAGGATCAAGTGTCCATTTCTCGAATGAACACTCCACAAAATCATAGTAACCTCCATGGATAGAAAGCATCCCTGTCCTCGCCTTTTCATATACCCAGGGGTAACTAAGCAGATTCAATAAAGACTGATTGATTGATTCCTGGAGATGGATGGGATTTATAGCAGATCAGTGAGAAAGAATCCTACACAACCCAGAAAGCACGAGCAAATGTTGTTCGATGCAAATTCATGTTCAAACACCATATTTTCCATGTACATTCGTGTTCAAAGACCAGGAGGTTACGATATATTAAATCGAAGTGCAGTTTATGCCATAGTATCATATCTCTTATGAAGTGATGAACGGTACAAATCAGGCATGGTTGAAGTTTTACGATGCAATAATACGAATAACCAAGACGGAGTTACAATATGAATCAGTTAAATCACTATGCAGTAGGATGGTCTTTTTCTCAACAGCGTCGATGTCATGATAAAAAGCTCTAATGTTTTTAACCGGAATATTTGAGCACTCGGATGAAATAGAGAACAAGCAAACTTTCGCAGAGCAGAAAGACAGATTAAAGTAATGCAATCAGCAACCAGGAATAAGAGGTCGCACCTTCTCACAGTGCCTGCACTGCTGTTCGAATTTGAGGTTGGAAACGGCAGCCTTTGTGCTCACTCTGGCCGGCTTTCCAGTGGCAACCCAATTTGTAATGAAGCTACTGAAAAATCAAATACAACATAAATGAGAATCTTCGGTTTCTTTAACCAGACAGAAGAGATCATTGCAAAGTACTAAACAAGAGATGTAATAACTACTGCACCTAGGACTTATGTCGTCATGCATGCTCATTAAGGCTTGAATGCCTCCACAGCAACTATGTCCAACCACAAGTACATTTTCAACCTGCAAAATTTATACTTTCAATTTAATTCTTTTGGTCTGACAATCTTTGGGGTATAAAGTATTGTATTTACTCACCCCTTGGTATTTTCAGGTACTAAGGAAATATTCCAAAAGATGGCAAGAAGATATGGAATATAACATCTTTTCTAGGAAAAGGAAATATCTTTTTCCATTTTAATATTTTGACTTCCCAAGTGAAATACTACAAGAATACAAACATTTCTTACGAGAATCATTTTATAACCAAAGACAATACATTCAGCAGTCATCAAGGAGTCAATAGGAAGTTTCTTCACATCGAAATTATAAAATCAGCATTGCATGAGCCTACTATTTCTGCATTCTAGTCTTTTACATTATTACAGAAGACAGATAAAGTTTACTAACGCTTAAGAAGGCATGATCGGTCTAATTCCAATGGATTTCGAGAAACGGCACTCCAGCGAAGGTACGAAGATAATGAGATAATACTTTTCATGTCTTAGAATTACATGATTGAGAAGATGACTTACTTCAAGAGAATTGACAGCAAACTCAAGGGCGGCGTTTGTTTCTGAAGGACCACTCTGCATCAAAATAGGCACGGAATCAAAATCCTAAACTTCTTTCTATAATCACCTAGGTTGCATCTAAGCATGAGAGGGAGGGACTATAGCAAGTACCTGGTAAGGGGGCACCAGATTTGCCACGTTACGGACTACAAAAGCTTCTCCTGGTTGAAATCCTAGGATTCTCGAAGGACAAACTCGTGAATCTGCACAAGCAACCACCATAAACTAAAGTCTAATGTGTCAGTTCACAGCAAGCTATTCAATCAACCAGCAAAAACAGAAATTCCATCAGAATAGCTCATGAATGAACGAACTACCTTTGGTGCTTGACCCTTGGCAATCTTCTCAAAATGTTCTAGGTTTTCCCTGTTCCAAAGAAATAGCAGAAAGTCTTACATTAATCGAAACAAAGATTTCAACCTCCTTATTTATATAAGGCTCTTTATATGTTGCTTACAAGTAATTATTTTTCTTAAAACTTAGAAATCGTTGCTTCATGTCACTAAAAAGATCACATTCATTTGCCTTTAAATTCTGCTCGTTACTTATGGCTTCCTCGGTCATGTCCGGAGGTTCCTTCTTCAATCTCAGATTTGAATTGCTCCTGTAGACATAAAAGGGCACATAAAATGCCCTGGTAAGTAATTAATATCCATATTACAGCTGATAGCACATACCATAATCTAATACAAAAAGTACAAACACGGTTATTCCTAGGGAAATAGTGTCAGACGTGACATCGGCATCATTAATCTTAAAAGGTGTGAATCTTTTCTCTTATAACCCAATCATCAGACAATAACATAAGAAGTTTGTGACACACATTTTAAGCTTAAGTAGATTTTTAAAAATCCAAGTTCAACTTCAAGAACAGCATCCAAGCCCGAGCAATAGGACCAATTCAGATGCCAATCTGGGATCATTTGCAGATGAAAAAAGATTGAATTTTGAAAGTTTCAGTTGAGTAACAAGTCAAAAGATCAGTTCCTGGAGTGTTTCCTCAACACTAACACTTGTAAGCCAAAAACATGAATGGAACTTTAACAAAGAATGTTCCAATGAAATTTTCACAATATACTTTAACCAAAAAGAAATTACAATTGATTCGAATGAAAAGTATGTCAATGGTTAACACCTGCATAAAAATACTTGCAGAGCCAAGAGGGGAAAAAGATAAATAAACAGCGAAAGAAGTATCAATTCATTTCAATTGGAATTTTCTTTTTTCTCCCCATTAAGTCCCCAATAATTGGGGTATGGGCAGGGATATATAGGAGACAGACGTAACGTTTGGCAATAAATACACAAAGTAACTGGTACCAGAATACCACTTAAACAGAAGAAGAATTAGAGACTAACCTAACCTTTGACAATGAATGCACAAAGTGACTGCTCCAAAATACCACTGAAACAGATGAATTGGAGACTAACCTAAAATTTGGCAATAAATGCACAAAGTATCTGCTCACATAATACCACTGAAACATTAGTTCTTTATAACGTCACGTTTGCTACGGAATCAACGCCAAAGGCATCAGAGAGAAGGCATACCCAATAACAAAAAGAATACAATAATAAAATTGAAAGTGGATCCAGATTATGCTTGGCCCAAGAGATAGCATTGAGTAAAGATTTGATCTTTATACACATTACAGTCATGAATGGAGCAACTAGTAATTCTGATCTAACAATAATTATAAGCCGTCTCCGCCAAATTCGAGAATCCCAAATTAAAAAAACAGTAACTTTGATACAGACTTACTTGGATGAATTTGATATTCTGAAATGGGATGACTTATTCATTTCAGAGAATTTCAATTGGGTTCCAAAAATCTGCACCAGAAAGTAAAACAAACCCATCAAATTACAAGAACCCAATTAAATTATGGACCTTAACATTGACTAAAATATTTTTTCGAACCTTTTTGCCCTCATAGTTGGGTGAATCCCTTATACCAGCAAGGGTAAGATAGTCATTTAACACCCTCAATTTTGGGGTTTAGGTTTCTACCCTCAAAATTTTAGTAGTAAAACATTTTCCTTAAATTATACATTTTTTCCATAAAAAAACATCTATAAAAACACAAAGAAATTGCAAAAGAAAAGAGAGAATTACAGTGGTGGGTTTAGCTGAATTTGAACGGAAATCCTTAGAGGAGGAGGAGGAAAAAGAAGTTACAGAAGAAGAAGACTGTAGAACTGCCTGAGCCATTAGATCTCTAGCTAGGGAAATGGAGGAGAGAGCTGATGAGCTAGAAGTTTTATTACATGTAACGGACATAAATATATATGAAGTTGTTGTTGGCTCCAAGAAAGACGGAGAAACCTATTTTTTCTGTTCTAACAACAGGATTTTTGTGACAGAGAACGTTTTCTTTGGCTATTCAAATATGGGGAACTCGTTGATGGTTAATGTACAGAACAGTGAGGAATGACAGTTCGGCTGGCTACTATGCGGAACAGATTTTTTTCAGTATATATAAAACATCTCAGAATAGGTGTTTTTTTAAAATCAATTTTAACCGTCAAAATTTTAATTCAACGGACGATAAAAGTTTCGCACGTGTAAAATTTTTCTCATTCCACACTGAAGCCGTGGTGGAGGAATGAGCGCTTTGCCATGGATACGATATGGGTCAGTCGGGCATGAAGCAGCCCTTATGGGTCTGACTCACCGCCCTCTCATATGAGTTGAACCTCTAATATGAGTTGAAGAGCAAATAGAATGAAAAAAGAGTACGGTTTTTTTTACTCTTTTTTCATTCTATTTGCTCTTTCTCTTCCTTTTTTTTGTTGAGAAATTCATTTTATTTACTTTTCATATTCTTTCACAATCGTCCGACCTATAATATTTGCTCCTTTTTTAAAAAAAAATTATCTAGAAGACACTTTGAAACAACTACCTCAAATATGAGACACTTGTTTTATTTGAATTGAGTCTAATATGAGTTTAATGTAGTTTAATACTCAAGTCCAAACACTTTTTAGATTGAATCGAGTATGAACTCTCGAGCATTGAATCATTTAAAATTTGACTTTATTTTAAAATTCATTTAAAATTGAGACGAGAAATCTATTACTCCAATCAAAGCTAATTTGTATAACTCAAGAAAAAAAAATTAGTGCAACCATTGGTGCAACAAACTATTTGAAATACCCACATACATGGTGGCAATAAAAATTCCAACTAAGGATGTATTTGGATTGATTTTTGTGTAAGACTTACTAATTTTGGAATTGTAAAAATAATTTATTTGTCAGAGAAGATGTAGAATTCAAAGTGAGCATTTTACTAATTTGTGTTAGAGATGGTGAAAGATTAATGTCCAAATACACCTCAAGGATCCAACTTAGTATACCTGATGCTGTATTTGACAGAAGAATAGGTTATTTAAAAATAAAAAATAAAATAAAATCTACCGTCTTGATCATCCTTCTCATCGTCTTCCCCTTCCTTCCTTCAGTCTCCTCCGTCTGTCCGGCCACCGCTGACATCTAACAGTACATCTGTCCATAAAAAATGAATGCTTAATTTATGCATTGGAGGGACGGGTGAGACAGAAGGGGGAGGGGGAGGGGGGCGAAAGAGGATATAGAGCAGTGGAGGAAGGAGCATGTAGAGTCGTAGACGATAGATTGTCTTCTTTTTAATATAAACATACTAGCCTTCCATGTCAAAGATATTAAGATAAGGCTTATGTGTAGGATGTTTAGTTGGGATTTGGATTGCTATGTGGAGTATATGGTTGGCTGGACCACATAAGCGAGGTGGTAGATATGTAACTTCTTATGCCAAATCTGCCTAAAATTCTGTTACTTACTCCCCCGTCCAGAAATGACTGTCCCAATTTTCTATATAAAATGAATAGGAAAGTGAACATTCAATTCTGGAGCGAGGGAGTAGTTTTTTCTTTACCTCACTGAATATGCCAAATCTTATCATGGTAGATCAATATTTATCTGACAGAGTCAATGATCACCACGGAAAAAAAACCAATTACCGCTCAATTTTATGAACGTAACAGTATCCTGCTCCAGTCCCTTGGCTTCATCGTTGTCCTCACAGGTAGAATCTTCAACCTTATTGTTGAACCTGATCGAGACCATCTCCATGAATACTTTCTGCAACCCCGTTTCCAACTTTCTTCTGATACAAGAACACCTTCCCAGTATTCACTTCTTCCTCATTAAGGGCAGCTTAAGTCTTTTCTCATTAAGGGACATAGATGATACAAGAATAGAACTGTTAAAGACTTGAAGTTTGTTCCATATCTTGAGAAGAGGAATAACTGTGAAATGTGTGACACGGACTATTTGGCAAGAAAGAAGATCATTAACGTATACATATAGAAGAAAATGCATTCAAAACCTTGTTAGTGTACTCACATATACCTTGCAGAAAGGAGCAGAGACAGAAAAAAATGATTTTACTAATACATGATCCACTTGCAGCAGTAAAGCATTGTCCCTTATTAATCTCTTCTATGGTTCAATCAATAACTTATAACCTATTATGAAGCATGATACCCTGAGAATTACACACAAGCCCCAGAAAGAAATGCTGATTACTCGTCAAAAAGCCCATGTGAATTCTGGTTCAGACAACTAAAAGAAGAGCAAATAACTCTCCCCAACTGGAGGACAGAGTTATTTATTAGGCTGCATATTGGCATCTTCATTTCTCCATACAATTTACCTCTGTTAATAAATAGGAGAAACCAAAGAGCACAGACATGAGGGCAGCAGATGGAAGACATTGATGGAGACAAATATGTCTCATTGTTGTTTCTTGTGCACTTTGGTGATTGATTTGCAAAAATCAATCGCACAAGTTTTTCGGTGAATTGTTTTTCTACAATTACAATGAAAAGATGAAAATGTACCTGTAATTTTTCTCTAACAGTAGATCTTTCTTATATATCTGCAAAAGTAGCACAAATGAGTCAAACAGTCTTTGGTGTGGGAAATTTTTTATGTATATGTTAGCCCTTCACTAGGACATAAGTGCGGCGGAAGGAAACAGAAGACCATGTATGTCTAAACTCAAAGACAAACACCAAATGAATTAAGTGGAACTACGAAACCAGAGAACACATAATAGATAGCATACTACCTTGGATGACAGAAAAGACAGCCATTTACAAGACCAAGGGGGGGAGAAGTTAATCTCACATTCTAGATTGCCGTGCTCATAAATGAACAACTAAATAATTAAGCCAAAAATAAATATAAAGTTTAGGATCAATACCTGTTATATTGTTAAGTTCAAAATGAACCCTTCAAGGAAAATCATGCCAAATTGCTGCGAAGTCGAACATGGGTAACAGGGTCTCCCCAGATTCTTCGACCAAGATCAACAAGTTACAACTGCAGAAGTTAAACATTTTACAGGTGCACCATCTATATTCCATTATAGTTTCACAGAATAAAACAATAAGTGGTTTTGGTCCCATTTTTTTCGGACTAAATGCATGAAACAGATGAATAGTGAAGCTGCCACCGAAAGTTAAACTCATACAAATCCAAGAAATGTACATGAGGCATAAATGCTAAAACCTAGTAAAAAGATAGTCTTGCCTCACTACAGAACCATAATCCATTTCTAACGCCACGAAACATGTCAGGGAAAGACGTCCTGCAGCTGAATTTGCATTACATTAAACTTGAGCAAAACTAACTCAATGCAAAAGCCCAAGTTGCTGTACATAATTCAGTTCTACAGGCATGAGAAACAAAAGCTAAAACTACAACACATAATCTAATCCCTATGCAGTTTTAACCTTATCCTCACCTACAACATTGAGTATAGGAAGACTGCTTAGGAATTCATCAAGACCCTCAAAGAAACCACTGCCCTCAATGATATCCTCCTCCCCGCGTGCTGCTCCATTTGCTTGGTTCACCCTGCGCACCGGCTCTTCAGCCTCATTGCTCAATTCTACATTCAAATCCAACTTTCCGAAGTCCTTTGCCGCTTTAGCAGATTGCCTCCTTGTATTAGTTGCAGCCCCTTTCTTGCTTGACTCAGCAGCAACTGCTGCATTCGGAATTTCTACACCATCTTGAACCACTTCCGCATTCTGACTGCCAGCCGCTTTAACATTCTTCCCCTTATCAACCTGTGATTTTCTGGTGTTTTTACTCGGTGTGGCTGATGCCTTTCTTTTAGCACCTTTTGTAGTTTTCTTCCTCTTATCGCTAGCCCCTCCACGACGCCAATCATCATCAGACTCCTCACTAGAGCCAGAGATTTCAACCAAAACATCCTCATCATCTATATAAACCCTTGGACCAGATTGCTTCCTACCACCCACATTTCCACTGCCCTGAACATTACTATTCACATTACTCGCATTCCATCCCCTAAAATTATTTGGATTTCCATCCCCGCTTTTCCCAAACCCTTGCGGACAGCTAAACATAGGCGAAAACGGTGTCCAATTCCCACCCATACCCTTATTTTTCTCCAAAGTATTCATTGAAACCCCCAACGGCATCAACCCCCAACAACAAAAGTAAGCTTCTTTTCCATCAATGATGGGTGGAGGAGCCGGAATAACCACAGCTTGAAATGCCATCTTACAATTTTGACACTTCAAGGCACATTCTGCATATACATTAGGATACTCATACATATAATAACAGTATGGACAAGCTGTCCAAAAACTCATTTCCCCATCATCATCCGGGGTTTCCTCATCCATTCCCCTCTCCTCTTCCCTCATATCACTATTCTCCACATTTTCAGCAACATTACTAGTGTTCCCAGACACATTAACATTATTATTAGCATTATTATTAATATTACTAGCACTAGAATTTTCAACAACACCAGGAAAATTGTGAGTAACAGTAACATTTGTACCCATCCAGTACTCTTTCCTTTGCTGCTGTGGCTGAGCCTGGGGCTGGGGTTGCTGTTGCACCTGTGGCGGCTGTGCTTGGGGCCGAGGCTGTGGCTGAGGTGGCGGCATTGGCTGGGGCTGAGGGCTGCTGCTGCTGCTGCGGCATTGGCATTGGCTTTGGCTTTGGCTTTGGCTGCTGCCTCACTTGTTCTCGCATAAAATTCTGCTGAGGCAGTGGCTGATTGAGCTGTTCTCGAATCACATTCTGCTGCGGCTGCATTTGGTGGTGAGTCACTTGTTCTCTACTCATCGCATGCTGAGGAATGGGCTGATGAATTACTTGTTCTCTAACCATTCCGTGCTGCTGATGCCGCTGCTGCTGTGGCGGCATCACTTGAAAATTTATATCAAAAGGCTGGAAATTCAGTTGCTCTCGGCTAACTCCGGTAGCCATAGGGTTAAATCCAGGACTCAGTGAGTTGACTCCGAGGTGAGACATTAGTTCGTTATCATACAAATTTTTCCTGTTAGAATTAGAGAGAACTGACCAGGCATTGACCACGAGCGTAAAAGCATGATCGGCATAAGGAAATTTGTTGTTCTGAGGGTTTAATAGAAGACCGAGTTTCCGATACTGACTCGATATGAGCTCCGAGTCATGAGTCTGGTGACCACCGAGTTGGAGAATCGAGTACCAATCATGCTGGTTGTTGATCCGCTTATCACCGGCGAGTAGAGTATCGGCGACAGCGATGATTTGGTCGGCGTAAACTAGGTTCGGGTCGGATTCACGAGCTCGGACCGCAAATGATTTGCTACCGACTAGGTCACGACCAGTTAAAAGCTTCTCTGCTATGGCTAACCATCGGTGAGCCTCAGCTCTGGTGGTGGCGCCGCCGCTGCTGCTCGTGAAAAATGGAATTTCCATTTTGGTTTTTTTTTCTTTTTTTTTTAACTCCGTCCAGATGACTGACTTTCTAGCTCTCTATCCTTAAAAGGTGAGTTTTTTTGTTTTGGGCGGACGAAAAAGGACAAGTTTTTTTTCACTGGAGAAGCTGATGTCATAATATGTGGGGGGGGGTGTTTGTGTAATTTCACGTGCTTCCCTGATTGAGTTCGTTGGTATTTACTAGTACTTACCAAAAGTTCGTGTGTTTTTTATCACAATGTTTTTTTGTTACTTTATACATACGAAAAAATATTATAATTAAATTGGGACGAAGAAAGAAATTAGGATAATTAATTTAATAAGAATGGAATAGATTTTTAGAGTTGATTAACTAAAAAATCATTTAAAAATATTGAATGCAACAATAAATAAGGATAATATTAAATGAATGAATAATGTCTTGAATTAATTACCATTTGAAAAGGAAATAAATTTAGAATAACTAATTTGGAGGGAAATAGTAATAATCACATAATTCAAATTGCGACATAGTAAAGGAAAATTATAATATAATACCGGACCTCTCACATGAGTTGTGGGGACCTACTTTGTAGGTAAATAGGTTTCATTCCAATTTATGTAAGAGGGCTGTGAAGACAATCTCATAAAGCCGAATCAATGTAAAAGTGACTCCATATTAAGTGGTGCAGTTAGTCTTACACTTTCAATTTAAAATTATAAGCTTAAGCAATAAGGTCCAAATATTTTCAAAAATTGAAGGAAAAAGACAGTATTTTCATATAATATTATTTGCTTACACGACTGGAATTGTAATCCAGCCAAAGAGTACCGATCACCACAGGCAAATATTTAAGCCTCGTTATTAATAGCCCACTGTGCAAAGGTCCCTACAGCCCAGTTTCCAAGTACCAAAAATTTGGTTTTATTTTGGATTAGTTTTTTTCTATCAATTAATACAGCCCCACATTATATAATACTTCTATAAAAGGGGATCAATAAACTTGATGGTTCATAATTTTATACATTATCTTAATTGTTTATCCTAAAATACCTTTTGTAATTTACAATCGTCGGATTTTTCTAAGTTGACGGTTGCTAATCATTCACACGGTGCAGATGATTTGAAACCTTCCCACCTTAACCGACTCATTGTTAATGATATGAACTAAAAGGTACTTCTTTCTTACTTATCTCTCAAATTATATGTTCTTTCTGACAAATACACAAGTATTAAGATTTTAATGATTTTGATGATAAAATATATAAAATATAAGTAAAAGTCTAAGATACCCCTAATTAATTTTATTAATTTTATTTAAAATTTATGTTTTTATCTCTCCTTCCTCTTACATAACATCCAACCACCTCTTAAATACAGTCCGGCTCCTATGCAGAACAACCTTTAATCCGCATGTGCGGGACATATATCCGTCCGTTGATCCAAATTCTTTTTTAATCGACGGCTGCGATTTAAATGATGGTTAAAAGCGGCAGTAGCCAAATGAGTCTTCAAACAGTCTCATCAGTACTTTTGTCCCCAATGTATCCAAAAACGTCAAAAGTGATGCTTTTTCACATTCTTCTTTCTCATCATTCTTCATCTTCCATATCAATTATTTCTCTATAGTTCTTTTTCAGTGTCTGCAACTTTGTACCAAAACCAAAATCATCCTAAAGCCTTACTCATCCGAAAGATTACATCTTCTTCATTTTAAAAAAATTCTGAATCAAAATTTATAGACCCTTCTAAAAAAACTTGCCAAATTCGATTTTCTCTATACAACAGAGACAATTATAGCCATTAACGAAGATTTAATGTGTAATAGAGGCATTCATCATGAAAAAATCAAACTTTTTTAAAAAAAATCTGAATTTGGGGTTTTCCCCAAAATAAAACTTTCGGTCTTCATGAAGATTGGTTAAAATTTTAAATCAAGAACTATGATGCATCTGAAAGATGTATAAATCTTTCAAATGGAAGAAAAATAACAAGTTTTAGGTGTTCATTCCCGAAGAATGAATATTTTGGATTTCAATTAGTTTATTGTGGTAATAGACTGTAGTTAATGGTTTGTGTTTTTTGGCCATTTTATGAATTATGTAGTGTTTTGAAAAATATACAAGTTGGTAATTTTAAAACAGGTGTTCACAATATTAAAAAAAAAAGGTGTTCACACTAATAAAAACAGGTTTACATTACAAAAAGCAAGAGATCAAACAATTAAAACAAGTGTTCATAAACTTAAAAAAGTATGTTGCTTATCATAACCAAAACAATAGGTGTTTATAACCAATACAGAAGGTGTTTATAATCATATAACAGGTGTGCGCACTAACAAAATAGGTGTTCACACTCAAAAAAATAGGTGTTCACACTCCAAAAACAGGTGTGCACAATCAAAGAACAGGTGTTCAATATCATAGAACATGTGCATTGAACAACTGAATTTGCCCAAAAAAATAACTAGTCTAATGCTTAAGGTGTTTAACACCAACAAGCTACATATTTAAGATATCTAATGCTCAAAGTCTAAGATTAATGTTTTCTTCATATAGGTAGGAAATGTCTTCTGCCTTTTTTACTCACTGCCTAATATACTTGACCCTTGTCTGCTGTCTTTTAACTCAACAACTCTCTTTAACCTCTTCCTCGACCTGTTTGTATCACCCATCATTTTCAACTCTAACCAGGGTAGTGGAACTCCATTTTTACTACCAGGGGTGTAATATCTGAATACAAAATAAATAAATAAAAATTTAAGGTAAATTGGTAAATTGATACGTCGAACACTGTTATTTTTTTTTACAGAATAGGTTTTCTGTAAAAAAAAAAAATACCTGTTCTGACATACATAATAGGTTTTTTGTCATAGAACTCTTGTTCTTGCATTCTGAACACCTGTTTTTTTCGCCAGAACACTTGTTATGTATGTCAGACGTCTTACCATTTTGCTCATCATGCTCATCCCTCCAACTCTGTTTCATGATAAACTTCAAATATTAGGAATAAATAACACGAGAAACAACAGAAATAACAATGTCAATTATAAAACAAAATAAAAAACTCACAATTTTCTGATTCATCACAAAGAACAACTATTTAGTTTGATATTTTAGTTGTCTTAGTATCATCATTATCGTTCTCGACCTGTCATAATGGATAAAAAAGTGATTCAATTGCTGATATGGGTAACAGATATCCAAAGGTAAGAACTACTTACTGAAATCACATCGGTTGGGCATTTCCTTTGACAGGTCTCCAAATAAACCATTATCTTGAAGCGAAATTATGTGGCCATCGTGAGGGACATCGTTATTGTCAAGAAAATCTCAGAATCCTTTTCATTCAGCGCTATTTGAATATCCTTCCACCGTTACTTTATAATTTTCCATTGAATAAATCAGTTCTTTAACAAAAAAAAAAAAAAGACAAAAGAGAAAAAAAGAAAGATGATGAACCAGTGAGAAAAGGAAAGAGATGAATGGAGAGATTTTAGGGATCTAAAATTATCTTCTACCAAATAAAAGTAAAAGATAGAGAAAAGAGGGATTTGAAATTTCATTTTTCCGCCTAAAATGACAGCCAAACAAATTTATCATTTAATACCCTTACTTTTGATCCTGCCTTTGGCTCAAAAGTGCAAAATCCAACGGCTCAGAGAGCGGCCCACATATATTGAACAGTTGTTGTTCAGCATAGGAGCCGTGGGTTCTTGAATATGTGTTGAAAAGTGATAATTTTAATTAAGTAAGTATTCAATTGAGGAGTTGAAAGAAGGGTAAAATTGGAAAAATTGTCATTAATACATACTCCCTCCATTCCTAAATATAAGACTCTTTAGACAATTTGAGAAAATTAAGGAAGTTGTCATTTTCACCTAAACTTCCAATATTACCCCACCTTCCCTCTCTCTCACTAATACATCATAAAGAAAAGAAAGAAAAATGTTGAGGGTATAATTGAAATAAATTGTTGACAACTAATAAAAGAACCTTAAACGACAATTAATTTGGATACCTAGATATCTCCTAAACGACAATTAATAGGGAATGGAGGGAGTACTTTATTTAGAAAGTGGACAGTTAATTTGGGACAAACAAAAAAGAAAATATGGACAGTTAATTTGGGACGAATGGAGTAGACAAAAAAATAATAGTTATTTTGTTATCATATCTTAACGGTATATTTGGATAACATCATTTCAAATCTCAAACTCTATTCAATCAATATTTAGTGGTTAAACTGATTATGAAGAACATTGTAGACCAAAGTGTTTATACTTATTTGTATGAGAATTAGTCCACGTGAATTATTCCTTGATTTGGGAAAAAAATATTATTTGTTTTAGGAAAAAAAGTTTTTTAACGTATGTTCCAGAGGGCAAAAAATTCTCTGTCCCCATTTATATGTGTTCCCGTGTCCTCAACCAAACACAATTCATCATGTGTATATATAATTGAAACAAATATTTATATAGTAAATTCTGATTGGTTGGGGATATAGGGACACACACAAATGGGGACAGAGGATTTTCACCTGTTCCAGAGGCACGTGTTAATTTGGATAGTATACGTTATATATGAAAACTAAAACTATCTCAGATTTCATAAAATTCAATTTTCTTATTTCAGGAGACTTTAAACAAATCAATGGGTAAAAGAAGTCATATTTATGAATGATTTGATTAGTTTAAAATCATAGGTAAAACCCTCTCCCAATTTTGGACTAAAATTTTTATTAGTACCAAGCCTAGGAATAGTTAGTCCAAACCCTTAAGAGGACTGAGATGCAATTTGAGAAAAGTTCATTAGACATTTGTTATGGAATTTAGGGGGTGTATTCAATCCGAATTTTAAAAGATTTTAACTGATTTTCAAAAGTCTATGGATTCTGCTGACTTTATGGATTGTTTTAACTCTATGCAGAGTCTATCAGATTTTATTAGATTTATTTATCAAGATTTCTTTTAATTTATAAAGTCTATAGATTATTTGAATAGCAGCAAAAAATAAAGAAAATACTGATTCAGTGGTGTATTATACAGATCCAAAGGTGTTGAATTTCCAAATTCAACATATGTTTATCAATCTTTTTTTTTGGAATTAAATTATTTTGTTAAAAATTTAAAAAGTTTGGCGATAGTCTTTGATTTTTTTTAGATTACGTAACTGCGTCTTTTTTGATTTATTTGTTCAAGGTTTGTATAATTTACATACTGGTATTTTTTTTCTTTGGTTTAATTAAGATATGTTTTGTGATAAGTTTTGTTTGAACTTTTTTTTCTCTTTGATTTTCTCTTTCAAGGAAAATGAAAATCATGTTTGAAAAATAGAAATTTGTGGTTAAATAGAGAAGAAATTGTTTGCTTTCTTTAATTTCTATTTGAAGATGATCAAGAAGAAAATTGTTTGGATATTATGACTTCTTTTTGGGAAATAAACCTTTCATATTGAGTTTTCTAACGATGTTAAAAAAAATCTTATTTTTTTTTTTGTAGTTTGAAATATTTCTTTGTTTTTCTTATAATTTTATAGAAATGAGATTATTAAAAAAATTGTAATCTAAGATAAAATTATTAAAGACACTTTAATTTTAATATTAATGAGAGAAATTCAAAATCTTGAGAAAAAAGAAGAGATTTCACCATACACATTTAAACCTATGAAATCCATCAAAATCCTACATTTAATGAAATCTATGATAATCTATAAAGTTTTGAATACCTCTAGATTTTAATGGACTTTTTAAAATCTAAATTGAATACCTCTAGATTTCATTGGACTTTTTAAAATCCAAATTGAATACATATGGATTTTAAAACTCCATACAAATACTATAAATTCTACATTGAATACACTCCTCTTAGTATTGTTACTTTCCATGTAACAGACGCGTACAGAGAGTATGAGGTGCCACTTTAAGCAGTTTGAATCTATGTGGAACAGTTTTTTTAATATATACAAAATATTTAAGGATAAGTTTTCTAAAACTTAGAACAGATATTTTGAAGTTTAGAACATGTATCCGTTAATATTAACCTGTCTAAATTTTAATTTAATGGACGAGTAAAGTTATGCACGTGCAAAATTACCCCATTTTGCACTGAAGCCACCGTTGACTCTTAAGAGTGGAGAAGAGAGGAAAAACTATAGGTGAAAATCGTTATATATAAACATGACGAATTGTAATTTGATGGGTACAGGAATATAGACATATACGGGGCATGTGATTTTTTTGCCAAAAAGTACTGTCAGAACAGATAACTAGGACCCACCACAAAGAAATCCTTACAAGCTCAATTAATTGCGAGTTGCGACGTTGTTATAATACAAAATAATCATTATTTCGTATTTGTACAATATCTATTAAGCTATTGAATGAAATTATCTAACAAATAAGTTAAATATTTATTTTTATTAAAAAAAATATAATAACGGTTAAAAGTTGTCTTTCTCCAAATTTGAACCGTAAGATAAAATATTTTAATGTTTCCCGCAATCTACACATGTGAAAAAATGTTATTATACACTATAATTGTGCCGCAATTAATGAGTGTAGTAAGTTAGTAACAGATTTTGAATGGTGTCAACAGTAGCGGAGCCAGGAATTTATCATAAGCGGCGAATTTTTTAGGGGATAAAATACAACATTTATAAGAAAATATCACAAAAATAATTTTTTTTATAAAAAATTCGTCGTTTATCAAATTTGGAGGGAGGGGGGCCCGCCCCCCTTAGCTCTGTCACTGGATGTCAAAAAGGTCGTAGCTCAGTGGGACTCCCCTTCGTTCACGATCGAGAGGTTATGAGTTCGACATCGGGTCACAGTGCCCAGACTACTAATCTCCTTTCCCTAACCCAAATTAAAAAAAAAAAAAAACAGATTTTGAATTTGACAGAAAAACTAGAAATCAAAGAATTCGATGAATTATTAGCCATTTTTGTCACCAATGTTGTTTGAAACAGCCACTTTTATCCTTTTTAACTTTTTGATCATTTTTGTCATCAATGTTGTTTGAAACATGATACTTTTATCCCTTTTTTCAAATAAAATTCTAAAAAAACATCAAAATTGATAATGTGGCAAAAAAACTATCATAATACCTCTCTCCTGCAGGGGTAAAAGCTGAAACTTATTGTATGAATGGCGGTGACGGATCCGGAACTCGACATCGGTGGGGGTCGAGGGGACGATTCTAGAAGGGCCCGAAATTTTTAAAAATACTACATGTGGTAAATTTTAGTAAATTTTATATGTAGTTTGGAGTATTTTATCAAGTTCGCCCCCCTCTCCAAATTTTTTTTTTTTGTATTTTGTCAAACAATATACAGCATAAAAAAATGACTGAGAATGAGATGTCTCGCGGGGAAGGAATTGAGACTTGAGAGTTGAGAGACAAGACTATTTTTTTATTGAGAAGCAACTTGTAAAATATCCCGCTGAAGCGAGAAAAAAAAATTCACTGGGGTCAAATGACCCCAGGTGACTCTAACTCGCATCCAGTCATCGATGAATGGGCTATAAGTTTCAGGTTTTACCCCTGCAGAGAGAGGTATTATGATAGCTTTTTGCCACATTATCAATTTTGATGTTTTTTAGAATTTTATTTGAAAAAAGGATAAAAGTGGCTGTTTCAAACAACATTGGTGACAAAAATGGCTAATAATTCGATAGTGTATTTGTTTGGCCATAAATAGAATCTTATCTTCTTCATTTTTTGCTGAATAGAGTGAATTGAATATAAGTGGAAATGGATGATGGGCCATTTCCACTTATATTCAATTCAGTCTTCATATGAAATGAGAAGGCTGTACTTGTTTTTTACAGTCCATCCTATGCAAAATAAGAAAAATTCTGCACGTGCAAAATAATTTTGGCCGTCGGATGATAATTTTAACGCCCCAAATTTAAATAGAAAAAAGTTGCGGTTGAACTTAAAAAATAAAAAAATAAAACTTTTTCTCTCTCTTCAAATCTGGACCGTTCAAAGCTATCATCCAACGGCCCAAATTATTCTGCACGGTGCGAAACTTTTTCTTTTCACCATAGGAGCCGGAGTGTGTTTTTTATCAGTTCGTTGGAGTTTTTTTATCTTATTTTGGAAGTAACTTATGATTATTCTAAAATTACTTCCATGTCATACATCAGCTATATAAATATAATAAAGTTAAAAAATGCAATATGCGTAAATTAAAAAAAGAAATTAACTTATCTAATAAGTTAAAAAGAAATTTGCCTACGTTTATGTGCATCTATTAGCACATGAATAACTTTTAGGATTACCATAAAGTATTCTTAAACTAAGATAAAAATAAAACTATTTATTCGGATATTCTACATTAGATTTTTATTTTATTATTAACAAACTGTCACATGTTAAAAAAATTGTAACTTGAAAAAAAACCGTGAAACTTTAAAGAGGAAGAGTCAAGCACAGAATTAATTGCCGCTTTGGTCATCAACGTATTAACGGACTGCCACTTTCATCCTTTTTAAAAAAAATTAACTATTTTCATCACCAAACTATTTACGAACCGCCAATTTCATCCTTCCGTCCATAAAAGCCACACAAATCGTGAAAAATGATGATGTATGCTAACGGTCTCAGTTTTTTGTCTCTATTCCCAAGGGTATTTTGGGAAATTTACAATATTTCTTCATCTTCTTCTCCTCAAACTTCATCTTCTTCCTCAACCCTTCTTTTCAATTCCAACCATGGACATCTTCATCTTCATCACCATTCAAATTCTCAGATCACCATTAGACTTTGCACATTCTACCACCAAAATAAATAAATCAAATTAAATTTCATATCTCTCTCACAAACAATTCACCTTTTATTATTACGAAACAATCCAATATGGCAATATACCATCAACAATAAACAATGTCTAAAACCTATACATCGCTTCTGCAGGCCAACAAAGCATATGCTAATTGCAAAAAAAAAAAAAAAAAAACTCTTCTCCACTGTTAACACCCCCACCTACCCCTCTTATATCTAATTCATTAATTTTTCCCCTAAATACCCTTTGTTTTAAGTAAATACCCTTCTATTACTTAAAAATACAGCAAAAATAACGAAATAAATAAATAAAAAGGGAAAAAAATGTTTAGAGAAAAATATCTCCAATGAGTAGTAACAGCCGCCGTAGTTATCTCCAATTTTTTTTGAGTTTTGCTATTTTCTTCTTTATTATTTCAATGGATTCCAGGTTAGCCCAGCTTCTCCTGGTTCATGGCATTTGTTTTTTAATCTTTTCTTTTTGGTTCTTGAATTATGGATATTTCTATGATTTTTTTCATTGTTCTTGAATTTTGCTGAACTTTGATTTAATCTTTATAGTTGTCGAAGCAGAAGTTCAATTCTAATTGCTATTTATCATTTTTTTTGTTCTTGATTTGTGTTTTATTTCTGGGATCGGCTTGCTTTGATGAGCTAATTTTTTTTTCAATGAGGGAGATGGAAATGATGCAATTTGGAAAGTTATGCTAAGATCTATTACCTTACCTGCTTGGATGTATAAAAGATTCAAACTTTGATATTGTTTACTTCTTTTAGATTTTAACTGAAAGAAATATATTCCATTGTATTGAGTAATGAATCACTCTAATTTCTTTAACGCTGATTGATAGTTTACTGTAATTTAAGCACTGCAAAAATGGAAAAGCAAGTTGATAATGGACATGAAGAAGAGCAACTTCCTCTGTGCTCACTCCGTATAAAATGGGAAATTTTCAACTCTCTCATCGGTACTCTCATAATCAAGCTTTCATCTTTTTAATAGACAAAGTGATGGATTTAGTTTCAATTAGCATACTTGAATATGTCATCTCTAGTCTTTGAAGGATTATTCTTAATTGGTGCAGAATTGTTTTGGCACCATTGACAAGGTAAAGATCTTATGGAAATGTCCCACAGCCACAGGAAGAAGATGAAGTTTGAGGAAGAAGATGAAGAAATATTGTAAACTTCCCAAAATACCCCTGGGAATAGAAACAAAGAATTGAGACCGTTAGCATACATCATCATTTTTCACGATTTTTGTGGCTTTTATGGACGGAAGGATGAAATTGGCGGTTTGTAAATAGTTTGGTGATGAAAATAGTTAATTTTTAAAAAAAATGATGAAAGTGGCAGTCCGTTAATACGTTGATGACCAAAATGGCAATTAATTCGTCAAGCACATGATAAAAATCTAAAAATAAGGTTCACGGCGATAATGTTGAATACATTTTGTTCAGTATTGATGCGGGACTATCTACGGGGTTGCCTTATACAAAGCATCCCTTATCAAACATAGAAGGTCCGATGACTAGACAAAGAGTAAGGAAAGTATCTTTATTCCGGTTCCGCATCAAGTATATAAGGAACATGTTTTGGACATGTATTGTATATTTTTAGACATGTGTTAAATTTTATGAAACACATGTTCTCTTGTTACGAACATTTATTTTAAGACTGCAATAAATATTCTTTCGGTATAAACATTTGTAATTAAATATGTAACACATTTGTACGTAACATGTGACCATATTTATCTCTCTCTCTCTCTCTCTCTCACTCCTTCATTCATTGGTGGGAACTGTACATGGTGGTGTGGGGTGGGTATCCTCCTACTCCTCCTCCTGAGCACCACAACCCAGAAGAAGAAAAAAGGTAATTCCCAAGAAATCTGTCCACTCCTTCATCTCTTTTACATTCCCACTTTAGTAAGATTTGCCCCTATTTTGATGCTCATCTTCAGTCTCCTTTTTGTTTTCTCTCTCACTTTTAGGGTTCTTGGGGTTGGATTCTTTCTAAGCCATCTTCATCAATACTCCACTTTTAGGGTTGATCTCTATCTCTCTATATATTAATATAGTGAAGTTAACTTCTTTTAGATGAGGGTTTTGGTTGCAGATTCTGTTGGTGGCTGATCCAAAACCTGAGAGTAGTGGAGTCAATTGCGGATTCACATTATTTATGTGGTGTTCACCTAATGAAGAAAGAATACATAATATTTACTAAAAAAATAAATTTATTTTTTAAGCTGGGCATGTGACTCTGGTGGCGGCGGCAGGGATTCTAATTTGTACTTGAAGATTTTTAATGTTTTTTTTTTAAAATTTTAGGAACAAGTATTTTTTATTGAATATAAAAACCCTTGTTTCTTTTGACCAAAGAATATTGGGGTTTGTACTGATATGTGGGCTAATGGTTGATTCAGGTGAAGCTGTGAGTGAGAGGGAGAGAGAGAAATGGTGAGACAAAGAATAGAGATAAAGAAGATAGATAACATAACAGCAAGACAAGTGACTTTCTCAAAGAGAAGAAGAGGGATTTTTAAGAAGGCTCAAGAGCTCTCCACTCTTTGTGATGCTGAGTTAGCTCTCATTGTTTTTTCTGCTACTGGAAAGCTCTTCCACTTTTCTTCTACCTCAAGGTCTTCAACTTCATTATATATACATATGGATATATAAATCCTCTAATTATTTATACATTTTGTGTGGTTGTTTAGAACATTTTAAGTGTCGAATTTGAAATTTATTGATTATTATAAGTTAAAAATGTTATGCCGATAACTTTAATTTCTTAGTTAATAGTTAAAAGAAAATTGATAAATGAGAAACTTAAGTAGATGAAGCATGTCCCCATCTTCTAGAACTAGTGAAAGATGTAAATCACATGATGTGCTTAAGTAGAAGGATGAAGCAGTTCTAATTAATGTGTGTATGTGAGAGGGAAGATGAAGATGCAGCAGATTCTTCTGTGCTTAATTATCATAAGAAACTTTGCACCCAAACAAAATCATGAGAAACTTAGAGGATAAGTATTGAGCAAATAAATTTGTTGCAAGTCTCTACCCGTGATCAAGAGGTCCCAGGTTCGACACCCTCGCCCTACGTGGGGGCAATAAAATTCTCCTCCTCTGGTGAGGGAAAGAATTAAGGTTGCTGGAAAAAAAAATTGTTGATAAAAAAATTATCTAGCTTCTAGGATTTCTTAGCTTCTTGACATGGAAGGATGGGTTTGGGATAAGGCAATATTTATTATTTGCACAATAGTACGTAAGAAAAATTCAATCATAAAACTGTCATTTTGGGAATAGTCTTACAGTTCTCTTACATGAATTGAACGGAGCCTATAGATAGACCCGTCCAATTTATATGAGAGTGTTGTGGGGGTCAGTCCACACGATCTTAGGATTGAGTGACTCGTAGAACGTGTCAGTTCTTCATCCATTTCTAATTTTCTATGATGGGATTTTACTTCTTTATCACATCATCATTCCTTCTGAAGAGAGATTGTTCATATACTGTTTTCCCCCCTTTAGATGTTGAATATGTTTGGATGGTGAAGAAATAGTTGACTTTCATGAATCCCAGTTTGATACAGTACCAGATCTTTTATGACATTAATTCTTTGTAGGATATTTCTAATTTGTACCTTCCCATATCGAACTATCCACGTTATTACAAGATTTTCTCTTTACTTATTCTGTAATGAAGTAGATAGTTCTGTACACAAGGTCTATTCATGTATCTTAAACTAAATTAGATAAACGTTAAAAATGAAAAAGATTATAATCAGAAATTTTGCAGGGAGTGTCACCAAGGGGTCTGGTGGTGCGACTAACCTCCTTACCTCCTTTCATTTAACTTCAGAAATACGTAATCTCGTCTCTAATTTTATTAATTAATAAGAGTAAGAATGCAACTTTGTAAACTATCCTTTTTTTTTTATTATCTAAAAAGAATCCAGAAATTCATTTAATTTAATTTGTGAAAACAGCGTGATGCAAGTGATTGAGAGGCACAATCTTTACTCCAAGAACTGTGAGAATCTTGACAATCTCCCTCTTCTTCCTCAGGTAAGCTTCTACTAATATTCATTATTATCTCCAATTAATAAAATGATTTTTCTAATGCGTGTTCCGATACATATTAATATGTATATTCTTATCTCC
This sequence comes from Vinca minor, assembly GCA_026122235.1. Lineage (NCBI taxonomy): Eukaryota > Viridiplantae > Streptophyta > Magnoliopsida > Gentianales > Apocynaceae > Vinca > Vinca minor. The sequence goes on along the minus strand of JAOCZM010000201.1, from coordinate 2,277,995 downwards.
AATTAATAAAAAAGTTTTTTCTAATACGTGTCCCTATACATGTTAATCTGTATTAACTTAATGTCTATAGTAATTTAAATTTACTCATCATGGTAATATATAATTTTCCTTTCCAGCGTGAGGATCGTAACCATGCATTGCTTAGCAAGGAGCTCATGGAGAAAACTCTTGAATTGAGGTATATATAATATGTTTCCATTTATAGACATTCTAGAAATATAATTGTGAAAATAGCTCATGAACATCAATATTCTCTAAAAAAAATCGAGAGGTGTTAACTCATAAGCTTATATAATCATTAGGTAGTTGATGTGAGACTTTATATTTTTAACATTCCCCTCACATTGAGGTGGGATCAATTTCAAGGTCCGTCGCCCTATTTTTAGGTCAAACAGGGACAGTTAAAGGGATTGAGTTAGTTACAGTTCATTTTTAACATGGTATCAGAGCCACCTAGTTCGATGTTGGACCCTTATTATTTTTTACGGTCCACATGTCAAACTCTGGTCGTGAGATTGATTAGTTTGTGTGCATATTTGCTTCTTATATGACTTGAGCAATTCTACCCCTCTTAAAGTGCCTTTTGATAAATTGAGTTAGAAGCGAGTCAAGAGTTGATTAATTATAAGAGTTTGTGATATAGGCAACTCGAAGGAGAAGAGCTGCAAGGGCTTAGCATGGAGGAGCTAATGAAACTAGAGAAAATGATTGAGTCAGGATTAAATCGTGTCGCAAGATCAAAGGTTTCTATTAATGTATAGTTTTATTTTCTTTAATTGGAGAAATTTTAATGTTAATTAAGTTCATGACATATATAAACATACTTTTGTGAATTTCAGGGTGACAAACATGTGAAAGAGATAACTTCTCTCAAGAAAAAGGTCTATTTCCTAAACTTTCATATGATGGTTTAATTGTTTTATGCATTTGGATCATTTTGTTAGTTGAGAATTACTATCTCGGAGATTAAAAGAGTAAATTATATGTGCGAGAAAATATGGGGTTCAAAATGAAAATTAGTATTTTTTTTAATTGAATAAAAAATTATTCATTAATCATAAAATAGGCGAGGTCATTACAATCAAAAGATAATTTGAAAATACAAGAAAATAAAAATTATACAACGGTTTAGACAATCATAATAACAGATAAAAGCCCACACATCAAGATTGGGTAAAAAACACTAATAATAGTAAAAAAAAATAAAAAAAATACATAATAAAATTAGTATTGGAATTTAGATTTAAAGTATAATGAATGAATTAGCTATGTATATGGAGTTTCTTATTATGGTTTATGTTTTGCTAGCTATTTGCTTACAAGAAAATATATGCAGGAAGCACATTTAAAGGAAGAAAATGGCAAGTTGAAACACAAAGTATGTCACATATAAAGAACTTACTATCCATGCAAAAAAATCGTTTTTTCCCAACTGATGACTGATGTTCCTAGTTTTAGCCCAACCATTCATAATTCGTCAGATGGATATCCCTTTAGTGCCACTTCTTCAGTCGTCATTATTCACATTTATTAAATAACTTATCTTATCTCTTCACTCTCCTATCTTTAGAATAAAGACGACTGTAAAAGTGGAATTGAAGGCAAATTCTGAATGGTTGAAACATACATTGAGACATCAGTTGGGGACAGACGACTTTTCCCCGCTACCCACCCTTCTTTACCTTAATTTCTTACACTTTTTTTTTCCAAACTTCTTGGACCAGTCCTTGATGATTATTCTGAGGTAGAATTTAATTGTTCATTGCAGATGGGAAGCAAGGTTTCTCATCTCTTGGAAACCAGTTTACCAGAAAAAGGCAATTCCTTGGATTCAGTGAATGATCGTTGCAACTCATTATTAATTCTGCCTCCTGATCTCAACGGCTCTCATGACACTTTCCTCAAGTTGAGGTAAGTTCGTCATTTCATATTTTCTGTAACACTCTTTATAATCTTTCTAATATATATATATATATATATATATATATATATATATATATATATATATATATATATATATATATCTATCTGCTAAGTTAACAGTGCACAAAAATACTTTATAAGCTTAATGAAAGAAGCATCGTAATATCCATATAAATCAAAATTGTTCTTGAGTCTACCTTCTTTGATGCCTTTTGGTTTTTAATTTGAGGGTATGATTCCTTAACAAGCACGACGGTATATGAGACTACTGTTTTAGTGGTATTTTATGAGTAGCCACTTTGTGCATTAATTGTTAAAAGTTAATTCAGTCTCAAATTCATCTGTTTCAGTGTTATTCTGAGAGCAACCACTTTGTGAATTTATTGTCAAATGTTAAGTTTGTCTTTATATACATCCCGCTAATACCCCAATCATTGATAACTTAATGGATTATGTTAGTGGTGTTGTGTTGTATATATATCTTCTAAGCTAAATAAAATAGACTCTAGACATTAAATACTACTCCCTCCATTCCTTATTAATTGTCGTTTAGGAGAAATCTAGGAGTCCAAATTAATTGTCGTTTAAGGTTCTTTTGTTAGGTGTCAACAATTCATTTCAATTATACCCTCAACATTTTCCTTTCTTTATAATATAGAAGTGAGAGAGAAAGAGAGGGAGGATGGGGTAGTATTGGAAGTTTAGGTGGAATGGACAACTTCCTTAATTTTCTCAAATTGTCTAAAGAGTCTTATATTTAGGAATGGAGAGAGTATAATTTAGAAATATTACAATAAGTGTTACAAATGATCTGGAATGTGATTCCGCTGTCTACTAATACTTGCTAAAAATGGCATGTTTCTGAATTTAATTTGGCAGTTTACAGTAGTCCGATTGAATTTCAAGAATGTTGAGGAGATGGGTTGCCGAAGAAGTGAGTAATAAAGCTGAGCATCAGTTGCTTCTAAATTACCCTATGTATTTATGATCCTGGCTATAACGTTTGCTCTATTTGTACTATTTCAAGATTTTTGCAACATATATATATCTTCTCCAATCAATTTGTTTCAGTGATATTGTATAAGAAATCACTTTGTGTATTTATTATCAAAAGTTAAAGTCGGTCTCATCAATCCCTCGCTAATATCCCAATTATCGGAAATCTAATAACTTATGTTATTGTTTTTCACCACGGCTCCAGTGCGGAAGGGAAAATGTTCCGTATGTGCGGAACATATTCTCACATGTTGGATTAAAATTTTGATGGCTGAGATTGATCTAAATAAAAATACTTTTTCGCCGAACACCTGTTTTCCAGGCAAAAAAATGTTTTGCATATATTGAAAAATACTTGTTTCGCATAAGAGCCGGATTGATTGTTTTTTTATATATCTTCTACAATAAAGTGGCCTCTATATATTCGTTTCACAATATAACACATTTTGGTCATTTTATCTCATTCTGTCTTTTTACAAAATTTATTTATTTTTCTAAAATTACCATCGCTTATAACCAAAATTCTATCATTCAAGGATTCATTGGGGTCAACAAGAGGCTTGCCCAAGTGGGTAAGTCTTTGGCTTGGGATCGAAATGTCCCCAAGTTGACACCCTCTCCCCCACAAAAATGAGGCAATAATATTTCTCCTCCTCCCAGTGAGTGCGTTCTCCTCCTCCTCCGGTGAGGCAATACTCTCCCCAGTGCATGGGGCATGCTACAATAGACCGATCTAGCAGTACTATCCGTCGTAAGCTCGCCCATTAGTGGCTTCAGGATTCATTGGGGCTCCTTTTTTGGTGTCTTATCGGGTTCTTTCTAGATATTTTTTTTTTTTGCTAAGTTGGGTTCTTTCTAGATTCACTTTCAATAACTCATCACTACCACCTTCTCTAGGGGTGTTCATTAATCGATTTTAATCGAAAATCGCACCACATCAAATTTAATTTTGGTGTACGGTGCGGTGTTTGGTCAATTATGATGCGGCTAAATACGATTTTAGTTGCCGCAAATTATTTTTCGGTGCAGTTGCGGTTTAGAAAATTTTAAGTTGTATCGCAAACCGCATTATGTACCTAACTAATTTTTTGTTTTTTATTTTAAAGAAAATATGGTATATTTATATAATTATATTTTACTAAATTTAATTTAATTACAATTAGTTATTTTATTAGATTTAAATTAGGGTTAGGATCTGATTCTCTTATTCTCACACTCATAAGATATTTAAATAATTTTATAAGTTATTGGTTTTCACCGCACCTAATTTCACCAAACCAAAATAATTACGGTTTGGTAAAATTCGGTTTGGAAGTTAAAATGGTGTTGTATGGTTTTAGAAAATATATTAAAAAACCGTATTAATAAATCGGTTTTCACCAAACCGCACCAATGAACACCACTAACCTTCTCCCTCCATTCCATATTAAAAGTCTCCATTTTATAATATAAATCGTTTAAAACATGTAGTAAAAATTAATTAAGCAAAAAATAAAATGTTTTTTTAATCAAAATATTAATATTACTCTTTTAAATATAATTAGTGGTATACAAGTTCTATTTAAAAGAGTAATATTGATATTTTGACCAACAAAATACCTTAATTTTTGTTATACATGTATTAAACGATTTATATTATAAAATGGAAGATATTACTAATTTTATGTACAAGACCAAGAGAAAACAAACTTACATCGAGGATGCCCATTTGAATTTGCGTCGCGGCTCCTATGCGGACCCTGAAAATTTCGTACAGTGCGGGCCACGATCTCAGCCGTTGGATTTTATACTTTTTGATCCAACGACTGTATCAAAATAGGGGTATTTTAGGGATAAACTTTGCGTGTTACTTTTTGTTCCTCTAACGAAGAACATGTGTTTTTTGTTCAGCCGCAACTTTTCTCTCTCCTCCTCGGTAACCCAATCGATGTGACGGTTGCGTGTTACTTTCTCTAACCAAAAACATGTGTTCTCTAAAGAATAACATGTGTTTTTGTTCAGCCGCAACTTTTCTCTCTCCTCCTCGGTAACCCAATCATTTATTTGTAAAATTACATATGTACCCTTTCATTATATAACATTTTTTTATTATTATTTTTTATTGTCAGCCGCAACTTTTCTCTCTCCAGATCTGGACCGTTCAAAATTTCATCCGACGGCTAGGATGGTTCCGTAGGTGCGGAACTTTGGGTGTTCCGCACAGGAGCCGGACTGATTTGAATTTGTGGAAACTTTTTTATAGCTGGGAGTTTCATGCACTGGAATTACTTTTGTATTTGAAACGTTTTTAATCATTGGGGATTCAAATTATTAATAGAAGGCCGTTTTGGTGATAATTAAGCGTGTGGTAATTAAATATTGGGGACTTACTGGGTACGAGGGGAAAAAACTTAGAATCTTCTTTTTTTCCAAAAAATGAGGAGCATAAACCTTCCTAGGTCTTCACGTTCGATCAACTGGCTTGTGTTCTTCATGTAACATTCAGGCCAAATGATTATGAAATTACGTTCATACTTTCACATATTGTGGGTAACGTAAGAGACCTCTCTATTTTTTTTCCCGGGAATTTTTAGAATAACCCATCATCCTCTCTTTGAAGGAAGGGACGCTTCCGGTTAAGAAATCAAAGAAGATAGGTAAGAAATCAAATAGGAAAAAATGCTTCCAAGGGCTAGGAATCTCTATCTAATGAATTAAAGGGGGTTCTAGTAGAAATGAAAGAAATTGCTTCTTCTCCGGGAAAAGAAGTTCACGGCCCATGGGCTTTCTACCTCCACGCGGCATTGCTCCGTCAGGCTCAGCCATCTCTCCAAAAGACAGTTTTTATTTTATTCCTCCGAATAAAACATGACCATAGGAATGGATACCACCACTATCTGACTATCTTGTATCCGGCGAACCCGATTAATCTGACGGGATATGGTGCAAATAAAGTACATTCTAAATAAAATTGAAATCTTCCGAAAACACAGTACATTTGATGGAAGATGTTCCCCCTATTACAGAGGGAGGCAGGGGATTAGAACATCTCCCAAGAAAACAACAATGATCCTCGGCCTATTTAACCAAGGTCATGAGCTACAATGATTTGCATTCCTATGAACAAAAGTGACCTTCCAGAGAGGCCTTCAAATACTGCATTTCCTCTGATCAGCTATCCAGATTTGAGTATAGCAAAGACTGCTTAGGAATTCATCAAGTCCGTCAAAGAAACCACTGGCTCCCAATTATATCCTCTTCCCCACTTGCTTTTCCATTTGTTGCTTGGTTTCACCTTAGCCTCATTGCCGAATTCTTCTACATTCATGTCCAAATTGCCAGATTGCATATCCTTAATCAAGGTTAAAATAGTTGCGAGAGGAGATGTGGATAAGAAAGGTTTGGGTTTGAGATTGGTACTCCTTCCTGCGCCACCATCGGTGTAAATGAGGCCTTTCTTTTAGCGCCTTTTGTTGTTTTTTTCCTCTTATCACTAGCCTCTCCATGATGCAAATCATGATCATCCTCCTCACTAGAGCCAGAGACTTCAACAAAAACATCCTCGTTATCCACATAAACCCTCGGACCAGAACGCTTCCTACCACCACCCACATTCCCACCCCTTGATCCCTGAACATTATTACTCGCATTCCAGCCCCTAACATTATTTGGATTTCCAGTAACCCCACTTTTCCCAAACCCTTGTGGACATGTAAACATAGGCGAAAAGGGCGTCCAATTCCCACCTGGACCCTTATATTTCTCCAAAGTGTCCATTGAAACCCCCAATGGCATCATCCCCCAACAACAAAAGTAAGCTTCTTGTCCATGTCCATCAATGATCTGTGGAGGATCCGGAATAACCACAGCTTGAAATGCCTTCTTACAATTTTGACACTTCAAGGCACATTCTGCATAAACATTAGGATACTCATACATATAATAACAGTATGGACAAGCTGTCCAAAAACTCAATTCCCCATCATCATCTGAAGCCTCTTCTTCCATTCTCCTTTCCTCCTCCCTCACATCGCTATTCTTCACATTTTCAGCAACATTACTAGTGTTCCCAGACACATGAACATGAACGTTATCATTATTATTATTATTATTATTATTATTACTATTACTATTAGAATTTTCAACAACACCAGGAAAATTATGAGTAACAGTAACATTTGTACCCATCCAGTATTCTTTCCTTTGCTGCTGCGGCTGACCCGCCTGGGGTTGGGGATGCACCTGTGGTGGTTGCGTTGGAAGCTGCGGTTGTGGCTGTGGCGGAGGAGGCATTGGCTTTGGCTGCCTCACTTGGCCTCGAGTCAAATTCTGTTGAGTCACCTGTTCTCGGCTAACATTTTGCTGGGGAAAATGTTGAGTCACTTGTTCTTGGCTCATTCCATACTGTGGAATCGGCTGAGTTACTTGTTCTCTAACCATTCCTTGCTGCTGCTGATGCTGAGGCATCACTTGAAAATTTATTTCAAAAGGATGGAAATTAACTTGCTCTCCGGAAACCATAGGGTTAGATCCATGACTCAGTGAGTTGAACTCGAGTTGAGACATAATTTCATTATCATACATACTTTTCGTAGATGGATTAGATAGAACTGACCAGGCATTCAACACAAGGGTAAAAGCATGATCAGCATAAGGAACGTTATTTTTCTGAGGGTTTAAAAGCGTAGCGAGTTCACGATACTGACTCGCTATGAGTTCCGAGTCACGAGTCTGGTGACCACCGAGTTGAAGAATTGCGTACCAATCGTGCTGGTTGTTGATCCGCTTGTCACCGGCGAGTAGAGTATCGGCTACGGCGATGATTTGGTCGGCGTAGAAGAGGTTCGGGTCGGATTCTCGAGCTCGGACCGCAAATGATTTGCTACCGACTAGGTCACGTCCAGCTAAGAGCTTCTCGGCTATGGCTAACCACCGGAGAGCTTCAGTTCTGGTAGCGCCGGAGCCACCACCGCCGCCGCTGCTGCTCGTAAAAAATGGAAGTTCCATTTTCGTAGTCAATTTTCTATTTTCTTTGGTTCTCTTTTGTCCAGTAAAGGTGAGAGAGAAGAAAACCTGTGTTTTGGGCGGATGAAAAGGGACACCACATACATAGCAGGAATAATAAAAAATCAAAAACTATTATACATTATTATAGGACTTTTTTTTTTACTAGAATGACACTGATTACGTAGAAATATTCGTGCATGATATTGTTTTGAGGTTGGAGGAATTATTTTGGCATGGATGGATCTCGAGAATCCGTTCTTTGTTCAAGGAAGGTTTTTCAAAATTCGTCATTGACTGCGTGAACAAATTTTAACACGTTGATTTACTTTAGTAGATGAAAGATTTTACGAATTCGTCTTTAAATGAATGAAATTTTTTAACTTTAGACTTCCCACAACAACTCTTTCTTCAGCATTTCACCCCTTCAACAACTGACAAAAACTCTCGTCGTTGCTCCCCTGCCGTTCCCCTCATTGATTATCATCGTCACCAAATCGACCCGAAAACCGAATTAGATTTATTTAATTATTTTACATCTAATCGATACTAATGACTTCATGCGTAGTTATATTTTTACGTTAGGATTAAGTCTTAAATCTAGATATTTCCTTTTTTTTTTATATATGTTGTGGTATCTTAACACTTGCATGAATTTTAATTCACATGAAATCATGGTACATCTATGTTATATCATTTTCTTACAAATATTTATATTGGTCATAACTGAACCGAATTTATATAATTTGGGTAAAATTATTTTTTTGATTAAAATAATTTGATTTGAATTTTATAAAAGTATAAGGAAATCGAATAAAAATCGAATTTCACCAAATTGAACCGAATGTCCACTTTATAGTTTCACCTAGCGTGTTAATGCGAGTTCGACAAAAAAAAACTAACTAACCATTTCATCAAAAGAAAATAAAACTAAACAACCGTTGAAAGTAAGAGCAAATAGTTATTTTTGCCACATAAATAGTTTTGTGTGCTATTTTTATCAAAAATAATATTTCGATATCTTTTCTATTACAAAAATAAATGCATGTGTTATTTTGTATACAAATAATTTTACAGTGCATTTTATGCCACAAAATTTTATGCCACAAAAATAGATTTATGTGCTAATTCTATCACAAATAGTTTTTGGTGTCTTTCTACCACAAAAATAGTTTTAGTTGATCTGGCCCGACCAATAACCTGATATTTGTATGTTGGGTTAATAGTCGGGTCATGCCGGATTGGAGGTAATTGGTTACAATTAGTTTGTTTGCCAATTTCATCTCTGAATTAGAATGCAATAGATAAGAGATTATTAGATTAATGGTCGAGTCGAGTTGATTTTGAATTGCATAGGTCGCATTACGACACTTATAGCTAGTACTGTGAAACGGGCCGGCACGGGCTCAAGTCAAAACGGGGCGGGGTGGGGCGGGCCTAATTTTTGCGGATCAATGAAACATATGCCCATACCCGCACCGCCCAAGGTCCGCGAGCCCACTGATTTTTTTTTTTTGTTAAATAAAGATTTACCCATTAATAATAAAATAGTTAAGGTCATGTGTACTTTTATTTTATTATGTATACTTTTTTTATTACCATCAAGCGAGTAGGAAATATGTTAATATATACTATATTATATATAATATATATATACTATTCCAAAAAATATTATATATAATATGTATACTTTTATTTTTACCATCAAGCGAGTAGGAAATATACTAATATATACCATATTATATATAATATATATACTTTTCCCAAAAATATTATATATAATATGTTTTTTTTAAATGAAAAAGCTCATGGTAGCCGCGATCCATGGATTAAACGGCGCAGTGCAAAAGCCCGCATTTTTGCGGATCAATATTTCCTAAGTCCATACCCGGTCCACGGCGGGGCGGGGCGGGCCGATCCGCGGGCTTTGGCCCACTTTGACAGCACTACTTATAGCACGTGGAATTTTTTTTGTGATAGAAAAAATACATTGAAAAATTATTTGTTGCAAAAATAACACAAAAAATTACTTTTATAATAGAAAAAATATCGAAAAAATATTTGTAACATAAATAACATATAAAATTACTTTTGTGAAAGAAATAGATATTTGCTCTGAAAGTAAATTAGTAATTATTAAACTATTAGGCGAGATAGTATCACTTTTAAAATTATAATAACTGGCGGATTAAATTTAGCCGACATTCATTTGCCCAATTGCCCATAACTTTGACCGTCCTCCAAAACCCTAATTTAATAGTTTTCCTCCCTTTCTAATCATCAAAACCCGCTTCCTTCTATCCTTCTCCTTCCCCGTTCCAAAACCCTAGCTCCGCCACAATGTCAATGTCGAAGAGCTCCAAGATGCTCCAGTACATCAATTACCGGATGCGAGTTCACATCCAAGACGGCCGTCAGTTGGTCGGAAAATTCATGGCCTTCGACCGTCACATGAATCTAGTCCTCGGAGACTGCGAAGAGTTCCGAAAATTACCTCCAGCTAAAGGCTCAAAATCCAAGGAAGAAAGGGAAGACCGCCGTACTCTCGGCCTTGTTCTTCTCCGAGGCGAGGAAGTAATTTCCATGACCGTTGAGGGCCCACCGCTACCTGAGGAGTCTCGCGCTAAAGCCACCTCCGCTTCTTCCGCTGTTCCTGGTCCCGGAATGGGCCGTGCTGCCGGCCGTGGCGTGCCAACTGGTCCTCTTATCCAGGCTCAGCCTGGTCTTGCAGGTCCCGTTAGGGGAGTTGGTGGGCCCGCTCCTGGTATGATGCAGCCTCAGATTTCTCGTCCTCCTATGCCTCAGGTGTCGGCACCACCAATTTCATATCCGCCTCAGGGTATTAGGCCACCTGGACAAATGCCACCACCACCTATGGCGCCAATGGGCAGAGGACCACCTATGGGTATGCCGCCGCCACAGTTCAGGCCTGGGGGACCTCCTGGGCATTATCCGCCACAGTTTGGACAGAGGCCCATGGGTCCTCCCCCTCAGATGATGAGAGGTCCACCTCCACCTGCACCAAGACCCGGAATGCCCGGTCCTCCACCACAGCAGCCTCCTCGTCCTGGTATGCCACCCCCTCCAGGTCAAGTCCCTGTATTTGGCCCTCCTCGTGGAATGCCCCCACCGCCTCAGAACCAGCAGCAGTAGTATTAAATGAGAATTAGGTATGGGATTGTTTTCCTTTCTTCCCTGTAATTCATGTTATTGAAGTTTTATGTTATACATAGTGGTTTCTTTGGGTGCAAATGGTTTGATTATCTGATTAAAATTAAGTAAAGGCTGTCATCTTTAAGTTGTTAGTATGTTTATGCATCTAATTCTGGGATATTCTTTGTTATTATCTGGTTAAGTTGCCTTACATTATCTGTTTTGTTGCAAGGTCATTGGTTGGGAATTCGAAATCCTGGGTATGTTAGGAAACTGTTATAGGAATTAACAACCTTATAGATGATATTTATTTGAAAAAAATAGAAGAAGAACATTGGACTTTGTTGGTTATATCCAAGTATTCACCTTCATATTTGAGTTGAGATACTGCCTCTAAAAAAGGTCCCGTCGTAATAAAGAGGCTGTTTCCGGGGTTTGAACCTGTGACTTAGCTGGTAGCAAGTTGCGATACTGCCTATATTTGTTTTTATTTTGTGATCAGTGAATGAGATCTTATTTCTTGGTTAAAGCATGGGTTTTGGAGCCACATATCGTCCTAAATTGTGTTTGAGGCAGGGATAAAGATCCAATACATTTACAATTGTATGGATGTATTTCGATGATAGGGCAACTCAAGCTAGGATGAGCTAAATGAGTTTGATTTTTATGATTTCATCCATTCTAGAACCATATGCATATACTTTTACTAAAATTCTTTTTTTTTGGTTTTGTGCGGTATAATATGTGCTTTATTGTCTTAATGTTTGTATTGGATCCTTGACTCTTTCAACATTTTAATTTTCACATGCGTTTGTTTTTAGAACTTGTTATGCATTGTTTAGCCTCTATTTTAGGCGTCCCTGTGAAAACGGTACTACATGCCTGTGTAAATTGTTACAAAATCTACCAAAGACCTATGGACTGTTTATACAGACTGTAAATTCTGGTTCTTATGCTGCCGAGTAGAGAATCAAATTCAAGGACTTGGGCTTTATGTCCAATGGAACTACTAGACTTGTAAAGGAGTGAAATTGACTAGACACAATTTGCCGGGTTTATGTCTGTAAATATGATGCCGACTTATATCTTTTCTCTCCCCTGAGCTAGAAGCATTTGAGCATGAACATAGATGGCTTTAACGGGTTTGCACTTCATCTAGGTACTTGGAGCTGTAGCTCAAGGATATCCTTAGTCCTAAACAAGGGTCTAATGCCACATGCCCGAACATTTTCCTGTAACTTTAGGTAGGATTCTATTGTTTCTGTAACGTTGGGGTTATTATGATCACCAAGGGATGCAAACACTAATGTATATGCTTGTAAAAGTTTTATTCTCAATTTGTCCTCGGTTATTCTTCCCTTACTGGAACACTGATTAAGCCTCCTTTCCTCTTGCTTGAAATGCAGGGAGGATATCCAACTACAGATCTGGATGTTTGTCGCCACTCACCATCTCAAGTCAGCATTTAATGGTTTGTATTAGAGAGAGATTATTATGTCGCTAATCAGGCTTCCGGTTGTGAAATTACTTAAGTATTTACGACTTTGACTCAGTATGTTTTTGCAGAATTGTTCTCGTCAACTTGTTATCTTATGTTGCAGTATATACATCTGGGTGACTTATGAACACATATCTTTCTACTGATATTCAATAGCTCCTCCTCCTTCCGTGATGCTTCTCTTGTGCGCGTACCTGGAAAAAAAATTATGTTAAATTAAACAAAAAAATTGAAATTCTCAAGTGCTCTTCTCAAGTGATATCAACTGTTGGTAAAATGAATTTGGAACTCGGTTTTGTTTGTCATGCCTTATCCGAAAAGACTAATAAAAGTGGCAAAATCAATTTGATAGTACAATGTTCCTCAAGACAATACTTGGATCAACATTATTTTACATTTTCATTTCTAATTCCAACCCAAAATTTTATTTTGGGCCTAACGTTTTCTTTCACCTTTTCAATTCCTAAAACCAAAATTCTCAAAAAAAGAAAAAAGAAAAAAGAAAAAAAGAATTCAATTGCACAATCAACTTTTAAGACTTTAGAATGAGATGAGAGATGCTATAAAAAATCGTTGGGTTCCAACTGATGTATCAATTCCTATCACAATTATTAAGAATTTAACATGTGTATATTTTCTCTAATTTCAATTCTTCAGCAGTTATTATATACTTAACATAGTAAATTATGAATCGTTCAGGCTAGGGGTGTTCATAAAAAATTGAAACCAACCAAATCAATCCAAACTGATTTTTCGATTTGGGCTGTGAATTGGACTGCTTTTGGTTTTGAATTGGACTAAATTAAAACTGAACTTTCAATTTGGTTTATTTTTTTTTATAATCCAAACCGAACCTAACCGAAAACATTAAATAACTGTTTTGTAATAAAATTTATATCATGACAAGCAAGCTCTTGAAGTGCTGAAGTAAGAGTTTGAAGAGTCACATATTGTATGTGGTTTAGATTCATATGAAATTTTTATTTTATTTTGAAACTAATAATGGTGTAATTTTTGTATTTTTTTGCTTTTTTTCTCGTAAGATAAATTTTTTAACTTGTGAAAACAATAGTCTTATTTTTTTTTTATATTTTTAGCAGCTAAGTAATTATATAATTTTTTTTGTTTTATTTACTTTATAATCAGTATATTTTGTATCTTCCGAAAATCAAAAAACCAAACCAAACCAAATCGAATGCATCGATTTGAAATTTTGAAAGGATTGAATTAGTTTTAAAATTTTTAAACGAATATTTCGATTTGGCTTAAAAAATCGAACCATGAACACCCCAGTTGAGACAGACAGAGACAAACAATTTTTTGCCGAATAGGACAATTGGGAGGACACGTAATCCCACAGGGGAGTTACCTGGCATTTTATTTATTTTTAAGAATAAAGCAAAAAGAAAAGAGCATAAAAAGGTATACATAGGCTAGGAAAGTTTCTTGCTCCATAATCGATGCTGAAGACTCGCTCGTTCATAAGCATTATTCGATCGTTTTTATCGTTAACTAACAAATAAACTTCACTCCACTTCTTCATCTTCTTTCCCTTTTGATCATCGACTATTTCCTGTATTCAATTTCCTTTTCGGGTAAAAAAATTCAGATTTTCGTTTTGATCATCAATAATTAAGCTCTATTATTATTATTATTAATATAATTAGAAATGGATGAAGAATATGATGTGATCGTTCTTGGTACTGGTCTCAAGGAATGCATTCTCAGCGGCCTTCTTTCTGTTGATGGCCTCAAGGTATTTAATTAATGCCCCATAATGTGTTTGATTTTCGTAATTTTTCTTGCAAAAAATCTTAGATTAATTTTTTTTTTCCATTTTAATACGTAATCTTTGATTAATTTTGTTAGATAACTCATGTTTATTATGAAAATTATGTTGTCTTTTAACAAAGGTATTACACATGGACAAAAATGACTACTATGGAGGAGAGTCTAGTTCCCTCAATTTAACTCAGGTAATTTCTCACTTCTTATTAAGTGATATCTGCCTCAGTAAAAAAGTCATTCGTCTGAGATTATACTTTTCGATCACTGGCGGACATAGGGTGGGGTAAGTGTCCCACCAGCCTAACCCAATTTTTTTATTTTTTTTATTTTATAGTTTTAGCTTTATTTTTGTAATACCCCATCCCGTGAGCATTTTTTAGTTTATTCATTTGAGTCAGTTTTTGATTTGAAATTAAATTTTGTAATTCGTGAATTATAGTAATAACACCATTTATATCTTACAATTTTGATTAAAATTTTAACAAGGTTAAGTTTGTAAAGAGATTAGATTTATTTTGTTAATATTTATTGTGCCCCTCCAAACTTTAAAGTCTACGTCCGCCACTGCCCGCGAGCAATAAGTAGGAATTTCAACTCAGATGATCAAAGTGTTATCAGATCTCAGCTGAATTAGTTAAACAAAAAATATATGAAATAATACAAAAAAATATCTACGTAAGTGGAAAAGTCATTCGCCCGGAACTATACCTCTTGATTTCTATATCCTCTCGAGCAATTAGTAGGAATTTCAACTCAGATGATCATAGTGTTCTCAATCCAGCTGAATTAGTGTGACACAAGATATCTGAAATAATATAAAAATATTATATTCCATTCATTTCAAAATAATTGCCAATTATTTTTATTTCTAATATTTCAATTTGATGCATCATTCTTTTGTCTTCTTTTCCATAGCTCTGGAAGCGCTTTAGGGGGGATGAACAGCCTCCTGAAAACTTGGGCAGTAGCCGAGAATACAATGTTGATATGATTCCTAAGGTATATAATGATAAGATGGTTCTTATTATTTTCTTTTTTCCTTCTAATATTGTCTTAGATTCTAATAAAAGATGAGAATTTGTCCATCCTATTATATTCAAATATGCATTTTCTCCTTAAGTAACTTAGTTTTTTTCTAGCAGACAATTTTATCATTTGAGATTTTCTTGCATGGTACTCCCTCCATTCAATAATATAAATCGTTTAGGATATGTAGGGAAAATTAAGAAATAAAAAAATAAGGGTTTTTTTAATCAAAATATCAATATTACTCTCTTAAATAGAATTATTGTGAAACTTCATCCCACAAGGGATAAATAAGGAAAGATGGAGTGGTATATGGGTCTAAGTACGCATGGTCACCCAAGGGTTGTCAAGTAAGGGGTCGTGCATGTTGTCAGGCTCATATGATTGCGGGCTCGCAGGCACGGGGCGTTACAATTATACAAGCTATATTTAAGAGAGTAATATTGATATTTTGACTGACAAAGTACCTTATTTTTTTTTTGCTTCCTTAATTTTCACTAGATGTGATAAACGACTTATATTATGGAATGGAGGTAGTATCAAGTAAAGCATTTTCATTTTCCATGTCTTTTTGACATTGTATGCAATGCTTATATGATAACAAAAGTTATACCCTTTCTCCTTTGGTAGTTCATGATGGCTAATGGTGCTCTGGTTCGTGTACTCATCATTACAAGCGTTACCAAGTATCTAAATTTCAAGGCTGTAGATGGTAGTTTTGTGTACAACAAAGGAAAGGTATGTAAATTAATAGGTTAATAATGTTTCGTGATAACATTTCCATATGTTTTTTCCCCTTAAAAAAGTTGTTATTTAAGACTCTTGTGTATTGTTATTGATTAGATTTATAAGGTTCCAGCAACTGATGTGGAAGCGCTCAAGTCTTCACTTATGGGACTCTTTGAGAAACGTCGTGTCAGGAAGTTCTTTATTTTTGTTCAAGAATTCGAGGAGAACGATCCAAAAACTCATCACGGGATGGATTTGAACAAAGTTACAGCAAGAGAAGTTATCTCGTAAATTCCTTGATCCTTGTAAACTATATATATATATTATCTCCTCAGATTATGCACATTTTGCAGCTTCATTCTAGCCAGCATCCGCATTTCTGGTCAATTTGTAATTCAGCTCAAAGTGTGTATATATATAGAGAGAGAAATTATAATTTTTCCCGTGCCCTATGCAGAAAATATGAACTTGAAGATGATACGGTTGATTTTATCGGTCATGCTTTGGCTTTACAACTTGATGATAGTTATTTAGACCAGCCTGCCATGGATTTTGTCAAGAGGGTGAAGGTTTGAATTATACTATCCCTAAGTTATATAACATATTGGTTACTCGAGGCTTCTATATAACATCATTCGATTGTTTTCTCGCGAATAAGGTCGCATTATTTCCTTTCCTATTAAGTTAAATTAACCTCGCGAGAAGGTAGAAGGTTACATGTATAGTCTGATTTATTTAATGATCAATATGTTTCCTGTCCAAAAGCTATACGCAGAATCTTTGGCTCGTTTCCAAGCTGGATCTCCTTACATCTACCCCATGTATGGCCTGGGAGAACTGCCTCAGGTTTTATCCTAACTTTGCACAACTTGAGAGTATATTAGGTTATTTCAGAAATATTCAAGGTTATGCATCAAATTTGCAGGCATTTGCACGTCTCAGTGCAGTTTATGGTGGAACTTACATGCTTAATAAGCCGCAATGCAAGGTAATCTTTTAAAATATTTTAGCACCAAATAATCTTCGTCGAGGTGAAGATTTAAAGTTTATTCTTTAGATCCAATGTGTACTTTCCTCTTGGATAAAAGAATTATGCTTTATCATATAATGTTAATAATAAATATCGTCTCATCTTTGTTTTAATTACTTGACTTTGGAGCTCATTATTTTCTGTACTTCTTCGCTTCATTTTGACTTCGGGAAGATTTCAAGAAAAGGGCTTGTTGCATATATGGCTTCTCGTATCTAACTTGTACTTAATCAATCCCTTTGATTACAGGTAGAATTTGATGCAGATGGAAAAGCAATTGGTGTGACCTCTGAAGGAGAAACTGCTAAGTGCAAGAAGGTTGTTTGTGATCCGTCATATGTGCCTGAAAAGGTAGCCCCTCAAATTTGACCGACTATTTTTCATATTCTTCCGTATGTGGCAACTGAAATCATATAAGTGCTAAATCTTTTCAGCAAAACATTTTCATAGTTCAATTTTGTTTTGTATCGCGAGTTCTGAAAATGAAGCGATTGACAGGTGCAGAAGGTCGGTAGAGTTGCTCGTGCTATCTGTATAATGAGCCATCCTATACCTGATACGAAGGATTCACACTCAGCCCAAGTCATTCTGCCACAGAAGCAACTTGGTCGTAAATCAGACATGTATGTGAACGTATACGTAAAACTCTTGCCGCTCTTTCTATTTTACATATCTTATATAGTACGAAACATTTTCCAAAAGAAACTTATTCGTTGCTTTATCTTTTGAAATGCCATATTATGGTTTGTGGGAAGGATATGCCTGAGATTTCTATGTTGTTTAGCATTACATATGATATTTGCTTTGACGGATTTGAGATTTTATTATTCTAAGCACTTATTGTCACAGGTATCTATTCTGCTGTTCGTATGCACACAATGTAGCTCCGAAAGGAAAATATATCGCTTTTGTTGCAACAGAAGCTGAGACAGATGATCCAGAAACCGAACTCAAGCCCGGGGTAGACCTACTCGGAGCCACTGATGAGATATTCTATGAAACTTTAGACAGATATGAACCATCAAACAATCCAGAAACAGACAATTGTTTTATATCTGCTGTAAGTTGATATTCTTATGATTATTACATATATTTTTACATCAAATGTTGTTTCTATAATTAGCCCTCCTAGAAGATAGAAATAAGTGATCACCTGCTATAACCGTGACTGCATATCAAGAACAAACGCTCTGCAGATAATCATTAGGATCTTGTTTTTCAGATGCTGAGGAACTCTTTTAATTCAAGTTTGTAAACTAACATGATTTTTTTTTGTGGATTCATCTTAAAAGCCTCTCTGTGATAAAATGCCACGGAAAATTTAACTTTCCTCGCGAATATTTGTCGATTTCTCTTGATTTTGTAGTGACTAATCAGTGCCATTATTTTCATGCAGAGTTATGATCCAACTACACACTTTGAAACTACAGTGTTAGATGTTCTTGCCATATACAGCAAAATAACTGGAAAGGTAAGTTTAGAACGGACACATAAACGCGCGAATATTTTATTGTAAGTTTGTATATATAGATGCATCTAAGCTCAGGCATTGTGATTATCCTAATAAAGAACAAATTTCAAGTTTATTTATTCGTAAACTAATGAATTTTTATTTTCATCTATCGCGGTATATCAGAAAACTAACGACGTTTCTTGTTGGTTCGTATAGATTCTGGATCTCTCTGTGGACCTGAGTGCTGCAAGTGTAGGTGCTGAAGAATAAAGCTTTCTGAAGTTTTAATTGTCTACTAAGAAAAATGCATTATTGAATCCTAATCTGAAACTAGCTTCATGTTTCCAGATAAGAATTTTGGGTTCTATTTTTGGTAGAATTTTTGCAATTTAACAATTTTAAAATCAACAAGTTTCCATTATTAGAATATAGAAGTAGGATTTTGCTGGGAATGGCATTGCCTGTTTTTTTGGGTATTAGTCTATGCACTTGTTATTGTTATTTCTAAACCTCATGAATTCCTTTTTTGGTTTCAAGAATCTTTTCCATTTCTTTTATGAGCTTTTTCTTGGTCATTTGGAAATTTCTCATCCATTGGTTACCTTGAAACTTAAAAGTTGTTAAGTGCTAGTTTGGCTAAAAAGTTCACAAAAAAAATAGCAAACAACAAAAAAATAATAAAATTTGGCTGAAAAGTATTCTTTTTTTTTAAGCCCGATGGGCGGTTGCCCTATATAGGGGAGAGAGAACTACTTCAGACGAGAAAGAGATAGCTCTAGAAAGGGAGATTAAAGCTTGACGTATGCAGGCGGAGGGTATTGAACTCACGACCTTGTCGTGGGTAGGCGCCTGCCCCACCGGGATAGGACACCATTGATTCCCTAAAGTAACATGACAAAGTGATAGGCTAGAAATACAAGAAGTGATGTTTGTCCAATTGAATATCTAGGGTGGAAGATCCCTCTAGTTTAAGGGTGGGAAATGTTATTCCTTCTGTATTGTCTTCTGTTATTAATATAAATTAAGATATTATTCATCAAAAAAAGAAAAATATTTGTCCAATTGAAAGGTCATCAGCTAAAAAAAACGGTCATCATCATCTCTAAAAACAAAAAGGTCATCATCTCAAAAAAAGATTTTATGTCCTTAATTTTTGTCTCAATTAATAGACGATTGTTATTTATTTACATTTCGCTGAGAATTTTATTATTTTTAGGTTATAATCATTTTAATTTAAAAAAATAAGTTGTAGATATTTTAATTAAAAAATTAATATATAAAAACTTTTTATAAATGAGACACAAAATAAGACAAAAATTCTTATCGCATCCATTTGGACTATGCGTTTTGAGTTTTGTTTTTGCTAAATATATGCGTTTTATGTTGGATACACCAGAATAACAATTTGAGGAAGTAGCCTTTTTTGCCCTCACACTATTTACGAAACTTCTCTTTTTGCCCAAAATATATTCTGTGACCCCGTTTTGCCCGCGCACTATTTACGAGTGCCGAATCTGCCCAAAATGGGCGGATTCCGACAATTACACGGTGGTGCTGAGGGGTATTAAAGTCAGAGCAAAAAATAAATTTATAATTAATTCATAATAACCCCAAAATTATCTTATTGTATCAATTAAGTTCCAGAATTGTTTTTTTTTCAATTGACCCATCCCATCCCATCCCCTCTCCTAATCCATTTAGCCCTCT
Organism: Vinca minor; assembly: GCA_026122235.1. Classification (NCBI taxonomy): domain Eukaryota; kingdom Viridiplantae; phylum Streptophyta; class Magnoliopsida; order Gentianales; family Apocynaceae; genus Vinca; species Vinca minor. The sequence goes on along the minus strand of JAOCZM010000201.1, from coordinate 2,257,709 downwards.
TCTTTTTCACCCTCTTCTTCTTCCTTAACCACCGCTCAAAAAATTCAAAGACATTCACCCATAGGGTTTCTACATGAATCTGATAGGTAATACCATTCCAAATCTTACCTCCCTCTCCAATCCCCCACCTATAATACCCATTGTGCATGAAATTGTCGAGACCGAATCTCTCCAAGAACAAAGGCAATCAAAATGCCCAAGAGTGGGTCACTGTGAAAAGAAAAGGATGTGCGAAGGCAGTAGTGGAAATAATTGATAAATCTATGCCTAGTACTTCTAGAACAAAAGGAATTGAAGTTATTGATATGTTTCATAAAAAAAAAGTTATTGATATGGAGAAAAATAGAGGAGAAGAAAAAGCTACTGATGCTTCTGGAAAAACAGGGGAAAAGAGCACTAATCTGGTGCTTCGCTTCAGCAGGGGCAACAAGCTGCGAAATAGTGACATCATCAGTGACGTCACCCCAGTTGATATCTGCCCAGCCGGTTGTACCAAAGGTGGTACAACACTAGATCCCGCCCCACCCTAAAAATCAGATTACCAGGATAACCAAGTTAGTCATTTTCTTCGTCTTCTTTCTTCATTGTGTTGATCATACCACTCTGAAAAGCCTTTCTCCAGAGCCTCTAGCATCAAGCTATGCCTACAACACTCGATAAATGGGGTTTTATGAATTTATTGATTTTCAGGGAAATTGGAGTTTTCAGGAAAATTGTATTTATGGGTTCATTCTTAGATTCCATGGTGATAGTGTTTGGTGGTTTTGATTCTTAATTCTTGTTTAGAAAATTATTTTTGGCTTCAATGTGTTTGGTTTCTGCAACTTTTTGATTTCATGGTGATAGTGTAATTTTGGGGTGGTGTTAAGGTAGAGAGAGGTGGTGGTGGCGGCGACACGGCGATTGCTACTGGTTGTGGGTGACGGTGAGAATTAATTGCCATTTGGGTCATCAACGTTTTTACAAACCGCCAGTTTCATCACTTTTGAATTTTTTTAACTTTTTGGGTCACCAACATATTTACAAACGCCAAAAATCATCATTCCGTCTAAAATTTATACAAAAACCGTCAAAATGGATGACTTTCTATGAGCGATTGCTTCATCTTCTTCATTGTTAAAGAGCAAAATTGGAAAAAATCCAAAAAGCAAGAACACCATCTTCAAAAATCAAGAACACGTTTTCAAAAATCAAACCCATCTTCATCTCCATCTTCATTCCCATTCTTCTCACTGCCCACCACTACGCACGTAGAGCTTCAAATTCATCACAATAACCCAGAAAAATCGCAAAAAGAAGTCCGAAATTTTTTTTACGCCATTTTTTCAGCCCCAAAAGCTGCGTTTTTTGGCTATTTTTTGAAGACTTGGAAGCTCTCATCAAGGATTTATCTTCTTTATGATGTTGGGATGGTGTTCAAAGATCGAATTTGAAGGTATTTGTTGGGTTTTTGCGATTTTTGAAGAAAAATCACCAAAAAATCGCAGCCTTTTGAGGGCGAAAAAAAATGGCGGAAGTTTTTTTTTCGCTCTAAAGCTGCGATTTTTTGGTGATTTTTCTTCAAAAATCGCAAAAACCCAAACAAATACCTTCAAATTCGACCTTTGGAACACAATCCCAACATCATAAAGAAGATAAATCCCTTGATGAGAGCTTCAAGTCTTCAAAAAATAGCCAAAAAATCGCAGCTTTTTAAGGGCAAAAAAAAATTTTGGACTTCTTTTGCGATTTTTCTGGGTTATTGGTGATGAATTTGAAGCTCTATGGTGGTGGTGGTGGTGGTGGTGGTGGTGGAGGAGAAGAATGGGAATGAAGATGGAGATGAAGATGGGTTTGATTTTTGAAAATGGTGTTCTTGATTTTTGAAGATGGTGTTCTTGCTTTTGGATTTTTTCCAATTTTGCCCTTTAACAATGAAGAAGATGAAGCACTGTTCATAGAAAGTCATCCATTTTGACGGTTTTTGTATAAATTTTAGACGGAATGATGATTTTGGCGGTTTGTAAATATGTTGGTGACCCAAAAAGTTAAAAAAATTCAAAAGTGATGAAACTGGCGGTTTGTAAAAACTTTGATGACCCAAATGGCAATTAATTCGTGACGGTGAAGAAGAAGAGGAGAAGGAGGGGTGAAGAAGAAGAAGAGGGGGAGGGGTGAACAAGGGGCTAAATGTATAAAAAATAATAAAAAAAAAAGAAAAAGAAAAGAGGGAGGGGTCAATTGAAAAAAAAGAGAAAACAATTCACGCACTCAATTGATTCAATAATATAGTTTTGGGTTATTCTGAATTATATATAAACTTATTTTTGCTTGGACCATAATACCCCTCATTTTGGGAAGATTCGGCACTCGTAAATAGTGCGCGGGCAAAACGAGATCATAAAATATATTTTGGGCAAAAACGGAAATTCGTAAATAGTGTGAGAGTAAAAAAGGCTAATTCCTCTAACAATTTTTATATTTTTGTAGGAATTTCTACTAGAATATCATAAGTGTCCTCAGATTTAACTGAAATAGTCAGACTAAATGTTTGACTCTAATATTAAAAGAAGAAAAACATTATATTTCCAACGTGCCCCGATTTATATATATTTAAGAAAATTCTAATATTGATCATATTCCGATAATGTAGACTATACGGTTCAGTAAAAATCATATGGTTCAGATTCATGCATTTAAAATGATCAATTGCACCAGGGTTAATATTACAAATAACCATATATATTTTTATATTAAGAAAGAAAAAATGTGAAAATGAAATGATTTGTACCCACTTCCTCTGAAACACTTCAATTTCCTTCCCTCTGAAGCTTCTTCTTCTGATCAAATTTACCTACCTTCCTGCTCGTCGGCGCCGGCGACGATCGTAACAATGGTGAAGCCGACGAAAGGCATTGGCGGCATTGACAGTTCGGAGAAGAAGAAGAACAAATTCTCCGTTTACGAATTCAGCCCCGATGATGATCGCGTTGAAAAGGACTCTCAAAAAATATTATCTAAATTCAAGACTAACAAACCTAGATTCTCCAGTTCTCCTGTTGATAAATACTGTTTCCTTCGTTCATGTACGTTTTTTTCCCATTTTAGTAAATTTATTTACTGTACTGGAGTTCGTATGATCGTCCTTATTTCAGAAAGGAAATGAAATTGCGTAAAGGATCTGTATTTGTGCGATGAATCTGATCTTCCTGTTTTCATTTGTTGCTCCTTGACGAGAGAATCGAACGACGGTGTTTTTACCTTAATTTCTGTGTTCAGAAAAAAAACTGAAATGAAATTGCATAAACGCTTTGTATTTGTTCATTCATATATGCGGCGTTGATCAGGACGTCTAATTATTTGAAGTATAGTGTTAATTTGTGCTGGTTTCAATCGATTGAAGAGCTTGAAGTAGAATCAGTTTCGAATTAGTGTAATGCTGTTGTAATTTTATGCTTTTGAGTATATTTTGAAGGTTGACTTGACTGGCAATCTTGTTACGTTGGTCTAGTTGGTGGTTCCTAAGGTTTTGGTAATGTAACAGAGGAGTTAGGCAGTCTTGTAGTGCATGAATGCTATGAAATGGGGAGTTGGCAGTAAGAAAACAATTTTGTTGAGTGTGTATGACATGATATGGCTTTATCTTCTATGATCAGAGAATTCCAATGAAGTATTTTCCGAGTTTTTCTTTTCATTTATTGCAAATTCTTACTCTTTTCCCCCATGCATAGTGTTACTTTCCATTCTAGGTACATAAAATCAATGGAGTCTTTGATTATTTTCAATTTTTCCACATTTCCATTTATTGCAAGGGTACCAGAAGAGGAGGTTATTTATCATTCATTCTTTTTAAGTGAGGCTAGTGGAAAAAATTTAGATTCAGAATGAGTTTGTTTTAGGAAAGTAAACACTCCTTTTGGGGTAAACGAAGATAAAAATCTCGATTATCAATTTGGTATGGAGGGGGTAATGGATTTTGAAACTTTCTTTTGCATAGTTTCTGTAGTTGCCCAAGGAGCCAAGAACTGTAAAAGTTCCTCGGAAAAGGAACTTCTAAATATCGAAGACAGTGATGATAACTCAGATGAGAAAATTAGTCCCTTGAGAGCGGCGAGGTTGCCAATCTTTTCAGATCATGAATCACCAGCTCATTCTCCTATTGATCGCCTTGACTGCAAATATTATCCTGCCAGAGAAAGATCCTACTTATGTGGAGGCATAAAGCCTGGAGGCAGGACTACCCTTGACAAAAGCTCTTACCCTCAAGTTCTGGCCAATGTATCTATCTACCTCCACTTCGTATTATGTGTATGAATAAGAGTTATGTCAATATGGTTCTTCAATAATTGCTCAATCTAACTTTTGCAGAATCAACCGCTTTGTGTAGATTCTGATGATGACCAAGGAAACGTAAATCCGTTGTCACCTATCAGTGTAGCTTCACATGATGGTTGCAGAATTCAAATGGGATCATCAGTTTCAGCCTCTAATGTTACCAGAAACCAAGGTCTTGATCACCCCTTTTTAACTGTTCATTGCTACTGTTATACTCATTAGAGTTCTTTTCTTTTGTGAAACATTTATTATTAGATACCATTATCCTATTGCAGGTTCATTAGAAGACCAATCATCAAATGACGTTTCCAGCACACTTGCCATGGTAAGCATAATAAGTTTCTCCGATTCCGAGATAAAGTTCTAGTCAATGAAATTTAACGAAGGGTGGGTGGAAATTTTTTATAATTCCTCAAAGTGACATAAATAGAATGTCCTATCCTACTTCCAACAAAAAAAAAGAGAATGTCTTATATTCGTTCCTATCCTGTCCTTCCCCTTAACTTATGGGAAAAGAAAACCATTTCTATTATCTCTTTAGCAAGTAAGCATGCACTTTTTTGCTTCCTCTTTCATGGGCCCTGAAAGCAAGCTATTCTTCCCATGCATCTCACTGAGAAGACGCTGAAAACAGTTTGGAATGCAAATGATGCAACTTGTGCCAGAAATAAGTGTACTGAATCAACATTTACTAAGAAATGATGTTCTAGAAGCTTTTGTGTCTTAGATGTATATCTTACATGTACGACAGTGAGGAGATGCATTAAAGGAACCAAATCTCTTTATCTTCGTTTTTCTCACTCTCACTCTTTCTCTTTCTTTTGTGGCTGCAATCATCTATTATATTTTTTATTCACAAAACTCTTTCCTGTAGTCCCCTTTTTCCTTTTACAAGAAACTGTTTTTTTACTTTCATATATTTTTATGTTTTGATTTGTAGGAAGCGGCAGTGATCGTGAAACCTGATATCCTTATTTTTGGGGAAATGTACTTGACAAGTGCTTCATTGTCATTTTCTGACAGTTATGTCAAGGTAGAAGGTATAATAGGCGGGACGGAGAATTCTTTTAGCTTTAATTGGTCAATTTCCAATATTGTAAAGATTGAGTCATCCTGGTATGGAAAGGTGAGTTATAGCAAGGTCATTCTTTTGTTGCAATGGTTTATGTTGCAAATAAGGAATTTCTTTGCGTCAGTTATAGCGCACCATTTATTTCAGGTTGAAACTGCTACGGTGGATCTCTATCTGAAGTTGGAGGATGAAAAATTAGACATAATCAGTGACAAAATTTCAGGTTTCTCCTTTGGTCCCGCTCTTCCTTTTTCCTGCTATTGCTTTTTTGGGTAGTGAACTATATCATGCTCTCAAGAGGATGGATCTTTGACTCACAGTTTAAGCACTTTTGTAAATGGTAAATGTTTCTCTTAGCTCCTTACAGTTAGTGGTGGAGAGCGAATGTCTGTTGGAGGTTGTTGGTGAGTGCTCCTATATGATTTATGTATTGAGGGTTTTATTGCATGCACAAGTCATGTACATATGTTGGCTATCTAGGTTGAGAGAAATGTGTTGGAGGCTTTGATGCCTTGTTGGAGTCTGGTCAGATTTTATGGTGGAGACGAGAAAAAAAAATGAGGAATTGAACTTGTCAACAGGCAGCTGCAGGTTGGAAGAAAAAGTGTAATAAGTGAGTAAAAAGAAAATGGGTTTTGTATATAGAGTCTTGCTGCATAGCTTCAAAACCTTTTGTTGCTTCACTTGAATAGAGGTAGGAAAGAAGGTTCAGGAGGGGAAAGAAATAGAGGCTCATTAAGTATAAGTTCTATGAATCTTATCCGCTCTCTCATTACCAGTAGTAGGTCATTCCAGTTAATGTTTTTGAGTGGAGGGAGCTCAGTTGATTGATTAAAATTATTCATCAATGATTTGATTGTGTGATTTGTATTAGATACAGTAAATCAGATAACTGTAGGCATATTAAATGGAACTTGTGCAAATGATATTTGCAATTTTGATCCATAAGATTCAGTGAACCATCTATTGGTTCTTTAGAAATTGTTTGCTTTTTATGTCGGCATCTTTCTATTCTTGGACTACGCCACAGAGGTTTTATGACTTCTTATGTTGTCTGCTTGCAATTATTGTTTCGACGTTGAACTCTGCTATTTTTTTTAACTGAATGCAGAGGTTGTAAAGTTAAATTTTGCTATTCGCGACCCTTGTTGGTCTGTGAAACAAGAAGCTATAAAATCTCTGGATACAATATACAAAGCCACCTGGAACACTGTTATAGAGTAAGTTCATGTACTATTGTTTCTTATATGCTATTTGATGGTTTTATTTTCTTTTCCCAAGAGAAAGCTCGAGCTCTATGAACTCTTCAAAGAATTTTCTATCCCTTAATACCGGAATTACTGTCAATACTCAATGACTTCCTTGGTAGTTGTGTAATACGTTGCAAGCTATGTTGTATGGCAGTAATCTTTTAGTCCATTAGAGAATAACATTTCAACCAATGTGGTTGCTGTAGGATCAGAAATTGCCCTGCATGTTTTATGGATTTTTTGGCAGCAATTTAAGTTGCATGGTTTCTTCTCCAAAGAGATTTCATTGAGTCACTTGGATTGTCCTTCACTGATTTAAAGCTTGTTTGTAGGGAAATGGGGGTTTCGTTTTGACTACCCATGTTTCTTATGGAAAATATACAAAAGTTTTTTGTTTGTTTAGTTGTCTTACATTTATCCCATTTAGCTACCAGAATGAAATAAAACTTTGTCTAGTTAAATGATGCACTTTTGTTGGAAACTTTTCAAACTTTTTTGTTAGGAATCATTGGCTCCCGGAGTTTTATGTCCCCTTGAAAGTTAAGCTGTTTCAGTCTTCTAAATATTGGGGGTCTTTTTCCCCTTATCACGAGTTTATTAATAATCAATTTTAAGTTTTTCCTTGCTTATCTTGCTTCCTTGTGAGCTTCTGTATTTTTTCTTTCTTTACTTTTCTATTTTTTGTTTTCCAGTTTTAAAGCACCAAGTTCTTGATGTATATAGTTTTTGTTTTGGTTGTATTCCTTTCCTTATGGAAATAAAATGGATGAGGACCTTGTTTCTGCACTATGTTTTCTGCTGTGAGTCTTTATCAGTCATATGATTCCCTCTTAAAGTTTTCGCTTTGTTTCTTTTGGTGTTACTCAAATCTCGACTAGTGCAGTTCTAGTAAAGCCTTTGAAGGAATTGTCTATCCTCAAGGGGATCCTGATGCTGTTTCAGTTAGTATGAAAGATGTTCAGCTATTGCAGCCAACTACATTCATCAATGACACTATAATTGACTTCTATATCAAGTAAGCTTCAATGGAAGATTTGCTAATTGTCCTTGTTAAACTTGGTTATGTTTTGTTTTGCTTGAACATTTGTTAAGAGCGTGATCTAGCTTTATAGGTCTTTGAAGAACTCGGTTGCTCTCCAATGTTGCTGAACATTTTAAGTGTTGCTTTCATGATTGTGGAAATTATTAGACATTTTGAGCTTAGTTCAACCATCTTGGACTGTGGATATTGATTTTAGCGTGTCAGAAATTTTCTATTAAAATTTCCTTCTTTATGATTAATTTTGGAATTACAATTTTGATCTGAAGAAAGTGTATCCTTGATATTGAGTGGAAAGTGCTTTTCTCTCTCATGGCCTGAATGATAAAATATTTCTTGAACCATCTTATTTTATTTTATTTTTTGATATTTTCTTGAACCATCTTATTGGTGTTTCTAGATTGGCTCTTGTTGCCCTTGTTTAATCAGTTAGCTCTTGTTTTTTTTTTCTGGTACCATTGAAGTTCATACGAACGACTATGTTCATTAATTTGATTAGAGTTGCAGTGTGCTTAAATAAGGGATGAAATTATGTTTTTGGAAACTTCAATGTCTGTTTAGCCATTCCAGAGAAGCAAAACTTATAAATTTGGTTATGGACAGATATCTCGAGCAGAAACTAAAACCGGAGAAGAAGCTTAGGTTCCATTTTTTCAACAGTTTTTTCTTTAGGAAGCTAGTTTCAGAGAAATCTGCATCAACAGCTTCTGAAGGGAAGAGCAGCCATTCGACGTGTTTGTAAATGGACAAGGAAAGTAAATCTTTTTCAGAAAGATTACTTGTTTATACCAGTGAACTCCAGGTTAGAGAATGGTAGCCAAGCTGTTTCAATGGTGTTGGCCCTTCATGTTACTCCTCTATAATATGGATTTTTCCCTTTATTACAGTCTGCATTGGAGTTTGGTCGTCATCTGTCACCCAGGGGAAGTGGCTTATTATGAAGGTAAGCTGCATGATCATTGATATTTCTCTTTGAAACTAAACTGGCAAGTTCAGTTCTCTAACCTGTGCTGCAGACAAAGATATGGAGAAGTCATTGAAGTTGCCCTGTATTTTACACATGGACTCCATTAAAGGATGCCACACAGGTTTCGAGAATTGTTTCCGAAGGTAAGCTGCTAATAGAGGTTTTTGGCAGCATTCAAGAACTTCCTCCTGAATCTAATGCTATTATTCCAATATCTTGCTTCAGACGACCGATATGAACTAAGAAGCATTCTTACCAGTCCCTAACTTTTTCTTCTCATATTTGAATAACACTCATCGTCCAATATAGGCTTCTCTCTCTCTTTGATGTACTTATTTTGCTGAAAAGGGTGAGTAAATCCTTATGTCAACAATGTTCAATTTAAATATCTTACTTTTGTTTTAGTCCAAATAAACTCTGAGATTGTTTTAACTCCTATGTCTTTTTCGAACATCGATCGGTTATGTGGCCATTTACAAATTTTGATAATTTGGACAGTATTGCACTGGTAAAAGTTGTCATGATCCTTGGAACTTGAAGAAATGAGTATTTGGTACATTTCTTTCTTAAAGAAATTCACCTCCATTAATGACTATAGGGTCAAATTTCTTTTTATTGTATTAGAGTTGAACGCTTAAAACTACATTCCTCTCTCACAGCTTATACTGTACATCGTTATTTGAGGTGATAATTACCAGCTTTGGATTTAGTGGAAATGTTTCTGTAAGATTTTCCTAATGCAGCCAGGGAAAACATTGACGATAGTCTTTGAAAGTAACGATGTTTACATACTATCGCCGGTTTTTTATTTATGTTCTGTTTGTATATACCGGTTAAAGGGGTGGTTTGGGTTATGGTTTCAAGATTCTTTTGGGCTTGTGACAGAGAACATAAAGTGTCTTCTTTGAATGAAATTACAGTTACCTACTGGAAGAGTGGAGAGAGAGACACAATGAGCTGTCGGAATATGTTTCTGCCAAGATTTTGAATTTGCCCTTTATATCTCTAGAGGTATTCCTGACTCTCTCTCTCTCTCTCTCTCTCTCTCTCTAGTTACGTATCTGTGAATTACATTGTGTAAGAGAACAAGATCATTCTCATATACAATTAGAACATGCTGATAATTGATAGTTACAGTAAGCAGTTGAATATATATCTCTAGAGGTATTCCTGATTCTCTCTCTCTCTAGTTACGTATCTGTGAATTACATTCTGTAAGAGAACAAGATCATTCTCATATACAATTAGAACATGCTGATAATTGATAGTTACAGTAAGCAGTTGAATATTCCAGCCTTATCTTAGATTGTGCATAAATAAGTTGATGGATGCAGCTCGTATATGAACTGAAGCCCCGTCTTCATGCCACAGTTAAAGTGCGCTGAGGAACTGAAATTGTTCCATTTTGCACTGCTTCATTTGTTTGTAATAGTAAATTGGTTAATCTTTTATTCTTCCACATCGTTTGTAATCAGACTAGAGATTCTACTAGTAAAAATGGTTTCTACTTTTTGTTCAGTTACCGCAGCAGGAAAACTCATTTGATTGTGGTCTCTTCTTACTTTATTTCGTGGAACGTTTTCTGGAAGAGGCTCCTGTTAACTTCAACCCTTATACTGCAACTTCTAGATTTGTAAGTTGCTTATCCCTTTCTAGTCGCTGCAATGAGCCTTTTCTGTGGTTAAGTGAGCATTAATAAAGTTGAGTGATGTTTCTTAGTGTTTGTGTATACTATTTGCATAAAGAGCTGATTCGCTCGCTGATTGTCTGAAGCTTTTAAAAGTTGTGTTTTTCTTCATTTAGCCAACACAATGGGCATGGGAACCTTTTGGTGTGAGACATCAATATTTAAACATATTGGAGTACGGACTTTCTTGATTAATATGAATATTTGCTGCCGTATAATGATTTTTCTCTTATGATTTTCTTGATAATGGCTAATGTTCGAAACCTAATTCTAATTCCAATAAAGTTTTGAGATTCACTATGTCAGTATGCTTTTCGTTCTTTATGTCAAATGGCCTTGAATAATGGGAGGGTAAACTAACACACAATAACGTCCTCATGTTGTAGTATAGTTTGCGACCACCTACTAGTGATATCTCATATGCAGAACAAGTTTTATGAACATGCTGTTCTTGATATTGAGGATTACCACGGAGGTCAACAATCTCATTATTTGAAACTGGTTGATCATTAAATAATAGATGACAATTTAGTTGAAATTTTGTTAATTCCTTTCATTGCCGATGGCCAATGGAAACTTGCTTCTGGTTGAGTTCAGTTTTCTTGTTCACAGCGGTGTACTGAATGTTGAAACTGACCGCAGTTATAGCTGCAAAAATGCATGAGTCAAAGAACTTTTCATTTGAAATAATTTATCTACTTGGTTTTTGAATTTCTGGTCTTTAAACTCGTATGATAAGGGTTGCATTTACTTTAAAATCATTCACAATAAAGGAGTTGGCTGTTAAAATAATTATTATGCTGAGAGTCTGAAAACTTTGCCTCGTATGTTCAGTTATTTTGACCATATGAATCCTGTTTCCTTGCTTCTGAAAAAGAAAAGAACTTATAACCAGAACAGAACTGATATGATCAAGCCAGGCTATACTGGATGAGGTTGCAAAGGTGAATTTGGATGGAGAATTAACTTGTGCAACCTGTCTTAGACTGTTCGGACCTTTTATCTTAGCAGATCTGAACCATTGTGGTCTGCCAGAGAGCAGATTGGTGGGTTAGATTGCTAGTTTCACCATTTTAGACCTAGTTTGAGTTGACAAATAGAAATCATAGGCCATAGCCATAGAACCGTTACGTTTTCTCTCCAGTAGCTTCTTTAATATATGCCTCTGATTTTAACCTTTTGAAGTTTTAAGCGGTATTACTAGTATTTTTCCTTCATGGCATTGCTTAATTCAAGATCTAGGCCTTCTGTAAAATGATGAAACCTTGTTAACTTTGAGAATCATATCTGCTTATTCAGTTGATAACCTAGTTGTGTACTTCTCCACTAGCGCAGGACTTGGGTCCCTCCCGCATGTTGCTATGGTGCATTGCATTATGATGAAGTGATTAAAATATGAACCAATGCTCTGATATAATAATGAATGTGGCTTCATTGTCAGATCCAAGTGATTAAAATAGATAGTATATGAGGCTTCTTGAATCTGAAGGATTTTAGAATTCATCGGATTTTATCGAGTAAACTAATGTTAAGTTTCTTACGTTAAGCTGATGGCATTTTATTGAATTCTCCTCACCTTTATTCCTCGACCTTTTCGTATGTCTTGTTATTGTCATTTGTTTTCTTGTAAATGATCACTTCTGTCAGAAGAATTTTGATAATTAAACATGAGTTCTCTGATCTGGAGATTATACATCCATGCATGTTTCCAGCTCAATAAAGAATGGTTCCCACCTGCTGAGGCTTCTGGCAGACGTGATTACATCAAGAATATACTGTACAGAATTTTCAACGATAATGTTCAGACAGAACCTCTAGTTGCCAATAGTTGTGAGCCTTCCTGCAATGAAATGGAGGGCTGTACTGGCGTAGAACTTCTACAGGAAACCGGTAATGGAACAGACCAGGGCAGTTACTCCACTCCAAATGCTAGTAAAAACATTCAGAGACCATCACAAGAAGTAACAACGATAGGGAATCTGCAACATTCTGGAGGACTTGATTTTGTTCCTGGGGTCTCTTTAAGTCGAGAAGACACCAGATGGTTTATTGCAGAAGGAACTTATCAACATTGTGGGCAATCGGAGTCATTCAAGCAATTCTGTAACATCATGTCACCAATAAAGGTAATTGATTTCGATGATAGGGGTGTGGGTGTTTCTGCTTTCTATTGAAGATCCGCATTTTTTATATACATTTTTTACTAGTCTAATGAAAGAAACTATTTGGTCTTAGTTACATAATGGTAAACAGCTATATGTTCATCCGTACATGTCACCCACATATTATCAACATGTGTACTGGTGTATATCATCCAAGTATGTTCTGAGGGGCTAGCTGAAAGTTGGAAATATCTTCCCTTATGATGAAATGGCCCACTAGAACGTCTTACGTATGTACTACGCCTTTGTTCTTATTGTTTTTTCTTTGGGAACAGGAAGAGGAAACCGTGGGAAAGCAAACACCTCTTCCATCAGACAAAGCCAGTAGCAGGTTAGCGGAGGTGACACCTACTGGAAGTTCTCTGCATTATGAGTACGAGAACGTGGAGATGACACCTGCAACACGTGCAGGCAAGTTTCGCTCTTCGTTAGAGATTCAGGATGAAGATAGTTTAGCACCTGAAGTGCTGCTGGTTTCAGCTTCTGATGAAAGGACCGGAGGGGATGAATCTTTTTCATTGTCAAGCAAGGAATTCTCGGCAGAAGTGGTTGAAGATTCTTACGAAGGTGAGACATCTGGTGTCAATGACAATGGAAATCACCCTTTCCATGAAGCCGTAATCATTGCCATATCTGATCAGGAGGTTGACTCTCCCCTATATTACTGATGTCGAAGCATATAATCCTCAACATTTGCAAGGTCAGTAGAAGAACAGGACGAATCAACAAAATCTAGGCTTTTGGTACCATTATTTTGCTCTGTCCCACATATTTTTCTTGACAGAGGCACAATGTATACATTAGTGCTCACGGAATGTACATCGGGACCTTTTCCATACCCTGCTGATGCGGGAGCCTTGTTCACTGGGTACGCTTTTTTTTTCCTTGTGGTTTTTGAATTCTACACTGAATAATGTGGTATGTAACACTAACCGGAGGTTACATAAACTAGCAGTAATTGTTATTTAAGTGGTCAAGTTCTCAAATTTAGATTTAGTTGAGCCATGTAGAGGGAAAATAAAATAATCTCACAGTGGTGATGTAGACTGTACAAAAAATATAACCTTAGTTAACTAAACCTCAGTCTAATAATCAATCAGAAAATAAGGCAACAAATAGTATGAAATCGTTCATAGATGTCATCTTTGTGCCCTTCCACCAATCTTGGCTGACCAGCGCCATGGTATTGGCCTGTCATAGTCTCTAAAATGAGGGGTCACTCAATCATAAAACCGTTTACCGTTCTTATGTGACTGGTTTCACAGTCTTCTCGTGAATTGAAATTATCTCACATCTGCGGGTAGACCCGCTCAATTCATGTGAGAGGATTGTGAGGCTAAGGACGTTCCTAGAATTGGATTTTTCCCAATGAGCACTTTAAATTCTCAAGCCCTTTCTTCAATCAACAATGCTTCAAGTTCTTCCCTACGCTTTTCTAGTTCCTGATGTTATGAAATATTTGTTACTAAATTACATTAAAAAGAAAATCGAAGCAAGAATTTGATAGACTTTGCAGTATATTTCACCACACCAAATTGCTTTAAGAAAGATGCATTACCTCCAGATCCTTCACAGCTTGATCCCTAGGGACTTCTTTCTTCATACGAGCACGTTTTAGAAAGCCAATGCATAATAAACCCTGAAGATCAACAAAGAAAATGAAAGTATGAACTAAATATTCTGAAAATACAGAGCAGATAAGGAAGTTCATTCATCAAGAACTATAATCTCTGCTAAAAGATTAAACATATGTTATTGATCAGATGTAAAAATGAACTCACGAACGTTAGATTCGTTGATGTTGAATCACAAATCATGTTTCTTCTTAGATAGGAGCTATGTTACCTTAGACTCGGGTACAGTTGTCGGATGCGGGTACATATCTGTAAGTGTCAAATACTTATACCTCTAAAAGTAAGGGCACGAGGACACTTCTAGAAACTCAGACACGAGTACATGGATACGGAAATAATTAGGGGCATATAAAAAAATTAACGAATTAACTATCTTTTATAAAGGGAAATATGCCTTCACTATAGGCATGATGAGTAAGATCACCTTTGGAGATGCACTTAGTTCTTGTCAAAGTACCCAATATTTTTTTTATCACATCCGATAAGGATACCATACCCACACCCATGTCGTATCATGTCGGGCATAGGTGCGGTAGCCAAAACAAAGAGTCCGGGTAACATAGGATATAGGATAGGAGAAAGCTGTAAAAAATCCATAGTCACATATATGGTTATACTTGTAGTGAAGCAGATACAGTTGATCACATTGCTCACCGATAAGATATAGACAAAACCACAGGCAAGTAATATGTAGCTTGAAATTTTCTGCAAAAGTATAAGCTCCTGTTTTTCTCCAGCAGACTCTGGATAAGCTCTTGTCATGACCGCTACACTGGAAAACACACCAAGATGGAGGGGAATAAATATATGTTTAATAGAACAAGTTAAAGATATATATTAACTACTTCCTTAAACCCTCGAGGTTATTCGTTAAGTGTAAAGAGAGTTGAAGATATAGAATTACTGAGTTGCATTTAAAATAAGATAAGTGCAGAGTCTGAATTACAGTGGAAAATATTGTATACGTAAATTTTCAGTAGAAGAGATGAGACATACAAGATCTGCAGCATACCCCTGCCTGCCCAATACTCCAAAACCTGCAGACATATTGATGGAGTTTGTCAGATACATAGATTAAAATTCGTTCGCATCCTATGTGACACGGTCTCTATAACATTCCTTTTATAGAAACTTTCATTCAAGTATTCTAAATTATATTAGATACTTTAATGAGTAAAAATACTCAGGAGTGTCAGTCCGGATCTTATGCGGAACTGTTTTTTTGGGTACATACAAAACCTTTTGAGGCGTTCCTCACAGTAAAAACAGAACATGTGTTCGTTTTAAATTAATCTTAACCGTCAAAATTTTAATCTAACGGACGAGGGAAATTCCGCACGTGCAGAATTATCACCCTGTTACGGACTAGAGCCAGTGTTCACATGGGTTGATTAAAAATGCATGAAAGTTATCAAACTCTATAAACTTCAGTACTCCACCAATCAATAAATAGATTAAAAAAATTAACATCAAAACAGAGATATTGAAGAATGTACAGATAGATCTACAAACGAAAACGTTTATTTTTTTTTTGCCGACAGTGACTAATCCTTTGTCACGGGGAGCTTTTCGAAAAGGTAGATAGTTTTGACGTAAAATGCACTGCATTCTAATGAACATGAATCGAACTCCTGCCCTCTGGGACGAGGTGAGCTACACGACGCCGCAACGACGGATGGTTACAAACGGATAAGTTGATTGTTCAAGATTTCCAGAATATGCAATTTCTGCAGAAATATTATCCCAACAAAAATAAATTAATAAAACAAACCTTCCAGAACTTGAAGATGAATTCCCATTCCGTCTCAGCAACCACAACAACTATAGCAATCAACGCCGCATAACACCTGAATATCCCATCAAATATCTACACATATTTCCACAATAAACTTTCCAATTTTTAGTAAATCCAGAAAAAAAAACCAAAATAATCAGTAAATAATTCAAAACTGTTGATTCTCATCTACACACACTTACATCTAATTCCTTCCTGAAGGATCGAACAGCTGCGAGAACGTTAACAACAATGCAAAGAATTGCAGCCAAAGCAGTTATCAAACTGAAACATCTACAAACCACTAAGAACGAGTCGGCTTTCGCAGACCGGCCACGGCCGCCGCCGCCGTTGATCCGCGGCGCCGAAATCTCTCCATCGCCGGTAGCGTTCGTTGCCATTTCCTTATACAGTTATTTTCTCTCTTCTCTTTTTTTGCTGGATTTTTATATAAATAATTTTCGAAGCTCTAAAACAGGAAATTAAAAGCTTAAAATTGAGATTTTTTTTTCCCTTGAAAATATAAACTAATTATTTGTGTAAAAATTATTCGATGAAACTGAGATTTAAGAGGAGATCTCCATTGTAAATATTAGAGGTTCTTGACTGGTTAGTGAAGACATCCGTCGGTGACTGCCAGGTGTCAGTTATTTTATGGGGACACACGGACATTATTCGGTTAGTGTTATCCTTTTCTTTTTTAATTTTTTTTATCCTTGTGTGAGGTTATAATGGTCTGGATTATCTATCAAAGACGATTAATGTAATTGATGTAGTACTTCTGATGTGAAATAATAATTATGAATTTAAATATTTAAAGTTTGATGTACCATCCCTCAATACATCAAGGTAAGAAAGAGGAATACTATTCAGTTGAAGGCGGGCCATTTATTAATAGTCCTCAACTTTTCTCTAGTGTCCATGTAAAATTCCTAAGAGATACAAACAAAATAGCTTTAATTTGGATGTATATCTATTTAAACAACTGTATTAGATATTGGATATAAAATATTTAAATAATTGTTAAAATTTTGCTGAATACAATATTTATTAACGCTGAAATAAGAGGAATTGAATTTGGTGTTGAATTACAAAACAATTGCGATCATTAGATGAAACAAATTGATGATAGACTTTTTTTTTAAGTAAGATGGGTGTTCTCAATTTTTGTTAGAAGGGGTTCTCAACATATTCCTAATATGTGTTTGAAATATGGAGCTAACATATGTTAAACACTAACAAAATTGTTTAACACCTGTTATAATCGTGTTCAGATACCAATTAAGACATGTTTTACATGTAACAAACGGAATCCAATTTAATCTTAAATGAGGGAATCTTATTAAGTTAGTATCGGTTAATATAAGGTTTTTTCTGATATGGACCAGTTACGTATGAATCTTATAATCCAAAATTAGTAACATCATACTATAATTGTCTCTCTCCTCATTGTACAGTAATGTGACCAGTTCAATCATGATCCAATGTACCCGCTCCATATGAGAACTGTAAATTCGTACTCATCTCTCCAATTATCCTTTTCATCCTCCTAGCTGATTCTTTGACCCGCACAAGTAAAGAAGAGAAGCAGACGAAAATGGAGTCCAAAGATTCGAAACTGCAAGAGAAAGTTGTTCTTTCTGCAGAAAATGGGAAGGCCGACGGTTCCATATGTGGGTTCGAATCTCTTCACCGCCTCCTTCAATCTTCTCTCAGCCCTCCAGTTTTCCAGGTCATCATAATTCATCATAAAGCTTTCAATTTTGATCATCACATTATCTGCTTTTCTTTTTAGATGATTTCTTGATTTTGGAGGAGGGGAGGATTAGAGAGGGAAATCAAGTATTGGGATTTGAATGGGCAGATTTTGAGTATGAATTTGGTGATTGATTGACTGAAATTAAGCTAAAATTTGAAACATTTTAACTCCTGTGATCTTTTCATGTAATGGGCTCTCTTGATTTCGTATGTATAGGAAGTTAGTCGATTGCTTACTGGTTTAAATTGTGGAAGACCCCTTGGATCCCATTGATCTCCCATATGCTGCCAATGCTCTCTCTTCCAAGCATGACTTTGATATTCAGGTAATCATTTTTATTCAAGACTTGAAGTTTGAGGTTGACAATTATAAAAGTATCTTCTCTTAGATGATTTCATGCTAGGGGTTGTCTTAGTTGAAGTTTGAGCAGTTTTATTGCATCCTTAATTAACTCGCTATTATTTTTATTAAGGAGATATGCTGCTATCAGTGTGATTTCCCATTGGAAAATAGGATTACTTCATTCTTATGTTAGTATCTCATCTCGAAATTCAACAGGGCTGTGATAATTTCTTAAAGCTATGAACTCTAGGAAGCTTGAATTGAGAAAGGAGAGATTATGACTTTTCACTTTGCACTTTAAGAAAAACCCGCTTCTTAGATAATGTAGAAAAATCATTTGATTTGCAAGAAAGTATTGTTCTTTTTCATTGTTTGGTTGTATGTATGTGTTATTTGCTTCACTCGATTATATTCGCCTTGATCGGAAGTGAAAAAAGTTGTCAAGAAACAGGATCGTGATACAGAATGTGCACGGATTTATTGAGCATTTTGATAATGAATACACGCCTTCACTCATTAGGACTGTTCGTATCCAACAGGATTCATCGTCTTGGAACTCTTTTTGGCAATTTGAAGTTGCAACGAAGCATCTAGTCATGTTATACATTTTCTATGCAGGGCTATTCCTTTCGTGCTGACCAGGAGTCTCTTAGATCACCTCGAATTGTCAGGGTCGGTCTTATTCAAAACTCCATTGCTCTTCCAACGACTGAATCTTTCTTGGACCAGAAAAGGGCCATTTTTCAGAAAGTTGCACCAATTATTGAGGCTGCATGTGTTTCTGGAGTTAATATACTTTGCTTGCAAGTGAGTACTGGTGCCATCTATAGGTTTTTTGAATAATGTTACTTCAGATCTTATGTCTTTGACCGATTGAGTACCACTGTCTTCAGGAGGCATGGACCATGCCATTTGCCTTTTGTACTCGGGAGAAGGCGTGGTGTGAATTTTGCTGAGCCGGTTGACGGTGAATCAACACAATTTCTTCAAGAATTTGCCAGGAAATATAACATGGTCATAGTCAATCCAATTCTTGAAAGAGATATAAAACATGGGGAGACTCTTTGGAATACTGCTGTAATCATTGGCAATCATGGCAACATAATTGGGAAACATCGGAAGGTAAATCTTAAACTGAACTAGTATTTTTATCTTTCTCGGTTTCATGGTACTGTTGTGTGCTCGGTCATGAAAGCGTTTGTGATGACATTTGCAGAATCACATACCTAGAGTTGGGGATTTCAATGAGAGTACATATTACATGGAAGGAAACACTGGGCATCCTGTATTTGAGACAGCTTATGGAAGGATTGGTGTTAATATATGTTATGGGAGGCATCACCCTCTCAACTGGTTAGCATTTGGGCTGAATGGTGCAGAAATAGTTTTCAACCCGTCAGCTACAGTCGGCGAACTCAGCGAGCCCATGTGGCCGATTGAGGTATCCCATTCTTTCCTGGATCTGTTGAGTTCATATCTCTTGGAAGACGTTAAATTTGGACGTGAGACAGATTCCAATGTCCAATAATTCCCCAAACTTATATACCCCAGGGGGCAGCCACCTTAATCCCGGCTTGTTTTTTTTCTTTTTTTTCTTTTTTTTGAAACTTCCGCGATAGAAGTTGGTGTTCGTAAAGCTAAACTAAACTCATGGAGCATTATGTACAAAATTTCCTGTGTATGGTTCTACAAGTGACTGAGTGAGCTACTTGTACTTCTAGTACTCATAATCGCGTCTCTGGTGTTTTGTAGGCTCGTAATGCAGCAATAGCAAACAGTTACTTTGTTGGTTCAATTAATCGTGTTGGGACAGAAGTCTTCCCCAATCCATTCACATCAGGTGACGGAAAGCCTCAGCATGCAGATTTCGGACACTTTTACGGCTCTAGCCATTTTTCGGCACCTGATGCTTCGTGTACCCCTTCTTTATCTCGTCACAAGGATGGCTTGATGATCTCGGACATGGACCTGAATCTTTGCAGGCAACTGAAGGATAAATGGGGTTTCCGAATGACTGCTAGGTACGACATGTATGCAGATTTACTGACTCGGTATGTGAAGCCTGATTTCGAGCCTCAGGTCATTTCTGATCCCTTGCTACATAAGAACACTTCCTAGATTTTTTCCGTTGAATCATCTGTAATTGAAATGAATGAACAAAAATAACTCTTTGTCAATGATCGAGTTTTGAATATGTTTATAGACTTTCGATTCTGAACAGAACGAGTATATTGTGAAGCCAGTTATTTTTATTTTTATACACTCGGGAACAGAGATGTGATTCAAATTCAGAACAAGTATATTATTCGAATCTATAATGAATAGACTGATGTACTATCTCGTTCTTAAATAATTGATACATTTTATTTTTTTTATATGTTTCAAATTATTTGGTACATTTCAAAATTTGATCAATTTGTCATGTTTCTTCCAACTTTATCATTAATCAACTTTATTTAATACTTTAGTGTTTTCAACAATTTCACACTTATCAACTTTATTCAAAATGTGTTTTAATTAAGGGTAATTTGGATATTTTTCTGTAATTATTGTCTTTTAATCATTTTCTTTGTATATGTGTGAAAAGATGAAATATATCAATTATTTATGAATGGATGTATTAATTGCTAAGGTGAGCGTCACTCTATATATGCAAACTTTTTAGGAAAATTCTGACAGATAATGTCTAATGAATTTATAGTTCAGAACTCTTCAATTTGTAATTTTGTAATGACGTGAATAGTTTTAAGTTACATAAAAACATGGTACATGTAGTAAGAAAATTTTCAATTTTTTATTGATCAATACAATACAGATCCCTTTCAGATGAAAACGTGGCAATCACAGACTAGAAAGCTCTAAAGACAAAAGCAAAAGTTTATGGTAGAATCTGTTAATGGAGGGAGTGAGAACTTGATAACCACACGTTTCTCGTGGCCACATACATCCGGATTTTACATATCCACATGACCTACATTTTCCAATTCCATAGAAAAGTTAGAGGATGTAAATTAAGGTGACTCAAGCGGTTCAACCAGGCGAGATGACTTGTCTTAGTTCACCACAAAAAACCTATTTATGGGTTAAAATTTACACACTGCGATTACTAAAAAGGCGTCCTTTGTTCACAATATACTATTCCGGAACTAATTAGGCTGAATTTTACATATCCTCATACACTTGTAAATGGTCACTATAAAAACTAATTGGATATTTCATGAATGACCGAAATGAATTACTCAATTAACAACCTACTATATTTACATAGAGGGAAAACGAGAAATTACTAATGATACAGGAAATAAGGAATTACTATTAATGCTATTTGGAGGAGATTTAAAAAAAAACTACTATCTATGAATTTCAACATCAAGACAAACTAACTTAGACATAACTAGAAAAATATAACCATTAGATGCCAATAGAAAAATATAACCCGTAATAAGAAGATCTGAAGAGTTGAAGTCCCGACTGAAGAATTGCGCTCATAAGTGAGAGAGAAAGTGCACTCACGAAGAGGAGAAAGTCCTAAAAAGGGAGACATTTAAAACTTGGCCCGTGTATGGGGAGGGTATCGAATCCACGACCTTAGAATCGTGAGCAGGCGCCTGTCCCACTGAGTTAGGATACTTTTGATAAGATCTGAAGAGTTTAATATAACTTAGACATAACTATCGGAGCAATCACAAAATAAGTGTATTTCACAAAATAATCTTTACCCATGCTATTATAGATTTGATCATTTGAATGACACTATGAACACTTGCATGTAGCTCTTATCTGCTACTACTACTTCCTCCATCCCTAAATAAGGTTAACACTTGAGTATTTCACATGAATTAAAAAATTACTAAAAACAATAAAAAGTCAAAGCCAAAAGACTAATATATCCTCATTAAATACATCTTGAAAATTGAAATTGTGGTAAAAAAAAAGTAAGAAGAGAGTAAAAATGGTAAAAGTTCATTAAATTTTTATTGATAGTCCAAATATTAACCTTATTTTGATAAAAATTTGAAGCCCCAAATGTTAAAATTATTTGGGGATGGAGGAAGTACTGCACAGATAATTCACATATGCTATCTGAGAAAAAAGAATAATAATTACATACTACTACCTTCATTCCTTACTATAAGAATATTTTTGATATGGATTAGGTCCACATGAACCTTATGGTTCATAATTAATCACGTCATCACAGAATTTTCTCTCTCTCCTCATTCTGTAGTTAGTGATGTAGCAAATTCTGCATCACATGGTCCAATGAACCTGATACATATCAGAATTATCCTTACTATAAGACTTTTACTTTTAGACCTGTAGTGAAAATTAAGAAAGCAAAAAATTAAGGTATATATTATTCACCAAAAAAAAAAATTAAGGTATATTTAAATCAAAGTATCAACATTAATTTCTTAAATATAACTTGTATGCTATTAACTATATTAAGAAAAAAATATTATTATTTTAATTTAAAAAACATTTTATTTTTTACTTATTCAATTGCTGGATTTGACCCTTACAAAAAAACAATATTCTAACTTCGATCTCTAGGACAATTGGTTGAAGTTGTATATATCTCACCGTTTACGAGGGTTTAATTCCCACGACGTAGACTCTCGTGAGATCTTCCCTTAGGTGCGTCTGGTTTTCACAAAAAAAAAACAATAGTCCGGGCACTACTACGATTTCAATGTGAAACGTTTTAAATTCAACACCTCATAAAGAAATCACTTTCTTATCCAATTCTTCTCTTCCTTTCCCATCTACTCCTCCTTACCATTTTCCTTCTTCCCCTCAAATTCCCCGAACGACGGCCATGGCCATGGCATCCATGAGTCCAAAAACTCTACCATCTTGGTCGACTCGAATAACCGACCCGAATTCTCCTTACCAATTCAATCCTGCTCATCCCTCCCAATTGAAGCTCTTTTCTTCGAACATCAATGCTCAGAATCTATTATCATCTCACTCTGTTACTAGGTTTCCCCTTTGCTGTAATAATAACAATGACCGTGTCAGCGACGGCGGCCAATTGGATAATTCATCCGATGATGATGATGATGAGGAAGAGTGGAATCAGCGATGGGATTCTGGTATTAAGGAAGCTTTTAGGGATGCGATTAAGAAATTTGATGGATATTTGAGCTCGTATTTTAATCGGTCTAAGCAGAAGAGTGATGGTGGAAGAGCTATAGAGAGAGAAGCTAAAGCAAATGTAGATGGAATTGAAGACTGGGATTGGGAAAGGTGGCAGAAGCATTTTATTGACATTGATGAACAAGAGCGCATTCTTACCACACTTAAGGTACTTTTCCCAATCTAACATTTTTCTTCTTCTTTCTTTCTTCAATTTTTGGCATTTATTCATGTCTTGAAGTAGATCTAATAGGAAAGTTATAAACTTTTTTAATTATTACTACCTTCATTCCTTATTATAAGTTGTTCCTTATTAAAATTAAGAAGCAACAAACAAGTTATTTGTTAGTCAAAATATCAATATTACTGTCTTAAATTTAAATAAGACTTATACCACTAATTCTATTTAAGAGAGTAATATTGATATTTTGATTAAAAACATATTTTTTCTTGTTTCCTTAATTTTCGCCACATGTCCTAATTGACTTATATTAAAGAATGGAGGGAGTATTATTTTTTTGGGGGGGGTGGGGGGAAGTACTGAGGTTTAGGAGAGCGTAGCAGAAAAGAATAAGCATGAACTGGATAATTGAGCCTAAATTCTATAATTTTGAAAAATGGGATTATGAAGCCTAAGCCTTGTACATGATTTATTAAGAAAGTTAGTTTTTTTCAGTTAGAGTTGGAGTATGTCTTGTATAAGATACTTTTTGTTGTTTGAGTACTGGAAAGGGTGTGCAGATCATAGGATAGTGATTATTATACGAAAAGTACATGAATCCATGTCAAAGTATGGTAGTAATGTCAATCTGTTCTCCTGTCGGAATGAAAATTGGTCAGAATGAGGAATTAGAGGGTGGACCTATCTGTTGGCCATCTGATTGTGTCCGTGCATGACCAAGGTGACTTTTTTCGGTTTGGTCTGGGTGGGTTAGTGGCGGAATGGGGGCGGTGAACAGTGCAGGAAGAAGTCGAGCTGTCAAAGGCATACAAGCTATGTTACTCGGACTCGGGTACGGGTGTCGGATACGGGTATGTATTTAGGTGTCAGGTACTTAAACATCTAAAATAAAGGATACGGGGACACTTCCCCAAATTTGGACACGGCATCGGGATACGACAATAAATTTCAACCGTCTCCCAATATTCCCTCCCCATGTGCTAATTAATAGTTAAAAAAATCCAATCGTCTCCCATTATTCCCTCCCCCATCGTCTTTCCCTCTCCGTAACACGAATTTCTTCTATTCCTCCTAACAAATTTGCAACTAGTACATATTTAAATCACCAGCCAATTCGATGCCTTGTTTGACTCCTATACCTCTCTGCATTCCATCTTCCCTTCACTTATTGCTTGAATTTTGTTCAAGCTCCTTCATCCGCCCAAACTCCAATCTCCAATAGACGTACCTTTGATATCCAGCGACAACAACAATGGGTGTCACAGAGATGGCGGCGATGAGCTTTCAAGAGTTGGTCAAAGTACTCATTCGCAGTTGACCATGTCAAAGTACCCATACCCATACCAACGTCGTACCCTGTTGACACGGTACGACACGACTAAACGGAGAGTCCGAGTAACATAGCATACAAGTATAATGTTTATGTAGGTTTTCTTTAACATTCTTCTCAAGATGTGGGGATGACAAGGCACGAAGTCAAATGATAAACTTAAGGTGTAGGTAGTGATGCAATTTAGAATACTTCGAAAATGACTTGAATAAGATGGATTAGTGACATGGTCTCAACACAGAGAAGCGAGGTAGAACATCGAAATATCCACATGTTGATGCTTGTATCGGTTATTAAACAATTCAGACTTCGGATGCTCTTGGAGTTCTCCTCGTGTTGAAATATCCTAAAATGGAGGGTTTTAGTGGCAAGTTTGCAGTTTTATATTCATTACGAGATTTCATATCCAAAGTTCGCCTTCTTTGGTTTCTGCAGCATTTTTCTCTCCAAAAATACTCTTGTCGTTTTAGCAAGCATAGAATGGCCAGATCGGTTTAAACATATATCTGCATTTGCTGTTTGCTTAATCATAAATGTTCCTACCAGCATCAACCTAACTACAACATTTATTCACCATATATCCATGTGCATATATACCAAGGTGATGTGGTACTCATGTCTTCCCATAATTTACCCTGGTCAATGTATCCTGTCTTGACATGGATTCCATCACGCATTGAATGATAGTTCTAGATGAAGGAAGGAGATTTTGTTTTCTAGGCCTTGTGTTTCCTAATGTTCTGTTTCGTTAGAATACTACCAAGTACTTTTGGTTTGTTTGGTACTTGTGTCAACATGTTCCTCTTCTTTCTTAACTAAGATAATAAAATATTTCTTTGAACAGTCTCGGCTAGCTAATGCTGTTAATAAAGAGGATTATGAAGAAGCAGCCAGAATTAAGGTGGCAATTGCAGCTGCAGCTACAAATGACACGGTTGGCCACGTGATATCACATCTAAACGTATGATTTCATCTACTCTTTGTGCTTTTTTTTTATTTGTATCTTGTCTTTACCGATTTATCTTTTTAGTTCTATACTGTTGGTATGCTGAACTTCACTACAAAATGCAGAAAGCAGTTAAGGACGAGCGCTATGGAGATGCTGCTTCCCTTCGTGATTATGCTGGTACTGGATTGGTGAGTTCCGGTGTGATTTTGGAGGATATATAATGTAGAAAATGCAGGGCCCTATATTCTTAAATAGTCTTGTGGCCCATGTTGATGTGTTAGTGAAAGTTGCAACAACTTTCTCAGTTTTTCCTGACTCAGGTCAGGTCCAACTTTCATGGGACCTGACCTTAGAAAAAAGACTCAATTCCATGTCCAGTAAAAGATAAGAACCTGCATGTCTATATAATTCCGTAAGAAATTCAGCCTGGGGCTAGGTATGGAGGAAACATCAGTTGCAACACCTCACTACAACATTTCTTGTTATATCCACGTGCCTAGAACATCCAATATGAAATGTGTTTCAGGTCCATTGTGGAAACTTTGACAGGCCTGAGTTCCCTGATGGACAAGTACACTGGAGAGAGTAACCAAAGAATTGGGGAAAAAGTTTTTTTCCCGGGGAAATATCATTTAAAACCTAGGTATATCTATTCTAGTAAAGATATAGATTAAATTATGACAAATTAGAGATAATCACTATTTATACCCATTATCTAACTTTGAAAAGAAAGTTATACCCTTTATCTTTTTTGTGTGCCATATATAGCCAATACAATTTTCTAGGTGCCATTT
The DNA here is from genome assembly GCA_026122235.1 of Vinca minor. Classification (NCBI taxonomy): domain Eukaryota; kingdom Viridiplantae; phylum Streptophyta; class Magnoliopsida; order Gentianales; family Apocynaceae; genus Vinca; species Vinca minor. The sequence continues at coordinate 2,231,316 of JAOCZM010000201.1, read as the reverse complement.
ATACCCAAACAGGCGGAATCGGATGATAAGAGGACGAATCGGACAGCAGGATTCAGAGGCGTGAGTAAGCACCTCGGTGAAAGCCGATATGCGTCTTCCTCAGTTGGAATGATTTCATCTCCGGCAAACCAGAGAGACGATTAATTGCTTCTACGGCACGACGGAATCCTCATTTTGGGTATAAATGGCACCTCAAAAATTATACTGGCTATTTATGGCACGCAAAAAAGATAATGGGTATAACTTGCTTTTCAAAGTTAGATAATGGGTATAAATAGTGATTATCTCGACAAATTATATCCTTATATATTCGAATAACAACCTGGTTAAATCTTATTGGTTTTTGTTTTGCTAATGCTGTATGCTTTCGGGAGGAAATTGTAGCATATGCAAGGTTCCTTATCATTTTCACTTCTTGTTGAGAATATATTTTTGCCCCATTGCTTATTTGCTAGGTAACACAATATGTTTCTTGAACCTGGCATTTCAGGTGGGATGGTGGGCTGGAATTTCAGAAGATGCTGATGATCCTTATGGTTGTATTATTCGCATAAGTGCAGAATATGGGCGATATGTGGCCAGAAGTTATAGTCCTCGGTAACTATCTGCTCACAACTGAAATTTGGAAATTTGTTTATAAAATTAGATTAACTTGAACATTTGCCAATTGAATCTGCAACTTTTGATGGAAGATTACTTTTCCCAAGAAACCGCCATAGTCTCTTTGTTTTCATCATCAGATGTACCTCCTCAGTGTATCGGACTCTTTTACTCTCATTTGAATTTATTACCACCACAAACCAAGTTGAGCACTGGCCATGTTAAATTAGTTACAGTATGCTTTTTGTCCTCTATTGTTTTTTTCCCTTTCCTTTAGGATTTAGGGAATGTTGCCGTGTTTCACCTCAAAATACAGGATTTCTAACTCACTATACTTGATGGGATTCTGTTTCTATATATGATATTTTTTCATTTGGCAATGCCGCACGGAACTTGTTGCAGTCACCTATGGCATATCTTTGCATAAAAGTTTCCATGTTATCATTATCGAACTTTAAGTCATTTGTTGAGTTATTCTCCTCTTTTTGCTGCATGTTGTTGCTGTGCTCATTAGTTTGTAACATCCTATATTCTCTTCCATTATTTAATACAAGAATCTTGATGTCTTTATGTTGTACTTTTATCAGGCAGCTTGCGGCCGCCATGGATGGTGCACCCTTGTTTGAAATATTTTTTACAACAAATAAGAAAGGCGAGTACAAACAGCAGGTGCCTTTCTTTCCCCATATGCTTGTGATGTGCTAAATCTTGTTGTCACTGATTGTTTAAGCATCAAAGTATGCTTCATTCTCAACTGGATAATGAGAAGAAATTGGACAATGTAAAGCAAATTCTGCAAGTACTACCTTCATTGATAATCTGGGTTTTACCTTTCCTAGTCTTCTTTGCCAGTCAGATAATTTGTTGCTCATTCCCTCTTGTTCTTCTTTTAGTTCCAGGCAGCTTCTTAATGATGATACCAGCGTTTCTTCTTTCTCGTTTGAAATGCAGCTTCTTGCGTATAAATGTTTGAATTTCAGTTTAAAAAAGGGCTGCAATTATTTCTTCAGTAAATTTTTTTCTTTTTCTGGAAGCTTACTTTTGTCATGAATAACCACCCCTTTTCTGTTATTTTAGGCAGTCTACTTAAATCGGAGGAAAGATCCCCAAAAAATTTCCATTCCTTCCACCAAAGTAGCAAGTGCTTCCAGTACGTTTGGCTCACTTGGTCCAACCGAGAATGAAGGTGACCTGTTGGAAGAAACTACTGAAGATACAGGAAATAGTGGTGATTCAGACGAGGATTCAAGTCTTGAGAATACCTTGCGAGACCTTATCCCTGGAGTGAAGGTTAAAGTTTTAAAAGTAACAACACCAGGTAAAGTGGACAGAGAATTTATATCTAAGGTAGTTGAACAAATAATAGAGGAAGAAGATGAAGAGCAGGACTTTGACTTGGAAAGCGTTGATGTTGAAGACGACGATAAAAGCGAAAATGATGAAGAGCAAAACGATGTTGTGCTAGACGCTGATACTGGAATTTCTGACGGCGAAGATCAAACTCAAATAGCAATCAATGTTGTTCTAGACGGCCTGGTAACAAAATTTCCCAGTGGCCCACGTCATGTAGACTTGCTTCGGGTGCCAGCAAGGCTGGAGAAAAGTAATCACATGTCATTTACCTTTACTGTAGAGGAAGATGACGATAAACTGGTGTCTACCGTTGATGGAAAAGCTCCATCTAGTAAGAAGGCTAAGGTTCAAAGTCAACATACTACAGATCATCTGATGCTTGATCTTGCAAAGTCTATTGGCAAGGGCAGGATACCCATGAAGGTTAAACTTGTTAATTAAATGGTTCTATTTGGTTATTTGCTCTTTTGACATGAGAAAATCTTGATTTGTTATTAAGCTCTTGAATTACAGGTCCTAAGAGATGTAGGTGAACTGATAAATCTCACAATTAGTCAAGCTCGAAATCGTCAACCACTGTCTGGATCAACAGCATTTAGTCGCATTGATGTTCCTGGAACACGGGACCCTCTGAATGGTATTGGTTTTGGATAATGTGCCTCAGTAACTTCTGGTTCAGTACAACTTTTCCATTGTGTTTGCTGGGCATTCCTGCCTTTTGTGCCCATAATCTTAACAATTATATTGACAGAGTTCTGTATATTCACAGGACTATATATTGGTGCTCATGGGATTTACACTTCCGAGGTTATCCAGTTAAGGCGCAGATTTGGTCAGTGGAAAGATGATGGCTCTGCGAGGGACCCTACAAATCTTGAGTTTTATGAATATGTTGAGGCCACAAAGTTAACAGGTGATCCTTATGTGCCAGCTGGCCAGGTAATATTGGTTTTGAAACAAGGTAGTGAAGATTCCTGTTGGGTTTTGGCCCATATTCACTGGATTACTAATTAGATATAAATTAGAATAAGAATTAGTAATTAGGTGAATTACTAATTACGTGAACTCGGTGGATTCCTAATTGGATACTAATTAGGTTAAGAATTAGTAATTAGGTGAATTACTAATTACGTGAACTCCTAATCCATTTAGCAAAAGGTTTACTACTCCTATATATGTGCCTCTTATAAGAGGATTGGAGGGGGATTTATTTCCCAACAATTCCATCTCTATTTGCACTTATAGTTATAGTTATCAATTAATGTTTTTTTTTTGGTGTTGGGGTGGGGTGGGGATTTAGTGTCTGTAGAGTGTGCCCTGTTCATGCACTAATGGATGTGCTTGAAAGCGCTATAATTGGCAAATCACGTGATTTGACATTACTGCACGGCATCCTTTACCTGAGTTTCTGGCCCAGTATTTCCTTTAGTAAATCTGCGTTCAGCTCTTATTGCACGTAAATCTGTTCTTCACTTTTCATTTTTCTTAATTGCCACTAATAAGTGAGGGGAATGGATTAAGAAAAAGAAAGAGAGTAATGGTTTCCTTGTACCAGTCGTGTAAAATAAAGTTGGAAAGTTGACCATTTTGAATGACTTACAATTAAATATTCTTGGAAAGACAAGCACTAATTAAGGGCATATGTGGAAATGGATTTTTAACCACGCTTTACAAATAGAAATAAGCACATCAATTTGGGACGGAAGAAAAAGGCAAGCGAGCACATATTTACGGGGCGGAGGTAGTATAAAATATTATGGTCCTTGTAGAATTTCCATGAAGTAGTGTTTATATTCTGTTTGTGTTACAGATAGCCTTCCGTGCAAAAATCGGGAAGAGATATCAGCTTCCACATAAAGGGATAATCCCAGAAGAATTTGGGGTGGTATGTTGACTGCTTTGAAATTGAGTTTCACATTATTTGTATACCTCTAGCTGGCCTTGGTACTGCGACAAATCTTTCTATAAATAGGCTGCAATTATAATACTTCATGCGCAGATTGCTCGATACAAGGGACAAGGCCGGTTAGCTGAGCCAAGGTTCCGTAACCCAAGATGGGTTGATGGTGAACTTGTTATATTGGACGGAAAGGTTTTCCGTTCTCTCTCAACTTGCATGGCCTTTTGCTTTTGCTTAATGCCAAAATGTTCAAATTCTTGACATGCTGATCTACAAATTGTTGCAGTACATTAAATCGGGGCCTGTTGTTGGTTTTGTGTATTGGGCTCCTGAATATCAGTTCCTGGTGTTCTTCAACCGGCTGAGGCTGCAGATGTAAATATTTTTTGAACATGGAGGTTAGTGGCTCTTCATTCTTTAAAAGTTCTTTTCTACTATAGGTAAGATCTTTCTGTTGAAGTTGGTCATTTGGAAGTGATTGTTTTACAATTGCATGCTCTCATGGACAATCTTACAATTGGTTCCTTCGACAGGGCACACACAACCCTTCCAATTCTCATCTTCTTTTGCCCTTTTGCTATTTAGGCAAGATCTATTGATATGATGATGAACTCCTTTAATATCAGGGACAAAGATGGATAACTTTAGCTAAAGGTCAGTTATTATTATGTGGCTGATGTGTTTATAAGTGAGCAGCATTACAGCAGAGCTTAGAGTCGGTGAAATTACATTTTTGGGCTGCATTTCTCGTTGTTGGAAAACCACTCGAGTTTTCTTGGTCTAGTTAGGTCTCTCAGTACTGACTTTCTTTTTAGTCCGTTTGCCTGCATCTACATATCCCCTTCTTTTAAAATATGTTAAAATGATTTTCTTGACCTTGTTATGGTGAAAAGAAAGTTTTTAAGTATTTATTCAGTTTTTCTAGGTCATCTTATCTTTTTTATACCCTTATGTGGGGGTGAAAATCTGTTGAGCCAGCCTAATTTAAAGGGCATTCTATCTAGATTGGATCAAATACTTGGCTGTTGTAATGTATTGTAACTTGTGTCTTTTATTTGATCCAACCTAACTTTTCTAACTTGCTAGAACTTGAAGCGACTTGAGGCTGACTCTTGTATATGCTTTACTTAAAATGTGCAGATGATATTATAGTACAATACAAAACTCTTAACTCTCCATTGATTCCAGTGATACAATAAGTCTTATTACTATTTACTACGAATGACTCGCGAATATGGACTGACCATTACAGAACATTATGAAGGTATCATCTACTGGTAATATTTCATGGGTTCTTCTCGACGTTGTTGCCTATGGAGACTTCTCTTGCTACCTTGGCACCCCTGCCCTTAGCCATGTAAAGGCCTACATGATGCATCAGTTCCTGAGGATGTGCCAAAACACCTTTGGTGTTTCTAGCCATGGAAGCTGGAAAATCAAAGGTGGCACAACCCTTAGAGTACACCACCACTTCCTCCAAAGGGCCAAGAAAACCGCGGTTCTTGGCTGATATGGTGGAGCATACAAAGTCCAGCACGCAAATGTCTGTGCATATTCCTACCACCACAAGCTAAACAAAAAACTTCATCAATCAGTACTACCATGCCTTGCAATCGCCCACACAATTTTAGTATATCACAATTATATTGATGTGCTAGATTATGTTATAAAATCTGTAGATAGTAACCCTTCTAATCATTTCTTGTTACATCTATATGTTTAGGATCTTCTAGTACAGTCTATGTTAATGGTTTGACGCCTAACACATATTTCACGGTCTAAGAGAGAGTGTATTGAAAGTTGTAACAGAAGATCCAGAGTCGCACAGTCAAGTTGAGCTAACACAGAGTGTACTAGAAGTTGTAACAGAAAATTCAGAGTCAGACAGTCAAGTTGAGCTAACAGAGAGTGTACTAGAAGTTGTAACAGAAGATTTGGAGTCGTACAGTCAAGCTGAGCTAACAAAGAGTATATTGAAAGTTGTAACAGAAGATCCAGAGTCAGATAGTCAAGTTGAGCTAACAGAGAGTGTACAAAGTTGTAACAGAAGATCCGGAGTCGCACAGTAAAGTTGAGCCAATAGAGAGTGTACTAAAAGTTATAACAGAATATCCGGAGTAGGACAGTGAAGTTGAGCGAGGTGTGTTAGAAGATCCATATTTTCGTATAGTTACTTAGTTAGGTGAATCAAGAGAGAATACGTACAACTTGTATGTTGTTGGTTTTGACCCAATCAACAAACACATTAGAACCATCATCCTCATAAGAACCCAGAAATCCATCATAGCAATCTTTGCGCCTGATTGTCACATTTGGATGATCTTTCTCTAGCCACCTCAGAGCTGCATTAAGATTAAGATAATGAGCACATAACATCAAATAATTTAAGTGTCTAGTTAGATAGTGTTCCCTCTCTAAGTGAAGAAAGTACGTTCAACAAACAATTCAAATTTTTCGGAATTTAAGACTCTTTTATTTCAAAACTAAATTCAGTTATAAAAAAAATTAACAATTACTAATTCCGATGTACCGGGAACCAAATTGGATTCGTCGGTGCCGATTATACAGTGAGGAGGATAAGGATCTTCAGGCTTATCAGGATGGTGCGAATCTAGAAACGCAAAAACCGGCCAATTCTTATCACAGAAAACTCTGGCCAATTTTGCAGATTCTTCAATCATTTGAGAAATCTGACTATTATCCTCTCTTGGAGCCTGAATAAACAAGCAACAAATTAAACATCACATATCTAATTTAGAAGAATAATTTTGTCATAGTTTCAGAATTATCCACATTAACAATTCAAAATTAATAATTCTGTGATAACGTGGAGTACTCTGAATCACAATATTTACGAAGACGTCGAGCATATCCATATAGAAATTTCAAAATTTTCCAGTTTTTCAAGGCCATGGAGATAATTACCAAATTGCCAGCTCCAACAGTGCAGAAGCCATTGATGATGTCGACGAGAACTAGGCCAGCCATAGCATCATCTGATATGATTACTGAATCTTCTTCCAGAGGAATTTCATTCTTCAAAATATCTGCAGCTGATTGCAATACCATTTTTAATTCTTCTTGATGATCGATCGATGCTGAGCTGAAAAGCTAGTGGAAGTGATGCAATATATAGACAAATGAGCAACTCAATCCTATAATAGTTTTTTTTAGGATGGGTCCACGATCCCTCACATTAATTGAATGAAGTCAAAGTAGATTAGTCAATAAACCAAGGCTAACTTTTTCTATGCCTTTATCCAATTAGTTACATCACTCTACACGTCATGAGGAAATTTTGAACGGCACTGGAGAAAAGACCTGGATCGGTTTGATTGGATAGTATTCTATTTTCTAAGCGAAGTTTATCTTGTTAGGTGAGTAAGTTTAAAATTTATATTCAAGCAAATAAATACAATACACATAGGTTAAAAGTGTAAATTTATAAGAAAGAGAATTAACTTTTTGATCTACGTGTATTGTATTAATTGATTTGAAGGTAAATTTTAAAATACTCACCTACCAAAATAAAATTTCTCGTTTTTAAAGGAAAACTGAATAATTTTATTGAATATCATAAATAATTAATAGGGTTAATATTTGAATGCACCAATGTATTTATGGGGTAGCGATGACCAAGTCACCTTAATCCCAACAAGTCATGGTGTGAAAGGAATATTCTTTTAATTGGAATAATCACAACAAAATTTCGACCTAATTTTTTATTTAAAAATATAAAATATATATATCATGACCCCTAATTTATCGGTCCAGTTCAAATATAAAACACTTATTAATTGTCAGATCAATTATTTATTGTATGAAATCATTTATTTTAATCAAATTAAGTTTTTTCATAACATGCTTTGAGACACAATTTATTTCAGATGTTAAATATTTTAATTTGATGATTAATATGTGTTCTGTATAGTGCGGAACACTAATTTACAGTTATTATTCACTGCTGGAAACAAAAAAAATATCCAAAATCACCATAAAAACACAGATGAAACAACTTGGCATATTCAGTTTCTCCTCCACCAAGAGATGTTGCAATCTTCTTCTGTACTCTTCAACCCCAGCACCTCCAATTTCCCGCCAAGAATCCACCTTTTCCCGCCAAATATAATCAGTCTTGCTCAACCCAGAACCAAAATGGCCTCTGTTCCATCATCATTTCTTGGTGGGTTCAATTTGAGAGTCAGTGCGACCAAAATTGATGGCGGTTCTTCTACTACTTATGATGATGGGTTTTCTTATCCTACGCTGATGGAATATGTTGGGAAAGGAGGACTTAATGTTGGTGATGATTTGGTGATTCTTTTTGCTCATTTGGAGTTCGCTTTCAAGAGAATCGCTGCTCTTGTGGCTTCCCCTTTCAACTCTACCCTTGGGGGGAAGAATTTGGCGGTTTCCGGCGCCGGTGCTGGCTCCGTCTCTGATTCTGAGAGAGATAAGCCTAAGCCTCTTGATATTGTTTCCGTATGTTTCAACTTCTAGCTCTTGAATTGGGCAAAAAATCGTATGTCTCATTCTATGTTCCGTTCCCTATCCCAAAAATAGACGATTGCAAGTGTTTACTTTTTCTATACGGGTTTTATTATTTCTTTTAACACGTGTCATTTTTTTATTAATGTGATAAAAAATGACATAAAACGGAAACAGAAAATTCCTACAGCTTGAATTCTAGTATCTCATTCCATAGTATAAGTCGTTTAGGATACGTAACAAAAATTAATAAAGTAAAAAAATAAAATACTTTGTTAGTCAAAATATTAATATTATTCTTTTAAATAAGACTTGTACACCACTAATTATATTTAACAGAGTAATATTGATATTTTGATTAGTAAATCACTTAGTTTCCTTAATTTTCGCCACATGTCCTAAACTAATGGAGGGAGTAATTAGTTTTGCTGCTATTATTGTTCTGCTTTGTTTTTCTTGCAATTTGTCTTCTTTATCCTTGTTTGAGTATTCTTTGCTTAATTTTATGAGACTTGCTTGGCATAAACGGATCTAGAAACTTCATGTTGGGGCGAACGGGATTTTTTTCACATAATTTGGGTTTTGGGGTGGGGTGGGGGGAGGTAAATTTTTTTGTTACTAATCATTCTGAAAGTTTCAAATTTTTAAAAAAAAGATAATATTTTTTAAACTGCTAGTGGCTTTTACTCTCTGGATCAATTCCTAGCTATCTGTAAATATATTTTCTCGTTCTCACCTGCTCGTATAGTTCTTGGATTGGAATGTGAATACTGAGTAGTTATTTTCCTTTTGATGCAGAATGAGATTATTTTGTCTTGTTTACGAAATTCTGGTAAAGTTGCTGTTATGGCCTCAGAAGAAGATGATTTACCAGTTTGGATAACTGATGATGGCCCGTTTGTGGTGGTCACGGATCCTTTAGATGGATCAAGAAATATCGATGCTTCTATTCCCACAGGAACAATCTTTGGTATCTATAAACGTCTTGTGGAAATCGATCATCTTCCTGTTGAAGAAAGATCAATGCTGAATTCACTCCAGAGTGGAGCCAGACTTGTTGCTGCTGGTTATGTTCTGTATTCATCGGCCACTATACTATGCACGAGCTTTGGTACAGGAACACATGCATTTACGTTAGATCGCTCAACAGGGGATTTCATTCTCACACATCCAAATATTAAAATCCCCCCACGAGGTAACTCTTTGTTTTTTGAGGTTCTACGGGATTTAGGGTCACTTTTCTGAGAAAAAAATGGATTGTTTTACTCATACTCGATTTTTATCAGGGCAAATCTATTCTGTAAATGATGCACGGTACTTTGACTGGCCTGAAGGTTTAAGGCAATATATTGATACTGTGAGACAAGGCAAGGGCAAATATCCTAAGAAGTATTCAGCTCGATATATATGTTCTCTTGTAGCTGATTTCCACCGTACTCTCCTATATGGTGGTGTGGCAATGAATCCAAGGGATCATCTACGTCTTGTTTATGAAGCTAATCCACTGAGTTTCCTAGCTGAACAAGCTGGAGGTAAAGGTTCTGATGGTAAAAGCAGGATTTTGTCTATTCAGCCGGTCAAGCTACATCAAAGACTTCCTTTGTTTTTGGGGAGTCCAGAGGATATAGATGAACTAGAGAGTTATGGTGATGTTCAACAGAAAGTAAATCCTGGTTATGAAGTCTGATAATCTGGATACGCTTTGAAGCATCCTAGTTCTGCAAGAACGAAGCCAAAAGCTTTCCTAGAAGCAGACCGTATCTTCTTCTTTTTTTCACCACTTTTGCTGCACCGAAACAAGGGGTGGTTCACTGAAACTCTGGAATGTATAGCCTTCACATTTCTTGTTTCTTTTTTGTCATATTTTTCCATAAGTGTACTCTTGGTCGTATGGGAACTGTGTACTTCTCCTTTAGTAATCTGTTTTGTGCAGTGAGTTTTCTTATCATCTTCCATTGTAGATGAACCCCCCCCATTTTATGAGATTCGTATATTATTTTGGTTATCTGTGATTTTTTTTTCCTCGAGATTTCTTGGTCAGATTATTGCCATTACATTGATCTAAGTAAGAGATTTTTGTCTCCAGTGGTAGTTTTAAAGACAGCAATAATCTTTCAGAAATTTCCAGGTGAAGGTAGACTATTGCAAAATGCGATATGTGCCCAATCTAGCTTATTCTTCCCTGACAGAGAAAGACAGGAAGAATGCCTCAGGATTCAGCTTAAATATGTGCTGGTGACTGGTGAATACAGAAGGGAGAGATGGTTTTCGGTGAGCACATATGATGTGGATCAACTCATGTGCTGCTCAAGTTTACTGACACGGTAAGTTTGAATAATCTTTCTCTCACATTCAGTTCCTTAAAAGTTTCAAGATTCCACGTTCGTTTATTTCGGTTTATACCATATAATATGAATTGAGTACTTATTGCAGTAAAGAAACAATCTCAAAGAGTTCTCAATTAGTCTGGTAAATGTGAATGTAATGTTCCAATTTTATTATTTGTGATGCATCTAACAGGAAGTAGAAGGTTTTGTCTATCCTTACCTTGTTAAGTTGAGCTTTCCTTTTCATATTATTGTCTACGTAGAGTTATATAATCTGCGAAACTAGGTTCCCCACTATTGCCCAAACATTTCAGCTAAAAGTCTTAAGCTTTTCTAAGTTCTCGATGAACTTGTCTATGTAGTTATCATGTAGATCCTGGTTACCAAAGACATTTTTCATCTTAGCAGCACTCCTCCTTAGGCTCGCTCCCTCTGGTTCAACCATAACCGACCTTATTGATTTGGCAACAGTATCTCGACTGAAAGAACCATCTTCATTTCTTGAAACCTCATAGCCTACTTCCTTCTCCACTAGCAACCGAGCGTTAAGTCCCTGGTCGTATGCCATTGGCATGAGAATAAGTGGATGGCCAAATCCAAGGCACTCAATTACGGAACCCCAACCAGAATGGAAGAGGCATCCACCTATGGCTCGGTGAGAAAGGATTTCCACTTGAGGAGCCCAATCAAGAGTAACGATACCCAGATTTGATGTACGAGAGATAAAACCCGAGGGCAATAGGTCTGGACCATCAGCTCCTTCTGGCTTTCTTAGGATCCATATGAAAGGTAGCCCCGAAAAGCTCAATGGCAAAAGCCAGCTCATGGATTTGCTCCATTGGCATCTTGTATTCACTCCCAAACCCGATAAACAACACGGACTTAGGTTTCTGCTTATCCAACCACTGAAAAGTTGTAGAACAGCTCGAATTAGTTTCACCAAGTCCCTCTTTTGGTGCTGGTGGAAGGACACCAATTGGTAGTACTGGCCTCTTATAGAGTTCTTCAAGGAGAAGTATATATTCTCCCTCAAACTCCTGGCAGCTTCTCACAGCAACAAAACTGCACCCTTCTATAAGTTTAGCCATTCGTTGGCCACTAGAAAACCCTGATTCGTTAGGAAAATGCATATTTCGGTATGCTACACATGCATAGTTAGGCCTATGTGCTACAAGGGAAGGGAAAGTGATCCAAGCTGGTGGCTTTGCAAAATGTTCTGCACTTGTACGCTGTTTCCCCCCTGACTTCATTTCATCTGGTGGACCGAGATAAACTAATGTTGCTGCTGTGAAAACACTGAAAAATGCGGTAGGTATCCCGAATTTAGCAGCAGATTCTGGAATCCAGTATGCAAGGAAGTCTACTAGTATCAAATCTGGCAAACTCTCTTCTAGTAGCTTTTCAATTGGTTCTACTAATCTGTCGTATGCTTTCTTCAGGTATTGATTTTGCTCCGGCTGAATATCAATGGTGGCCTCACAGTTTTCCGGCAAGCCATCAACCAATGGTAAAGCGATCTCCACCATCTTTAATCTCTCTGCTAATTCCAAAGGAACAGGAGGTAATCTCTTCAAGTTTTGTGAGGTGGAAACGAAGGACACTTTGATGCCTTTAGCAGCTAATTTCTTGGAGAATTCAAGAAATGCTAGCATATGGCCAAATGCTAACCATGGGAACATCATCAAGTGATAATCTTTTCCAGCCATTGATACCTCTCAAGCAAAAGTGGTAATGAAATGCTCTTCTTTTGCCTGTCAAATATATAGAACTCTGCAGATTTAACTGCTGCTCATTTCACACTTTTGCCATGTTAGCTCTCTGTCTTAAATCTAGGCTTGAAAGCTGGTCACCACCTTTTGTGTGTAACAATTTGATTGAATAAACACACACCCCACCCCTCCCTCTTTTTTTTTGTGACTAGGAACTGACAACCGCTACTTAAAGATATGCATTAGTTAAACTCCGTTGCATGTAATAGCTGGCAAACCACACGAGAAGTTAAGCTGTTGTAGGCGGAATTGGGTCCTCTTCATTGCAGTTTTTTTGTATCATGCAAGTTAGATGGTGTATATTTTGTCCCGTGATGGTAGAGTCATACTAGACACTCTGAGTTGGCAAAATTCCCACCTCTTAAATTTCACTGGAGACTTCTAAAAAATGTCGTACTCAGTGCACAAGGATGTTTCCCTTATGTTTTTCATAAAGATGTTTTCGGGGTTCGAACCCCAAACCTAGCGGATAGCAAAGTAATCACTTGACCATCGTACCAAACACGGCCTTCACACTGGAGACTTTTCCAGTATTATATTTTATGTACTGAAAAGATGAGGTGAATTGTTCATTTGCTACGTCAAAGCCTAATAAATACTAGTGTAAACTTGATGAATATCAGATTTTTATTTTTCTAATTTGTGTAACAAAATTTAATTTCTCAAAAGGTAAAATTCTTAATGTAAAAATTATATTCAAAATAAATTGTATAAATAAAGATTGCAAAAATTGAAATAACAAGTTAATTATCATATTATACCTGATTATCCAAGTTCGTGATAGGATGGTCCACAATAATATTTTTTTTTCTTTTGGAAATATTATTAGGGCATAGCCTCAAGTGTGTTTGAGATTTTTTTAGTGAAGTAAAAATTTGCATTAAAGATTATCTTAAAAATTACGTACAAAGTGTGTTAGCCTATTAAGTATGAGTCAATCTCGAACACTCAACAATCGCTAAACTAAACGATTTGAGACGACCGGTGATTTGCATTCATTGTCACCATTAAGGAAGAACAGCGTCAGTCAAACCTCGGGTGAGTTCCTTTTCAAAATTGGAGAACATTTATAAAGTGTTTTCTTGAGAATATAAATTGTTTAGGGGATGAAAAGTTTACAATTATTTTCTGAAATGGAATTCTGAAAAAGTTATCTTCGAAAAGATGAATGGCTTTACTGGAGTGTTAATGGATTCTTGGCACTATCGAAGGTTTACAATGCACGAGGGAAGCCCTTTGTCTTACCAATGTGGCTTGCATTGTACTAGGCTAATCACCCATGCGAGGGCATTTCGAACCATTGGTTCTGGACTTATGGAATTGAATTATGGGATCCCAACCTATGAGGGAAGCGATAGGGGCAGGGAAAGCACCAGATTGATTATATCCCTTACGTGTACCCACAAAGTTTAATGAAATTCAACCGACATGTCTCTCTAGTTAGTAGATATCACAGACCTTGGTCACACGCTATGGAAGAGAGGGACAAAGCCAGGGATTTGGCGTTGGAGGAGAGAAGGGGGAAATTGCAACAGTGTGCCGAACTACATATAAAAACTGCAAAAAAAAATGTTGGGGGGAGGGCAATTTGATAAAAATATTCTGAACTACATATAAAATTTACTTTATCTAGTAGTATTTTTAGAAATCTCGAAAGAAACTGTTACCCCTGCCCCTTGTCTTTGTCCTGATGGAAGAGGGATAAGGTTCAAATCATGCAAAGACTTATCAGGGGAAAAGCTGGTTATTGACTTGATCAAGTCATACGTGTAACATTTAAGAGCTTGACTGGTTCTATTATACCACGGCTCCTATGCTGAACAGCCTACATTCAGTATGTTCGGGACAAGCTGTCAGTCGTTGAATTTTGTACTTTTTGATCCAACGACTGTATCAAAAAATAGTATTTTAGAGATAGCCTTTTTCTCTTTTTTACTTTTAACTGGGTGTTCAATAATCAAGAACATGCGTTCAATAATAAAAAAACGTGCGTTCTATAATAGAGAACATGTGTTTACTGACCGAGAACGCATGTTCAATAATCAAGAACATGCGTTCACTAATAAAAAATGTGCGTTCTCTAATAAAAAATGTGTTCATTGACAGAGAACGTGCGTTCTCTAATAAAAAATATGTTCACAATATACAAGAACGTGTGTTCTCTAACAGAGAACATGCGTTCTTTTTTCAGTCGCAACTTTTCTCTCTCCTCTGTAACCCACATTTTTAACTTTTCAGCCGCAACTTTTCTCTCTCCTCTAATAAAATTACATATGTACCCTTTTAGCTTTTCTCTCTCCTCTAATAAATCTCAACCATTGATCCTCTTAAAAAATGAAATCAGTGGCCCTTGTTGTGTCCCGCACGTGTGGAATTTAAGGCGTTCTGCATAGGAGTCGGACTGGTTCTATTAGGGTGTTCATCATTCTCGACGGAACAGAGCCTCCAAATATATATATATATATATATATATATTATTTTTAAAAAGCTATGTATTCTTTTTGAATTTTGGTATTCCGGGTTGAGTAGTTAATATGTTGATTTATCGTATTTATTTTTCAATTAAATTAGAATTATTATGAAATGGATAAAATTTTAGAATGAATTTCATTACAAGGCTTGTATAAATTAAAAGAAAGTAAACAAGAGACAAATATAGTAGAAACATTTCTTGTATTATTTCATTAGTATCTTTTACATCAACAAAGCCATTTATTTATAGGGATAGAAATTTAGGTTATGAAAATCTTCATAAAAGGTAGATCATGGTCTATCAATGTGTAGGTTATGAGTTCTTGTAACTCCAACTATCAATGGAAATTAAGTAGATTCATAATGTGAAGGAGTTATAGAATCATAAGGACTCCACATCTTATATTTCATAATAATAATCATTTTTCTGTTATATTTACATGAAACATCTTTTTGTCGTTTATATAGGGTATTATTTTAAAGTGTATCATATGACCTCAAAATGATGGTGATGAATCTGTTCGGGGTTAGATTATAAATTAGAGGTGTTTTAGGAGCGACCAATGTCGTATATTTGTAAAAAAAATTACCATTAAATCACAGTCGTAATATTCATATTAAATTCGTAAATATGATCACCAAAACTATTCAAAATATTATTATGTGTTTGATTAAAGGATCGATGGTCCAGCAAAGCAAGCCCATATGGGTTTATAGACTTTTGACATGGACGTAGACCTGAATTCGAGACCTATAAATCTTCTCTCTTTTAAATGAAAAATAAAAAAGTATTAAAGAACGAATAAATTCATCAGTACGCCCAAAAATAGAATAGGGACCAAATTAATCAGTTTTGCCAAGGATTATTTATTATATCCTTAAATGTAAAGTCCTAACATAAATGAGCAAACCAACGCGAACAGCGCCTTCAAAATTTAATTTAGAACTTGATATATATCTAACGTCTTCTTTTAAGTTTAATAATATAGGTTTGTCGAGGACAACTATTATGTCCTAAAACTGTGAAAAATGAATAAAGTTCGATTTCCAACTCTGACTGTAATTGCACAGGATATTTTAGCATGTCTAACCTCAACTGTGTCAATTGATTATGTTTTCAGCCGTTGTGGAAATACTCTTGTTGAGACATACATCTTAGTAATATGGGGCACAACTAACTACTCATTTATGATTGGATCAAGGTCGAATTGAGGAAACGGGAGATTGAGATCCCACAGTTGACGAATAAGACATTGAATTTGAGATTGACTTAGACATCGTTGACTCTAGGACTCCTTCGGCCGGTGGCGAGAAGAGTCGTCGTTCCGACGACGACTATGCGGCGAGAAAAGTGGTTATAACCATAGCAGTCAAACTCGCGAGTTGACTCGTAAGATCGTACGATCCTATGAGTTTTAAGGGGTCTTCCGAGTTAGATCCTACGTAGAATCGGTCATCCGGTATGATCGGAGTAAACTCTGTAGGATCGGTGTAGAAACGTAGGATCGATACGATCCTACCGATCTTACGAATCTACTCAAAACTATTTTTTTTTTTTTTTTTGCTGAAACACTATATTTTTTTCTAATTTTTTTTATCATTTCGTATACTCAGAAGTAATACTTTAAGATGTATACAAATTTATATATCTCATGAGATATTTGAATTAAAAATAAAAATTACGCACATTTTACCAATTAAATTAACTCTGATGGACTTTTTTGCTGAATACTTAGTCATTAAAAATGAAGTTTCACCATTTGAATCATGTTTCAGCAACAGGTAAATTCTTTACTTAGTCATTAACTCCGGTGATTGACTGTTTCAATTCTCACATTTTCTTTGAAAAATTTAGTTGTTTCACAATAATCTCGGCTATTTTTACAGAATCTTTTTACATTGCCTTTATTTAATTTTGTTAACTTCAAATTAAATTTAATAAATATGTTTAATTTTAGTACATGATATTTGTACTTTTATCTTTATAAATAATAAACATGCTAATAACTTGAATGATTTAGTATTTGATTATCTTTTTTTTCTTCATTAAGACACTTTAAATTTGTGATTGAAATGTTTTTCTAAGAGTACATATATATTTTCAAATAATTTTTTAAAGTAAGTAGGATCGTAGATCCTACTATCCTTATATGCCCTTCCGATCCTACGTAGGATCGCGAGTTTGACTACCTTGGTTATAACGTGTGATAGAACTACATATGCAGTTATTTAGTACAAACTCAATTTAATTTCTTTTTTTTCTTACTAAATTTTATTGAATTGTATTTCTGTTTTTTTCAAGATAAACAATCTACCAATAATAAAAAAAATTTAAAACGAAATTGAATTTCGACTGAGAACTAATAATGCCTTTTGCAGCTTATAGAAACCAATTTTGCTTAATTACAATTCTAACATTGACCCTGATTAGAACCATATCCGAAATTACAATCATATAGAACCGTTCGGAATCAGACCGTGGGCCGAAAGGCTTTGATCTTCTCCCACCACCCATTATTCCGCTCTTCTTAAAGACGGAAACTCCCCAAACTCAACTCCCCAAAGAACTGAACTAATGCAATCTCCTCCTTTGAGGCAAAATATCAACGGCGGCGGCGCCGCTTCTTTCAAACGCTTAGTAAAACCTCCACAACTTCCAATCAACCTCTTTCCAGGCCATGTCTATTTCCGGCTACTCTGTCACGCTTCCCGTATCGGAGGAATAATTGGCAAGTCCGGTTCCATAATCAAGCAACTCCAGCAAGAAACCTCCACTAAGATTCGAATTGAAGACTCTTTTCCCAACAAATCCGATGATGATTACCGGGTTATTGTTATAATTGGGTCGGCTTCAGTTATTAGGAGAGTTAAACTGAATGCCAACCAACAAGATTATGAATTAAACGGTAATGATGATGAATTTTTGGTGGATGTTTCTGCGGCGCAGGAGGCGGTGGTGAGGGTTTTTGAGAGGGTTATAGAGGTGGCGGCAGAGAGTGATGGGGTGATCATACAGGCCGGAGGTTTCGTGTCCTGTAGGCTTTTGGCACAGAAGAATCAAGTGGGTTCTGTTATTGGAAAAGGTGGGAATGTGGTAGAGAAGATCAAGAAGGATACAGGGTGTAAAATTAAGGTCTTAAGTTTCGAAAAGTTGCAGCCTTGTGCCGACGAAATGGTGGAGGTATGTACGGAGTAGATTCTCTTGTTTTTTTTTCCTAGTTGCATAATTGTGTTGAAAAGTTTGGTGAGAGTTTGAATAATTGAGTTCTGTGAATAATACTAATTAGTTTAAAGTCAACATGGCTCATGGGAATCCAAGTGAAGTAATGCGAACTCGAATTGGTTATCGGTATAAGTAGATTGTATGAATGTAAAATTGGTCTCAAATTAGTAAGTTTGAAACAATATTGGCCATTGTCTCAAATGGATATATGGAATTTATTGTTTTATTTTTTCCGCAGATTGAAGGTGATCTTTTGGGTGTTAAGAGAGCACTCGTGGCTGTAACTAGTTGCCTGCAAGATTGTGCAACAGCTATCGAGAAAGCTAGGATGGTCGGGAGCAGACAACATGAAACGGTTACAAAACAAACTTTACCTAATCCACAGATGGACTTTCCTCCACATAGAATTTCAATGCCACAACCTATGGTAACAAGCTCCAGCAATTATGTCCCGGGAGGTCCCTCTCCGTCTGTAGAGGGAGACAGGAGTACCGCCACGGAGTCAAGGTTACCCCAGTTGGAAGTTGTCTATAAGATTCTTTGCCTGAATGATAAAGTAGGGGGAGTGATCGGTAAAGGAGGGTCGATTATAAGAACTCTTCAGGCAGAGACAGGTGCTTCGATTAATATTGGGCCAACTATTGCCGAGTGCGATGAACGGTTAATAACCATCACAGCAATAGAGGTTTGCTTATCTGTCATTCATTTGCACTTTGATCCACCACCATATGTCATTATGTGTTAACATTTTCTTCCTTTTTATGTTTTATTGTCTAGAGCCCAGACTCACGACAGACTGCGGCCCAGAATGCTGCCTTGCGTGTTTTTGATAGGTTGATTGATATTGACCCTGAAAAGGGGGCAACTTGTCTAAGACTGGTAGTCTCACCAAACCAAGCTGGTTGTTTGTTGGGGAAAGGAGGTGCAATAATATCAGAGATGAGGAAGATTACTGGTACGAGCATACGGATTATTGGTGGAGATCAACTGCCTAAATGTGTGTTAGAGAATGATGAAGTAGTACAGGTATGATGATTTTACTAACCTTTCTTTTCGCTATTCTATGCTCGTGGAATAGTTTCATTCATGGAAAAAGACGTTGAAATTAGTTAAATTGATGAAGTAAAGATATAAGCAAATCAATTCGTTCGGCTATTCATTTTTGCCATGACCCCCCCCTCCCCCACACACACACACACTCAAAAAAGAAAATTTTAGTGGTAGTGCATCAGAGTGAAGGTTGTAGTCATAGGAAAGTTATACCAAGATTTTAATGCACATGCTTAGAGGATTGGGAGTGGTGATCATGTGAAATTAATTTGCAAAGAATCGAAGCTAGTAACTGCAAAAATGATTTGTTTCCTTGTTTTGTAAAATCCGATTTGTGCGGATTCTTCCCCCAACTAACAAAGCGATCTTGGCGGAATAGCCAACCCACAACCCGGATCATAATTCCCATTTTGGTCCTTTGAAGGAAAAATGCAAGAATCCCATTTTCTTTTTTTCTATAACATAAGCGAAGCGGAGATTGCATCCGTGGCTGAATGGTTAAAGCGCCCAACTCGTAATTGGCGTTGCAAACACAAAAAATCTGTTTTCAATTACTTTATTTACTTTGGAATCATCTCCAACTTTTAAACTTGTTGGTAGGTCTTAAAACTGGATGTTAGTTAACAATTCAATTGATATACAAGTTGTATGGCCAATGTGCTGCTTGCATTTAAAGTTATTTCCATATGTCAAGTTGTGATTTAGAGATCTATGCTTGATGTTTTAGGACAAATTCATATGGATTGCCTGTTATCTTAATCATATATGCTTTCTGGAAAGGATTTGCTTGTTCAGATAATGTAACGCGTATGTTCTCATCATATTTCTCATTTTCAGAGCTTCAAGAGGGAGAAAAATAGTTTGGCTGGAAATGCTCTTTAGACGATGGAATTGTACTTTAATCTTTCAACCTTTAAGTGACAAAATGAGAAGTTCAACACTTTTTATTTCATTTCCCCCCCAATTAGGGGAGAAAAGATATGCCATATTGGATATTAATTTTTGTTCATTTTCAATTTGTTAAAGTATAAGCTTCTCGTTACAAGTTGGGTTTGGGAGCTCTATTTTTACGGGGGATGTTACGATACTCAAGAGATTGATGGTTTGCTTGTTTGTCAGATTACTGGCGAGTTTGGAAACGTGCGACATGCTTTACATAATGTCACTGGCAGGTTGCGAGATAACTTGCACACAACTAAACCGCCTCCATCGTTTATAAATGGGAGCAGTCCCTATCCAAGAGCAAGAGATCCTTCCCAGATGGGATTTCATCCACCCATTGGTATTCCTCAAAGTCTCAGTCAGCATAGTACTTTGACCCAGAGTATGGAAAATCTTGGACTTTCCCAGAATGTAAATCGTCCTCCATCACTGAGGCCGCTGACATCACAGGTCAGTGCTGAACCAGTATTTTGTACTTTTATGCAATGAACGCAGGTGATTTCAGGATTGTGATTATCTGTTATTTAATTATTTTTATCATCAACACTATTATGCTTCTTACTCCCTCCGTCTAGGAAAGTGAACATTCAATTATGGGAGGTCTCTATTTGGGATACTACTTTTCTCTTGATTGGCTCAAATCTTCATTCTTCGTCGTGGTTGTATTTCAGATGGTACCCAGAGCAAATCAAATGAGTGGAACTGAGGCCAAAGGATTGACTTCAGTTAAAGGTGGAGTAGAACTTGGCAGGTTTGTACCATAAATGGTTCTTTAGAAAAAAAGAAGAAAAAAAATTATATACACTTGCCATGTTTTTTGTTAGCAGGATGTAAGATTGGATGTTTACTTCTTTTTTTGCCTAGTAAGATTGAATGTTTACTGACCCAATCATAAGAGAGCAAAAAGTCGTGATACTGATGCCTTGATAACCGTCAAAACAAATCCCTGATGTAGGTTTTGCTGCCAGTCTCACCCTAATTCCTAGGCATTGTCTTCTCTTTATCTTAATTTTGTGGTACAAAGTTGTTCTCTATGAGGTTTAATATCTCTGAGATAGTCTCAAGTCCCAAAAAATCTCTAATATACTTCCCTTGGGATTTTTATTTTATTCTAATTACATACCCTGCCTCTTTAGCGATATGATTCTTTCTGAAGTGAGTTAATAAGAAAACTGATCTATGAAAAACTTGACACGTAAATGAAGATAGCGGGAGCTGCTTTTTTAGTGCAATTACAACATGATTTGCTGAAAGATTTAAATCAAGAGAATGGATCTCGTGCTAAATTATGCACTCAACATTCGTTATTCTTGATTTCATTTTTTGCAGTGGAAGTAGATCTGCATTCGTGACAAATACAACTATAGAGATTGTAGTTCCTGAGAATGTTATTGGCTCTGTTTATGGGGAGAATGGGTGCAATTTGGTTCGTCTAAGACAGGTAGATTTTACATATCCCTATCTCCCATAACATATCCTAAATTGTCATTGTATCTTTTGGCATCTGAATTGTTGATACTTGTGTTTTTTAATCAGATTTCGGGTGCAAAGGTAACCGTTCATGAGCCACGGCCAGGTACAACCGATAGAATTCTCATCATATCTGGTTCTCCAGATGAAACACATGCAGCACGGAGCCTCCTTCAGGCGTTCATACTAACTGGATCATCATGACAAAAGGGGAAGAAGATATTGCAAGTTTTAGGGAAGTAGAATAAGGGTTACTTTCTTTTGTATGCATTTTAGGGAATTCAGCTTTGTATATTCGACTGCACTAATCCCTACAGTTGACATTGTACTTTGGTTCTTAAAATTAGCTGAAGTGACATCTTTTTGGGTCTAAGACTAATAAGACCATCCAATGTTCGTGCTTGTTTTAAGGTCTATGATTAATCCGACTTCTCCACTGTCAGTGGAGAGTGCTCGTGCTTTTAATAGAGCTTTCTATGTATACAAGACAGAAAACGCGAGATTTTATTCAAGGCGCGTCTTTTTTTTTATAAATATTATTGTTCACATGGGACTGGTAAGCCATGCAAATTCCAATCAAATAACTGAATATAAACCAAAAGGCAAATAATGCAGAAGTTGGCATTCTTGTCATCAAATCTGTTAAATCAAATAAACATTCTCAAGAGAAAGAAGTGACTCGCAGAAGCTTATACTGTATACAATTCTCAACCATTACCTCACACAACAATCGTGGACCGGTTATCCACTCCCACACGAGCTTGGAGAACAATGGCGGAGCTAGTTGCTCTATGCAACAGCCTCAGCAGTTGAAGCTGCAGGTGTCGGTTTGAGTATTATTTCCACATTGTCATGAACGCCTTGCAGCAGTAACTCCCCCTCATATGTCAAAACTTTACGCCTCTTTGCAGCCCTCAGTGTCCCAACAAGTGCTTCAAATATGTTTGCACATCTGTCATCGTGAAACAGCACCCCGAAGGTTACCTTAAACATTAATTCATCAAAGAAGCAGTCTTTAGTATACGAAATATTTAAAAGGGAAAAAGTGACATGAAAAGTATTGGTCCAGAGACGAGCTCATACGAAGCAACCAATCAAAGGGCAGCATAAACAGAATATTCAGATCATAAACTCAACAAACCACATTTTCCAGCAGCAATCGCCTAAAATACAATGGTTTCTGAAGTGAAGACCAAAAACCAGATAACTTTTGCTGATATAGCAGGAACGGCATAAAGATCGTTCTAACCATGTTGTGTTTCCTACTTTTTCTGTCCTATACATTCCGGACAATCTGGGGTGAGTCATTTTGTTAATACTATAAGCTTTCAGTTCACTAATTTACCTAATCTTTAACTTTATTATTCACTTGCGCTTCATGTTTCTTTTCCTGCTAAAAAACAGTAGCAGGCTAATGGACAAATAGTTGCCAAGGAGATCTACATAAAAGGGCAGCAAGTATGATCATTTTTATCATCTTTATATTGCTGCAATTCTTATAAAGGGCACACCCTCGGATAAATTTCCATCAATTTCTAGCACTTCAGTTACGGATACATTTTGCCGACTTCCCTTGCCTACATTGTTCCATCGACAAGAGGTTGTTCACCTTGGAGACCAGAGGCTGCCGTTATTGTTGTTGTTTAGTTCTAGCACTTCAGTGCATAGATCCTACGCAGATCAGAACATAATTCCAGCAACTTTTAAACTACTCGTACAATTCACTAATCAATTTCCATTCTCAATCTTTGTTTACTAACATCAATTGGCAAATGATAGCAGCTAATTCAGTTAATTGATATCAATTTTTTGAACCACATAACATTACAAACCATGAATTTAAACTAGTGAATTTCACATATAGATCAGAGAACATTTGACCTATTTGCAGAAAGGCCTTCCCCATTTGTTCAATTAATACAAAACCTTCGTAAACAGCAATTAATTTTTATCAGCTTTGTACGGATTTAATCACCCAAATAAAAAATCTGGACTTATTAGCTAAATTAAAGGGATAATAAATGCATCAATCTATAAGATCTACTAGATATAAAAAAAAAGTTTCAGATTTTCAGCTAAAACTCTCCAATCTGGGGCTAAATGAGCTATGAAAGGGTAAAAAATAAAATAAAAATATGAATCTACAAGTCACAAAAGATCAAAAGACCCCAGAAATTTCCCAAAAGAAATTATTTATTATTAATTAAACAAAAAACCCTCAAAAAATTCAAAAGAAAAATCAAGAAAATGCAGACAGATGCAAGAACTCATTTTTCAATATGATTACCTTAATAGAGCCATCAGGTTGGGGAGTGCCAAGTCTATTGATTTCTTCTTTGAGTCGTTCAACCTCTTCTTCAACATTCATTGTTTCCACTCTTTTCAGTTGGAATCAAATGGATCAGCCGATCTGTATTTTCTTCTTCTTCAAACAATATTATCTTTCTCTTTTTTCAGTGATCTGATCGGCTTTTAGCTAATATTTTAATAATGATATAAAGAAGATAAAAGGACATCTTCAGGTCCCACATTTTTCTTCTTTATTGGTGAATATAAAGTGACTGTGCACATGCGCTGGACCCTAAATAAAAAACATATTAATGTGCACATTAACAAATATTATGTGTGTTTTAAAATTTATTAGTATTATGGATGAAGTCACTTTGTATATATTTATTTTCAATTGTTAGGTTTATCGTCCATATCTCAATTATTTGGGTTTGGGATTTGATGAGTTAAATGAAAATTTTCATGCACATTTTTTTTGTGTTTTCTTCAATTTTGTTTTTTTATTTATTATATATTACTACCTCCGTCCCAATCTTTTTTGCAACATTTGAAATTTTCACAAAAATTGAGAAAATGATTGGAAAGTAATTAATAAGACAAGAAAGTCTTAAATATTCTTCATTAAGAACTAAAAAGTCACTAATATTATTACTCCCTCAGATTCGATTATCCATCAACTAGGCATACTTTTATCGAGTTTTTAATTATACATCGACTTTATGAAACCAAGAGAGCATTAAATGTATTTTTTCCAAAATTACCCTTGTCTTTATTTAATTCAGTCAACAACTAATTTGAATTGTCCCAACATAAATGTATTAATTGAAGGTTAAAAGTGTCAATCTATCTTTAAATTAATGTATCACAATCATTTTCTTAATTCGAGTGCATTGTCTTAAAGTGACAGATAAATGGGAACGGAGGGAGTAGTAGTTAGTTGAGTAATAAATTAAAGGGATGATTGGAAAAATAACAATAAAAATGCATTAATTTATGAAACGTGAAAAACAATTTGGAATGTCTCCAAAACTGAAACGTTGTAACCAATTTAGAACAAATGTAATATAATATTAAACTTTTACAGTGAAAATTGATTGATTTGATGTATTTTGTTGTGAATATTAGAGTGAAGGTTCTTAAATAGAGGGGGATTTTTTTAGATAGTAGACAATCCAGTTACACAAAATAATTTATCGAGCTATAAATGATTTACTCTTAGAATTTTGGAATAGAAATCCTAAACCCCCAAATTGAGAGTGTTAAATGACTATTTCACCCCCTGCTGATATAAGGGATTCACCCAACTATAAGGGCAAAATGGTCCAAAAAACTATTTTAGTTAATCTTTTAACCAATAATTCTAATAGTCTAGAAAGGTCCTTAATAAAAAGCTGGCGAATTTATTTATTTATGATATTATCCCAGGTGGCTAGAAGTAGGCTAGGCGCTGTAATAATAAATTAGAAATAGCAGAGACATCGTCAAGTCTGGTTGTACGGAAAAGCAGTAGCCATGAACAACGTACAACACCAGCAGCAGACGCAGCCTGGGTCCCACCACCACTACGAGGACAAGGAAGACGATGAAGTCGCCGGAGGCGGCGGTGTTGAAGATTCCGTTGACAATCCTCACCCTAACCATCAGTCTCACTCCCAGATCCAATACGACGCCGCCGACCCTCATTCTCACACTCTACACAACGGCAGCGGCGACGGCGAGTCCACCCCTACTATGGACGAAGCTATGAATGGCGGCGTCGACGGTGTAGGAGGTCAGCATGCCTTGTATGTGCCTGGCAGCTCCGAAATTGTTCCGTCGCCCACTGTTCCCGACCAGCTTACCCTGTCGTTTCAGGGCGAAGTCTATGTTTTCGACTCCGTTTCTCCTGAAAAGGTCATTTTTTACACTTTTGAAGCTTTAATTTTACGTATTTGAATATGAATTTTGCTTAATTTTATCAAGTTGTGTGATTTTTTATCGTAGTTAACAGTGGTTAGGTTAGATGAAATTTTTTAGGTTTTGTGATTGGATTTTACCCAACTATGCTATTTATTATTTTTATTAGATTTTCAAATGTTCTTCAACAATTATTTGTGTTCCTGTGATTTGTCATCTGATGGAGATAAAGTATGGTGTATAAAGGTATTGTGATTCTACATTCTAGTTCGATAATTCATTATAGACTTCTGAAATTAATGATTTTGGTTTAATTTGTTTACTCGTAACATGACTTTGTTATATCCTTATGGGAATATAATATGTGTTTTTGGTTGATGATCCAGGTTCAAGCAGTGTTGCTACTCTTGGGTGGATATGAAGTTCCCACTGATGTTCCCGCTATTGGGGGAATGCCTTCCCATAGTCATAGGGTACTTGTGCCAATTAGTCAAAATACACTAGTTTTAGTATGGAATTACTTTATCATTGGTTTGATTGTATATCTGGAGATTTTGTAGAATGTGGGTGAATTTCCTGGGAGGTCAAGTCAGCCCCAAAGAGCTGCTTCTTTGAATAGATTCAGAGAAAAACGAAAAGAGCGATGTTTTGATAAGAAGACTCGTTATACTGTGAGGAGGGAAGTTGCACTAAGGTAATGGAGACGGAGTTTCTGACAGCCTTATTCTGTGAAACTGTTTTGTGTCTATTTGATTCTGTTTGATTTTTATCATCTTCAGATCATACAAGGCAGTGTAGTTAAAATGAGCTCTTCTTATTCACTCCACCAGGCTCTAGTTCTTATATTAGCGATTTGCATTGCTTCATACTTGAAGAATATCACTTGATTTATTGAAATTTAAAAAGCATAATAATGGCGAAAAGATTTGGTGAACAAATTGGTTCATTGCCTCTTCTCAATTTGTAAGAGCAGTTACATGACTCTGCTCCTCTAAGTAGAATTACTGTGTAGAGCATTATTGGTCAAGACAAAAAGGAGAGCGGAAACATGCAAGTGAAATATTATTTGTAGTTCGATTGATGTGTGCTCTGGGAGCTTCCGAATATTAAAAAGCTACATGTATTAAATATAAGCCTTTTTTATTTTCTTTGGGACATAATTGTTTCATGTGCCAAAAATGAATGAGTCACTTTTGTCATGGTCTGACATGTTCTGGTTTAATCTTTCAGGATGCATCGAAAGAGGGGTCAGTTTACATCTTCCAAGTCTATTTCTGATGAAGTTGGTTCGTCATCTTCAGAGTACAACATAATGGCTGGCCAAGAAGAACAGGAAACTCCGTGAGTCAAAGACTCTTTCCCTCTCTCTTTCTCTCTCCACAAACACACATCACAGGCTTGGCAACCTTTCTTCAGTGTTCCTCTATGAATCTCCATTCTTTGGCTTCATTTTGCTTCTATTTGCAACATTTAGTTTTCTATGTAATAAATTTGATTAGATTATGGCTAGTGTTTTGGAGTTTTGCCGCTGATTCATCTTAAACTTCCGTCTTGTAATTGACAGGTGCAAACATTGTGGAATTAGCTCAAAGTCTACTCCCATGATGCGCCGTGGACCAGCTGGCCCAAGGACACTATGCAATGCATGTGGGCTCAAGTGGGCCAACAAGGTCTGTATGTACTTTGAAACATTAGCTTATTAACCACAAAAATAAGTGGACTCTTTATTGGTTCATAGCTTTTTTCTTGGTAGCCTATATCTGTGATATGATAATAGTGCTCATTCCAAGCTCCCTGTTCTTTGCATTGTGGCCTACTGGAAGTGCATATCCTATTGTTTACTTCTGTGTGACTCCACGAATATTCTCCTGAAATGCAATATTGGAGAAACCCTTTAACCTGCATGAGCTATACTTCAAGATTAATGCCTTTAGGATGAGATTTCGGCACTCTAGCACTTTACCTTTGCTCCTGAATAACGTTTGCACAAGTATAATTGATTGCCTACTCTTCTATTGAAGGTGAATGAACATTTGTCATTATAATTTAGTTCCTAATTAGTATTTTCATTACTGTATTCTAGTAAGTCACTGATTTATTTCTTCTTTTTCTTGGACGAAATGTCTGGCATGAAAGATACTATATCGTCAGTTAATTTTCACATACTTAGTATTGGCTTCTGATTTAATGATCTGGATGAAGTCTTCATTTGTTCCAAGAATCTTGATGTGTAAAACTCAAAATGTTTATGTCTCCTATGCAATAGAGATATGTGCTTTTCTTGTTCTGTACATGGTCTTGGAAGAAGAAGTTAAGCCAGACATTATGGTTATTGTACCACTTGTTCTGATGAATCTTATGAAAATTCCTTGCTGCAACTTCTGCAAACACAGTGTTGTCTATGATATCTGACGAAATTAACTGTATTGGTAGAAGTTGTGATTTGTAAAGACGACTATAGCATTTAACTAATTCAGTGGTAGCTATAACTTGAGAGATGGGGTATCTTCTAAGTGCAATCTTTCAGCTGTGAGTGCTTTCTGTATGTGAGATCAAGAGATAAACAGTCTGTCATATTGATCACGTGTTAAGCCCGTGTATGGGTTTTATTACTTCTATTTTATCTGGTTGTAGAATGTAGATCAATATATTTTTGTTCTATTAAAAGAATTTCTGCAGTTGCTCTTACTGCTATATACTATTAATTGGCAAAAGGCAGCGAGTGTTCTTGGGAGTAAATTTCCTCTAATGTCTTTCTAGTTCTACTTTTCATTTTCATTTTCATTTTGAGAATGGTTCTATGAGTTGTGGAGTGCAGTTCCCAATGATTGGTAAAAGGGATTGTACATTTGTACTGGGTTTGTCTCCTTGTTAGTACCTCTTTTCTATAAAATTAATGCCTTTTGAAGTGATTCTCTGATATTTGTTTGTGTTCTGGTTTTACTTGATCTTGTTGTGAACTTGGGCTTATATTAATATACATGGACCCGTAGTTGTTTCTATTACACCTGGTCAGTTTTTAAATCCTTTAATAAGCGATCTTGTTTTCAAAGCATACTTTGCCTGTTGGATTGTGCAGGGAGTATTAAGAGATATATCAAAAACTCCTCTAATTTTGAGACGTAGTGGACAGGTACTCTTTCCTTGCATCAAACTGTTGAAGCTTTGCCTCCTTGACTATATTTCTGTCTTTTCAGAAAATCTTTCAACTTTACTGATATCAACTTGTTCATTGCCTTCCACCAGAGTAACGGCAAAGTTAATCACTCAGATGCAGTTACTGCTGCTGTAGGCGTAATCACTTCATCTAATGGTGACAACTCTGCGCAGACTGCTGAACAGTGAGTTGGCTCACCACCAGAAAACCATAGTATATATTCGAACATTAAATCACAAGGCATGTTATAATTCGGAGGTTTCTGTGTAATATTGCGGTGATATGCTCATACAAAATGTATATAATGTGTACTGTATTCATGATGGAAAAACACACTGGATCTTCCCCTTCTCATTCTGGCCTAAATCTTGCATCTTCTTAATGTAATTTATAATTTCGTTGCATTTTCATTCCTTATGTTCAGCCCGTGATTAATACAGCCTTATTATCCATCAAAAAAAAAGATTAATACAGCCTTATTCATCGCTGCTTTCATTCTGGCCTCCGATGTTCAGTTCCTCCAGTTGGGTTCGTATGCAGTTGTAAGATTCGATTCAATTCGAGGTTGCTTGCTTAATGAGACATACGGCTACTAGTATTACCTCATTGGCTAATGAATACATACAATCTAGTTTAATGCAGGCTTGTGATGCTAAGATGAACCTTTATTTGATGCTAGCACGTGTGATAGAAAATCTCCGTTTGCCAAATCATTTAAGAAAATATATTTCTCGAGTAAAGTCCATGCCTACAGCGTTTACAAAGCAAATATGGCAAGACAAAGGCTCCCGTGACCATATCTCCCGATGGGATCAATATGACCTTGCTGCATCACTTGAATCAATTTTGGTGAACATGTTGCAAGAAGAACAAGAAATGCCAACGTGATTTTGCAAATAAAGAAAATTTGACACTTTTCCTGAAAGATTGAAACATGTACCCGAGCATCACCAAAGAACTTCCACAGCTATAATAAAAACCAGAAGGAATTGCCCCCTTTACTCTCTAGGGAGCTATCAAAACAAATATTTCACTTGCACAAATAAACGAGTGCCCCTTTACTCTAGGGAGCTATCAAAACAAATATTTCACTTGTAACAAACTATATCGAGTTCAAAAAATAAAAAATAGATGAGCAGGCGAAAAATATAATTAAACCTTTTCTATTCGTTCTTTCTAGAAAGAATACCAACTCTCCTCCAAGAAGATCCAGAGAGAGTGGACTTATACACATCTTCCAAGACTTCCTGGAAAGGAGTCTCAGAATTAATACTACTATATTCTTTGATGGGTGCCACCCTTCAATGCCCTAGAAAATCAACTGAGGGATAAAGTCCTGGCGAGTCTCTCCCACCTCCATTAGAGTCTGCATTACCTTGGTAAGGTGATTGTAACTCACCTGAATGAGGTGACTTACGAGATCTTTGATTTCTAGGAGAAGCAGTGTAGGAATCGGCTGAACCACTGCTTGTATTATAGAAAGACGATGAGGGAAGCCCATGGATCTTGGGAAGACCAGTAGGATCTGTGCTCAAGCTGTAACCCCTCTCAACTGTATCAGCGTCAAGTGGTAGTTCATCAAGTACCTACGAATGAAAATATATGATGTTTATGAAGAGATCTAGTGGTCACCAATTGAACAGTTTACATCATTAATAATAATAATAATAGTAATAATGGAACATGTTTCCACAAAAAATAAAAGTAAAAAAAAACAAGAATTTTTGTCTTCTGCGACTAGATTAATAATCAACTTCAACTTCACAGAACATCGGGTAAATTTTGGCACTCAGTCAAGCACACATAAGAGTTTACAGAGAGACTAGACAAGAACATATTTCAGATGAAAATACTCTGCTCACAAGCCTAAATTATTAAAGTTGAAGAATAGTCCAGAAAATCAAAATAAATAAATAACTCACTCGGAAAGCTTGTTGAAGGACACGGAGCGTCTCTCGAGCACGTTTCCTCTTCAAGGCTACCTCATCAGGTTCTTGCAACATCTCCTCAAGAAGGTTATCCCTATTTTAAATACACAAGGAGATACAATCATCAACTGATATACAAGGTAGAAATCAGACGAAATTTGCAAACAAAAGCAAGGTAGAAGTCAAAATCGGCTTTGAAGCTAACAACTGATTTCTTAGTAGCTCCAAAACTGAAAAGGAAGCAGGAAGGGGATGAATATGTCAACTTCATACAAGCCTAAAAGAAATTAGTATTCCAACAGTATACAAAACTAAATTGAATGGGTCACTGCTACCATACATTTGTATTACCTGTAGAGCTTTTTTATGAAGACATTATGCAGTTCTCTTTTGGTATGGTTAACCTGACAGGATTAAAATCATGGACACTGTTATCAATCATGTTTTGAATCATTTGATAAGCATTTACGTTAAATCACATAATAGTCACAAACTTGTTTACTAAAAGAAATTCTTTATAGGCAATCCAGCTAGTTTAACTGTTTGTCCACATTGAACAAATAGGTATGAGGATGGTTTCCATAGGTGAAACAGAAATATAAACCCAGGTAGCTAGAGGCAAAATTCGCATGAAGACAGCATGGTCCCATTGGACTAGTAAAAAACACACTTGTCAGATATGTTTGAACCCTTGAGTCAACTTAGCAAAATAACAAACCCCATTGAGTCAAAGGTCTTGACTTCTTTTTGCCGATGTGAGACACATTGCTGCCTGGGAGGAAATATGTCTAATCATTTTGACACAAGAAACGTACAATAAGGCTCAAGAAGGTTGTAGAGACCAGTGTTAATCCAGAGAAAATCTTTGATTTAGGCATACAACAAAACCGATTGCAGTGCACGAAGTGCATGATGAGTAAACTTCAGTATGCAAGCTCGAAATTATTTCCTATCTAAGAATTATTAGGAAAAAGAATATCAAAGACAAAGATGTCATATTAATATCTATAAGGCCAAACATGATTCCCAGCTACTACAACCCCACAATTAATTTTCACATAGTTTCTAGTCCAATACCAGAAAATGCATTATTGCCTTGGGCACAGTATCTTCAACGTTCTTCCTAACAATGTCGTAATAAGACCTCAGCAACAGTTTGGTTACAGCAATTTCAATAGCCTCCTGGTCAGAATGCGTTTCTGATGGCCTCAACACAGCTGGTGGCTACAAAATAAATAAATAAAGATTCAAAACCTAAGCTACTTTTAAAATGAAAAATAGAAATAAAAAGTTCACGCACAAACCTCTCTCAGATGAATCATAGAATAGGACTGCTCTGTACTCTGAACAGGCTCATTAAATGGCTCATTAAATGGCCCATTAAATGGCTTACTCGTTAAAGTTTTCTTTGGTAGATGATCCACCAAAAATTGAAGAAATCCCCCAACTCGAAGTTGAGGGAGCATTTCCTGCAATATATTCAATATGAACTTAGGATTTGGGTGTTTGACTTTTTCATTTGCTAAAGGCAGCAATATCAATTTGCTGCCTTTTGAGTTTAATGTTCCAATAACCATCACGCATAGAAGTCATAAACATAATCTAAATTTGTATTTACAATTTAATGTATTTAAAAATTAACTGTAGCATGCATTTAGATCTTATATTTTTATGGAGATGGCTCACAAAGATTACCAGAAATATTTGGCTTCTCAACTTCAGCAGCAGGACTAACACTCTATTCAACAAACAGAACACAGAGCAAAAGAGATCAGCTCAAAAACTTCGAAATTTGAAACCAAGATCATAAACAGAAAACGATCTCTACCGAGTACAATAGAGAGGCAAATTACGGCAGTGTATGTACCTGATCAGGAACAATTCCATTGGCAGGTCTAGCAAGAATAGCACGAGATTTTAAAGTTCTTTCTGAAGTTTGTCCTCTCTCTGACTCTACTGAATCCTGATTAATATGATAAATCAGAATTTGTGAAGACCAGCAACAAGAAATGAGAGATAAAATAAAATACATAGAAAAGCAATCATCAGTAAATTTACCTTCTGTCTTGGAAGAGGTACAAGTATTTTTGACGACTTTATCTGTTGCAATGCCATTTCTACAGCTTTACTGCCACCAATAAAATTTGGATGGGAAGTGTTTATGTAATCCATCTGCAAAATGAATTTATTAAGAATACCACGACTGCATAGGGATCCAAATTATGGGTTCAGAGAAGAACTGTATTATGAAAGCATGCCAAACAAAGATCTTTGATTTTCAGTAATAATGAATGTGAAGGTAACCATCAAAGAGGATAGAATTATTCAGTATGTCCATAATTAGAAATCCCAACATATAGTTCCCCCGAACTCATCCATGGCGAGATTTTTTTAGACAAATGTAAACCTTAATGGAGATGTATAAAGATGAGGAACTAGAAACAAGAGCAAAAAACAATTCAATCAACTTCATCTCACCTCCATTTCAATGATGTGACCAATCATTGTCTCTGATGGTTCAAGACCTTCTCTTAAAAAGTTTCCTACGACCTCATCCATACGTTTTCTCAAAACAGGAAAGCGTTGCAACTCATGGATAACACTGTGGTGACTCATCTGAAAGAGAGTGGTTAAACTATTTCGCAGATGCAAAGGTGCACCCCAATGCCAAAGAATATAATATTGTAACAGAATCTATACCTTTATTAACTCATCGTAAATAAATCTAGCACACTGAAGACTTGGGTCCAACAAACGAGCTATCTGTCTCCGAACAAGAACATCAAATGGCACCTGCAAATAGGTAGTTGCAAATAAACCAGATTCCTTTTTGGAAGGAAGAGAGGGGACTTGTGAGTTGCAAACTACAAATTGCGACAATATTTTAGTTTAACGAGCTACCTCCGGTACAAATAATGCAGATTTCAGACCACTTGCATTCTGGATAGCGGTTCGGATGTCATCATCAGTTAAATATTCACAAGGATCCACTTCCTACAAAATAAGATGAAACCAATTTCAAGCAGCCAGAACTCATGAAAACAACTTCATAACTCAAATCAAAATTATCTGACTAGGTAAAATGTAATTGTTTTCACGGCAAATTTTCAGAGAAAAATTCAGACTCAGAAAGGCATTTCACCTCAAAGAAACTGAAGATCAAGATTTAGAAAAAGCACACGAGCAACTTTAGCTTGATGCAGTGGGGACATTTCTTTTGACTGTGTGCGTCTGTCCCCCTCCCATATCAGTCAATCACTAAAAGTTTTAACATAATTTGGAAAAAGTGAACCAGCAAAATATACCTCCAAACTCTTCACGAATATATTTTGGAAAATGTAATGGATTCTTGCTCCTCCAGATAGCTCACAAGTAGACATCTCTTCATTTTTTCCCTCTATCATTGAAGAGTACGCTGTTTAAAAGGAAAAAGATATGTAAGCACCAAATTGATTATTTATTGTAAACCGTCTTAATAAAATTAAGTGGCAAACCACAAATACCACTAATACAGATCTTTTGACCCGATATATTCAGATAAATAAGTTGTAGGGCCACATTACCTTCACAGTACTTTGAGAGAATATTCAGAAGCAGAGCTCCCTGACCAGCCTATTTCGACAAAAGAAAACAAGCAAATTATGTATTTTGGGGAAGTCCGCGACAAAAAAATGTTAGAAAAGGAAACAAATACAAAACACATCAATTTACAAGGATTTGTGGGATTAACAATTAAGATTGACCCCAAATTATCCACAGACAAAGTTAAGCGCCAAATATTCTGGTACAGTGAACCAAGATATTACATACTTTTGACTCGGTGACTTCTCCATAGCTAGCATGCTCTTTAGCAACAGTAACCAAAGAACTATTGATGCGTGCCTTTAATCCTGGAAGAACTGCCTTGATATGTTGAACAAGAAGCTGCAAACAAAAAAAGTCATAAGCTTATTCATCTGGTTTTAGGGTGATTAAATAACATAAAAGATGTCCATCATGTGATGCCAGATGACTATTAAAGGGGGAGTTCACTCAAAAGCAACAAAATGTTGAACCCAGTTTCACCCTGTTTACCTGATTCAACTTTTTTGCCAACTGAGGTACGCCACAGCGATCAGCAAGATCACTATACACCTGAAAGGAATAAAGTAAAATTAAGTGACAGAATGTAACCTATGAAGCAACAAGAGAAGAAAGAAAATCCATACCGGACGATTGTGGAAAAATTTCTCCTCAGCTACGAGTGCATCTTTAATGCTTCGATTCAATATTATGTCCTGTTTAAGAATTATATCATACGAAGGTACAAGGAATATGCACAAAAACAGCAAATTACACAATGATATCATACAATATATGCAACAATACATCTACACTGAAACTACAAAGTCCAGATGCGCTATAAGGAAGAAAGAAATAAAACTACCAAGATAAAGAAAATTCGACTATGGTTAATTGGATATCTCCGCTTACCGCTTGCTATCATCATTCTAACTCAACCCATGAAAAAAACAAAATAAGGGGTGGCTGATCACAATCAAAAAATTAACTTCACAAATTTTAGTTTTGAGAAAGGCTATAAGCAAATGGGAAAGATGTCCACAATAATTTTAGGCAAAAAGCAAGATTAATGAGTTTCTAGCAGTAAAATACATGATTTACGTTAAAAGTTTGTGTTCCAAGAAGCTAGATAGTTCATTTCTGCATACACCAGACAGAATTATTGATATGGAAATTGAATCGTACATATTTATTTTTTTCAATTAGTGAGACAGAACTATACCTCTTGACTACGATTCACAACACCAACATAGCCAAGTCTAAGAGGGATAACTTTTCCAAGCAGATAATTCCGGGCATCAGTACCCCTGTCCATAATGTCCAACTGAAGAAACAGACAGATTAGAAAATGAATTGGTCAATAATAAGGAATTGCAAAAGCATTCTTAATAACAAAAGCAACCATGATTAGTACCTTAGTGATAACTCCAATAGTACGATAACCTGTCAATAAAAAGTTTAGCATGTAAGAGCTAGAGCCAACAAATGATATATCCTCATATTAATCAACAGATACAAAAGCATTCGGAAAGAAAAACTGGGCCATAGTTGGCAGAACCTACCATCAGGATCAGCAGCTCCAGCAATCTGAAGAGCATCTGAATTTGCAAGGTCAGCATTTGCTGGTGTAACAGCTAATATTAAGCAGGTTGGACGCTTAATATAGGACATTATAATTGTCCTGATTTGTGCTTCAATATTAGAAGGTTGATCCCCAACGGGATTCTTAGTAATTCCCGGCAAATCCACAAGGGTAATATCAAGAACATTTGGAGAGAAAATCTTTAATCGAATCTGTTTGTCTGAAACACCTAGATTAGTTCCAGCTTCCCTATCCGTCTCAGACTGAAATTGATCTCCCACAGAATATCATAAAAGAAAAAATTACTAACATAATCTAAAAAACACAATAAGAAATAAGATCCATTTTGAAGTCCATCCAAGACATTTAAAAAAGGAACAATCGTAGTGAAATCTAATACTTCTCTTTTCTTTTCTTTTTTTGGAAACTTAATACTTCTCTTTGTGATTTGAAAAAGGTTCTCTTAGAAGTTAAGAAGATAATTTAGGTTATCCTGCAATTAATGAACTTGATCACACTAAAAACATCACAAAAAACAAGGTCACTAATTAGAAAAAATGTGCAATACACAATCACTCCAGAGGGTAACAGAGTCACTAAATATAACCATGAATCTGGATAATGTCTCCACTATATATTACATCAATTAAACATCTCTAAAATAATAATAATAATAGTTAAGTAACAGGTCTGGTGGAAGGAATTAAAAATCTCAGAAATGCCAAAACCAAACTTCCAAGTCGGTATAAGCAGAACTCAAAATTTAAATTTAAACATAATCACAAAAGAAGAATGTCAACATCTCGGAGTGACTGAATAATTAAATGTAAATTCTTGTTGTCTAGAGAACTTACCAAAATTTTCCACCATAAACCATAACAAAGTTGGTAATTTAGTGTTCATAGATTAATACTCTTCTATACACTCAAAGTTCAATTTTGCAAATATTTGAATTTTACACACTGGAAGTCCACAGAATGTACAGACTTCCATGCCAATCAACCAACTCAACGTGTAGTAACTAAAAAGGGAGAATACAAAATATAACTTCTACCAAGGTCTGGAGCAGCTAAATTCCTGATTCCACTAAAAACAACAACAGGATCATAGTTAAGGATAACATAAAATTTATGAACTCCAATTACCTCAATCTCCTTCCGGATTTCATTGAAATTGGTAAATCTCCTCCCAGGAAGATGCAGGAACTCTCCCCATTCCTCTTCAGCGCCACCGTCTCCCCTTCTTCTTGTCTGCAAAAGCTGAAGCACGAGTGGCCGTCTAGTACAAATATCCTTATTCCTCGGCAAGAAGTCACGGCCGACGAGAGCTTCCAGAACGCTCGATTTGCCACTACTCTGGCTACCTACAACAGCAACCTGAGGCAACTCAATTGTAGATTGACTACCGAGCTGAGCAAAGATATCTTGAAGCTTATTCACGATCGGAATCACAGAACTCCCCAATGGCACAGGCACTGACGCCGCCGACGCCGTAGTCGACGGAGAAGGAGTAGCAGCACCGTTCAGTACTTGATCTTCAGCCATTAATTAACAGACTGGATCGATAATTAAGAGTATATATCAGAATGATTATTGTGAAGATTACTGTGTGAAATGGAGAGACTTGGAGAAGAAGATTAAGGATTCTGAAACCCTAGAAAGGGATAGATGGGTTTAGAGAATATTTCTTCCCGGAAAAGAAAAGGAAATTAAAATTTAGTTTTGGTATGAAAAAAAGTAAAATAAAAGGGGGCTTCTTTGTGGTTTTGATTTTCTTGATTTTTTTCTAGGTTTATTATATTGGGAAATATGATAGATGGGTTCAGCGGTCCAGATATGGTGTAGAATAATTATTTTGTACACTACATATCGTTAATTGTCGAATTAAATATTTGATAGTTGAAATCATTTGCTCTTACTCTTTTTAAAATTTGTCATAACAGGTTTTAAATGAATAGTTGAATTCATTTGTTGACATCTTTAATCTGGCATTGGGTCTGACTATAGTACAAAACGGCCAAATTGCTGAACAAGACGTTGGAACAAACCTTTTGTATTTTGTTTTTAAATATTTTTTTTTATTTATTAGGGGAGTAAAACTATTTATTAAAGAGAAATGGGAAATTTAAGAATCGGAAAGGATATTCAAACTAATGATATATACGACATGAGGCCTCAATCTAGGGCTTACTTGGATTGGGTTTGGTTTGGGTTTGGTTTGGGATTTGATGCTCAAAGCCTAATCCCAGCAGAACTTTAGATTGAGTTTGGGTTTGAGTTTGAGTTTGGGTTTGGGCGGGAAAAGGCTAAAAAACGGGCGGGAACAATTCAAATTCAAATTTTTTTTTGAAATAATCGTCCAAATTCAAATTATGACTTCACAAATTTAGAATTTGAGCATTTCCCAGCTAATTTAAGAGTAAAAATTTTGAATTTAACAATTATTTGAAGAAAAAAATTTTGAATTTGAATAGTTCACGTGGGTTTTTTAGCTTTCCCACTCAAACCCCAAACCCAAACTCAAAGCCAAACTCAATCCCATAGTTTGGGGTCAGGTTTGAGACCAAATCCCAGACCAGCCTAAAACAAAGCCAGTCCAAGCAAACTACTAATATACTACACCAACGCCTCATTAACAACTTTTTGTATTTGGTTTGGAAGAATCACTTTCACTTAAGGTTTTGTCTTGATTGGTATATGTTGGAGTATTGATTCCATAGCGTCATAGTGA
The DNA here is from genome assembly GCA_026122235.1 of Vinca minor. Taxonomy (NCBI): domain Eukaryota; kingdom Viridiplantae; phylum Streptophyta; class Magnoliopsida; order Gentianales; family Apocynaceae; genus Vinca; species Vinca minor. The sequence goes on along the minus strand of JAOCZM010000201.1, from coordinate 2,192,579 downwards.
CTTCTAGAAAAGTCAGAAAAAAAAATTTGAGTAGGGTTCGAACGATCGTCCATCACGGGACACGACAGATCACTAGGGGACTGCAGGGTCGTTTACTGAGAATGACTACGGGATCGCTTTCACTAGCACGAGTTCCGCGTCGAGAGGGAAATTGAATACCTTTGTAATATGTGGAGGTTCAATCTAAATTTAAAGTAAGGGTATTGTTAGGTGATTCAAATAATTGTTTATAATTTGGGGTAAAAGTATAAAATACCCTAAAATTCTTTATAAAAACTAGGGGGTCAAGTGTATTTTATAACCTATTACTCCCTCCGTCCCAAATTAATTGTACACATTTCATTTTTTTTGTTCCAAATTAACTATCCACTTTCTAAATAAAGTAGGTATTAATGATAATTTTTCCAATTTTACACTTCTTCCAACTCCTCCTTAAATGCTCTTATTTAATTAAAATGATCACTTTCCAACACATATTTAAGAAGTAGTTGGATGTTGTGTGAGATGAAGGAGAGAGAAAGACATAAATTTCAAATGAGATTAATAAAATTAATGAGGGGTATTTTAGACTTTAACTTATATTTTACCATCAAAATCACAAAATCCTTAATACACGTGCATTTGTCAAAGTGGACAGATAATTTGAAACGAATGGAGTATATTGTAAATTTGAAAAATACCGTAAAATGCTTTAAAAACGGGAGGTAATTATTCTAGGAGTAAATCATTTTCTTTATATTTTATAGCCATTTATTACCAATTATTTGAGCCATCAATCATTTCCTTAAAGTAATAACATCTTCTTCGATAAAATTTTCTACTTTTCAAACGAGTATATTACCATATAGTCCTGTTTTTTTTTCCCTATCCCTTTTTATATATGTTAATTATACAATGATTTACTTTTTTTTTTTTTTTTTATTCGGGGAGGGTAGAGTCGAAACTGGAACCTCACAGTCCCAGATAAAGTGCTCCCCCACTGGGACGCCATTCTCTTGACACAATGATTTACTTAAGTAACAAAGTATTCATGTAAAAAGTTATTTGAATTGAATTATTTTTTAATTATATATTTTAAACTTAATTAAAATATATTCGTGCAATGCACATGACAAATGATAGTAATAACACAAATTACATAACATTCTCCCTCATATATTTTTTTGCCTGATGTGAATGAATATGAACTAATTCATGTAGTACATATGAGAAATTTCCGATAAAATAATCTCTTTTACCGAGTGTTTTTTAATTGAACATTAGTGTTTGACCTGCATTTTGCGTACTAATTAATCAAAATATTATAGGGACTTAAACAGGAACACACAACATAAAATGATACTATTTTCGTCCAAAATTATTTGTATACTTTGACAAATGCACGGGTATTAAGGTTTCGGTGATTTTGATGGAAAATATAAGTAAAAGTTTAAGATACTCATAATTAATTTTATTAATTTCATTTAAAATTTATGTTTTTCTTTCTCCTTCCTTTCACACAACATCCAATCATCTTAAATATGTGTTGAAAAATGATAATTTTAATTAAATAAGAACATTCAATGAGAAGTTGGAGAAAGAAAAAAAATAGAAATATGCATAGTTAACTAGACCTCATTGCCTCGTCTCTATAAACGGGTATCGCGGCCATTCTGGAGTAATCTGCAAATCGCTACTTTTGACTTTCTCTCTTTTCTCCGATTATTATTTGCTCTAGGTTTTTTCGCCGCCGCCGCTCACCGGGAACAGTATGCCTCACCGATCTGGTGGTGAGTGTTTCGGATTTTGTTATTACTAATCTTTATTTTTTTAGTATGTTGACACTAGACACAACTCTGGATCTGTGTAACTTCGTACAAGTTTATGCTAGGGTTTTGGAGATGCTAAATATATTGAGTTAATTATTAATTAAATATTTTGGGAATTTAATAATTTTTGGCCGAATATGCTCTAAAGAATAGATTTTTTTTTTTAACTTTACCGAGCTGTATTTGTTTAGTTATGAGTGTATGTGGCCGAATATGCTCTAAATAATAGTTTTTTTTTTCCGATTTCCCGAGCTGTAATTGTTTAGTTATGAGTGAATGTGCGGTTTGATGTTGTAAAAGTAGATTGTGTGAATGTAAAATTGGTCTCAAATTAGTAAGTTTGAAACAATATTGGCCATTGTCTCAAATGGATATATGGAATTTATTGTTTTATTATTTCCACAGATTGAAGGTGATCTTTTAGGTGTTAAGAGAGCACTTGTGGCTGTAACTAGTTGCCTGCAAGATTGTTCAACAGCTATCGAGAAAGCTAGGATGGTCGGGAGCAGACAACATGAAACGGTTACAAAACAAACTTTACCTAATCCACAGATGGACTTTCCTCAACATAGAATTTCAATGCCACAACCTATGGTAGCAAGCTCCAGCAATTATGCCCTGGGAGGTCGCCCTCTGTCGGTGAGGGAGACAGGAGTACCGCCGCGGAGTCAAGATTACCTCAGCTGGAAGTTATATATAAGATTCTTTGCCTGAATGATAAAGTAGGGGGAGTGATCGGTAAAGGAGGGTCAATTATAAGAACTCTTCAAGCAGAGACAGGTACTTCGATTAGTATTGGGCCAACTATTGCTGAGTGCGATGAACGGTTAATAACCATTACTGCAATAGAGGTTTACTTATCTGTCATTCATTTGCACTTTGATCCACCACCATATGTCATTATGTGTTAACATTTTCTTCCTTTTGATGTTTTATTGTCTAGAGCCCAGACTCACGACAGACTGCGGCCCAGAATGCTGCCTTGCGTGTTTTTGATAGGTTGATTGATATTGACCCTGAAAAGGGGGTAACTTGTCTAAGACTGGTAGTCTCACCAAACCAAGCTGGTTGTTTGTTGGGGAAAGGAGGTGCAATAATATCAGAGATGAGGAAGATTACTGGTACGGGCATACGGATTATTGGTGGAGATCAACTGCCTAAATGTGTGTTAGAGAATGATGAAGTAGTACAGGTATGATGATTTGACTAACCTTTCTTTTCGCTATTCTATGCTCGTGGAATAGTTTCATTCATGGAAAAAGACGTTGAAATTAGTTAAAATGATGAAGTAAAGATATAAGCAAATCAATTCGTTCGGCTATAGAATGTAGATCATATATTTGTGTTCCATTAAAAGAATTTCTGAATTGCTCTTACTGCTATATACTAGTAATTGGCAAAAGGCAGGGAGTGTTCTTGGGTGTAGATTCCTCAGACGTCTTTCTAGTTCTACTTTTCTTTTTCATTTTGAGAATGGCTCTGAGTTGTGGAGTGCACAGTTCCCAATGATTGGTAAAGGGAATAAGGGATTGTACATTTGTACTGGTTTGTCTCCTTGTCAGTGGCTTAGTGCCTCTTTCTATGAAATGCTTCTTCTGATATTCGTTTCGGTTCTGGTGTTACTTGATCTTCTTGTGAATTTGGTCTTATATTAACATACATGGACCTGTAATTGTTTCCATTACACCTGGTCAATTTTAAAGCGATCTTGTTTTCAAAGCATACTTTGCCTGTTGGATTGTGCAGGGAGTATTAAGGGATATATAAAAAACTCCTCTAATTTTGAGAGGTAGTAGACAGGTACTCTTTCCTTGCATCAAACTGTTGAAGCTTTGCCTCCTTGACTATATTTCCGTCTTTTCAGAAAATCTTTCAACTTTACTGATATCGACTTATTCATTGCCTTCCACTAGAGTAACGGCGAAGTTAATCACTCAGATGCAGTTACTGCTGCTGTAGATGTAATCACTTCATCTAACGGTGACAACTCTGCGCGGACACTTGAACGCTGAGTTGGCTCACCACAAGAAAACCACTGTATATATTTGAACATTAAATCATAAGGCGTGTAATAATTCAGATGTTTATGCGTAATATTCCGGAGCTATGCTCATACAAAATGTATATAATGTGTACTTTATTCATGATGGAAAAACACATTGGATCTTCCCCTTCTCATTCTGGCCTAAATCTTGCATCTTCTTAAATGTAATTTATAATATCGTTGCATTTTCATTCCTTATGTTCGGCTTGTGATAAAGGCTCCCGTCACCATATCTCCCGATTGGCTGCATCACTTGAATCAATTTTGGTGAACATGTTGCTAGAAGAACAGAAAATGCAAACGTGATTTCTAGGAGAAGCAGTGTAAGAATCGGCTGAACCACTGCTTGTATTATAGAAAGACGATGAGGGAAGCCCATGGATCAAGGGAAGACCGGTAGGATCTGTGTGCAAGCTGTAACCCCTCTCAACTGTATCAGCGTCAAGTGGTAGTTCATCCAGTACCTACGAACGAAAATATATGATGTTTATGAAGAGATCTAGAGGTCACCAATTGAACAGTTTACATCATTAATAATAATAATAATAGAACAGAAAATGCCAACGTGATTTCTAGGAGAAGCAGTGTAGGAATCGGCTGAACCACTGCTTGTATTATAGAAAGACGATGAGGGATGCCCATGGATCTTGGGAAGACCGGTAGGATCTGTGCTCAAGCTGTAACCCCTCTCAGCTGTATCAGCGTCAAGTGGTAGTTCATCCAGTACCTACGAACGAAAATATATGATGTTTGTGAAGAGATCTAGTGGTCACCAATTGAACAGTTTACATCATTAATAATAATAATAATAATAGTAATAATAGAACAAGTTTCCACAAAAAATAAAAGTAAAAAAACAAGAATTTTTGTCTTCTACAACTAGATTAATAATCAACTTCAACTTCACAGAACATCGGGTAAATTTTGCCACTCATACTTGAAGAGACAACTCAAAAGTACAGAGAGACTAGACAAGAACATATTTCAGATGAAAATAATACTATTAAGCTGCTCACAAGCCTAAATTATTACAGTTGAAGAGTAGTCCAGAAAATCAAAATAAATGAATAACTCACTCGGAAAGCTTGTTGAAGGACACGGAGCGTTTCTCGAGCACGTTTCCTCTTCAAGGCTACCTCATCAGGTTCTTGCAACATCTCCTCAAGAAGGTTATCCCTATTTTAAATACATAAGGAGATACAATTATCAACTGATATACAAGGTAGAAATCAGACGAAATTTGCAAACAAAAGCAAGGTAGAAGTCAAAATCGGCTTTGAAGCTAACAACTGATATCTTAGTAGCACCAAAACTGAAAAGGAAGAAGGAAGGGGATGAATATGTCAACTTCCTACAAGCCTAAAAAGAAATTAGTATTCTAACAGTATACAGAACTAAATTGAATGGGTCACTGCTACCACACATTTGTATTACCTGTAGAGCTTTTTTATGACGACATTATGCAGTTCTCTTTTGGTGTGGTTAACCTGACAGGATTAAAAGCATGGACACTGTTATCAATCATGTTTTGAATCATTTGATAAGCATTTACGTTAAATCACACAAACTTGTTTACAAAAAGAAATTCTTTATAGGCAATCCAGCTATTTTAACTGCTTGTCCACATTGAACAAATAGGTATGAGGATGGTTTCCATAGGGTGAAAGAGTAATATAAACCCAGGTAGCTAGAGGAAAAATTCGCATGAAGACAGCATGGTCCCATTGGACTAGTAAAAAACACACTTGTCAGATATGTTTGAACCCTTGAGTCAACTTAGCAAAATAACAAACCCCTTGAGTCAAAGGTCTTGACTTCTTTTTGCCGATGTGAGACACATTGCTGCCTGGGAGGAAATATGTCTAATCATTTTGACACAAGAAACATACAATAAGGCTCAAGAAGGTTGTAGCGACCAGTATTAATCCAGAGAAAATCTTGATTTGGGTATACAACAAAACCGATTGCAGTGCACCAAGTGCATGATGAGTCAACTTCATTATGCAAGCTCGAAATTCTTTCCTATCTAAGAATTATTAGGAAAAAGAATATCAAAGACAAAGATGTCATATTAATATCTACAAGGCCAAACATGATTCCCAGCTACTACAATCCCACAATTAATTTTCACATAGTTTCTAGTCCAAAGAAAACAAGCACCGAGTTTGAGCAAGAATAATGTTTACCAGAAAGTGCATTATTGCCTTGGGCACAGTATCTTCAACGTTCTTCCTAACAATGTCGTAATACGACCTCAGCAACAGTTTGGTTACAGCAATTTCAATAGCCTCCTGGTCAGAATGCATTTCTGATGGCCTCAACACAGCTGGTGGCTACAAAATAAATAAATAAATAAAGGCTCAAAACCTAAGCTAATTTAAAATGGAAAATAGAAATAAAAAGTTCATGCACAAACCTCTCTCAGATGAATCACAGAATAGGACTGCTCTATGCTCTGAACAGGCTCATTAAATGGCTCATTAAATGGCTTACTCGTCAAGTTTTCTTTGGCAGATGATCCACCAAAAATTGAAGAAATCCTCCAACTCGAAGTTGAGTGAGCATTTCCTGCAATATATTCAATATGAACTTAGGATTTGGGGGTGTTTAATTTTTTCATTTGCTAAAGGCAGCAATATCAATTTGCTGCCTTTTGAGTTTACTGTTCCAATAACCATCACGCATAGAAGTCATAAACATAATCTAAATTTGTATTTACAATTTAATGTATTTCAAAATTAACTGTAGCATGCATTTAGATCTTATATTTTTATGGAGATGGCTCACAAAGATTACCAGAAATATTTGGCTTCTCGACTTCAGCAGCAGGCCTAACACTCTATTCAACAAACAGAACACAGAGCAAAAGAGATCAGCTCTAAAACTTCGAAATTTTAAACCAAGATCTTAAACAGCAAACGATCTTTACCTAGTACAATAGAGAGGCAAATTACGGCAGCGTATGTACCTGATCAAGAACAATTCCATTGGCAGGTCTAGCAAGAATAGCACGAGTTTTACCTTCTCTCTTGGAAGAGGTACAGGTATTCTTGACGACTTTATCTGTTGCAATGCCATTTCTACAGCTTTACTACCACCAATAAAATTTGGATGGGAAGTGTTTATGTAATCCATCTGCAAAATGAAGTTTATTAAGAATACCACGACTGCATAGGGATCCAAATTATGGGTTCAGAGAAGAACTGTATTATGAAAGCATGCCAAACAAAGATCTTTGATTTTCAGTAATAATGACTGTGAAGGGAACCATAAAAAAAAGGATAGAGTTATTCAGTATGTCCATAATTAGAAATCCCAACATATAGTACCCCCGAACTCATCCATGACGAGATTTTTTTAGACAAATGTAAACCTTAATGGAGATGTCTAAAGATGAGGAACTAGAAACAAGAGCAAAAAACAATTCAATCAACTTCATCTCACCTCCATTTCAATGATGTGACCAATCATTGTCTCTGATGGTTCAAGACCTTCTCTTAAAAAGTTTCCTACGACCTCATCCATACGTTTTCTCAAAACAGGAAAGCGTTGCAACTCATGGATAACACTGTGGTGACTCATCTGAAAGAGAGTGGTTAAACTATTTCGCAGATGCAAAGGTGCACCCCAATGTCAAAGAATATAATATTGTAACAGAATCTATACCTTTATTAACTCATCGTAAATAAATCTAGCACACTGAAGACTTGGGTCCAACAAACGAGCTATCTGTCTCCGAACAAGAATATCAAATGGCACCTGCAAATAGGTAGCTGCAAATAAACCAGATTCCTTTTTGGAAGGAAGAGAGGGGACTTGTGAGTTGCAAACTACAAATTGCGACAATATTTTAGTTTAACGAGCTACCTCCGGTACAAATAATGCAGATTTCAGACCACTTGCATTCTGGATAGCGGTTCGGATGTCATCATCAGTTAAATATTCACAAGGATCCACTTCCTACAAAATAAGATGAAACCAATTTCAAGCAGCCAGAACTCATGAAAACAACTTCATAACTCAAATCAAAATTATCTGACTAGGTAAAATGTAATTGTTTTCACGGCAAATTTTCAGAGAAAAATTCAGACTCAGAAAGGCATTTCACCTCAAAGAAAATGAAGATCAAGATTTAGAAAAGGCACACTAGCAACTTTTAGCTTGATGCAGTGTGGACATTTCTTTTGACTGTGTGCGTCTGTCCCCCTCCCATATCAGTCAATCACTAAAAGTTTTATCATAATTTGGAAAAAGTGAACCAGCAAAATATACCTCCAAACTCTTCACGAATATATTTTGGAAAATGTAATGGATTCTTGCTCCTCCAGATAGCTCATTAGTAGACATCTCTTCATTTTTCCCCTCTATCATTGAAGAGTACACTGTTTAAAAGGAAAAAGGTATGTAAGCTCCAAATTGATTATTTATGGTAACTGTCTTAATAAAATTAAGTAACAAACCACAAATACCACTAATACAGATCTTTTGACCCGATATATTCAGATAAATAAGTTGTAGGGCCACATTACCTTCACAGTACTTTGAGAGAATATTCAGAAGCAGAGCTCCCTGACCAGCCTATTTCGACAAAAGAAAACAAGCAAATTATGTATTTTGGGGAAGTCCGAATTATATAAAATAATAAGCGACAAAAAATTGTTAGAAAAGGAAACAAATCCAAAACACATCAATTTACAAGGATTTGTGGGAATTAACAACTAAGATTGACCCCAAATTATCCACAGACAAAGTTAAGCGCCAAATATTCTGGTACAGTGAACCAAGATATTACATACTTTTGACTCGGTGACTTCTCCATAGCTAGCATGCTCTTTAGCAACAGTAACCAAAGAACTATTGATGCGTGCCTTTAATCCTGGAAGAACTGCCTTGATATGTTGAACAAGAAGCTGCAAACAAAAAAAGCCATAAGCTTATTCATCTGGTTTTAGGGTGATTAAATAACATAAAAGATGTCCATCATGTGATGCCAGATGACAATTAAAGGGGGAGTTCACTCAAAATCAACAAAATGTTGAACCCAGTTTCACCCAGTTTACCTGATTCAACTTTTTTGCCAACTGAGGTACTCCACAACGATCAGCAAGATCACTATACACCTGAAAGGAATAAAGTAAAATTAAGTGACAGAATGTAACCTATGAAGTATGAGGCAACAAGAGAAGAAAGAAAATCCATACCGGACGATTGCGGAAGAATTTCTCCTCAGCTACGAGTGCATCTTTAATGCTTCGATTCAATATTATGTCCTGTTTAAGAATTATATCATACAAAGGTATAAGGAATATACACTCAATCCACAAATTACACAATGATATCATACAATAAATGCAACAATACATTTACACTGAAACTACGAAGTCCAGATGCGCTATAAGGAAGAAAGAAATAAAACTACCCAAGAGAAAGAAAATTCGACTATGGTTAATTGGATATCTCCGCTTACCGCTTGCTATCATCATTCTAACTCAACCCATGAAAAAAAACAAAATAAGGGGTGGCTGATCACAATCAAAAAATTAACTTCACAAATTTTAGTTTTGAGAAAGGCTATAAGCAAATGGGAAAGATGTCCACAATAATTTTAGGCAAAAAGCAAGATTAATGAGTTTCTAGCAGTAAAATACATGATTTACGTTAAAAGTTTGTGTTCCAAGAAGCTAGATAGTTCATTTCTGCATACACCAGACAGAATTATTGATATGGAAATCGAATCGTACATATTTATTTTTTTCAATTAGTGAGACAGAACTATACCTCTTGACTACGATTCACAACACCAACATAGCCAAGTCTAAGAGGGATAACTTTTCCAAGCAGATAATTCCGGGCATCAGTACCCCTGTCCATAATGTCCAACTGAAGATTGAAGAAACAGACAGATTAGAAAATGAATTGGTCAATAATAAGGAATTGCAAACGCATTCTTAATAACAAAAGCAACCATGATTAGTACCTTAGTGATAACTCCAATAGTACGATAACCTGTCAATAAAAAGTTTAGCATGTAAGAGCTAGAGCCAACAAATGATATATCCTCATATTAATCAACAGATACAAAAGCATTCGGAAAGAAAAACTGGGCCATAGTTGGCAGAACCTACCATCAGGATCAGCAGCTCCAGCAATCTGAAGAGCATCTGAATTTGCAAGGTCAGCATTTGCTGGTGTAACAGCTAATATTAAGCAGGTTGGACGCTTAATATAGGACATTATAATTGTCCTGATTTGTGCTTCAATATTAGAAGGTTGATCCCCAACGGGATTCTTAGTAATTCCCGGCAAATCCACAAGGGTAATATCAAGAACATTTGGAGAGAAAATCTTTAATCGAATCTGTTTGTCTGAAACACCTAGATTAGTTCCAGCTTCCCTATCCGTCTCAGACTGAAATTGATCTCCCACAGAATATCATAAAAGAAAAAATTACTAACATAATCTAAAAAACACAATAAGAAATAAGATCCATTTTGAAGTCCATCCAAGACATTTAAAAAAGGAACAATCGCGTGCAATTCAGATCCAAACTAGATAGTGAAATCTAATACTTCTCTTTTCTTTTCTTTTTTTGGAAACTTAATACTTCTCTTTGTGATTTGAAAAGGTTCTCTTAGAAGTTAAGAAGATAATTTAGGTTATCCTGCAATTAATGAACTTGATCACACTAAAAACATCACAAAAAACAAGGTCACTAATTAGAAAAAATGTGCAATACACAATTACTCCAGAGGGTAACAGAGTCGCTAAATATAACCATGAATCTGGATAATGTCGCCACTATATATTACATCAATTAAACATCTCTAAAATAATAATAATAATAATAGTTAAGTAACAGGTCTGGTGGAAGGAATTAAAAATCTCCGAAATGCCAAAACCAAACTTCCAAGTCGGTATAAGCAGAACTCAAAATTTAAATTTAAACATAATCACAAAAGAAGAATGTCAACATCTCGGAGTGACTGAATAATTAAATGTAATCACTTGTTGTCTAGAGAACTTACCAAATTTTTCCACCATAAACCATAACAAAGTTGGTAATTTAGTGTTCATAGATTAATACTCCTCTATACACTCAAAGTTCAATTTTGCAAATATTTGAATTTTACACACTGGAAGTCCACAGAATGTACAGACTTCCATGCCAATCAACCAACTCAACGTGTAATAACTAAAAAGGGAGAATACAAAATATAACTTCTACCAAGGTCTGGAGCAGCTAAATTCCTGATTCCACTAAAAACAACAACAGGATCATAGTTAAGGATAACATAAAATTTATGAACTCCAATTACCTCAATCTCCTTCCGGATTTCATTGAAATTGGTAAATCTCCTCCCAGGAAGATGCAGGAACTCTCCCCATTCCTCTTCAGCGCCACCATCTCCCCTTCTTCTAGTCTGCAAAAGCTGAAGCACGAGTGGCCGTCTAGTACAAATATCCTTATTCCTCGGCAAGAAGTCACGACCGACGAGAGCTTCCAGAACGCTCGATTTGCCACTGCTCTGGCTACCTACAACAGCAACCTGAGGCAACTCAATTGTAGATTGACTACCGAGCTGAGCGAAGATATCCTGAAGCTTATTCACGATCGGAATCACAGAACTCCCCAATGGCACAGGCACTGACGCCGCCGACGCCGTAGTCGACGGAGAAGGAGTAGCAGCACCGTTTATTACTTGATCTTCAGCCATTAATTAACAAACTGGATCGATAATTAAGAGTATATATCAGTATGATTATTGTGAAGATTTTTTTTTTTTTTTTGCTAAGTGATTACTGTGTGGAATGGAGAGACTTAGAGAATGGACAAGTTAGTGGGAATTTTTTGACAAAATGAAAGAAGAATAAATTCTCTCTGTTACGAAAAAAAAAGAATAATTTTTTAGCGGACAAATTTATTTTTATATAAGATTAGGGATTCTGAAACCCTGGAAAGGGATGGGTGGGTTTAGAGAATATTTCTTCTCGGAAAAGAAAAGGAAATTAAAATTTAGTTTTGTTATGAAAAAAAATAAAATAAAAGAGGGCTTCTTTGTGGTTTTGATTTTCTTGATTTTTTCTGGGTTTATTATATTGGGGAATATGATAGATGGAGTTCAGCAGTCTGGATATGGTGCAGAAGAATTTTTTTTTACACTTACTGAATATCTGTTAATTGTCGAATTAAATATTTGATAGTTGAAATCACTTACTCTTACGCCTTTTAAAATTTGTCATGACAAGTGTTAAATGAATAGTTGAATTCATTTTGTTGATATCTTTAATCTGGCATTGGGTCTGACTATAGTACAAAACGGCCAAATTGTTGAACAAGACGTTGGAACAAATCTTTTGTATTTTCTTTTTAAATATTTTTTTTATTTATTGTGGGGAGGAGACCTATCTTTTAAAGAGAAATGGGGATTTAAAATTTTATCCCCTTTATATATGTTAATTATACCATGATTTACTTAAGTAACAAAGTAAAAAGTTATTTGAATTGAATTATTTTTTAATTATATATTTTAAACTTAATTAAAATATACTCGTGCAATGCACAGGACAAATGATAGTAATAATACAAATTACGTAACATTCTACCTCATATATAGTTTTTTCGCTTGATGTGAATGAATATGAACTAATTCATTTAGTACATATGAGAAATTTCTGATAAAATAATCTCTTTACCGAATGTTTTTCAATTGAATATTAGTGTTTGACCTGCATTTTGCGTACAAATTAATCAAAATATTATAGGGTCTTAAACAGGAACACGCAACATAAATACTTCCTCCATCTCAAATTATCTGTCTACTTTAACAAATGTACGGGTATATTAAGATTTTGATAATTTTGATGGTAAAATATAAGTAAATATCTAAAATACTCCTAATTGATTTTATTAATATCATTTAAAATTTATGTTTTCCTTTCTCCTTTCTCCTTTCTCTCACACAATATCCAACCATCTCTTAAATACGTGTTGAGAAGTGATAATTTTAATTAACTAAGAACATTTTAGGAGTTAGAAGAAAGGGTAAAATTTAAAAAATTGACATTAATATATAATTTATTTAAAAAGTGAACAGTTAAACTGAAGAAAAAAAATAGAAATATTGACCGTTAATTTGGGACTGACACGATATAAACGGGGTATCGCGGCCATTCCGGAGTAATCTGCAAATCGCTATTTTGACTCTCTCTCTCTCTCTCTCTTTTCTCCGACTATTATCTGCTCTAGAATTTGCGCCGCCGCCGCCTACCGGAACAGTATGCCTCGCCGATCTGGTGGTGAGTGTTTCGGATTTTTGTTGTTACAGGAATAGGACTATGGGAGTTGAATTTCTATATATTTAGAGGCTATAAATCGTGCCTTTTATAAAAGGAGAAACAAAGGATGAACGTTTTTTCTTATTTATCTGGCTGGATGCATAATATAGTTCTAGAAAACAATTTCACCTCTTAAGCTTAAGAGATCCACTTTGTTGAATGCTCAGACGGGACCTCTGTTTGAAATTTGTTGTTTTGGCCGAGTTTTCTGAGAAATCTGAATTCCTTTCTACTGCATTCGTTTGTTTTGATTGATATTGGATCAAATACTGGCTGAGGTTTGGTATTAGTATCTCTTAAATTCATGTTTGGCATCACTTGTTTTGCAGGAAGATCTGCACCACGTGCAGCACCTCGCCCTGCTGCCCGTAGTCCTCCTCCCCAGACAGGTATCACCTTGGCATAACTGAACTCATAAAGAGACTGCACGATCCCTTTTCCCCCCTTTATGTGCGTGTTCTCAAACTCATCATCTCCCACCCTTTTTGTCTTTGCATTTTCATGATTGGTTCAAGTATTATAGATTATTACTCCCTCCATTCCCTATTAATTGTCGTTTAGGAGACATCTAGGTATCCAAATTAATTGTCGTTTAAGGTTGTTTTATTAGTTGTCAACAATTTATTCTAATTATACCCTCAACATTTTCCTTTCTTTATGACAAAGAAGTGAGAGAGAGGGAGGGTGGGGGATAATATTGGAAGTTTAGGTTAAAATGACAACTTCCTTAATTTTTTCAAATTGTCTAAAGAGTCTTATATTTAGGAATGGAGGGAGTATTAGATAACAGCTTTTCAGCATATTGCAGTTACGATTATTGAGTCCAGGTCTTTGACATCCCTGAATTCCCGTTTGCAGTAAACCATGCCCCTCCTCCAGCTCCCGTCCAAGCTAGCAGCGGAGGATCTATGCTTGGCAGCTTCGGTTCAACCATTGCTCAAGGTAATACAGATATGTTTTTGTCTGTAAGTTTTTTTCCCTTGTAAGGGAGGGAGAGTTAAAGTCACTATTTGCAAAATCAGTAGCAGGTGGTGGTACTGTTAGTGTGAAGTGTTAGTTACCTGCTAATGGTCCATGTTTTTCACTTGCTGGAAAAAGAAAGTTTTTTGGGTAAAGTTGTCTTCTTGCCCTGTTTGCTTTCTTACGTCCGCCTGGTTCCAGGGGAACAAAGAGAATGTTACTGAATTTTGGGGAATGATTCTTTGTAAAAGACACTTCAATAAAACAAATAACAAAGCGTAATGCGTCTTTGTTTCTTATTTCAGGCATGGCTTTTGGTACTGGAAGTGCAGTGGCTCATAGAGCTGTAGATGCTGTAGTGGGTCCTCGCACCATCCAGCATGAAGCAGTCGTCTCTGAGGCAGCTGCTCCTGCTCCTGCTCCTCCACCAACTGCTAGCAGTATGGGTGGTGCTGATGCTTGCAATGTGCACATGAAGGCATTCCAAGATGTAAGCTCTCTTTCTTTGTAACCTGCATTGGTGTTAATATGCTTAATGTGGATGAGCCTAGAATTCAAAGTCCTTTGGGATGCAGGACTTAGACACACCCACCCCCTCCCCTGGGCCCCCCATCCCATAATGGTCTGTCTATCACTGTAAAGTGGAAAGAACAAATAAAATGTACCCCCAGTTATTATGCTTATTAGAAGATGAAGAGATGTTAGAACATAAATGTAGTTTATGCTTATCAGTTATCAGCATGTGAACTTTGAAGACTAATAATAGTCGCCTTCTTCTATATTTTCTAATCCAATTGTTTACATGCATTGTTCGTTGCAGTGCGTTAACAGCTATGGCAGTGACATTAGCAAGTGCCAGTTCTACATGGATATGCTGAGCGAGTGCAGGAGGAACTCGGGATCCATGATGAGTTCCTAAGGATGTCTGCTTCACTCGACTACCCAGGAGTATGATATGGTTTTTGTGGGTTTCTTAGAAGTATTGATCATGGATATATTACCAAATAAAATGCCTTGAATAATTGAATACTTGGACTTATGTCAGCAAACATATTTAACCGAGTTTATGTTGCACCGTCGTTGGTTTAAACTTTCAATGGCCATTCTCGGCATGTTCTTCTAAGTTTGAGTTTTCATTTCTGAAGTGTTTCTAGGAAATCATATCCATGATCTTTGAAACTGTTAGTACATGGTCTTGTACATCGACGAAATTGCTCTACACGTGTAGCAATGTCATTGTGCCAAAGTCAATTCATAGGCTTGGATTATATTAGAAGATTGAGATAAAATTTTATTGGTAAACTAGATAATGTCAACTACTATAACTAGAACAAAAGCCACGATGAGCTTGATCGGTGGAGAGCACAAATTATAATCAAAACTACAGTTGATTAGTGAAGCAATACCTTTTTTTCTCTATTTATTTTGAAATTGGGGTGGTTTCAATGTTCAATTTGTAGGTAATACATACCTAACCAGAACAGTTTAGAAAGTCAAATTGTTCATTTAAAGTTGTTCTTGATCGTAAAGCCAAAAGAGTTGCTCTTGCTGCTTTGTAAAGTGGTCGTATCCTCCATCCAAACCATCATATTCTCCTCAAAAAGCCGTTAAAATCTTTGGGTTAAGGAAACTTGTTTGAACTATCACATTGTTTCATATATAATAATTTAATTGGCAAATTGGTGAATTTCATCTCTAAACCCGTATACTTTCGCGGTAATGGTCCCGTTCTAATTTGTTTTTGTATTACTCCGTAAACAATGTGTTTGGTGAAGGTAGTCCTTCCGTCCAATTATGTTAAGGTCTGCTGTTAAAGGGCACAAAAATAAATGAAAATTTAATAATGGGAAAGGGTATTATGGGAAAATGTATTAATAATCTATCTGATAATTCATTTTTTGTAATGCCGCTGGATCCGCCCTCCCCAGCCCAAACAGCCTATCGCCGGAGCTCACCCTTCTTTTTACTCCCTATCACCACAGACAAATCCAAACATCAACCACCAATTTTTACAATATCAGAAACCTAATTCCGAGATCTAAGATTATGATTAGGTGAAGGGAGGAGGAAGGAAAAGTGGGTGGGGGTGGCAGAGGTTGAAGAGAGCAACAGTGGATTGAGATTGCTCCGGTGGCCGCCATTGTTGTCAACGGCTATGTAGAGAAGAGCGGGAGCCGACGCGCATCATCATCGCCACTGTTGCTGCCACCACCAAACTGACCGGAAATAGGCTCCCTCCACCACTCCTCCACCATCGAGGCATTCTCCCAAATTTCCAGACAAGAAAAACAAAACCCACTCCAATTTTACCACTGCATGCCTCATTCTTTGAACTTAGGAACCACCAAAACTTTCTTCTTTTTTCTACCCTAAAAATTAATCAAAGTTAGAGCTTTCTCTTAAATGGGTTTCTCAAAAAAATTCAGAAAAATAGTCAATAATGACCTCAAAACCACCACATCAACGAGCAGAACAACCATGACCACCAGATCTTGGCCTCAAATTGGTAATTCTGCAATTCTTGTTGTAATTCTACAATTCTCAAATTGGTAATTCTGCAATTCTTGATGTATATGAACAAAAGAGGCCTTTCAAATGCCAGATCATGATTAATGATTTTTCTTTGTCATTTCAGTAAACCTAATTTTCCATTATCTGTAAAGGGGATTTCTTGATGGAAATATGGGCTTGTTTTCATAATGGAGATTTTTTTTTGAAGCCCAGACGGGCGTACACTCAAAGGGGGGAGTCGAACCTCACAAAATGAGGAGGAGGAGATAACCTTAGAAAGGGAGACAATTTAAAGCATGCCCACTAGGCTAAGGACCTTGTGATTTTCATAATGGATATTGGGGAGTGTTTCTTGTATATAATTATTACAATTTGACAATTTTCCACAATTTTTTGTTCTGAAATTCGCAGTTGAAGCTGGTGGTGGGACTGAGTTGAGGTGGAGGAGGAAGGGGATAAAATGGTCATTTTGCAATAACTTTAAAAAAATAATTAAAAATTCATTTTTTCCATAATAGAATTGGACTGAAGGAGCCTTCATCAAACGAAAATTATTTGGGGAGTGTAATACAAAAAAAATTAGAATGGGGACCATTACCTCAAAAATATACGAGTTTAGGGACGTAATTCACCAATCTGCCCAATTTAATTAGTATAAACAATGTACTAAAAAATTAAGCCTAAGGCGACTTTCCAATAAGAGCATCGAACCATTGAAGAATGTCGGAAATGTACATTTCTACCTGAATATAGGCAAAGTGCAAAGAGCACAGTCTCGCTAATGCTAAAGAAATTGTAAAGACCACAAAACCAACAAAAGAATGTCACAGCAGAAGGAAATTTTTTTTATCTTGGTAGACTACTAAATTTATAAATTACATCCAGACCAATGAGTGCAGTACACGTACGAGAGAGAATTGATATGAGTTCAATTCTCTTTCCTACGTGTACTGCCGTGCCGCAGAAGAACAATGGGTGATGCTTTATTTATTACTATTCTTTTACATGAAGCAAGTTTCTTTTACATGAAGCAAGTTTCTTTTACTATGAACCTTGATACAACATGATCATGTAACATAATGCACCGCAACAAATCCTCCTACTGTTTTGGAGTTGGCTTAAATATAAAGCATTCAATCATGCAGCGAGAAATCATTTATCTCCCATGACCTTACCAAGAATAGAACCCTCTTATGTCACCTGAGGGACCAAAATAGTGCTTTAACCTCTATCATTTCCTTGCGGGTTGAGCATCCAAAGCCTCATCTTGTTCAGAATGAGGAGGAGGAGGTTGCAGCTGCCGAGGCTCAAAAGGTGACAGTACCAACAGACAGCAAGGAGAGAAGATCTCTGGAGATGTGTGCTCTGAAGAAAGTTCAGCAAGAATAGACCTGTGCCATGTATCAGGTGAATACTACAAGTTAGGTCATGTCGGATTCACACCTTCTTGGGAGAGAAACATAAGTCCGGAAATTAAAGGCCGTTGTTATACAAATATTCAGAAAAAAGATTGAGTGACTCAAATTACAGTATCTCATATATCTAGGCTGGATTACCAGATTTTAATGGCTAATAGGCAAAATATAAGAGCAGAGTGCTGTAACAACTTTGGTCTGTTGAAGCACAACTAAGTTACTATCTCCCTGTCAAGGAGGCCGTAGCCCAGTGGGGCAAAGCCTCTACCAGTGACCAAGAGGTCCCGGGTTCAACACCCTCCCCCTACGTGGGGCAATAAAAATTCTCTTCCTCTGGTGCGGGAGAATTTAAGATTTGCTAACAAAAAAAAAAAAAAGGTTACTATCTCCCTCCCAAATTACTTCTTACTTTTCAACCTTCTTTGCTCCAAAACATCCATCAATTTGTCAATCCAAGAAAACATATATTGATTCTCTTTCCAGTCTTTGCCTTACTTTATTAGTAATCATCTGGAAAGAATATTATGTTTTAAAGAATAAAGATGATATTTTTTTGTCATCTCAACCGATAAATAAAACCAAGTTAATGACTTTCTGACTCTCCGTTTAACTTCTCAAAGTGACAAGTAATTTGTGACGTGGAGTACTTATTACACATAACAGAAATATACGTGTGTATGAGTGTGCGTGTGATAGGACTAAAAAAATCCTTCAGATATGAGTATTTACTTATAATATTAGATCATGTCTTCAGTATTTCAGCACAATTCATTAGGAGTTTGTAGAAATAAAGATAAATAAAAGATATCATAAATTCATAACTTGTCTACTTTAGTGTTTCAAGTTTATGATAGGATTTGCACCTCTTTATTCTTTAAGCAGCGTCTCGCAAGTAATTCCATCACTGACAAGCCGGTTAACAGCATCCCTTAACTTGAGATAATCATCTACGGTGTTATAAACTTGATGAGAAATGCGGACATATCCTGTTATACAACTATCAACCTTGTCCTGGCCTCCTAGTTCCTCATTGTCTTTCGGGCCCTGGTAATGTATAGGGACCTCCACCCCAAAACGGTCTCTCAGATGGGTCCTCAACTTGTTTGCATCATCAACACTTAATATCCTTAAAGCCGAAGGCAAGCCAACCATGGCCATACTGGGACACATCTCAGGAGGCGAACCAAGAATAGTACCCCAAGAATTGACCAACATATTCCCCATTTCAACAACAGCATCATGATTCCTCTTCCTAATACCTTCAATACCACCTTCGAACCTATTAATAAATTCCAAAACTTCAGGAACAACCAGTTGAGAACTATAGTCCCTTGTACCAATCCAAGCACTTTCTATTGCAAGCCCATTTCCATATTCATGGGAAACCACTGGATGGTGAAGGTCAGGCGATACATTCGACTTTCTACAGTACAAAAACGCAACAGAAGGCGGACAAAAGAACCATTTATGCAAATTACTAACATAAAAATCAGCTCCAATTTCTTTAACATCAACATGAACACTACCAATTGCATGAGCAGCATCAACAAAAACCTGTTCCACACCTTCTTCTCTACATATCTTAACCAATTCACTAACAGGAATAACAACACAAGGCATAGAAGTAATATGATCAATAATCGCAAGCCGAACTTTTCTACCATTAGCCTTACCTTTAGCCAAACCCTTCCGAAACTCTGCTATAATTTCTTCATCAGAATTGACCGGAAACGGCAGCTGAACAACGATAACGGAACCGCCAGCACGGGTGACGTAAGCCTCAATGGACTTCTTAACAGCCTGGAAAGCACAATGAAGCATGACAACGGCGTCGCCTTTCTGAAAATGACCATCGGCGAAAGCCCAACCGACGTGTTGAAGGACGATGGCGGCGGCCGTAGTAGCGTTATCAACGATTGAAACTTCATCCACTTGGTCGGCGTTGATTAGAGACTTAATTAGGGTTCGTGAATTGAGGATTCCTTTCTGGAGGTGATTGAAGAAGAAATCATCGGGTTGCCGGAGAAACCGAAGCTGCCACCGTTTCTGAGCGGCGATGATGGAGGTCGGGCAGCTGCCAAAACTGCCGTTGTTAATTCGGGCAATTCCCGGTTGGTGATGGGCGAACTCTCGTCGGATTTCGGCGTCCGTTATGAATGGGGATGGAACAGGAGAAGGATAACTCAATTTAGGTTTCTTCGAGACATGGTTATGATTGTTATGGTCTCCGTTGGCCTCTCTGGGATCTTCCATTAATTTTAGGGTTAGGGTTCCGATGGTCACGTCCGGCGGCGAGATGAGAGAGTGAGAGAGAAGTGAAATTAAAAATCGGATATCAAATGGAAAAGGTATCTATCAGCTGCTCCAGTCCCCAAAAGTGCAAATTTCAGGTGTAATTCTTATCCAGACACGCGTGTATTTATATAGGGGCGGGTTTTGCGGTGATTGGTGGAGAGCTTTTTTTTGTTCATTTTATTTGCGAGTAAATAGCTATAATTAAACTATGGACCTTTCTAGGCTATTAGAATTATTGGCTAAAAGATTGACTAAAATAGTTTTTCGGACCTTTTTGCCCTTATAGTTGGGTGAATTCCTTATACCAGCAGGGGTAAGATAGTCATTTAACACTCTCAATTTGGGAGTTTAGGGTTTCTATACCCAAAATTTTAGGAGTAAATCATTTTCCTTAAACTATTTACTTTTTGTTTTTTTTCGCACTCAACTAGTTTTTGGTTAATTATATTATTTATATGTGATTGAAAAGAAATTGTCAATATTTTTGTAATGATTTTCGGTCAAATTAGACACGTGACGAATATGTTGCTAATAATCCAAAAAAATAGAAGTAACAAAAAATATTGTGGATCAAAATAAATCTCTGTTATTTTTTTAGACCTCATCATTTGCCACTAGACCAATGTCTCATCCCCCGCACTAGTTGGCTAACAAAGGGGGTAAAGAGTGAAAATAAAAAGATCGGAGGATGAAGTATTTCCTCCAGCTTTAGCAAGTCTGTCAGCCAGGCATTTGCTTCTCGGTAGACATGAGTGATGCTAGACTCTGCTATAAGCCTGAGTAGTCTGCCTGCAATCAGAAATAAGAGAAGATAAAGGGTGAATAGAAATATCTACATGAAGAATTAGCTCAATCACCACTTTCGCATCCATCTCTATGGATAGTCTCTGAGTATTCCTATCGTGCAAATTCCCAAGTTTTTATAGAATCCTCTCAGCCATTCCCCAGTGCTATCCCTGATTAGTCCCCCGCATCCCCCACAGCCTGGGTTTCTGATGGTTAGTCCATCCACATTTAGCTTTGTCCATCCAGTCGTTGGCTTAGACCATGAGACCGAGATTTGGGTTGTGACCTTAGCCTTTGTTGATTTTTCCCCTAATGCAAAGAACTCAGTGGATTTGGAGATGGTGTCCATAGTTGGTTCAATGCATGGCTTACCAGAGGAGAAGAGTCTGTTGTTCTTAAAAATTCGAAGTGCCCAGCAGCCGAATGAGAAGATGCAACCCCATGGAACATTGTTAAAGGGCGATATCTTCTTCGACTTTACGCCTTTTTTTGGCCAAAGCTCAAAGCTTAAGCCCCTGCTGTTTGGGAATTGCTGATACAGTTTTAGATCATGCCTTAGCTATTGTGCTTTACCACAGTTTCTCAAGAGATGCTCAATCGTTTCTGGAAGATTACCACACTGAAGGCAAGCCGGGTCTGTGGCGATGTGCTTCATGTGCAGGTGCTCTTTTGTGGATAGTCGGTTGTGGAAGCATAACCATAGGAACATTTTTATTCTCTGATTGCAATTAGTCGCCCAAATCCAATCCCAGTCTTTTGTTGTAGTGGTATCGTCTTGTTGATCAGTATGTACATGGATGTGTGTTTATTTTGAATTAAAGTCCCCGTCAGTTGAATTTTTCCATCTCCTACGATCTGGTAGGTCAATCCTGAATGATCTTGGCACCGCTCTGATACATTCTAGCATAATGTACTGGCAGTTCAAAGGACATATGGCCGAGATTCCAGTTGTTCGAATGGCCAAAGAAAGATTCAATATTGTCACACCCCGTCTCCAGAGTGATGACATGGCAGTGCCCCATTGGTTAATGAAACACCTAAGCCACAGTCAGAGATTACTAATTAAGGCAGTTCAGTTATAAAATCCATAAATAGTAATAAAAACACTAGCGGAAGCATTATTCTAAAAATGAAATGTTTCTAAGTTAGTACATCTTAAGTAACCTAAAAGTTCCAAAATAAATAACTATGAAATGAATTAACACGTGTGAACTAATCCAGTTAGGATCACTCTTCGTAGCCCCCTTCCCAAGCATCAACAACATCATCATACCGCTCATAATCACCCTGCACAATAAGAAGCGGATGGGATCGAGCTCGGTGCTCAGTAGGGACCCCCAAAAACAAGAATAACAATAGCAATATATATATATATATATATATATATATATATATATATATATATATATAGACATAACATAACGTATACAATGAATCGAATACATATAATGCAGATGCCCGTTTCCCAAAATACCACTATGGAAGTATATGCACACAACTCAATCCAAGTCTCACAAGACTCAGAACTCAGTGCAGGGAAGTGCAGTGCGATGACAAGATGCAGATCCGAATGCAATGCAGATGGTTCAGTAATAGAACAGTGGAATGCACCACTGCGGTTTCCAGAAAAATGAGATGCAAACTTGTGCAAAAGTGCACTACACAATACCCAATCATCCCAACTCGTATGCGATCAAATAGATTCCAAGCAAACAGCAATTAAAGACCCAAAACAAATGTTCGACTATACTTATCAAATCTGACATCACAGATCGGAATTCATGACATGAGAATCCCATACTACCCATGCACTACAAACCAATAGTTATGTCAGACAATCGAGTATAAAACAAACAAGGACGAACACATATTATGCAACAATTAAGCAATTAACAACATTTTTTGCACCTAAACGATTCCATAACCGAGTGTACGACAAGCACCACGCGTTGCCCATCCGGTACACCCAATCACATACTCGTCTTAAATACTTAGAACATTGCTAAGGCTATGACACACAATCCCACCACATGAGCTCGCTTATCTATTCACTACTACTCAAAGCAATAACGGTAGTGGTCCCGCTTATAAACCAAACTAGACTGGGTTCAAGAAAAACTCGTGAGTTCGGGTTGCCCCTCAAACGACGGGGCACAGATTTTAAGGTTCAATCCATTACATTGTCTCATCATCCCCCATTAGGGACTCCACAAAACCACTACCGTATCTAATGATTGGTCCCACTAGATGAAGACCCAAAGCATGCAAACGCAGTAGAAGACCTCTCTGGGGTCATATATCGTAACGAGCAGGTAAGACCTCTCGGGGGTCATATATCGTAATGCAGAGCAGAGCGTGAGTCGGACTGAACCCCGCTAACTAGTGATCCTAGATAAGAGCTCACAAGGGGGGCGACGACTCGATCGACCAAACCAGTTAGGACAAACAATAACACCAATTAAGACGACCTTAATAGAGGCAAATACATAAAGGACTCCCAACGGTCCCCAAGATGCAATGTATACATGAGAGTGGATACATATACAATGGCAACGACGACTTTATAACATTTTAGCAATTATTGAAAGCGATTGAAATTAAGATATAGACATGCTCAGATCATCTAACAATTCAGGAATTCAATTAAGCCAACGAAAAACCCAACACGACAACAATTATTCCAAGGCAGTTGATGCTTTTCAATATACCCAAAATACTATAAAAACATGCCAGAACAGTATATATCAATATTATCCATAATTCACAATTATCAGTTAATTATGACAATTTACATAAGGCAATAATAAGAGCACAATAATCAATTTACGAATCAAATTATAATGAATTTAAATCATGCCCAAAACAGTTTATGCAATATCGAAAGTAATAAACACAATTCGTGAATCTATTTTGTAAATAGAAAAGTTTATTCGCTTTTACTGTGCAGTAATTAGTGCGAGAATTAAATAGCGTAGGAGTCCCTACCTCTTACGAACGCAATAAGACACAGAAATTCGTAATCAGTCCTGGCAGCTTACTCCGGGCGATAACTTTCTGCTGGAACCTCCGATTCATGATCCGTTTGCGCTCACTCGAAGGTCTTTCAATTCTCTTCAAAATTGATATACTATGGGTCGAAAACAGAGGTCGATATCATCCTCAATCGTCCTGTCAAAGTTCTGGACAGAATATATTTAATCTCACAAAAATATGGTTCTGCCCTCCACTTCTGACCTATATTATGGAAAATCTAACGGTTAAAATATCGATCCCTCTGGTCAGATTATAGCCCTATCAGTCTAGTTTTAAAATCAAAAAGAATTACTCCGATTGGAGTTCGGATGATACCTGTACGAAGATTCTACCAAAAGTGCGGAGAAAACGAAATTCAAAAAAATAGTCCCGCTCCCGGTGCAATATCTTCCGCCTCCAAATTCATAATGTGAATCTGTTTGCACAACCTCGTAGCTTGTTTTGCCGTGATCAATTTACGTATAAGGTTTGTCGAAAACCGATGAGAATTGCCCACTCAAAAGTCCTGTCGAAGTTGATAAGAATTTCTCCCAAAAATCATTCTTCTATCTTGTTTTACAGCTCGCTGCTGTTCCTCTCTTCAATTGTTGTTGCTGCGCACTTACCCTGAGGCAGCCCCTGTCATGGTTGCCTAGTGATTGGCTTGCTATTTCTTTTTTCTATTTTCTTTCTTTTTTTCCCTTCTTTCTCATGTTTGCTGCGGCTCGAGAGAGAAAGCAGCTTCCTTTTCTTCTTTTGTTATGTTTCCTGCGCACGGTCCCCGAGACCTAAGGAAGGTTTCTTTTGAAAATTCTCTTCCGGTTGCTAATTCCCCCAAAGCAGCCCCCATGACCCACGAACTTACCCCTACGATTTGCTATTATTTTGTTTTCATCCTTAAATCATAATCTAATTAAATTAATTATCTAAGTGAATCACAATTAAGTCCTCTAATCACGATACGTGTGCGAAACGGCCCTTAATAAAAGTAGACGAAATAAAACATGTAACATGTAATAACAATTAATTAGACACGTAAGCACGTAACCACACGAAATAAATTACGCCTACACCGTTAATCGCGAAAAATTAATTACACGTCATAAATCACGTAAGCAAAAGTTACGGTTATCACAAATATTTTCATCATCTTCCTCTCAGTTCAGAGGTACAGAGATAATATTTCTGAGGGGTCCAAGTCCGGTCCAGTCATCGTGCCAGATCCTGATAACATCACCTTTACCAAGGATCCAAGCAGAAGAGTCATGGGAGAGATTGAGATCTTTCCTGAGCGCTTTGAGATTGATTGAACCATATCTAGGCTTGAGTTCTGTAAGAGCACTGGAGTCGTATTTAATGTATTTATTCTTCAAAGCCGTAGCCCATGTACTTAAAGTGCTCTTATTCAGCCTCCAACAAAGTTTAGCGAGTCCAACCTTATTTACATAGATGGCTTTCCTGATACCGAGACCACCCAGTATTTTAGGTCTTGTAACCCTATCCCATTTAACAAGGTGAATTTTATTCTTACCCGAAGACCCACCCCAGAGAAAGTATCGATTCTCTTTGTCAATCTTCTCACAGACCGAGGAAGAGACAGGAAGGCACTGGAGTAGTATGATAAGATTTGGGTTGATGAATATTGGATTATGGTACGCCTCCTAGTTATGGATAAGAGGTTAGCTTTCCAGCCTGAAAGTTTTTGTCTAACCTTATCCAAAATGAACTGGTAATCTGAGTTTTTAGGGCGACTTTAGAAGATGGGAAATTCCAGGTATTTCCCCAGATTAGCAATGTGTTGAATTTGTAATAAATCTTCTGTCTCTTTGATTAATGATAGAGACGTGTTATCTGTCACCGTAAATTTGGATTTAGAGAGATTGATGTTTTGACCAGAACGGAGGCTAAAGTCGTCCAATACTCTTCTCATTTCTGAAATTGAGTCATTGTTTGCAACTAAGAGAATGACATCGTCAGCAAAGAGAGAATGGGAGATAACCGGTCATTGTTTCCCAATTCTGATAGGTTTCCATCTTTTAGTTGTAATTGCTTTTTCGATACTTATAGACAGATATTCCATGTAGATTACAAATATATAGGGCGAAAGCGGGTCGCCCTATCTGATGCCTCTAGAAGGCAAGAACCACTCCGAATGTGGGAATTGAAAAGAATAACCATCTTGGAAGATGAGAAACAATTCATATTCAGGGTGATAAGCATTTTGGGAAAGTTGAAAAAATCCAGCTAGTCTTTGATAAAGTCTCATTCCAGTCTATCAAAAGCTTTTTCCAGGTCAATATTTTACGGCTAAAGCCCCCTCTTTCCTAGTTGTTTTCCTAATGGTGAAGATGGCTTCCAGGACAAGAACGACGTTGTCTGCACATCTCCTACCCGGGATAAAATTGCCCTGATTAAGGGAGATGGTGGAGGGTAGGAAGAGTCTAATCCTGTTGACCAAAATTTTGGAGAAAAGTTTGTAAAGCGTGTTACACAGGCTGATATGGCGCAGTTGACCTACAGATTCAGGATTGGCTACTTTAGGGATGAGGCAGAGAAATGTGTCATTTTATATTATTGGCCAAAGGCTTTCCCAAGAAAAAATCAGAAATTGAGTTTAAGATCACGTTCTTTAAGGTATCATAGAAGTGTTGGAAGAACACCGTATGTAATCCATCAGGTCCCAGACTCTTATGGGGCTTGAAACTCCACAAAGCAGTTCTGACTTCGGATGTGTTCGGTTGATTAGCTAGACTTGAAAGCTCTTGTTTGTTAATAGCCGACTAGGTGAAAGGGAAAGGTTCATGGGATAAGTCTACTTTGGATTTGCTCAAGGAGTATAGGAGATGGACGTGATTTAGGATAAGACTTTTGACGTTCTGAATATGAAATTCCCATTCACCATTGGGTTTCTTGAGGGGACATAATCTTGTTGTTTTTCCGGTTATGGATGGTAACAGTTTTTAAGAATTTCAGGTTCAGATCGTCCCACAAAAGCCAGTCTAGTCTGGACTGGATAGCCCAAAGGTTTTTCTCTTCCTTGAAAATAATGTCTAGATCAGCAAGGAGTTTGCGTTCGAGGTTGATAAGGAAGATGGACTTGGTTGTTTTCCAAAGCCAGTTGAGTACCTTTAATGCAGAACTATTTTCCTGAACGTTAATGCTCCCGAATGAAAATTACCGTACTCTGCCTAACTAGGTTTTTTGAACAATCGAGTATAGGTCAGGGTGAGACAACCAAATGGGCTCGAAGCGGAAATGTTTATTGACCGGGGTAATGTTGTTATGCTGTAACTGGACGAGAATGGGTGAGTGGTCAGATCTAGTTCTAAATAGATTAAAAGTTGTGGCATCTTGGTAAAGATTCCTCCAGGAAGAGTTAGCTACAACCCTGTCGCTTCTTTGAAAAATCAGATTATCAGTGATATGTTTGTTGGTCCACGTAAAGCACGAACCTTCGTGGCCTAGGTCCATAAGATTGCAGTCCTCTAACATATTCCTAAAGGCTGAAATCCTGGTTTAAGAAGGCGGAAGCCCACCACATTTCTCAGATTGATACAAGACGTCATTAAAATCACCCATAAGTAGCTAAGGCAAGTCATGGCTATCAGATAAAAGGCACAAATGTTTCCAAAATTCTAATCTAGTATTAAAATCAGGACTAGCATAAATAGCGAAAAATAACCACAAAAGAATATTGTTCCGCACCTTGACGACCACATGGATCGACTGGATGTTTTTTGCGACTAAGGTAAGATCAACTTCAGCTTCGTTCCACAGAATCCAAACACCTCTTCTTAGTCCGACCGGATCTGCCCTCTCAGAATTTGTGAATGGTAGGCGAGAGCAAATAAGTTTCGCACGCGCTCCACTAATTTTGGTCTCCAGAAGAACAAGTATCGTTGGTCGGTGTATAGTAATCATCTCCAACATGTGGTCATGAAATTCGGGGTGCCCCGCACCTCTTACATTCCAAACTAGAAGTTTAAACATTGGATAAAATCTGAAGTTTGGGCGCATCAGGGCCTGCCTCCCCATTTGTGCAGTCGTCTGATCCACCGCCAAGCCCAAATTGTTCCTTTGAAGTTGCCTCCCCCTTGGTCTACAGTTGGCCCATCGTCGAGCTCACTAACAAGTTGACCGACGAAGACTGCGGTTTTCCCCTGCCGGGCTTGTCTGGGCTGGCCCTTTGGTCCGGCCCAATAATTGTGGCCTCAGCCCCTGGTTTGGTCCAGAAGTCAACTGTTGGGGACCAACCGCGGGGTTTGGTTCGGATTGTGCCTTGTGGCCCAGGTTGTTGACTCCTCTAGCAACCCATTCCGTCCGGTTGACCTCGGCATGTTCAAATCTTGTGTCTGTGACAATTCCGGTAAGAGGTGGACTTTGAATATGGTAGGCGAATGGTTTTGTACGAGGTCTATGATGATTCTCAGCCTCTCCACTCCGTCTTGAAGTTGGATGTTGGTTGGGATTGTCCTTAGATTTTGAATTTTCAACTTTAAAGGTTGGTTGTTTAAGATGTAAGAGTATCTTGTTGGACTTTCCCTTCCTTGAGTGGCCGTTTCTGGAGTTCTTGTTCCGCTCCTCCCCTCCCCTTGAGTTGAGAGGGTAGTTCTCGGAGTGCATATCAGACTCATTTCCCGAGTCACTGGAGTCGCCATTGTTTCCGGTGGGAGGTCTGCCAGATTGATTCTCTGATAGAAGAGGGCCGATTGGGCTGGGGTTGCAAACCTTCTCAATCTCACCAGGTTGGATAAGACCCAATGGAGTAACTGGGTTGGGTCCATGTCCAAGTTGAAAGTTACTAGTTTATGGGTTGGACCACATGTTGATCTGGCCCATGTGAGTTATTGGCATTTGGGCTAGAATGTTTGAAGTTTGGTTGGGTGCTACTTGACCCAATGTCACCAATTGGAGGGAGCCCATCCAGGTCCATTTCGACTGGCCCAAAGGAGGTGGTTGGGTTGGGTGCAGATTTGGTAACCAGTTGGGCCGGTTTGGTTCCTGACCCCTTAGGGGATTTACCTGATGGGTCCTGTTTGACCGGGAAGGTGTGGGCCTATTTGACCGGGTTTGGTTTAACAACCTTCCACTGTTTTGGTAGTTTCTGTTGGGCGGGTTGTTTTGTGGGTTTAGGTCTCGTCGGTGACGATCATTCCAGTAGGGAGGCATTTTTGGGTTTACCGATCGCCTCTTGTTCCTTGGGTGTATTATCAGGAGAGGATTCTTCTTCTAAAAGTAAATGGGATAATCTATTTGTATTAGAAGATTTTTTTGGTTGGGTCAAGGCTATCAAGCCTATCACCATCACATGCACGTGTCTAATTTAGCCAAAAATCAACACAAAAAAATGGTGGAGATTTATTTTCATCCACACATAAATATTATATGTGATATAATTAATTAAAAAAATCAACACAAAGCGTAAATAATTATTTACTCTTTTATTTGATGTTTCTTTCTAAATTTCAAGTACTTGCTTTTTATTATTACTGCTCTTGACTTTTTTGCAATATTGCATTGGATTTTTTAATGTTGAGGCAATGTGTCGTAGAAGATATTTTCACCTGTCAGCCCAAAGTGGGAAGTATTGAATAGTTACCATTTACCTATTAATGGTCTATGAATCTATTATTTAAATTTGGTTATAAGAAAGATTTGGGCCGGCTAGATGGATTTTACTAAATTGGGGAGAATGTTATACAACTTCAATAAAATGATCTATAAGGTATAATTATTCACCCAAAAAAAAAGAACTATAAGGTATAATGCTTGCTGATGCGGGAGCCTTGTACATCATGACCTTCTCCAAACTTTGATGATGTGGGAGTGTTATGCATTAGGTAAAGATACAAGATATCTATTCATATTCGGTCATATGCTGTCGATTGGACGTCTCCTTCACCGTATTTTCAATACGTGAAGAGAAAGATGGAATAGATGGGGATATATGAGTCAGATGGATAGGAAATTTGGTGAGAGGTGTTGGGTAACTGTTGCGGCTGCTGCAGAGTTTTTAAAGTTACAGAATGGGAAAGCGAAATCTGTAGAGAAGAATTAATAAAAAGCAACTAGTGATGTGGTTGAATTGAGACCAACTGATACATGATCCCACAAATAACCTTGGTCTACAACTGGATTAACAGGTTTTAAAATTTTAATTGTAAATTATTAAATTAATAATTTAATATATATAACTTATATTTTTTTTTTAGTAGAATACGAACTAATATATTCCTCTATAAAATTGAACAGCCTCTATAATATTATTCCGAATTGAAACTGAAACGAGCTTACATTCATTAATGTTCGCAAACAACTTTCTCTGACCTAATTAGGCCAATTGAAACAGAGAGATTATATTTACAAAGATTCCAAGAGTTCTTCTAGTTCTAGTTAATTAATTAACATGAGTTAATTATTTTTTTTATCATAATAATCTACCCTTGAGGAAGCTGGTGCACAATTTCCTCCATGCCTCCCTGTCTGGTTCATGATTCTCTATCTCACTCTTCGCCTCTTCAGCAAATGCCTCCTGCATCAGTTATTCAACACCATTCCCTATCGTTAATTACTTTGGATGAATAAAAGTTAATAATTTATAAGAAATCTGATTAGGGTTTAATTAGGTGGACCTCAATGAAGTTGCGTTGGAGAAGACGATCAATCAAGTGGAGAAGAATGTCCTTGGTGTACTCAGGGTGACCTTGGATACCCATAATGTGATCGCCACATACGAACATCTCTATTCCGGTCTTGTTAGACCAAGCTATCACTTCTGCTCTTACTGGAAGTTCTCGTACCTGTATTGTATTGGTATTATGGTATACAGTTTTTAAATGAAACGGGAAACCTAGCGAAGAATTTGTACTAGTAATTCATCATGGCACTAAATCAAACAAACCTCGTCGCGATGGCATTCGATAATAGACAAGGCAGGAGGCATTTTCAAGGATCCAAAGAGCTTGGATGATGAGAAATTGATATTTGTTACTCCAAGGTCCCAACCAGATTTTGCTCGCCCGGTCTTTCCCCCAAGTGCTCGTCCTAGTATCTGATATCATAGTGTCACGTATCAACTTAAAAGTTAGCTCATTATACAAAAGCAATCCAAAGATGCATCAAACTTTCCAACTGTATACAAGTTTTACACTACTTTAATCTACAAGTGTGACGATTAAAAGATGGAATTGATGGGATTCCAAATAAAAATCAGGAATATGGGTCTCAATCTTTTTCAAATGTGTGGGATTATTATTTCATATCCACAAGAAATGCAGCAAGATTCATTATTGGGGTGACAGATTAATGTGTGTGCAAATAGGCTCTGACGTGGAATGGGATGGAGAGGATATCATAGACAAATTGTTGCCCACACACAATTAGGAAGGAGACAGATCCCACTACCATGGGGATTTCCTTTTCAAGACCTAGTAGATATTTGTGTCCTTTATACAACCCATTACTAATTCGATCTCGTCCTCTTGCCTAGAGGAGCTTCTAACGTCGTGTTTTGGAACACGCGCTTCTCTTCAAAAGCTTATAATTTATGAGTACAAAGAACTACTAATTCTTTGAATAATTTATAAGTTACAACTCGGCCGGATTGAATAGAGTTTGAATAAAGAATTTTGTTTCGTAGTTTTTGTCAAAAGTTAAATTGATTGTGAGAAGATATGTGGGTAATGCTAATTTCTGGTGAATATTATCTAAACGCAACCAAACAAAGAAACAGAACCCGCCATATTATAGCCATTCCAAATCCATGTATGTTGCACAAAATAATATACGACTCCATAATTCTTGGGCTACCTCCCTCTCTGGTCAAGTGGATGGGTATACCAACTGGATTGCTGGGGACCAATGCAGCGGCGGAACCAGGAGCGGAGAACGCCCTCAATATTTTAAAAAAAAACGATATGTTTTCAATGAGAAATTCTTTTCTGCCCCCTAACATTTTGAGAAAAATACTACATAAAAATTTTAAGCTACCAAACAAGAATTCTTAACTCTACCCTAGAACAATGTGTTCTATAAATGAAGAATACTTCTGATATGGACCAGGTTCACTGGACCATGCGGTCCACATCAATCCCAAATTTTCCGTTTAAAACAATTATTCTTTTCATTCGCTTTTCATAGTCTAAAGAGAAAGGGGATAAGTGGGTGGTTGAAATTTAATAGGGTTAAATTAAATTTCAATTTTACTTTTCCAATTAATTAAGTTTCCCAAATGTACCAATTACAACAATAATATACTGATCATTTTCATTTTCACGATTATATATTTTATTTTCGTTTAGCAAGCATTTTACTAGGTATCACCTAAAAAAAAACATTTTACTAGGTAATGTGTTAATGGATCTCAACTTGATAAGGGTTAATTATGTAAATATAGATCAAAATATATACAACATCCAGATTTACAACCTTTCATTTCGGACGGAATAGATATATTTTGAAACAAGTAAAACGATATTTGTCAAAATTTACCTGAGATGCAAAAACCGTCCAGATGCATCAAACAACTCTCAGTCCATAGAGGGAAAAAAAAAGTCCAGGACATGTATGACAATGCATTTGGACAAGTTCTCAAAATAGGTGTATTTGTATTGAATCTAATTACTTCGGGTATCAGAATTTAGTTTAATTATTAACAAACTCCAAAATCTTTACTTGTAGGACCTACATCTATTTTAGATATGTCACGCTCCGTGTCTGCGGGTAAAGCGCAACACATTAGCATGATAGCATCCATTTACTTTACTTGACAACAAAACTCGATATAAGTAAATAAATATCTCGATATAAGTAAATAAATAAAAGGAGTGAAGACTAGTGACAGCTATTGATAGACGAAGTCCATAGAACAAACCTCCACCTAACTGATAACATTAATTATTTCACCAAAACAAATACACATGGCGAAAACTATGCTTTGCCTGCCTAATAAATACGAAAAAGACAACAATACCCCCCATAGCAAAAAAAAAAGGAGGAAAAAATATAGGCAGAATAAAAATACCTGGTGTCCAAAGCAAATGCCGAGAACTTTCTTCTTCAACGAATCGATTAATTTGAGCAGATTCAGTAATTTACAGATCCACAGATCATTTCCATGAGCATCATTACAGCTTCCGGTGATCACAAATCCGTCGTATTCTTCAATTTCGTCGTCCTCCGGGAATTCACCGCCGGCGACTCGATACATATCCCATGTCTCCCCTTCCTCCGCCAGCATTCTCACGAATACCCCAAAATATCCTCCGTATTTCTTCTTCACATACTCTGAATCATCTGCACAGAGAAGAACAGCAAACTTTTTTCCACTCATTTTATGGATTTCCCCCCTCTCTCTCTCTCTCTATATATATATGTATAGATTGTATCTATAGGTTTCTCTCTCTATCAGAGAGAGAGAGAGAGAGAGAGACAGAGATTTGGGATTGATGTGGGAGGAGATAGTTGGACATGAGCAGCTGTTTAAATAAAGATATTGGAGCCGAGGGGAGATGTCAGCTGGAGTAATGTGAATTTACTAAGATGTCCTTCATTCATTTGGTTAATTAATTGGCCAAAAAAAATCGTCAATGTCGTGTATGTGCTCATTTATGTATCAAATCACTCACAATTTATCACGTGTATATATAATTAAAAAAATATTTACATAGCGAATTCTAAGTTGAATTAGGACGAAATCATGGGAAATTTTAAATTTAATTAATTTACGGCAATTCGTAACTTTAAGAAGATTGTTTCAAGTTCTAGTTCAGAATAGAGTTTGTCTGGACGTTTAAATAAATGACTACTATCATATAAAATATTTGACATGTGTTTTAAGACGTATTTCAGACCTTCATATCCTTTATTTGACTGGCAAGATTTATTTTGAATGTGTGAAAGGTGCAGAACAAATCCCACTTCAAACTTTTTCATATTACATTTAATTTTAAAAAATTACTGCTTTTGAGAATAATCAACAAAGTGTAACTTCTGTGGATTTACTCATAATAAGATTAGGAATTCTATGGACCAACTTAATGTCACTTTTAAACAAAATTGCATGTTTAGTTTTACTGGGAACTTAGACGCATATAAGGGACATTTTGTTTGTGTCATGCAATGTTTTTTTTAATCTCAACTCCACTCCCACCTCACTCCTAAAAAAAAAAAATATATATTAGCACGCTAATAATGTAATATGATAAAAAATATTTTTTATTATCTTTTAGTGATATTATAGCAATTTTTGAATTAATATTGCTAAGTCCTGAGTTCGACTTCTTTTTCCATGATGAAAAAGAAAGTCACATAAACTTTAACCTTGTTATTACTTTCATTATATGCATTGGAAGATTGATAATTGATATTTCATTAGTAAGTTAATGATCCTTTTACTTTCACCTCATTTTTTGCATATATTATTTGTTAATGAAGCAACTCTTTAGTACTCTAAAAGGAAAAAATATATATATATTTAGTAATCTTGCCACAATATCGTCTAGGTTAACTTCAATTCCCTTAGTTTTGGCTTATTACCATCTGTCCTGAGTTAATTTTGTGATTGTTTACTTACTTTTATCTTACCAATGTGCTAAAATATATCGAAGAGGCCAATAGCCCAGTGGGGCATTAGCCAGCCTGTGATCGAGAGGTCCCGGGTTCGATACCCTCCGCCTGTGTGCGGTAAGCTTTATTCTACCTTATCTAGGGTGTTCTCTCTCCCCAATGTGGGGCACTCGCCCATCGTGGCATAAAAAATAAAAAATAAAAAGTGCTAAAATATTCTAGTCTAATAAACAAAATTATCAACGGAATCAAAGTTCGGAGTACATTGGAAAAATTAACAATGAAACAGCTTATGATTTTAAATTATTTATTTATCTTTAATTAGATAAATTACTGATAAATTACATAAGATATAATCCGTATAGTGAGGATATAGAACTAGAACTATAGAAGGCATCTACAAAAGAAATGATACGTGTTTGGGTTTCATTGGTTGAGCTAAACCTTATTAGAATCAACAACATAGTCCAAGTAGTATTATGTCTGTTGGGTGCAAATTGATCAGTACACATTCAGTGTAAAATCAGTATTTTTCTGTATACGTGAGATATTTGATATGTCGTTTATTTTTTGTTTAACAGTTGAGAATATCAATTTTTTTGTTTAGTTATGAATATTTTTTAACGGGTATAATATATTTTTATTCGACCAAAAAATAAATTTGAGTTATAAAATCAAATCATTCAATGTGTAGAGGTGTTTCGCATGTTTAGACAATGACAACTTTTCTGCATTGCATCCAGAATCCAAGTTACTTGGGTCTCTACTGATCCCAACAAAAAGAAAAGGTTTGATTGGGTCTTTTACTAGTTTGGATATTTTGTAACCTTTTTTGTGACACTTTATATGATATTCATATAAATTAAATTAAAATAAGTAAATTCCAAAATAAAATCGCTAATTTTCAAATGTGACATGACTATATAGTGTCACGAAGAATTGTGTGTGGTCTCTTACATAGTGTGCAATTAACTACCCAAACAACCATACTCCAAATGTTCTTGGAGATTCATTGAATGTAGACATGTTTTTCCTCGTCCATGGAAGAATTTATTGGTTTTCCCTTTTTTTTCTCTCTCTATTAGAAACGGTATCCAAAAAATGGGATAATTCTTATATGGATCAGGTCTATTGAATCATGTGGTTCAGAATTGATTAAATTAATGTAGAATGAAAAAAAGACAATTCTGTAATGACGTGACTTATTAAGGATCAAGTCCTGATCACATAAGTTTTTTTTCAAAAAGTGGACCAGAAAACCTCTGGCCTATGCAAAACAAATGTGGTCGCGGTCCAAAATGGAGAAAGAGTATGACATTGTCTCCTAATTGCATCAATTTGGACTTCCAATTACACAAAATGTGATTCAACGTCAATTTCCACCATCACTTGACATTTTTATTTGATATCGTGTATATTTGAATGGGATATATTCGCTAGCAGTTTTAAAATACAATTATCATATTTAAATTTTAAAGTTGTGATATTATCTAGAAGATTTACGGTCTATTTGGATTGGGTTTGGGTTTGAGACTCATACCTAGATTTAGGTTTGGATTTTGGCGGGAGAGGCTAAAAAATGGACGGGAAATATTCAAATTCAAATTTTTTTTTCAAATAATCGTTCAATTCCAAATTTTTTTCTCAAAAATTTGGAATTTGAACATCTCCCTGCCAATTTTAGAGGCCAAAATTTGAATTTTTACGATTATTCGAAGAAAAAAATTTGAATTTGAATATTTCCTACCCACTTTTTAGCCTCTCCCGGCAAAAACTCAAACCTAGATTTAGGTTTGAATCTCAAACTTAAACTCAATCCAAATAGAGCCCATAGAGTAGATCTCTGTGCTCGATAAGAAAGTAAGAAGGTTGAAAAGTCGACATCCGACAAAATTCGAAAATCACTATCCATCATCATTTGACATTTTGATTTGATATCGTGTGTATTTGAATTGTGATAAATTGCCAATTATTTTTCGATATTGATTTATAATATTTATTTTAAACCTTTTAAGTCTTGGTGTATTTTTGAGTTAATTTAAAGATTTTTTTTAGTCAAGATACACGGAAAACTTCGGTAAATAAATCAGTCCAGCTCCTATGCTGAACAACTTAAATTCA
Source organism: Vinca minor (assembly GCA_026122235.1). Lineage (NCBI taxonomy): Eukaryota > Viridiplantae > Streptophyta > Magnoliopsida > Gentianales > Apocynaceae > Vinca > Vinca minor. The sequence goes on along the minus strand of JAOCZM010000201.1, from coordinate 2,155,725 downwards.
ATACGTGCGGGCCACGATCTGGGCCGTTAATTTCATTTTTCAAATGGATCGACGGCTGTCATTTAAAAGAGGGTTAAAAGGGTACATATGTAATTTTACAAATAAATAATAATAATAACAACAAAAAGTAACACGCAACCGTCACATCGATTGGGTTACCGAGGAGAGAGAAAAGTTGCGGCTGAAAAGTCAAAGATACATTTCTACAAGAACACATGTTCTTCGTTAGAGAACACATGTTCTTGTATATTGTGAACACATGTTTTTATTAGAGAACACATGTTCTCTGTCAGAGAACACATGTTTTTTATTAGTGAACACATGTTCTTGATTATTGAACACATGTTTTTTAAAAATTCGTTTTTCCGCCAAAAATATCTTCTCCCAGTTAAAAGTAAGAAAGAGAAAAAATAGCTCAAAGTTTATCCCTAAAATACCCCTATTTTGATACAGCCGTTGGATAAAAAAATACAAAATTCAACGGCTGGCAATTTGTCCCGTACGTACGGAATTTAGGCTGTTCAGCATAGGAGCCGTGGTGTAAATAAATATGGGACTCCATAGGGATCTAATTAGAAGGGAAAATTGGTAGATTAGGTTTGTTTAAAGATAACATGCAAAGATTGCATTAAGTCATAGAAAGACCATTTTGTATAGTCAAGCACATAAAAGTTGGAGTCAGGATGTGCATTTTGAGGGTAAAATAAGACAAGTTTTTTCACCTGGTCGAATCGCTGGATCACCTTAATTTATATACTTCAAATTTTCTGACTGAAACTAATGTTTTCAGATTCAAAAATCTCTTCCGTGATAATCACATTTTTTTAAAAAGAATTAATTTATAGTTTAAGGTTAAAGCGGCTAACTATTGTAAGAGTAAAAAAATTAAATTCAAAATTTGACTTGCGACGGTAAAAACAAGAAATTCATTTGACTGACCTAAAAAAAATAAAAAAATAAATTCATTGATTGAAGACTGAAGGAAAATGTAGAAAGTGAGAGGGCAGAATTGTAATAAGAAGAATGAGAGATCGATAATCGAGCCACAGTAAATGGAGGCGTCAGTACCTTACGTGGAATTTATCATCCAAGAGATTCTATTGTACGTATGGTCACGTGTGAATCTTACAAAATAGGCAAAACACGTGATTTATTTGTCGGAGTTGATCATTAATTAATCAAGCCAAATTTTGTTGTTCATTTCTCCATGCATTCTTTTATCACTCTTATTACCCCAAAAAAAAAAAACGGTGATGAATTGTGTTTATGTTTGAGGTTGAAGTCCAAATTCATTTTGGTTTAAATTTAAAAATGTAATATAAATTATTAATTTATATAAAATATAGTTTGAGACAGATACTAAAATCTCATAGTAAGTCTAATACAAACACATTCACTTATAATATGATGTCTAGTGTCTATTTGGATACATTAATTTCCCAAACAATCTACAATACATACATTTTAAGTTTAAGTTTAATTATTTTCTCACAGTCAGTTTACTTTTTCCATCAAATAAATAAAATAAAAAAATCAATCGCAACCAGTCCAAATGCAAAACACTTAGTTATCCTAAAAAAAATAACATGTAAAGAAAGGAAAGAAAAATTGGAACATCATAAAAACTTTAGCCTTAAGGAAATACTTCATTACAAAATATCGCTGGTCACCACAACACACACGTGATTAGTATGGAATAATTAATGTTTGAACTTTAACCATATTGTTTGTATGTAATAATTGAAGTTGGGAGGGTGACTCCTTCCTAGACCTCTACAACACCATCCCAAATTAATCATGTATGTCGAACATATATGTTAAAAATGGACTTAATTCTAATTCAATCCCTCGAAAGGTCGAAAGGTCGGTGTGGGATTCTCAACACACCCTCTCTCGATCAGGGCTGGACATCTGGAGTGTGAATATGAATGGGGCTCAATATCGAAGTAGGTGGCTATGATACCATGTTAAAAATGAACTTGGGTCTAACTCAATCCCTCAAAAGGTACCTCAAGAGGGAGAGAATTGCCCAAGCCTTATATATTAACTACAACAAAAACACCTTTTTGCGACATTTTTGTATCAACGCTTTTATCAAACGTCGCTTAAAACCAAAAAGAGTAAGTTAAAGCACCACTTTTACAAACGTCGCAATATTTGGATTTTATACGACGTTTTAAGCGTCAATTATAATAATTGTTGTTCATACCGACGTTTTGATGTTGGTTAGCGACATTTACATTAAACGTTGTTATAAATTGTTACTTTTTGTGACTCATATATCGACATTTATATATTATGTCGTTAGATCTTGTGAACTTTCAGACAAACATCGTTAAGTTTGAATTTTATACAACGTTTCATAGTGTCAGTTATAATAATTGTTGATAAAATAGACATTTTGATGTTAGTTAGCGACGTATACATTAAATGCTGTTATAAATTGTTACTTTTTGCAACTCATATAACGACATTTATATACAATATCATTAAATCATGTGACATTTCATACAAATGTCGCTATATTTGGATTTTTTACGACGTTTCATAAAAGACAGTTATAGTATTTTTTATTCTTACAGACAATTTGATGTTAGTTCGTGACATTTCCATTACATGTTATAAATTGTTACTTTTTGCGACTCATATAGCGATATTTATATATTATGTCGTTAGATCTCGTGACATTTTCAAACAAACACAAATACAAAGATTAAGTTTCTGAAATATATTTTTTAAGGAAAAATTAAAGACATTTAATTATTAAAATTTAATGAGAGTGTATTAATTTTAATTTGATTCATAAAAAATCGAAACACGAAGGTACAAAATTCAAAATCCAAATTCTATTATAATAAATATAATAGGAGGAGAAACAAATAGCAAATTATCATTTAGCTCAGCGGCAAATTGCACGACATATACGCAGGAGGTCGCGTGTTCAATTCTCATATCTTTGAATATGGAGAAAGTTTATTATATATTATTCAAAGCTAGTTAGACTCGACTTGTCTATAGGCTCTGGCTCCGATTATTCAAAGATAACTTGACTCAACGACTCGATTTGTCAGGCTCCGACTCGGCTTGGCTTAGTTCGGCCAGCCTGATTTCAAAATTTACGAATATCGGGATAGATATTTTGTTGCGACTATTTAAAAATGTCGGAAAAAATTACTTATTCACAATATTTACAAACGTCGGAATAGACGATTTGTTGCGATTATTTACAAATGTCAGCAAAAATACCTTTTGAAACACTTTAAAATGACGCAACAAATGTCGTAATAGATAGGTACCGGTGCTTGTAATAAATGTCATAAAAAACCACAACGACACATGCAAATGCGACGTTTATACGACATTTGTGATAAATGTTGGTATAGATCTATACCGACGTTTTTTTAACTTATTGCGACATATGGCAAACGTCGCAATAGACTTTTTTTGTTGTAGTATGAAAATATGGACACAAACTAACCGATGTGAGATTCTCAACAATATATACCGATGATCTAGAAAAAATAATAATAATTTACGTAACAAACAGATCCATCTTGCATGCCGGCAAAAAAATCTATATTCTCATTCGATGTTCCGTTTTCTATCATCACAAATAGATGATTTTCACGTGTTTAATTTTTCCTTACGGATTCCACTATTTCTTTAGGTTATAATTTTTAATTAAAAAATTAATATATATTAATTTTTTATTAGTGATACAAGAAACGAGACACCAAATATGGACACAAAATTCCTACACATACCTCATTGTTATCGTTACATATTCCTACATACACCTCACAGTTGAACAGGATAATAAAAATCTAATTACGAATATTATTGTTATCTTTTAACATTATATAATCATAACATCATTTGCGTCCCAACTTTATTATTAATGGACAGAGTTCTCCTGAAACTTCCAACTCTGGTCATGGATCTTAGCAGACATGATCAAATGACTCATCATCTTCATGTCTTTAAAAGTGGGTTCCAGCATACATTTCGTTTTCTAAAACGAAATATAAATAATTTAATATTAATGATTCATATTTTTACATGGTAAAAATATTTCACAAATTACATTTATAAAAGAAACAACATTTTTTCTTCTTCACAAGTACAGTATAATTCCGACATAAATGATGTAAATTTTTTTACTTCTTGAGAGTACTCCAAAACCTCGGGTGTAATACTCCATCTCATATGAGATAAGTCTGAAATGTTTAAATGATATATAAACAGGCACTGGCGGAGTTATTAAGGGGCAAGGGAGTTTAAATAGGCACGGCGCGCGCCCCCCAACATTTTCAGAAACGACGAATTTTCTATGAGATTTTTTTTTGGTGATATTTTCTTATAAATATTGTATTTGGCCCCCCTAAAAAATTTCAGTAAGAAATTCGCCCCCTATGACAAATTCCTTGCTCCGCCACTGTAAACAGGGGTCTAATGGTCAATTGGGGATAATTTATTTTGGCATATCTAATTCAAAGATGTGGTCATGTCTGCTATCAAACTCATACGTCACACTTTCAGACCGTGAGATTATTGTATATAGAATCTTGCACTCCTATCATGACATATGATATATTTTTTAGTATACCAATGAAATTGTCAATTTTTTATCAATGTCATTAGCCCAAGTCTATAAATTAATTTTGATGCATTGGAGTAATTTTATCTTGGTCTAGGAAAAAATAAAACTAGGTCGATTTTTTTTATCCGTTTCCTTTCTCATATAGCCGAGTAGTTTTATTTTGTTCTAGGAGTAAGTTTAAACTTGTACATAAAACAATAAGTGCTATATACGTAAAATAAAAAGTCAAATTTCTCTCCAACTCCAATGAGTTGACACTTTTAACTTACATATGTTGTACTATTGATATATCTACAAGTTTTAAACTTACTCTCCATTAATCATATATATGCTCCTTCCGTCACAAATTATCTGTTCATTTTGTATTTTCCACGAGAATTAATGTTTCATCAAATTCAATGGTAGAATACAGTAAAATATCAAACATGACCATATATATATATATATATATTCTTTTATCTCTCTATTATTCTCTCTGCAACATTCAATGTATAGTAGAATAGGAAAAATCATAATTAAAAAATTATTTATTTAGAAAGTGGATAATTAATTTGGACGTATGTACCAAACTCATTATCACATCGTGATTTGAGAGGGACTAAGGTTTTACTTAACCACCAGAAGCCGATCCATCTAATTATAGGCCCAAATTTGTGTGTCTGAAAATAATAAACTTTAATTGAAGTTATTTATTAGAGTATCGGGTTTTAATGTGGTATTCTAAACAAAAGCCCAACAATCCTTGGTAGTGGCCCATATCTACAAGACGCTTCTTCAATTCAGGCAAGCCCATTGGGCTTTCACAATTCTTCAATACGCAAGATTTATTGTCTGTACACCGACACGTGTCTTCCTTAAAACATTTTGAAAAATTCTGATATGAACATTGTTGTCCAAAATAAGTAATTAATAATATAATTGTCTTTTTCCTCATTTTATAATAACGTGTTCAATTATAAGCCACATGTAAATGTTTCAATGAACCTCTTTAATATCAGAACTATCTAACATTTTTAGAGTTTAATCATTTTGATTTTTGACCTCGAATTAAAAAAATACAAAACCATTGACTATAAATTTTTCTGAAGTATTAGCATTGCTTCTCCTATTCAATTTCGCTGTTAAATGTGGACCAAATGACTAAATTCGAGGCATTTTGGGAAAAAAATATGTTGACCCTTAAACAAACACTAATGGAAAACAAACTAGCATTCCACATGCATATTACTTTTTTTCCTTTTTCTTTTTTTCCCTTTCATTTTCTTTTTGACATAGTTCTCATATGCAGTTTTTTAAATGATCAGAACATGCTGTTTCACAAAAAAATTCTGAATTTAGTCATGTGAGAGTCATTTGATCTCAGCGAAAATGAATGAAAAATGTAACAAAATGTTTATAATAAAATTTTTGCATTTTTTAATTTCAGAGGTAGTTCTTCTTTCAAAATTCCAAAGTCAATTCCTTAACTCTTCAGCTTCCTTTGATTTAAAAAAAGAAAAAAGAAAAAGAAGAAAATTTCTTGCTTTAATGTTCTTGGGGATAGTACTTCCAATCAGCAGCTTAGATTAGTGGAAGATCAAAAGTTAGTTGCTTTTCTTAATTTCTTTCGCACTAATGCATTATTTAAGAGAAAATCAAGCTGAGAATTAAGGGGGAAAAAAAAGTAAAATCAGTTCTCAAATGGGTTTTCTCAGAATTTCTCTCTTCTGCTTCGACTTTCTTACCTGGTAATTTTCTATCTCCTACTTGAAAGTTCAAAAAAAATATTCTTGTTTGGGGGAAAAAAAAAGAAGAAAGAAAAAATTCATCTTCTTTGATCATCTGAACTTTTACTCTTTTTACATTTCCTAATTTAATTTACTGTCTTATGCAGGCCTGCATTTGCTCTGGTTTATCCTCTGTAAGCTCTACAAAATCCAAGTTTTTGCTTATATTTTTTTCTTCTAATAAACAAATTTTTGGTTGATGATTATTTGTTTCCCTCAGATGGGGTTCTATAAGGGCAATTGAGAGCACTTCAAAGTCCCAAATGCGGAAGCTGGTCACTTATTGGACTATTTATTCTTTTATATCTCTTTTTGAGATTTTATTTGCTACACTCACTCAATGGTATTTCCTTATTCTTATATTACCTTCGTCCCATAATATAAACCGTTTATGACATGTAGCGAAAATCTCCATTCATAAATATAAGACTTTCGGGACATTAGCGAAAATTAAGGAAGCAAAAAAATATGTACTCCCTCCATTCCTTAATATAAGACTTTTTGGACATATAACGAAAATTAAGTAAGCAAAAAACAAGTATTCCCTCCATTCCTTAATATAAGACTTTCAGTTAACGAAAATTAAGGAAGAAAAAAATAATATACTTTGTTAGTCAAAATACCGATATTACTCTCTTAAATATGATTTGTATATCACTAATTCTATCTAAACGACTAATTTTATATTTTGATTAAAAAATATCTTAATTTCAATTCCTTAATTTCCACTACATGTTTTGAAAGTCTTATATTAAGGAATGGATATAATACTTTGTTAGTCAAAATATCAATATTACTCTCTTAAAATAGAAATAGTGGTATACACGTTTTATTTAAAAGAGTAATATTGATATTTTGACTAATAAAATACCTTGATTTTTGGTTTCTGTATTTTCGCTACATGTTTTAAACGACTTATATTATAGAATGGAGGAGTATCTTGTTTTGAGGGATCCCCTTTGTTCTGCATTTTCACTGATTTTTCTTTTTTTTTTTTCGCATTCTGTAGTTTGCTAGTTTGGGAGGTTATTAGCTAAAACTTTTGGAAATTTGAGTTTCTCTAGTGTCTCTACCTAGGAATCCATTATGGTTTTTGCCTAGAAATCTTTTGTTGTATGCAACTTGAAGTGATTTTTGTTTTTACTTTGCAAGGAATGGAACATTTCCAAGAACATTATATGCCTTGTTGGAGGAATTCCTTTTTTTCCCTTTATGATCCAAGAATAACTATAAAGGATTATCTTGACTTCTTTTACCATTCATTTTGGGTACAAATTGAAATATTGAACTGCCTCAATTTGAAATTTGAAGTTATTGACTCCGTTGTATCGCCTTCTTAAGAAACTAAGTCCCATTGATGGAATGCTAAAATGCTATTAACTTATTGAGTCTTAATTGAATATTAATCAGGGTACCTTTCTGGCCATATATGAAGCTTGTTATGATCTGCTGGTTGGTGATACCGAAGTTTGATGGCGCGTGCCATGTCTACCAATGTGTCATTCATCCATGCTTGTCTATCAACCTGCAAGATGTTATCAACTGGTTCAGTATCCGAAAGGAGAAAACATTCGGTGAGGAAACATTTCTAACTTCAGCAAAGATATTCATTGAGGAGAATGGAGCAGATGCTCTGGAGAGTCTTATTGCAAACGAGGTACCGGAAATCCAGGTTAGGAGTATAAATTATTAGCCCATTGTTCATCAATTCATTAATCACTTTTATTGGATGCCTTTGTACTTATCATATTGCACCTTAGGTTTTTGTATTCTTTAAGGATGCTATAATTCCAATATGGATGAGATCTAGCTATTCACTTATTTTGTATATTTGGGAGTTGTGTTTGAAGGCCTCTAGTAGTCGAGTATCAGCTTACTATACTACTTTCTGTTAAGGAAGGCTAAGCCACTTTTGGCTCGGAACAATAGGTTCAGGGTTCAACACCCTTGCCCCCAATAGTGCTTAACGTCTTTCGTCTCCTTGCAGCTTGAGCAACCAAAACCTCCTCTTGTTCAGAGTGAGAAGGAAATTAAAGTTGCCGATACTCAACAGGCGACAGTACCAACAGACATCACGGAGAGAATATCTTTAGAGATACGCGCTTTGAAGAAAGTCCAGAGAGAATGGACCTGTGCTATTTGTCAAGTGACTACTACAAGTGAGGCGACGTTGAATTCACACCTTCTCGGGAAGAAACACAAGTCCGAGTGTGAGAAGCTGAACACAAGAACTGTGAAACAGAAGGCCAAGCCCGCGGAGCTAAATATAGATACACAGACTGAAAAAAGCTCGAAATCTTCAGCCCTGAAAACGGACGAGACTGATCAAGCTAAAGAGGATCTAAAAAATTCTCCATCTGAAGAAGGATCAAGACAGAATACAACTGAAAGACCGAAGAATGATCCCATTAACGAGCCTACTTGGCAACAGATGGCTATGAATAACAATGTTGCAGGCGTAAATTCTAATTTCTGGTGTGGTATCTGTAACATTGGAAGTACTAGCGAGATAGATATGGCCACTCATCTTAAAGGGAGAAAGCACGTACTCGAGGTTCAGAGCAAGCCTATGAATACTAATGCTGGAGTAGTCAATCAGCAGCCTAAACTCTGGTGCAGAATGTGTAACGTTAAGTGCACTAACGAGATGGATATGTCCGCTCATCTTAAAGGAAGGAGGCACGAAATTGAGGTTCAGAGCAAGCCTATGAATAAGAATGCTGGAGTCATTAATCAGCAGCCTAAACTCTGGTGCGGAATATGTAAGGTTAAGTGTTATAACGAGATGGATATGTCCGCTCATCTAAAAGGGAGGAAGCACGAACTTGAGATCGAGAGCAAGGCTATGATTAACAATGCTAGAGTCGTCAATCAGCAACCTAAGTTATGGTGCGGAATCTGTAACATTAAGTGTACTAATAAGATGGACATGGCTGCTCATCTTAAAGGGAAGAAGCATGCACTTCAGTTCGAGAGCTCGGTTGCCTCTGCCGGGAGTTCACAGGCTTGAGGTCAAGAAAACATATATATACTGGTAGTGTAAATGCATGGAAAACCTTGGTTGTATGTCACTCAGTTACTTGTTTTCATGTTCTGTTTCAGGTTGGCTCTCAATGACAACTATGATTCTAAGTGCCGTGCTTTGAACTTGCCGCGTCCTAAATTAAATGTTTACTTTTCTATCTAGATGACACTTTAATGTGACTTGGTCTCTAATTAGTAAAGCGTCTTCAGTTTAACTGGTTATAGGCATTGATCGGTGGAATGTGTATTTTCCAAGCGCATCTAAGCAAAGAGTGATGAATTAGGTCCTGACTAATTCGATTAGAATACCTACAAAGCAAAGCTAAACATGCGACATTATGAACCCTTGACCTTAACAATAGCAAAATTTCATCCAAGATTTCGTAGCCCTACTCTTTTGTAGGATGTTGTGGTATCATTAACAAAAAAAAAAAAACCCCAAGAAACCTTCACGGTTGGTCCGTTGGGCCTTTCACAAGACATAAAAACCCAAGCTTACACCTTTGTACTCCCTCCATTCCCTATTAATTGTCGTTTAGGAGATATCTAGGTATTCAAATTAATTGTCGTTTAAGGTTCTTTTATTAGTTGTCAACAATTTATTTCAATTATACCCTCAACATTTTCCTTTCTTTTCTTTATGATGTATTAGTGAGAGAGAGGGAAGGTGGGGGTAATATTGGAAGTTTAGGTGAAAATGACAACTTTCTTAATTTTCTCAAATTGTCTAAAGAGTCTTATATTTAGGAATGGAGGGAGTAGTATTTTTACAAACGCTTCATCACGAACACATTCACATTTTTGCCTTGGACTCTTGATGCTGTTCTAATTTGGATACTTGAAAAAAATACCTCCACATAAAATTTTACAATAATTGGTTTAATCAATCGTTCTGAGGTATGTGCTTTGTGCACACTGATCTCTGTCTTTTTAAGAAAAAAAAAAGATGTTTTCCTCCGATCACTGGTCTCCAGTCTTTCCAAACAAAATCTAATTATCTCTCTCGCCTAAAAAATTCTCAATCATTATCGGCTTAAGCTTTTGAACATTCCATTTTGGAGGAATTGTGACAAGCCCATTTTAGCAAGTCGAGGAGATAACTCTCTTCAATTATTCCTAGGATGGGAGGGAGTAAATATCCTTAACTATTTCCTACGATGCAATGAAAAAATAGCAGAATCTTAGTCCAACATCTCAAGTGATTAAGCGGGACCAGTATTCGAACCTACAATCTTCAGGTTATGAGATTGATGAGTTGACCAATTCCTCTACACCGCTTCTTCCCCTTATCTTTATCCTCCTGAGTTTTCCTTGTTCATTCGTTCGTAACATTTTTTGCTGTCTCTAATCCAGTACATTTCACAGTAACCCAATATCGATCTTTGAAAGATGTTCAGTTCACACACTCATTTTCACACATGAACAAAAGTACACTTTCTATAAAGGCTTTCTTCATCTACGTGAATTAACTAGAAAGATAAAAGAAGCCTTCCTTACATGATTAACTAGCCCAAGAATCTCCTCAACTTCACTCTGAACGACTAATTAGGGTGATGCCTACTCCTCCTTCCTATTAATCTTATTTTTATAAATTTATCGCACTGATTTTTCAATGAAAGATGACAAGAATATAGGAGGTTCATTGCAAACACTTTTACAATTCCTGCCTTGTACTTTATAAATAAGGGGTGTTTATTAGAGTGTTCAAAGTGCTCAACGGAATACAATCTCTTAAAATTGAGGAAATTTTTTTTAGCTATATACATTGTATGTATATATATACACTATATATATAATTTATATTTTTGTTATATTTGCATAATTTTTTTTTTTTTCAAATGTATAAAGTCTTAAAGTTAAATGCACAAAATGACAATCTAATATTTTATTATTTCGGGTTACGGCTCAAAAAAATTATTTATGCGACCAAAGTTTTATTATTGAAAGTTTAACAGATGACCCCATTAGGACATACTATACCTATATAGGAGGAATGAAAAGCATGAACCAAATATGTATGGGGCACAGTTATCTACGGACTCGCCCTTCCCTTACCCCGTCTCTTGTTTTGTAGTAGCGAGTGAGAATAGATGTTATTTTCTTTCAAAAGTTCCAAAGTCGATTCCTTTACTATTAAGCGAGTGATTGCAGCTTCTGTTGGCTTCCTCTGATTTCTATTAGCAATATTTAATGATTAATGGAAAAAAATCAAAAGTAGTTTCCTTTATCTTTTATTTGTGTCTGTTTCTTCACAGAACTGATTTCTGGTTGCTTAATTTCTCATCAGTGAGAGTAAGATTGACACAAAGCAAATAAGTAAGATCAGATCTTCAATGGGTTTTCTGGGTTTCCTCAGATTTTCTCTCTTTTGCTTTGACTTTCTTGCCTGGTAATTTTCTAACTCTTACTTGAAAATTCAAAAAGATTCTTGCTTGGGAAAGAAAAGATAAGACAAATTCCTCTTCTTTGATCATCTTTACTTTATTTACTTTAATATTTAAGCATTGATGCTTTTGATCTTTCAGAATTTGTGTTTAGTTTTTATATATTATAAACATGTATATGTATTGTATGATTTTGATGATTCGTGGGAGGAAGTTCGGGGAGGAAGTTAATATTTTGATGATTCATGGGCCGGGCGAGAGCTAAAATTTCTAATGAAATCTTCGAAAATTCTCATAATTATAAGAGAAAATTACACAGGGTGCACATAAATGATGCGGATGCTGAATGAAAAAAGCTAAGTTAATGTGATGTGCATATGGTTATTGGTTATACCTTCTCTAATGCCTTTTGGCTTTGATTCGAGGGAATGATTCTGTAACAAACGTGACGGTATAGAGGACTACTGTTTCAGAGTATTTTGTGCATTCATTGTCAAATGTTAGGTCATTTTCCAATCGATATGTTTCAGTGGTATTTTGGGAGCAACCATCCATCTCATATACATCCCCGCCCCTACCCTCAATTATTGGGGATTTAATGAGTTATGTTATTGTTGTTGTATAAGAGAAAAATATAGTGTTTTTTAAATTTTGGGGCCCGCCCCGCCCCCTTAGTTCATAGTATAATGTATAGTATTACATTTCTGTTTTATGCAGGCCTGCATTTGCTCTTGGTTATCCTCTGTAAGCTCTGCAAAATCCTAGTTCTTGCTTCTTTTTCTTTTAACTAAACAATTTGGTTAATGATGATGATGTAATTTGATGATTATTTCTTCCAGATGGGCTTCGATTCGGGCAATTGAGACTAGTTCAAAGTCCCAAATGCGCAAGCTGGTCACTTATTGGACTATTTTCTCATTTATTTCTCTTTTCGAGTTTTTCAGTTCCAGATTCGTTGAGTGGTAATTTCTTATGCTTATATTATGCTATTACCAATAATGTTACAGCTTGATCTTTATTTATGTACTCAAAATAGGTATATATTGTTTGTATACATGTTATTTAGTGCCTTTTGCCATCCTGGTACTCAGCTAAAGACTTTTGAATGATGTTGAAACAGTTATATTGTCTTCTCAATAAATCTAAGATCCAGTAATGGAGTTATAAGAATGCAATTCACATTTTGAATATTATCAGGATACCTTTCTGGCCGTATATCTAAAAAAAAACCAGCAAAGTCGTTTTGACCGATTAAGTTGGTCAAGCGATTTTTTACTACGACTAGTCAGTTAGGTGCCGACTAGCGATTTTTTACCCATTGATGGAATGTTAGAATGCTACTAACTTATTGAGTCTTAATTGAATATTAATCAGGGTACCTTTCTGGCCATATATGAAGCTTGTTATGATCTACTGGTTGGTGATACCGAAGTTTGATGGCGCGTGCCATGTCTACAATTGTGTCATTCATCCATGCTTGTCTATCAACCTGCAAGATGTTATTAGCTGGTTCAGTATCCGAAAGGAGAAAACATTCGGTGAGGAAACATTTCTAACTTCAGCAAAGAAATTCATCGAGGAGAATGGAGCAGATGCTCTGGAGAGTCTTATTGCAAACGAGGTACCGGAAATCCAGGTTAGGAGTATAAATTATTAGCCCATTGTTCATCAATTCATTAATCACTTTTATTGGATGCCTTTGTACTTAATCATATTGCACCTTAGGTTTTTGTATTCTTTAAGGATTTTATAATTCTAATATGGATGAGATCTAGCTATTCACTTATTTTGTATATTTGGGAGTTGTGTTTGAAGGCCCCGAGTAGTCGAGTATCAGTTTACTATACTACTTTCTGTTAAGGAAGGGTAAACCACTTCAGGCTCGGAACAATAGGTTCAGGGTTCGACACCCCTGCCCCCAATAGTGCTTAACCTCTTTCTTCTCCTTGCAGCTTGAGCAACCAAAACCTCCTCTTTTTCAGAGTGAGAAGACGGAAATTGAAGTTGCCGATACTCAACAGGCGACAGTACCAACAGACAGTACGGAGAGAAGATCTTTAGAGATACGCGCTCTGAAGAAAGTCCAGAGAGAATGGACCTGTGCTATGTGTCAAGTGACTACTACAAGTGAGGCGACGTTGAATTCACACCTTCTCGGGAACAAACACAAGTCCGAGTGTGAGAAGCTGAACACAAGCACTGTGAAACAGAAGGACAAGCCTGTGGAGCTGAATATAGATACACAGACTGAAAAAAGCTTGAAATCTTCAGCTCTGAAAACGAACGAATCTGTTCAAGCTAAAGAGAATCTAAAACATTCTCCATCTGAAGAAGGATCAAGACAGAATACAACTGAAAGACCGAAGAATGATCCCATTAACGAGCCTACTTGGCAACAGATGGCTATGAATAACAATGTTGCAGGCGTAAATTCTAATTTCTGGTGTGGTATCTGTAACATTGGAAGTACTAGCGAGATAGATATGGCCACTCATCTTAAAGGGAGAAAGCACGTACTCGAGGCTCAGAGCAAAACTATGAATACTAATGCTGGAGTAGTCAATCAGCAGCCTAAACTCTGGTGCAGAATCTGTAACGTTAAGTGCACTAACGAGATGGATATGTCCGCTCATCTTAAAGGAAGGAGGCACGAAATTGAGGTTCAGAGCAAGCCTATGAATAAGAATGCTGGAGTCATTAGTCAGCAGCCTAAACTCTGGTGCGGAATATGTAAGGTTAAGTGTTATAACGAGATGGATATGTCCGCTCATCTAAAAGGGAGGAAGCACGAACTTGAGATCGAGAGCAAGGCTATGATTAACAATGCTAGAGTCGTCAATCAGCAACCTAAGTTATGGTGCGGAATCTGTAACATTAAGTGTACTAATAAGATGGACATGGCTGCTCATCTTAAAGGGAAGAAGCATGCACTTCAGTTCGAGAGCTCGGTTGCCTCTGCCGGGAGTTCACAGGCTTGAGGTCAAGAAAACATATATATACTGGTAGTGTAAATGCATGGAAAACCTTGGTTGTATGTCACTCAGTTACTTGTTTTCATGTTCTGTTTCAGGTTGGCTCTCAATGACAACTATGATTCTAAGTGCCGTGCTTTGAACTTGCCGCGTCCTAAATTAAATGTTTACTTTTCTATCTAGATGACACTTTAATGTGACTTGGTCTCTAATTAGTAAAGCGTCTTCAGTTTAACTGGTTATAGGCATTGATCGGTGGAATGTGTATTTTCCAAGTGCATCTAAGCCAAGAGTGATGAATTAGGTCCTGACTAATTCGATTAGAATACCTACAAAGCAAAGCTAAACATGCGACATTATGAACCCTTGACCTTAACAATAGCAAAATTTCATCCAAGATTTCGTAGCCCTACTCTTTTGTAGGATGTTGTGGTATCATTAACAAAAAAAAAAAAACCCAAGAAACCTTCACGGTTGGTCCGTTGGGCCTTTCACAAGACATAAAAACCCAAGCTTACACCTTTGTACTCCCTCCATTCCCTATTAATTGTCGTTTAGGAGATATCTAGGTATTCAAATTAATTGTCGTTTAAGGTTCTTTTATTAGTTGTCAACAATTTATTTCAATTATACCCTCAACATTTTCCTTTCTTTTCTTTATGATGTATTAGTGAGAGAGAGGGAAGGTGGGGTAATATTGGAAGTTTAGGTGAAAATGACAACTTTCTTAATTTTCTCAAATTGTCTAAAGAGTCTTATATTTAGGAATGGAGGGAGTAGTATTTTTACAAACGCTTCATCACGAACACATTCACATTTTTGCCTTGGACTCTTGATGCTGTTCTAATTTGGATACTTGAAAAAAATACCTCCACATAAAATTTTACAATAATTGGTTTAATCAATCGTTCTGAGGTATGTGCTTTGTGCACACTGATCTCTGTCTTTTTAAGAAAAAAAAAAGATGTTTTCCTCCGATCACTGGTCTCCAGTCTTTCCAAACAAAATCTAATTATCTCTCTCGCCTAAAAAATTCTCAATCATTATCGGCTTAAGCTTTTGAACATTCCATTTTGGAGGAATTGTGACAAGCCCATTTTAGCAAGTCGAGGAGATAACTCTCTTCAATTATTCCTAGGATGGGAGGGAGTAAATATCCTTAACTATTTCCTACGATGCAATGAAAAAATAGCAGAATCTTAGTCCAACATCTCAAGTGATTAAGCGGGACCAGTATTCGAACCTACAATCTTCGAAAGTTATGAGATTGATGAGTTGACCAATTCCTCTACACCGCTTCTTCCCCTTATCTTTATCCTCCCGAAGTTTTCCTTGTTCATTCGTTCGTAACATTTTTTTGTCGTCTCTAATCCAAAGACATTTCACAAGAACTCCAATATCGATCTTTGAAAGATGTTCAGTTCACACACTCATTTTCACACATGAACAAAAGTACACTTTCTATAAAGGCTTTCTTCATCTACGTGAATTAACTAGAAAGATAAAAGAAGCCTTCCTTACATGATTAACTAGCCCAAGAATCTCCTCAACTTCACTCTGAACGACTAATTAGGGTGATGCCTACTCCTCCTTCCTATTAATCTTATTTTTTATAAATTTATCGCGACCGATTTTTTCAATGAAAGATGACAAGAATATAGGAGGTTCATTGCAAACACTTTTACAATTCCTGCCTTGTACTTTATAAATAAGGGGTGTTTATTAGAGTGTTCAAAGTGCTCAACGGAATACAATCTCTTAAAATTGAGGAAATTTTTTTTAGCTATATACATTGTATGTATATATATACACTATATATATAATTTATATTTTTGTTATATTTGCATAATTTTTTTTTTTTTCAAATGTATAAAGTCTTAAAGTTAAATGCACAAAATGACAATCTAATATTTTATTATTTCGGGTTACGGCTCAAAAAAAATTATTTATGCGACCAAAGTTTTATTATTGAAAGTTTAACAGATGACCCCATTAGGACATACTATACCTATATAGGAGGAATGAAAAGCATGAACCAAATATGTTTGGGGCACAGTTATCTACGGACTCGCCCTTCCCTTACCCCGTCTCTTGTTTTGTAGTAGCGAGTGAGAATAGATGTTATTTTCTTTCAAAAGTTCCAAAGTCGATTCCTTTACTATTAAGCGAGTGATTGCAGCTTCTGTTGGCTTCCTCTGATTTCTATTAGCAATATTTAATGATTAATGGAAAAAAATCAAAAGTAGTTTCCTTTATCTTTTATTTGTGTCTGTTTCTTCACAGAACTGATTTCTGGTTGCTTAATTTCTCATCAGTGAGAGTAAGATTGACACAAAGCAAATAAGTAAGATCAGATCTTCAATGGGTTTTCTGGGTTTCCTCAGATTTTCTCTCTTTTGCTTTGACTTTCTTGCCTGGTAATTTTCTAACTCTTACTTGAAAATTCAAAAAGATTCTTGCTTGGGAAAGAAAAGATAAGACAAATTCCTCTTCTTTGATCATCTTTACTTTATTTACTTTAATATTTAAGCATTGATGCTTTTGATCTTTCAGAATTTGTGTTTAGTTTTTATATATTATAGACACGTATATGTATTGTATGATTTTGATGATTCGTGGGAGGAAGTTCGGGGAGGAAGTTAATATTTTGATGATTCATGGGCCGGGCGAGAGCTAAAATTTCTAATGAAATCTTCGAAAATTCTCATAATTATAAGAGAAAATTACACAGGGTGCACATAAATGATGTGGATGCTGAATGAAAAAAGCTAAGTTAATGTGATGTGCACATGGTTATTGGTTATACCTTCTCTAATGCCTTTTGGCTTTGATTCGAGGGAATGATTCCGTAACAAACGTGACTTTGTGATAGAGGGACTACTTTGTTTCAGAGTATTTTGTGCGATTCGTATTGCCAAATGTTAGGTCAGTTTCCAATCGATCTGTTTCAGTGGTATTTTGGGAGCAACCATCCATCTCATATACATCCCCGCCCCTACCCTCAATTATTGGGGGATTTAATGAGTTATGTTATTGTTGTTGTATAAGAGAAAAATATAGTGTTTTTTTAAATTTTGGGGCCCGCCCTCGCACTCCCTTAGTTCATAGTATAATGTATAGTATTACATTTCTGTTTTATGCAGGCCTGCATTTGCTCTTGGTTATCCTCTGTAAGCTCTGCAAAATCCTAGTTCTTGCTTCTTTTTTTCTTTTAACTAAACAATTTGGTTGATGATGATGATGTAATTTGATGATTATTTCTTCCAGATGGGCTTCGATTCGGGCAATTGAGACTAGTTCAAAGTCCCAAATGCGCAAGCTGGTCACTTATTGGACTATTTTCTCATTTATTTCTCTTTTCGAGTTTTTTCAGTTCCAGATTCGTTGAGTGGTAATTTCTTATGCTTATATTATGCTATTACCAATAATGTTACAGCTTGATCTTTATTTATGTACTCAAAATAGGTATATATTGTTTGTATACATGTTATTTAGTGCCTTTTGCCATCCTGGTACTCAGCTAAAGACTTTTGAATGATGTTGAAACAGTTATATTGTCTTCTCAATAAATCTAAGATCCAGTAATGGAGTTATAAGAATGCAATTCACATTTTGAATATTATCAGGATACCTTTCTGGCCGTATATCTAAAAAAAACCAGCAAAAGTCGCTTTTGACCGATTAAGTTGGTCAAGCGATTTTTTTACTACGACTAGTCGATTAGGTGCCGACTAGCGATTTTTTACCCATTGATGGAATGTTAGAATGCTACTAACTTATTGAGTCTTAATTGAATATTAATCAGGGTACCTTTCTGGCCATATATGAAGCTTGTTATGATCTACTGGTTGGTGATACCGAAGTTTGATGGCGCGTGCCATGTCTACAATTGTGTCATTCATCCATGCTTGTCTATCAACCTGCAAGATGTTATTAGCTGGTTCAGTATCCGAAAGGAGAAAACATTCGGTGAGGAAACATTTCTAACTTCAGCAAAGAAATTCATCGAGGAGAATGGAGCAGATGCTCTGGAGACTCTTATTGCAAATGAGGTACCGGAAATCCAGGTTAGGAGTATAAATTATTAGCCCATTGTTCATCAATTCATTAATCACTTTTATTGGATGCCTTTGTACTTAATCATATTGCACCTTAGGTTTTTGTATTCTTTAAGGATTTTATAATTCTAATATGGATGAGATCTAGCTATTCACTTATTTTGTATATTTGGGAGTTGTGTTTGAAGGCCCCGAGTAGTCGAGTATCAGTTTACTATACTACTTTCTGTTAAGGAAGGGTAAACCACTTCAGGCTCGGAACAATAGGTTCAGGGTTCGACACCCCTGCCCCCAATAGTGCTTAACCTCTTTCTTCTCCTTGCAGCTTGAGCAACCAAAACCTCCTCTTTTTCAGAGTGAGAAGACGGAAATTGAAGTTGCCGATACTCAAAAGGCGACGGTACCAACAGACAGTACGGAGAGAAGATCTTTAGAGATACGCGCTCTGAAGAAAGTCCAGAGAGAATGGACCTGTGCTATGTGTCAAGTGACTACTACAAGTGAGGCGACGTTGAATTCACACCTTCTCGGGAACAAACACAAGTCTGAGTGTGAGAAGCTGAACACAAGCACTGTGAAACAGAAGGACAAGCCTGTGGAGCTGAATATAGATACACAGACTGTAAAAAGCTTGAAATCTTCAGCTCTGAAAACGAACGAATCTGTTCAAGCTAAAGAGAATCTAAAACATTCTCCATCTGAAGAAGGATCAAGACAGAATACAACTGAAAGACCGAAGAATGATCCCATTAACGAGCCTACTTGGCAACAGATGGCTATGAATACCAATGTTGCAGGCTTAAATTCTAAATTCTGGTGCGGTATTTGTAACATTGGATGTACTAGAGAGAGAGATATGACCGCTCATCTTAAAGGGAAAAAGCACGTACTTGAGGCTGAGAGCAAAACTATGAATACTAATGCTGGAGTAGTCAATCAGCAGCCTAAACTCTGGTGCAGAATCTGTAACGTTAAGTGCACTAACGAGATGGATATGTCCGCTCATCTTAAAGGAAGGAGGCACGAAATTGAGGTTCAGAGCAAGCCTATGAATAAGAATGCTGGAGTCATTAGTCAGCAGCCTAAACTCTGGTGTGAAATCTGTAACGTTAAGTGCACTAACGAGATGAATATGTCCGCTCATCTTAAAGGAAGGAGGCACGAAATTGAGGTTCAGAGCAAGCCTATGAATAAGAATGCTGGAGTCATTAGTCAGCAGCCTAAACTCTGGTGCGAAATCTGTAACGTTAAGTGCACTAACGAGATGGATATGTCCGCTCATCTTAAAGGAAGGAGGCACGAAATTGAGGTTCAGAGCAAGCCTATGAATACTAATGCTGGAGTTGTAAATAAGCAGCCTAAACTCTGGTGCAGAATCTGTAACGTTAAGTGCACTAACGAGATGGATATGTCCGCTCATCTTAAAGGAAGGAGGCACGAAATTGAGGTTCAGAGCAAGCCTATGAATAAGAATGCTGGAGTCATTAGTCAGCAGCCTAAACTCTGGTGTGAAATCTGTAACGTTAAGTGCACTAACGAGATGAATATGTCCGCTCATCTTAAAGGAAGGAGGCACGAAATTGAGGTTCAGAGCAAGCCTATGAATAAGAATGCTGGAGTCATTAGTCAGCAGCCTAAACTCTGGTGCGAAATCTGTAACGTTAAGTGCACTAACGAGATGGATATGTCCGCTCATCTTAAAGGAAGGAGGCACGAAATTGAGGTTCAGAGCAAGCCTATGAATACTAATGCTGGAGTTGTAAATAAGCAGCCTAAACTCTGGTGCAGAATCTGTAACGTTAACTGCACTAACGAGATGGATATGTCCGCTCATCTTAAAGGAAGGAGGCACGGAATTGAGGTTCAGAGCAAGCCTATGAATACTAATGCTGGAGTAGTCAATCAGCAGCCTAAACTCTGGTGCAGAATCTGTAACGTTAAGTGCAATAACGAGAAGGATATGTCCGCTCATCTTAAAGGAAGGAGGCACGAAATTGAGGTTCAGAGCAGCCTATGACTAAGAATGCTAGAGTCATTAATCAGCAGCCTAAACTCTGGTGCGGAATATGTAAGGTTAAGTGTTATAACGAGATGGATATGTCCGCTCATCTAAAAGGGAGGAAGCACGAACCTGAGATCGAGAGCTCGATTGCCTCGACCGGGAGTTCACAGGCTTGAGATCAAGAAAACATATAAAACTTGGTTGTATATCTATCTGGATTTTTTTTAAGGAAGTAGTGTTTGGAAACTTGTATGCCAATTACCCAATTTCCATCCCTCAGTTACTTGTTTTCATGTTCTGTTTCAGGTTGGCTCTCAATGACAACTATGATTCTAAGTGCCGTGCTTTGAACTCACTGCGTCCTAAATTAAATGTTCACATTTTTATCTAGAAAACACTTTAATGTGATTTAGTCTCTAATTAGTAACACGTCTTCAGTTTAACTGGTTATAGGCATTGATCGGTGGAATGCGTATTTTCCAAGTGCATCTAAGTCAAGAGTGATGAATAATGAATTAGATCCTGACTAATTCGATTAGAATACCTGCAAAGCTAAAACATTAACAATAACAAATTTTCATCCAAGATTTCGTAGCCCGACTCTTTTGTAGGATGTTGTGGTATCATTAACAAAAAGCCCAAGAAACCGTCACGGTGGTCCATGTTACGATAAGCTACATACTTTAATTTTGTAAAGCCCATTGGGCCTTTCACAAAACATAAAAACCCAAGCTTACCCCTTTGTAGTTTTACAAACGCTTCATCACGAATACCTTCACATTCTTGCCTTGGGCCCTTGACATTGTTCTAATTTGGATACCTAAAGAAATACTTCCATGGAAAATTTTATAATAATTGGTTTAATCGATCGGTCTGAGATATTTACTTTGTGCACACTGATCTCTGTCTTTTTTTTTAAGAAAAAAAAAATGTTTTCCTCCGATCTATAGTCTCCGGTCTTTCTAAACAAAATCTAATTCTATCTCTCGCCTAAAAAATTCTCAATCATTATCGGCCTAATCTTTTGAACATTCCATTTTGGAGGAATTGTGACAAGCCCATTTCAACAAGTCGAGGAGATAACTCTCTTCAATTATTCCTGAGATGGGAGGGAGTAAATATCCATAACTATTTCCTAGGATGCAATAAAAAAAAAGCAGAATCTTAGTCCAACATCTCAAGTAATTAAGTGGTGCCAGCATTCGAAACCTACAATCTTCAGGTCATGAGATTGATGAGTTGACCAATTCCTCTACCCCGCTTCTTCCCATTATCCTTATCCTCTTGAGTTCTCCTTGTTCCTTCAATCGTAACATTTTTTGCCGTCTTTGGTCCGATACACTTTACACTAACCCAATATCGATCTTTGAAAGATGTTCAATTCACACACACATTTTTTTAGGCACAAAAAGTACACTTTCTAGAAAGCGAGCGAACTAGGAAAAGCCAAAGCCTAGAATCAGGCGACCTCGCCGTCCGAATAATAGCCGGGAGAAGCGTCCTCAGCAGCGTACCGAGCACAAGTCTCCCTGGAATGGGGCACCGGAGAGGGTAACAGTCCCGTTGTACTCGTCATCTAATTAGTGATGTGCATGAATGGATTAACTAGATTCCCACTGTCCCGGTCTACTATCCAACGAAACCACAACCAAGAAAACGGGTTTGGCAGAATCAGCGAAGGCTTTCTTCATCTACGTGAATTAACTAGAAAGATAAAAGAAGAATCCTTTCTTACATGATTAACTAGTCCAAGAATCTCCTCAACTTCACTCTGAACGAGTAACTAAGGTGATGCCTAGTCCTCCTTCTTATTAATCTAATCGACTCATCCTTCGTCTTATTTTTATAAATTTATCGCACTAATTTTTCAATGAAAGATGACAAGGTATATAGGAGGTTCATTGCAAACACTTTTACGATTCCTACCTTGTACTTTATAAATAAGGGGTGTCTATTAGAGTGTTTATAGTGCTCAACGGAATACAATCTCTTAAATTTGAGGGTTCTAAATTTTTTTAGCTATATATATATATATAATTTATATTTTTGTTCTATTTGCATGAATTTTTTTTTTTCAAATGTAGAAAGTCTTATTATTGAAAATTTTAATAGATGACCCCATTAAGACGGCAAAAAATCGTTTGTCCTCGTTCATTGTCCCCACGAATAGGTATTTGTCACGTATATTTTTTTCTTGTAGGTTTCACTATTTCATTTAGGTTATAATTTTATAATTAAAAATTTAATATATGTCAATTTTTTTTATCCCATTTTTTATTGATAGGATAAAAAAGGGATACCGAATGAGAATAGAGGATTCTAACTAGGGATGGCAATGGGGCAGATCGGATCGGATATCTGTATGATCTGATCTGCTCCGCATTGTCCAACCTCCGCTCCGACCCGCCCCGGATCAAAATTTTATGCTCCGCGCCCAGTCCTATTTTTTTTTTTTTTAAAAAAATCATTAATTTTTTTTAAAATTCATAAAAATAGAGCCTCCAACAAGTATAATTAATAAATTTTATACTAAATCAATTTTCAAACAAATACAAATAGTATATTAAAATAAAAATTAAACATAATTAGGCCTAATAATAACGATATTATAATAATATAATATATATATGGGGCGGAGCGGAGCGGAGCAGACACAAATACCAAATCCGATTTGCCCCGTTCGCGAGACGGAGCAGATCTGCTCCAAAAGACGTTGGGGCAGAACGGGTCAACGAATCACGGATCAAATTACCATTCATAATTCTAACCCATTAAAACATACTACCTATATAGGAGGAATGAAAAGCAGGAAACAATTATGTTGGGGGCACCGTTATCTACGGACTCGCCCTTCCCTTACCGCGTCTCTTGTTTTCGTAGTAGCGAGTATAAAGCGAGTGAGAATAGATGTCATTATTTTCTTTCAAAATTTCCAAAGTCAATTCCTTTACTATTAAGCGAGTGATTGCAGCTTCTGTTGGCTTCCTCTGATTTCTATTAGCAATATTTAATGATTAATGGAAAAAAATCAGTAGTAGTTGTCTTTATCTTTTATTTGTGTGTGTTTCTTCACAGAACTGATTTCTGGTTGCTTAATTTCTCATCAGTGAGAGTAAGATTGACATAAAGCAAAAAAGTAAGATCAGTTCTTCAATGGGTTTTCTGGGTTTCCTCAGATTTTCTCTCTTTTGCTTTGACTTTCTTGCCTGGTAATTTTCGAACTCTTACTTGAAAATTCAAAAAAGATTATTGCTTGGGAAAGAAAAGATAAGACAAATTCCTCTTCTTTGATCATCTTTACTTTATTTACTTTAATATTTAAGCATTGATGCTTTTGATCTTTCAGAATTTGTATATGTATTATATGATTTTGATGTTGCTGGCTGTGCATACCATGGACTTTGAGCCAGCAACTTCAAGTTCGGGGAGGAAGTTAATATTTTGATGATTCTTGGGGGCGGGACGAGAGCTAAAATTTCTAATGAAATCTTCTAAAAATTCTCATAATTATAAGAGAAAATTACACAGGGTGCACATAAATGATGTGAATGCTGAATGAAAAAAACCAAGTTAATGTGATGTGCACATGGTTATTGGTTATACCTTCTCTAATGTCTTTTGGCTTTGATTCTTGATTCGAGGAATGATTCCGTAGTAAACGTGACGGTATAGGAACTACTGTTTCAGTGTATTTTGTGAGCAGCACTTTGTGCATTCATTGCCAAATGTTAGATCAGTTTCCAATCGATCTGTTTCAGTGGTATTTTGGGAGCAACCACTTTGTGCATTATTACTAAAGGTTAGGTCTGTCTATCTCATATACATCCCCTCCCATACCTTCAATTATTGGGGATTTAATGAGTTATGTTATTGTTGTTGTATAATAGAAAAATAGAGCGTTTTTAAAATTTTGGGGCCAGCCCCCGCCCCGCCCCCTTAGTTACATAGTATAATGTATTACATTCCTGTTTTATGCAGGCCTGCATTTGCTCTTGGTTATCCTCTGTAAGCTCAGCAAAATCCTTTGCTTCTTTTTCTTTTAACTAAACAATTTTGGTTGATGATGATGTAGTTTGATGATTATATCTTCCAGGTGGGCTTCGATTCGGGCAATTGAGACTAGTTCAAAGTCCCAAATGCGCAAGCTGGTCTCTTATTGGACTATTTTCTCATTTATTTCTCTTTTCGAGATTTTCTGTTCCAGATTCATTGAGTGGTAATTTCTTATGCTTATATTATGCTATTACCAATAATGTTACAGTTTGATCTTTATTTATGTACTCAAAATAGGTATATATTGTTTGTATACATGTTCTTTAGTGCCTTTTGCTATTCTGGTACTCAGATAAAGACTTCTGAATGATGTTGAAACAGTTATATTGTCTTCTCAATAAATCTAAGATCCAGTAATGGAGTTATAAGAATGCAATTCACATTTTGAATATTATCAGGATACCTTTCTGGCCGTATATTAAGCTTGTTATCGTCTGCTGGTTGGTGATACCTGAGTTTGAGGGCTCATGCTATGTCTACCAACGTCTTATACATCCATGCTTGTCTGTCAACCTGCAAGATATTATCAACTGGTTCTGTATCCTAAAGGAAAAACCATTCAGCGAGGAAGCGTTTCTAGCTTTAGCAGAGAAATACATTAAAGAGAATGGGTCAGAAGCATTGGAGAAACTCATTGCAATCAAGGTACCTGAAACTCCATGTTACAAGTTGAAACTAGCCTATTTCTTATTTCATTGTCATGTGTTCATCAAGTAGTACACTATCAATTTGAAGTTAAAGTTAAATTCAATTTGATTAATCAAGTATGCAGCTAGGAGGAAGTGTGTACTTATTATGAATTAGGCTCATGGTGATGCAAGCTCTTTTCGAACCATTTGTCAGTGCTGTAAAAATCGGCCTAGTCGGGGTAAAAAATCGGTCAAAATCTATCAAAAGTCGATCAAAAACGGTAAAACATATGTCAAAATCGGTCAAACCGATTATTTTAGTATTTGAACTTGTTATTACTTATTAATATTGTAATTAATTTAAGCATTATGAATGGACTTTGTGTACTTTGATTTGAATAGTATTTGATTGTTAATTTTTATGAATTTTTTTTTTCTAGTATAATATATAGGATAAGAGAATTTTAAAAAATCCCTTGTAATCTAGGTAAGCCGACTACTCGCCAATCTGTCGACCGACTAGCAACTTCTGCAACATTGCCATTTATTGTCTCGTTGGTTAAGTATCGGTGTATCATCCTTGTTACATGTCATGTTGGATCTAAGGTCTTAGTATTCGTTAAGGATGATATGATTCTGATACGGGGGAGATCAACCAATTCCCTTAATCTTGATATTCGGTGTTGTTTGTGAGGGCCTGCAGTGTAAGCTTGTGCTGTTGCATTTTCTTGTTTATTGAATTCCATATGCACTTGGAAGTTTTAGAGGGAATGCAGGCATTTAGCATGCTACTCTTCCCCTTTTCTTTTCTTAGCAGAAATTAGCGAAGTTCGTATAAAGTGTTTATCTTTCCTCGTACCAATCAGTTGAAACATTATCCCTGTATACGCAGGCAAATTGCAAAGAGGGCATTATTGCTAATACTGATGCTCTTGAACTTGTAAAGAGAGTGGAACCAGCTGATAATGTCACGGCAGGAGAACAACTGGTATATATTTTCTTATCATCCTTTTACATAAAGCAAATTTTCCCAAACTAATGCACCAACGTTCTTTCTTTTTTGGGTTGCCGCGGAGGTGTGGGACGGGGGGATGGGGGGGAGGACGATTATTGTTGTGTGTGAAAAGGACACTCTTCAGGTTCTACTTCCTAGCTGTGGGTTCTTTAGCTATGTGATCTCATGCAGTGCTGGAGCCCAAAACAGAGTAGGAAGTAGAACCTTAATATCAGCCCGTAGACTTCTTAGGAGAAATCGGTTTACTTTCCCTTGGCTTTTCCAGTGATAGAGTTGTGCAGTGTGCTTCTCTATGCTATCCTGATGGACCAAGATGGTGCTTGACCTCCTTCGCTTCCTTGCAGGTTGATCATCCAAAGCCTCATCTTGTTCAGAGTGAGAGGATCGAATTTGCAGCTGCTGAGGCTCAAAAGGTTACAATGCCAGTAGACAGCAAGGACATAGGATCTTTGGAGATACGTGATCCGAAGGAAGTCCGTAAAGAGTGGACCTGTGCCATGTGTCAGGTGACTACTACGAGTGAGGGGGTGTTTAATAACCACCTTCAGGGGAAGAAACACAGGTCCAGGTCTGAGAAGCTGAAAACATGCACAGAGACGGTCAGTAACACGCAGTCCCCAGATGTGAAAACAAGTGACTCAGATCAGGTCAAAGAGGACACTCTTGAGATTCCACTTACTACTGCTGTGAGTTTCTAGCGACGTTATTTTATGCACTGCCGGGGTCCAAGAAGATCTACTTTGTTTTTTGAGTTTGCTTAATATCAAGCGAATCTTGTCGGTGTGCTTCTCTTCTCTCGCCTGATGGAATCAAGATGGCGCTTAACCCTTTCCTCTCCTTGCAGGTTGATCATCCAAAACCTCATCTTGTTGAGACCAATGAGGAAACTGAAGCTGCTGAGGGCCAAAAAATGACGATACCAGTAGACACCAAGGATGGAGGATCATTGGAGATGAGTGCTCTGAAGACAATCCAGAAAGAGTGGACCTGTGCCATGTGTCAGGTGACTACTACGAGTGAGGGGGTGTTTAATAACCACCTTCAGGGGAAGAAACACAGGTCCAGGTCTGAGAAGCTGAAAACATGCACAGAGACGGCCAGTAACACGCAGTCCCCAGATGTGAAAACAAGTGACTCAGATCAGGCCAAAGAGGACACTCTTGAGATTCCACTCATTACTGCTGTGAGTTTCTAGCGACGTTATTTTAGGCACTGCCGGGGTCCAAGAAGATCTACTTTGTTTTTTGAGTTTGCTTAATATCAAGCGAATCTTGTTATCGTGTACTTGCCCGGTGTGCTTCTCTTCTCTCGCCTGATGGAATCAAGATGGCGCTTAACCCTTTCCTCTCCTTGCAGGTTGATCATCCAAAACCTCATCTTGTTGAGACTGAGGAGGAAACTGCAGCTGCTGAGGGCCAAAAAATGACGATACCAGTAGACACCAAGGATGGAGGATCATTGGAGATGAGTGCTCTGAAGACGATCCAGAAAGAGTGGACCTATGCCATGTGTCAGGTGACTACTTCGAGTGAGGCGCTGTTGAATGCCCACCTTCAGGGAAAGAAACACCGGTCCAACTGTGAGAAGTTGAAACATACGGCCAAAAACATTCAGTCTCCGGCTTGGAAACAGAAGCCCAACCTTGAGGAGCCGAGAACAAGTAAACAGACGGAAATGCAGAAAAAGGCTATGAATAACAATGCTGCAGTTTTCCCTCAGCAGTTTGGAACTCTGGTGTGGTATTTGTAACGTTGGATCTAATAACGAGATAGTTATGGCCAATCATCTTCAAGGGATGGAGCACAGACTCAAGCTTTCGTTAGTCCAATTGTCGTCTCAGCT
The DNA here is from genome assembly GCA_026122235.1 of Vinca minor. Lineage (NCBI taxonomy): Eukaryota > Viridiplantae > Streptophyta > Magnoliopsida > Gentianales > Apocynaceae > Vinca > Vinca minor. The sequence continues at coordinate 2,127,380 of JAOCZM010000201.1, read as the reverse complement.
TGGTTTTAATTAGATCTTTGATTGAAAGTGCTATGCTTTATTATTATTGTTGTTATTATTTCTCTCTTGTTCATTTTAGTAAGGAAGGTTTGATCTTGTGGACTTCTTGAACCTAAAAAGCATGGAATCTAGCCATCTTGTTTATTTACGGGTCTAAAATGCAAGAAATTCATTACAAATGCATTTGTTTTTACGATTTCTGGGAAGTTGGCATTGCAAGCGATAGTCCACCACCGCTAGGAAGATCCTTCCACTGTTGAGTCACCGTCTTGATCTGGGTGTAAAACTGAACTCCAGCTTTGCCTGCGATTTCGAACCACGAGACAGAAAGGAAAACCCATAATGAGAACAATCCATGATTGCAAAATTAGAAACTAAGGTCTCATTCTGCAGATTATGAAAATAGGAAAGCATTTTCTTACCGTAGAAATTAAGATCTCCTGCGAAAGATGCCTTGGAACCGGTAAATGAGAAGAAGGGCAGAGGAACTGGGATAGGTACATTGATCCCAACCTGGTCCATAAAGATGACACCTCAGAAACTTTAGACGTTTGTACAAAAAACCTTAAAAAGTTGTGAGCACCAACTCTTATGCTCTTCTAGGGTACGCTCATTTTTGCCGGAAAATATCATTAATAAACTAAGAATATAGAAGTATATGGTGAATTGCTTACCTGCCCTGCCTCAATCTCAGTCTGAAACTTCCTAGCAGCAGCTCCAGATGTAGTGAAAATAGCGGCACCATTACCATACCTGTAGGATAACCACAGAAATACATAACACAATCAGATATTTTTATAGTTCAGCGGGATTATATTAAAACGAGAGAGGAATTACTTGTTTCTGTTTACAATGTTTATTGCCTCATCTAAGCTGTCAGCCTAATAAAGAAACAAGAAAAATGTTAATTAAGCATGTCCATACTCCATCCAATAAGTATGATAAATAAATTGCAAGAAAAACCAGAAGTATTCACAGACCTGCATACAAATGAGAACTGGGCCGAAAATCTCCTCCTGTACAACACCCACATCCAGTTAATATGAGGGGGATAAGGGGGGAATTCAGGTTAACAGTTATAGATTCTAGCAGCCAAAGAGATAAAAGGAAACTGGAGAAAGAGCGGGTATGATCAGCGAACCTTATAGCACTCCATGTCAGGAGTGACATCGGACAAGACGGTTGGACCAATAAAGTTTCCTTGTTCATATCCTGGGACCTGTTGGCCATCAATAGATGAACAATTCAAGTTGGGGTATTTTTCACCACTAAGTTAAAGCCACAAGCCACAACTACAAAACAATAATTGTAGGGTCATTTATATTTCCATTTCTGTATTACTAAACAAAGTAGTTTCTTGTCTCTCTTTGTTTTCTCTTTTTGGCAGGAAGCTACTGTATATATTGCCATATATTGTCTTCTCTCTGGACAATGCAAACACTCTTGAGTAACTATCATTTTCCAAAAAATGATGGTTTCCTTAAACGGCCGAGCACAGTAAATGGCCAATTGAACTGAAAAGAACTTGGAAGATGAAGAAGTATCAGTCACCACAATGTTTCTCCCATCAAGTAGTAGTTTGGCACCACTTTCAACACCACTCTGAACCAATCTGCATACCCGTTCTTTCGCCTGTTTAACGGAAAAAAGTGCTTTTGAGTATTAAAATTTATAAAGCTCATCATTGGTTCACTTGCAAAATAGAAAAAAAATATAACTGGATCTTCTGAAAATTGGAGCAAATACTTCTATGCCTCTTTTATGGTAACTTAGACTATTGACTTTCAGAAAATTCATATACCTGCTTACTAATAACTGGACCCAGGTCTGCATCAGGATCTGTTCCAACATTTACCTTGAGGGATTTGGCACGTTCTACTAGCTTTTCTATCCTACAATGCACATATAGTATACACTAAATCATTTTAAATAGCAATAAATAATGGTTAATTAATTAAAGAGAGGAGCTTTTCTAGAGAAAACAAATCAAAGGGGAGAGAGACGAATAACATGCATATACTAAGCCTTCTTCTTTTAGTAAGAGGGGGAAAAGCCAAAACCGGAAACTATTGCCTTCCGTTGCCAACAGGACAAGGTTCCCTAGGGATTTGAAGTATAATCACTTAGAAATAGTATAGTAGCAAAGAAAATAGTCTGAATTACAACAAAGGGAAAAAACAAGCGCCTGTAGCCTTTGCAGGAAGACTGAAGAATTTGCAAAGAAATTTTATAAACCACATTGGACGGATCTGTATGTGAAGCCTAATTCTAGGAGGCAATTTAACTTGACCATGCTCTTCTCCCAAGCTTAAGGAACTATTGTCTTCAACAAATATCGTAGTGAAACTAACTAAGAAGAAGTCAAACATCTTCAATAGGCTGACTAGATCGAGAAGGGTCAGAATGATTAAGAAACACACTAAATTGCACAATGCATGTAACGAGAAGATACCATGACTTTGAGTCTCCAACGAAAACCACTGTGCTTAATGCCATGCATCTTTGTCCAGCAGCACCAAAGCCTGCTGCCAATAGAGCATTTAAAGTAGCATCCGGGTTAGCATCAGGCAGTACAACTCCGTGGTTCTTGGCTCCCATATTTGACTGAAAGCATGGTCAGACAATTTGGATTAATAAATGTGTTCAGCAACTATTACAAAATATAATATGTGTCAGCAATTTAATTGCACTGACCTGAACACGCTTTCCTTTAGCTGATGCTCTCGCATAAATGTGCATTCCAGCCTAAGTGACAGAGAGGAATAACATTAGGACATAATTATAACATGCAATCCAACAGAAAAGAAGTTCAGCAAACAAAAGAAAAAGCTATTGTTAAATTTTATTCCATTTGCTACATAAACAGGTAAGTATAACCTCAAGATAACAAGTATAACTCCACTGTATCAGGACCAGAAATTACTTAAAAGAGATTATCTCCCCTTTGGCTACTGGAAAGACACCAAGAAGTTACTTACAGTGTTTGAGCCAACAAATGATACAGCTCTTATATCTTCATCATCACATATGGCATTAACAGTATCCTGTAGAAGCAAAAAGCAAGGAAAATTAGCAGTATAGAAATCATAGCCATATTTGTCGAAACATACGATTTACAGATCATAAGTGCATCTAAGAGATTTCAAACCCAAATTTTACATTTGTGCCATGAACAATATTTAGAACACCATTAGGCAAACCAGCCTCCATTGCCAGTTCTGCCAGTATCATGGAAGACCCCTAGTAAACAAATAGAAAAATGCTAAGTCAGTAACCAAGAAGGGCATAATTTTTTTCCAAAAGGACGGGAAAAACAAAATTCTACTGTTTTGTTTTATATCTTCTTTTTCTCTTTTGTGCAGGCAATATATATCTTGCTCACATGACTGAAAATTTCAGCAAAATCATTACCTGGATCTTTCTCAGATGGCTTGAGAACAAAGGTATTCCCACAAGTAACTGCAACAGGAAACATCTGCATAATCACCCTATATACATTAGAGAAGCCCATTTTCAATGAAATGCAAAACCCCACTTTAATCACTTCCACATGCACGTAACATGCTTTTTTCCACTATAAATTGCTCCTCTGTACTTCCAAAGAGAATGAGAAAAAGGAGACTGGGAATAGACTGGGATGTCCAAAGGTCAAACTAAAAAAATAAAATGCAACAAAACATCCAAAGCCAATTGGAAGGAAACAAGGAATCACAGACTAACCCACAACGGTATCATTGCCGGGAAGTTAAAGGGACAAATCCCAGCACAAACTCCAAGAGGATCTCTGATGCTGTAGGTGTCAATTCCATGTGATACATTGGCGACGTACTCTCCCATCTGCAAAGTTGCCATTCCACATGCATGTTCCACGACCTCTTCAAAAGACATACCAGAACTTGAGGAACTCAACCAGCACCATAATATCTTCTTATATGACAAGGTGTAGGGTAGCTACTAACCTAGACCACGGAATACATCTCCCTGTGCGTCTTTCAATGTCTTTCCCTGTTCTATAGTTATGTTCATGGTAAGCTTGTCCTGGAACATGAAATACAATCAATTTCTTAGAGGCGTAAGAGACTAGAAAACAAAACGGCAGTGGAAATTTTTCCCAAGCCTTAAAGTACCATATTTTTTCGGATAAGTTCTTGGAGCTTGAGCATGATCCGCTGGCGAGTTGTGATTGGGGTATTACGCCAAGATGGAAAAGCGTCTTTGGCTGCTGATACAGCCGACTTAAACTCCTCATTAGTGGTGAGTGGCACCTGAGAAACCACTTCTTGTGTCGCCTACAACAATGAACAATCATGGAATTACTAAAACTAGGATCATGGCTCAAGATTTAATACAAGAAACAAAATGCTGATTATTATGTTCTAGCTTACTTACTGGGTTTATAACATCAATGGATTCCGATGATCGTGAATCTACAAAGCTACCGCCAATCAAGTTTGGAATCCTCTGGAAAACAAAAACAATTTATTCATGAGAGAGAGAGAGAGAGAGAAATGAAAATTAACCAGCTTTTTTGTGCTATATCATGATTCATGGAATATAAATTATATGTTTAACACTATATCATCCTCTATAATTACTTTTCACTTGTGAATCACCTATTGAACATGATAGTAAGCTTAAGCAGTAGGAAGGCAGGAATCACTGATGACCATTTATTTCAGTTGTCTTTCGCCTTTAATTTCAGTAAAACAATTGGAAGTTAACCATACGGGATGGCAACCAAAATACTGGCTACCTCGATGACGCTCCATTACTAGGATTTATAAAAAAAAATTGTTTCCTCAACTCATTTTCAAACAAACCGAGTAACTTGCATATCTTCTACTCCCTTCATTTCTTGATATAAGCCGTTTATGACATGTAGCGAAAATTAAAGAAGAAAAATATAAAATGTTTTTTAATCAAAATATCAATATTACTCTCTTAAATAGAATTACTGGTATACAAGTCCTATTAAATAGAGTAATATTAATATTTTGACTAACTAAGTACCTTTCTTTTTGCTTCCTTAATTATCACAACATGTCCTAAACGACTTACATTAACGAATGTAGGTAGTGATACATTATATTATACTACAAGGAAATGCCTTTGATCCTTAAAACAATCGTCAAAAGTTCCAGTTTTTTAAACATCTCCTTATAAGTTCCCCATAGTTAGACTCCAATACTTTACAGGACAAGAATATACAGATAAAACGAATAAAAAAAAACGGAAAAATAATTTTCAAATCTCACCAGTGAAGTACCATGCCTCCACGATGGTTCAGCGGCTGTTGAGAACTCTGATCTCGAGAAAGCAAATATCCGATTACTCAAACACCTTAAATTCCTCCCTGAATCAACCAAAAAAAACACATCAATTTCGGATTCCTCCACGAATTAACACTCCAAAAACACATACTCGAATAAAAAAAATTATGTCATTTCATCACTATCATGATCGAGTATAATCAAAATGAAATAAAAAAAAATTACCTCGGTGAAGTGAAATCCGCAGCATAATTGAAGTATTTGAATTTGAGATGAGAAAATTCAATGGAGAAATGAAGAACGAATTCAAATTGAAGACTGAGGAGTGTTTTTTTGTTTTATTGGTAGCCGTTGGATGTAGGATGATCGGACGGAATAACTTCAAATATTTTAGCCACCGAGTAGATAAGTTTAAGTTCGGTTGATTAGGTGGCTTTTTGAACGCCCGAAGGCGGAGCTCGCGAACTGGGGAGATAGAAACATTTCTCATGAGATGGGAGAAACAACCCTGGATCGTGAGAATAAAGCTTCACCGCAACGCTGGCGGAGGGTATCGAACCCGGGACCTCTCGGTCCCGGGCCAAGCACTTACCCACTTGGGCAAAGCACTTGATGATGATTAGGTGGCTTTATCAGACAATTTTTGCGCTCTTTCTATTTTAGTGTAGATTGAGATAATGATGCCAAGTCAGATCTATCAATTGCAACGTTTGACGTGTTATTTTTTTTTTTTTTTTCTGAATAAATTTAGTTTTCATTAATCACAAATAGCCGAAGTCATTACAATAAAAAGAAAATCTGAAAATACAGAAAGTAAAATACAGATAAAAGACACACCCAAGAAAACTTGGATGACTAGGAAAAACAACTAAAAATGTCACGCCCCGTAACCGGGAAATGACCTGGCAGCGTTCCGTTGCCAAACGGAACACAGAACCCATAACATAAAACTCATACATGCGTCAACGGAAGCTATAAAACATGCTAAGAAATAAAACCTCAAATAGTATATATATAAAACTTAACTTAGAAAGGGTATATCATAACTCAAAAGGAAACACTACAACTTAAACATACTTCAAAGTTCATCACACTTAGTCTATTTCAAAGCAGTAAAGTGAGCTAGACGTCTATAAAGTGTCATCTCCCTGATTCTCGAACACGACGTCCCCCACGTACCCTTCGTAGCTAACATCCTGCTCATCTGAAAAAGGAAAGGTGGATAAGGATGAGCAAAATCAACTATTGCTCAGTAAGATTCCTTCAACCTTGGGATGAAGAAATATATAGACACTTAATTAAAACAGTTTATACATCCCAAAAACCTTTCATAACTTTAAAAATATAATCACCAATAAAGAAGTAAAATCATGGTATGCAAAATACTTCTGATTTCTTAGAATATTGGGAGTGCAGAATCGCCGCCCATACAACGACCCTACACTCTTACCCCTCTACCCGAGAAATCATAAATACATGCGACTCAACCTTCTAGCTACCTCGACAGCTTTAGGAATGACGGTTGCGCACCCGCCATTCTTACCCCTCCACTGCGAGGCTGCTAGGAAGTGAAGGTTCTAGCCTAACGTATACGTGGGAATGCCTAGCTTCTCACTAGCTTGAGTACTGCAGCGATGGCCGTCGCCTACACCCCTACTACGAGACAGACTAAACAACTCCAAAACTCGAAAAACAGGTTAGAAAAACGACTTCCATTTCCCTCGCAAAACACACTCACATCAAATATCAAATGCAAACATCATATATCGTTGTATACTTGTTTCGTGACATCGTACATCATGACTTGATGTTTGGGCCTCTCCCAACATCTTATCTATGTATTTATCATATAACACAACTCTACATGCTACATCTTATCCCAAATTAGGTACATTGACTCTTCATGAAATCCATAACATAACATAAACATATTGGATCCTTTCTTAGTCAATGTCCCTAATGGGATGTTCCCTATGCTTACAATCATAAAACAAACAAGTAATCATGCTATCATAGTACATGCGCAATTAAACATCATACAATTCATACATTCACATTAAATATTGCTTCATCCACTTTTATGCAAGAAAAACATGAAAAAACCATTTTCATTCATTTTTCATTCATAATCTGTAAAAAATCAGTATATGAAAGCTTTGGAAATACTCAAAGTTGAAGGGTCCTTACCTTATCACCGTTATGTTCTTAACTTGTAAAAATCCGGAAAATCGGTTCGTGTTCCTAATTGAAAGACGTACACAGGAAAATCTGAAAGTTAAAATCCTAAACCCTCTGGTCAAATCATAGCCTATAAGTCTAGTTTCTAAATCAAAAAGAATCAGAGGATTTGGAGTTCTAGATTTACCTTTATGACGTTTCTAGTGCAGTGCACGCAGTCTGCCCTGAAATTTGTTTTTTTTCTTGCTTTTCTGAGACTTAGAACTGACTTCCAAATCCTATAACTAGAAATCCAGAATTCCAAATGCTACTCCGTCGAATCCCAAGCGTATATCTATCGGTCCACTTCGAAACGCCCTAAGAATCGCTGAAAACCGACACCATTTGCTATCTCAAAAGTGTATTCTCCCACAGCCTACCCAATCTGCCAGAAATCTGCTCTCTTCTTTTTTTTCTCTCTTTTAAGACTTATAACTGAATGGATTTCGAAAATGACAGCCTAAGAAGTCTAGAAACCACCTCTAACTTCTTCCCCACTACTTTCTCCACTCCCCACTACTTTCTCAAGTCCCCACTACTTTCTCCACTCCCCACTACTTTCTAAAAATCACCAAAGGTCCCTTATCTTATCTTAATGTTATACAAGTCCTAAAACATGTTATAACACTTAGCAAATAATAAAAGCAAATAAAACATTTAAGCAAATATGACGCGTTTCGGTCAACGTTGACTTAACCTCGGTCAACCAAAACCCGTCTAAAAAAATAGTAAAAAGTTACGGTCTTCACAAAAAAAACTAGCCAACTAAACAAATATATAATCTTCTCCTTCAAAGCATCTTCATCGCAATCCTTGATCCATAGGGACAGGAGAATATCAATTTCAACATCTTCCTTATGGTCGACAATTTATAGGACCATGGGCGTATCAACCGTCCTACAAATTGCCTCGGGAAGATGTGAAAAGTTGATAAAGGACCTAGATCTAGTCCGAGTTGAACAAATCCTCCTAGAAACATAAATCTAGATCTGTGAAGATCTGAGACTCATCTAACCACTGTGTCTTGAATCTTGAAGAAAAAAATCCTAAAAAAGATTTCATATGATTGACATTACAAAAATAAAGTAATATAAGATTTGACCATTGACAGGAGCCAATGGCCAAATCTGGCAAGCAGTATGTTTTACTTCCTTTAGCATCCTCTACTTGCATCACATTTAAATTTTAATTATGGGAAAATGATCCTCAAACTATTTTTCAATACACGGTAATATTCTACATGTATTTTGACTTCCTGATAAGTCCTATAACAATTGATGCGTCTCTTAACCGTCTCATCACCAGTTTCTCTAACGGTTTACAATCAAAAAGAGTCGTGCCCCTTTCACGTGACATATCCTGAAAGATAAAATTGTCCAAAATTTGTCTGTAAATAATATTCATCATCTTCACCAAAATACAACCAAGAATCTGCAATACATCCCTTACATGCCACCCTTACAACCCAATAAAACACTATTTATTATTTTCCCAACTATCAAACTTTAGATACTAAAAATATGATACATAACACTACAATTGCAGCCCATAAATAATTCACCTCCCTCTTCAATTGAGCATTTTCAGCCTAAAAACAAGAACAATATCAACAATTGTTAGGAAAACAAATTGAAATAACCATACAAAAAATAAAAGGTCTTTAACTCGCCCCAACTCTAGCACACTTCCACAACTTTCTTGTTGGGTTTAAATTTTGTCAATCTTGTTTTAATTATACATTGTTCACCATGAAGACACGTCATAATATTATTCTCTCCTGTTGAAATGCTTCTCTTCATTTTTTCTTGCTATTTTTTAGAGGAATGTTGGGGAAGGAGATGGTGTTAGGTCAATTTCATTTTATAGTGGGGTGAGATGGGTCACATGTGAACAATAAATGTGACAATCTATTTTATTTTTTTTACCTAGAATGTATGTTAGGGAAGATGATAAATATTATTTTCCAGACAATTTTGCCCCTCATGATGTGTCACGTGAAAGTGGCGTGACACTTTTTGGCTGGAAACAACCAGAACAATCTATTAAAAAATCAAAATACATATAGAATCTTAATGTGTTCTGAAGAATATTTTGAGGATCATCTAAATAATTTTCCCTTTAATTATATATATAATGAGGCAATGGAGATTATCTTCCTCAAATGATTTCCCAAAAGTGAATCAACTATATTCCTGAAGGGATTCAGCCGCCTCTACCTTAGTTACAACTGAGTGAATGATATAAATTGCGAGATGAATCCCTTATCATTAGATAGCTCTCAGTAAATGTTTATTAACCAACAATTTAAACTTACAAGTGTGATCTATCGTATGTCGAGATTGTCCCTCGTTTTGTACACACCAAGAGTCACGTGTACACATTTTGTGAGGGGATACATAGATACAGACGGAAAGTGCACGATTAATATGATAGAAAAATTCGACCTTAAGGACTTCGCGTTTTTTATTGAGATTTCTGATTCCATTATCATACCAGATCCTCTATAGTGTAGGCTTGAAGTTTATTATGAAAGTCAATGCAAAAAGAGTTTCAGTTTCAATTTGAATCTCAAACTCAAACCAAACATACCCCTAATTAAAATCACAAACCAAATACAACCCTAATTAAAATCCGAACCGATCCAAAATTGAACTCAAGCTCAGACCAGCTCACATTTTTTCCGGGCTGTGCGGGTGTCGGGTTCATGCTGACCCGAAGCCCATTAATATCCTTGTTATACAGAAATGTTCAGCTCCGGACTCCGGTAGCCGGCGACTGTAGCAGAACTGTAACAAAGACGATCAACAAATGAGAAGGCAAGCTTTCAATCATCTCTACGACAATTTGAATCTAAAGGTCGCGAGCCTGAGCTGCCTGAACACATTCACAGCAACACTCATCGAAGCAAAGCAAGCACATGCCCATATCCTCAAAACAGGCCTCTCAAATCATCCCCGTTTCGCCACCAATCTCCTCTCCATTTACGCCAACAACCAATGTTTCACGGATTCCGACTTCCTTTTACAATCACTGGAAGAGCCCAATTTGGCTTCCTTCACCACTCTCATTAATGCTTCTTCAAAGTTCAGGGATTATAGTCATACGCTTAAGGTGTTTGTAAAAGATGCTTGCTTTAAAGATTTTTCCTGATTCCCATTTAATTCCTAGTATTATCAAGGCTTGTGCTGGGTTGGAGTCGGAGGGGATTAAATTGTGTAAACAGGTTCATGGGTTTGGTTTAACATATGGGCTTTCGTTAGATTCGTTTGTTGAATCTTCTATACTTCATATGTATATGAAATGTGACCGGTTGGAATATGCACGTAAGGTGTTTGATACTATGGCTGTGCCAGACTTGGTGTCTTTGAGTGCATTAGCCTCTGGTTATGCTAAGAAAGGAGACGTGGTAAATGCGTATAATGTGTTTAATGATATGGGAAAATTGGGGATCAAGCCTAATGTGGTTTCATGGAATGGTATGATTACTGGGTTTAATCAGAGTGGTCATTTTTTGGAGGCGGCAATTCTGTTTCGAAAAATGCATTTAGATGGTTTTAACTGTGATGGAGTTGGTGTTTCTAGTGTTCTTGCTGCAGTAGGTGACATGGATAATTTGGCTATAGGTGTTCAAATTCATGGTTATGCAATCAAGCATGGAGTTGGATCAGATAACTGTGTTGCCAGTGCACTGGTGGATATGTATGGAAAGACTGGACATACTTTGGAAATGTTGCTCGTGTTTGAAGCAATGGAACAAACAGATGTGGGTACTTGCAATGCTGTGGTTGCTGGCCTTTCTCGAAATGCAATGTTCAACGAGGCACTTGAAATATTTAGACTATGCCAGAGCAAAGGAGTAGAATTGAATGTTGTTTCATGGACCTCCATAATTGCTTGTTGTACACAAAATGGAAAAGATATCGAGGCATTAAAACTTTTTAGAGAAATGCAAATGGCTGGAGTGACACCAAATTATGTGACAATCCCTTGCTTGCTTCCGGCTTGTTCAAATGTTGCTGCTCTAACTCATGGAAAGTCAGCACACTGCTTCTCAATTAGAAATGGATTTAGAAATGACGTTTTCGTGGGCAGTGCACTTATTGATATGTACTCCAACTGTGGAAGGATTCAAGCTGCAAGGCATTATTTTGATAGGTTGCCCGTGCGCAATTTGGCTTGTTGGAATGCAATGATTGGTGGATATGCGATGCATGGTAAGGCAAAGGAAGCTATTGACCTCTTTCATTTGATGAAGAGGAATGGGCAAAATCCGGATGGTGTTAGTTTCACAAGTCTTCTTTCTGCATGTAGCCAGAGTAGTCTGGTGGATGTTGGCCGCAAGTTCTTTGATAGCATGTTTGCAGAATACCGTATTGAAGCTAAGATGGAGCACTATGCTTGCATGGTGAGTCTTCTTGGCCGTGCAGGAAAGCTCGATGAAGCATATCAGATGATAAAGAAAATGCGTTTTGTACCAGATGCTTGTGTCTGGGGTGCTTTGTTAAGTTCCTGTCGAGTTCATCATCATGTGAGCTTGGGAGAAGTTGCAGCCAACAAACTATTTGAGCTAGAACCAAAAAACCCCGGGAACTACATCCTCCTGTCAAATATTTATGCTGCCAGGGGGAAATGGACTGAAGTGGATAAAGTAAGGAATATGATGAAGGATGCAGGAATGAGGAAAACACCAGGATATAGTTGGATTGAGATCAAGAACAAGGTTCACATGCTTTTAGCAGGAGACAAATCGCATCCTCAAATGACGCAGATCACAGAAAAGATTCATAAGCTGAGCATGGAAATGAAGAAAGCAGGTTATATCCCGGAGACTGATTTTGCATTGCATGACGTTGAAGAGCAGGACAAGGAGCAAAGCTTATGTGGACATAGTGAGAAGTTAGCTGTAGTTCTTGGGCTACTAAATACAAACCCTGGTACTCCTCTAACAGTTTTGAAGAACCTCAGAATTTGTGGGGACTGTCATGCTGTTATGAAATTCATATCCAGCTTTGAAGAGAGGGAAATTTTTGTCAGAGACACAACCCGCTTCCACCACTTCAAAGGCGGTGTTTGTTCATGTGGGGATGTATGGTGATTCATATCAAGCTCATTGCTATGTGCTTGTTGGTGTTACCCGATTTCAATGGCGCATGCTCATGTCCACCAACTTCTTGTATTAACATCCATGCTTTTCTGTTGATCTGCAAGTTATTATCAACTGATTCTGCATCCCAAAGGAAAAACCATCAACCGAGGAAACATTTCTAGCTTCAGCAGAGACATATATCAAAGAGACTGGACCAGAAGTTCTGGGGGAAGCCTCATTGCAAACATGGTACCAGAAATTACATGTTATAACTTAAAATTAGCCTGTTGCTCAATGGTTCATTGCAATATCTTCATTAATATGCAGTTTTCAGCTGTGAAACAGAAATCCTACCCTGAAGAGCTGCAAACAGGTATACACTATACACAGAAATTTGAAGTCAACTCAAATCAAGGCGAAAAGTACTTGAAAGATCATCCCCCTGGAGAAGGTTCAAGAGAGAATACAACTGAAACAATCATATTATGTGGTTAGTTGGCAACAGATGCAGGAAAAGTCTAAGAATACAAACGCTGGAGTTGTTGATCAGCTGTCTAAATTATGTTGTAGTATAGCATTACATGTCCTGGTGAAATAGATAATATGAACCCTCATCTTAAAGGGGAGGAAGCATGCACTTCAGATTCAGAGCAAGATTAGTTCCCCTAGTTGTGGACAAGATTGAGGTAAAGATGACATATTTGATTCACCAGATTAATCAAAGAATTCAGGAAGAAATGATTTCAAATTTGCTTTTTATTTTATTGGGAGTCTTTTTTTTTTTGGTTGAAATTGCTTTTGGCTTTACTTTTTATTAAAGTGAGTTCAAAATCTTATGTAGAATGCAAATCAATGCTTGTATCCATCTCCTTATGTTTAATTTTCTGCTATACTATATTGTATTGACTATTGAGTATTGAAAATAGAAATGGAAAAGGATGCCTGTATTTTACTGAAAAACAAGATGATGAATTGTACATTTACTGTAAAATAGAACTGCATTTATTTGTCTCGTATTGATTTCTTTCTTATAAGATAGATTTTCTTGCTGATAAGCTTTTGCAATTATTCAATGAATATTGGTTGATCCCATACCGGAGATTCAATATTAGAATCCATGTTGTTGGAACAAGGATGAATACTACCATTCGCCATATCAAATTCCAGCCATCCATTAGCTGAATGATCAATGAAATACACAAAGTTAGCTTTGCACCCAACTTCTCTTGCATTAACTGACATGCAACATTTAGTCCCCAGAAACAATGTTCTACCATCTAAACTCTCGATCTTTACCAGTGAGAGTTTAGCAAGATCAAGCCTAAACACTTCAACGTCGTCCATAATCTTCTTGCAGTTTCTTGAAACGAGAAAAACTAGCAGGATCTCCCCATTTGATTCGACTAAATATTCTTTGAAATGCTTTGATAATCCTGAAGGAACAGCTCTGTTTTTACTGAAACCTGTTATTCTGAATTCCGAATCATGAACTTCTTCTATTACTGCAAGGGCTCCCTGTAAACTTAAGGCGTAAAACTTCCCTTTGAACCCAATGGCATTGGTGAATATGATAGGCTGGTTTTCTGAATTAGCATAAGGATCAATTACTGTGGAATTAGATTGAAACCATGTCGCTGAGCCTGCCCCAAGTCTAGAAATGACAAAAGCCGGACTAGAAATGCCGGTTAACACCATAATGCTACAACCATCGTTAGGATCTCTTGGATATGAAGATAAAGTGGCAAATTTGAACGGAATTCTGGGATCCCAATTTGGGATATAACCCCAACACCAAAAAGGCTCATAGAGTGTGTAATCTTTGGCATTATATGTATCTGTTGTTGTGATGATCCGACCATGTGAACAGCCTTTAAAAAGCCTCCAAGGCTCTAGATATCGTCTCCGGCTCATGTAGTAATATTCACCGGGAAGAAATGGGATGCTCAGGATGTGACCGGCCTGATCAGGTTTGCAGTGATCAGAATTGTGGTCGGAGCACGAAAGCTGGATCCAGGGAGTTTTTACATTCGAACTGCATTGCTTTGTTGGTGATATCCAAGATTTGCTGATACCACCCCAATTTATGTCTTTGAACAGAGGTTTCTGCCTTCCTATGATGTGAAGGAGCTGATGGGGAAGATCAGGCCATGGAATTGCATCACTAGAGGGCTTTTTCTTTGGTAAGAAATGCTTATTTTTCTTGTCTTTTGGAGCCATTTCTGATAGAAAATGTAATGCTACATTCTTACTTCAGCTAACATGACTTGCCTAAAAATAAGAGTGCATTTCCTTGGTCTCCAAGTAGTGGTGATATTAGTTTATTAAGAGAATCTACAAATGCAAGACTTGAAGAATTACACATTGTCAAAGACCTTGTGTAGCAAGTTTAGATTAAAATATCAGATGAATTGTCAGCAAGCCCATTATGTGTTTGTCTAAGAAAAAAAAATTGTCCGGTTTGCGTATCGAAAAGTATATTGGTATCTGATTATTTTATCCCTTATACAACGTTCATGTGGGGTGCACGTGCTAGAGCGCCGCTTAAATTGACGAAAGCCGTCGATTTTGGGCAAATTTGACACACAAAAATGGTACATGTCAGACTATATCGAAAAATATATTGTTATTGGACTATTTTACCCCTTATACACCGTGCATAGGGGTGCACGTGCCAAAACATCGCTTAAATTAACGAAAATCGCCTATTTTGAACAAATTCGACACCCGTAAATAGTACGAAGGCATGATTAGATAAAAAAAATTGGACAAAATTAGAAGTTCGTAAATAGTATATGGGCAAAGAGTATTTCCTCTACTTTGAGCATTGACCCGGTGAAAATGAATGTTGACCGACAGAAAATTGAACAAAATGACTTTATAATACTTTTGTAAATATATTAAGACCTTAAAAGGCAAAAACAATCAATTAAGACATACTTGCCAATTGTAAATTGTTTGAGGACGAAATCGTGCTTCCTCCCTATTTTTATTCAAGCAAAGTTCCACCTTTGCATACTATGCAAGGCCACCAAGTTTCCCCCACTTTCAGGAAAAGACCATGTTATTATAGATAGTCAAGGCACATTCAAATAGTTGGTTACATGATGAAAATAGAGAGAATTTAGATTAACCAAAATGAAGATTATATACTACAAATAAACAGTCTATTCTAAGTCCTCAAGAGAAATGTATAAATAAAGACAACATTAAAAATTAAGGGTCCAAGGTGGGAGAATGTCATCGGTTCCAGCAATGTCGTTTCGAGTGTTCTGGCAAAGATTCTCCATCGCTACTTGAAAAATCCCTTCGTGTTTAATTCCAGAGATCCACCATCGCCATTTTGGAAATCACTCGAAGGCAATCCCAGGGAGCTCGTGTCGTTACCTGGGAAATCCATGGATTGTAGTGTTCCGGATACTCCAGGGAAATCATGGGATGTAAATGTTGCAGATGCTTCATCGTTAACAAGAAAATCCTTCCATTGTTGAGTCACTGTTTTGATTTGTGTGTAAAAGTGAAGTCCAGCTTTCCCTGTAATAGTATTACTAGAGATTAAAACCGGTAGAGAGAGCAGAAGGCGTTATCTATGCTGTGAATATTGTTTTACCATAGCAATTCAGATCCCCAGCAAAAGATGCCCTGGAGCCAGTAAATGAAATGAAAGGCAACGGAGCAGGAACAGCAACATTTATGCCAACCTGTAGTATCCTCGTAACAAAATCAGATCCAATGTCAGAAATTCCGAACATGTTTCCAAATCTGACAAATGTTTTCAAAGGTTGCAGCTAAACATTTCATCAAAATTATAGCTAATCGGGACATATGCCCTAACCAACAGAGCCGTTTCAGGATTTCACAAGTATATGCTAATCCCTTATCTCTCCTAGCAGCTAATGGATGAAAAGACGTAATCAGACTGGCATTTTTACCTGTCCAGACTCAATATCGGTCTGAAACTTTCTTGCCGCTGCACCAGATGCAGTGAATATAGAAGCCCCAACACCATACCTGCCCCAGAAGAAAACCAGAATAAGATTGAACGAGAGAAGTACGAGAGAAGCCGAGACAGCATATACATGCAATCAAAACCGGTCTAAAGAAGAAATAGCAAACTGTAAAGACTACATACTTATATCGGTTAACGATGTTAATAGCCTCGTCTAAGCTGCCAGCCTATGGGCGGAAAAAGAAAAAGGGTCAAGGTGGAAATAATGTTTAGGGTAAACTTGTAAATCTAGAATTTTACAATAAAATAAGAGGGCAGGATAGACAAACCTGCATACATAGAAGAACTGGACCAAATATTTCCTCCTGCATTTGACCAAAATAAGTTATTTCTCATTTGTTCCTTGTACGAAAATAAAAGATTTTAAATCATGAAAAACAGTATAACCTTGTAAATCTCCATATTCTCTGTGATGTCAAATAAGATTGTGGGACCAAGGAAGTTGCCTTGTTCAAACTTGGGAACCTATTCGCCCATGACATAAAGGGAAAGAGAATATATCATATTTCTTGTCCCTCCAAGAAAACCTTAAGATATACTAATAAGAAAACCTCCATGCCTAAAACTTTTTAAGTATTTCAAAATTTTCGAGTTTTTTTGTATAGATGACATTATAACAGATAAGAGGGAGAAAAGAATTACAGGTACATACCACTATCTGTCTGCCATCAAGGACTAGTCTGGCACCAGCATCAACACTTGTTTGGATCAATCTGGATATCCGCTCCTTAGCCTAGAGACAGGTTAGTGAGAGCAAAGGATAATTAACCAGTAAACAATTATAACGGGATGCACAATGCTACAAAGAAATTGAGTAAACAGCTCTTGCTACAAAGCATGAACAACAAAATATTTCCACAGAGAAGAGAATCACAAGAAATTAATGAAACTGAGAAATAAATCAAGTTGAACAAGTTGATATCTACACTCTCTTAAACAGTGAACAGAAAACGACCAAAATGGACCAAAATTATGAGTACCTGCTTGCTTATTACTGGACCAATATCTGCACTTGGTTCAGTACCAGCATTTACTTCTAGAGCATTGGCACGCTCCACAAGTTTAACTTCCCTGAAAAGTGATTACATCTATTAAGTCATACTGAAGTACCTATATCCGTCACAAAAAATACTTAAGGTGGTAGCTCGATTACAAGTACCCTTTACAATTGCTAGGAATCCTGAGTTTGATTTATATCCATGTCCCCCAAAATTTTACCTATGTTCACTTACTAATGACACGGGTCTCAGACTTGGTTGAGGCTTCTACAACGAAATCTTACATCATCAACGAAATGAAACATCCATACAAGCATACTTAAATTATGGCTGCAGAGTCATCTACAAGGCTCTAGAAGAATCTTTCGCAAACATGCCGTGAATCTAAGCAAGCTATGAAATAAAATTTTCACTAACATGAAATGAAAGTTTAAATCCTTTAAAATACTGATTCAACTTCAACTCTCCTACACCATAATAATGCATCACCACAAACTATCTCCTTCAGAGTATGCATATGCTTTAGAAAACAAAAAAAAATTTTCACTTAAAAAACTATTGCTCATGAAAGACGAATTATTTTGGCACAGACCCAAAAGGGAAGTAAGAATGTAGGATATCCATTTTGGAGCTGAAGCTCCAAGGACATAAACATCAGCAGTAAAAAACATAGAACCATGAATATTTTACAAGACTAGATTAACATGATAGGAAATTGCCAGACAAAGCATAATACCATAATTCAGAACCGCCAACAAAGACAACTGTGCTAATTGCCGTACATTTTTGTCCAGCAGCACCAAAACCAGCAGCAAGTAAAGCATTCAATGTAGCATCCACATTTGCATCCGGCATTACAACTGTGAAATTCTTGGCTCCAATATTGGCCTGTAAACAGTTTCAGGATAGTTCTTGGCTAACCAAGGACAACAACTTCAACTATTTTCAGGAAACTAATGCAAAATGAAAGCAGATCTCACTTACTTGAATGCGTTTACCACTAGCAGACGCTCTTTCATGAATGTACTTCCCAGCCTTGAAATAAAAACATCAATACATGAGGGCGAGAATACAAAAATCTTACATAAGCCCTGGATAACCAGCAGGGGATGAGCCTCATTACAGAACACAATTCCAATAATTAGATCTGCACCCAAGCAGCCATGCAGAAGAAAAGCACAAGAAAGAATCGACATTTAATGCGGTATTGCACTTGAACAAACATATTGCGTTCATGGTAGCAGATGATATATAATATAATGTCAAGAAACTTACTGCATCTGAACCAACAAAAGACACAGCTTTTATAGTGTCATCATCACAGATGGAATTCACAATATCCTGTAGGATACACAGAAGGATGATATATCAGCAAGCAAAATACATAGCTAAATACAAGACCATTAATTATGTGAAACAGCATCCAAGCAAATTAATTCCACGATACTTCCACGGAGACCAGGGATCAGACAGAAAGCAAACACTTTGATATGGCCAAAAAGTACTAATTGAAAAGGGGACTGCCACAATCAGGGATGTAAGCACAAATCCCATCTGTCATAGAACTTAAGCTTTTCTGGACAAGTACGGATAAGGATATCCTGAAGAAAAAACTGCATATCAACAAAAACGCCAGAGCTTACATGTGTGCCATGGACCATATTCAAAACACCATTTGGCAAACCAGCCTCCATTGCTAGCTCAGCAAGTATCATACAAGCCCCTGAAAGACAACAAAATCCAAATAGTGAGAATAACTACAAATGTTATAAAATCCAAAGAACTGAAATATATACCAAATAAAAAACAAATATCAAAATATGTTCATGAATATTATAAACCAAAACTCAGCGATCAAATAAACAAAAACATCCACTTTGTAGTTCATATTCACGCGCATAAAAAGTTTTGCTCAACCTCTATACATCCTGTGAAATATCATCTCACAAATATATTTACCTGGAGCTTTCTCTGATGGCTTCAAGATGAAGGTATTGCCACATGTAACTGCAATTGGAAACATCTGAAGGAAGTTTGTTAAAAACAAGAAGAAACGCAATGTCAACAGCAGAGTATATGAAACACAACAGATGACTCCATACAACAGACTGAAAGATTAAGCTGTCAAGCTACTTAAAATTCAAAGACAGTTTGTTCACTCAATCAAGACTGAAGAGCAATTTTCCAGAAGATAAGTAATATTAACAGGTACAAGTAATACTAAGTTCTCATTGCTCAACATAAGCATGTTTGGGGAAAGCCATAGCTTATAAAGCCAAACAGGATGTGCAGCTTACCCATAATGAAATCATCGCTGGGAAATTGTGAGTACAAATTCCAGCACAAACACCAAGAGGCTCCCTAATACTATAGGAGTCAATCCCGTTTGATATATTTGATGCAAACTCTCCAATCTGTAGAGTTGCCATTCCACAAGCATGCTCCACAGCCTCTATGAAGAACATACAGATCTTTTTAGTGGCAAACTTGCAGATTTCCCACGAAGGGACGAAAATAATCTTAAGACCACATGTAACAAACTAGGTGAGAATGCTAAAGAACGTGCAAGAGTTTCAGATCAAATTCATTTTCAGGTTTTGTTGTTGATGGCAGCTGTAATACTTATTTCTTTGGAAAGATGGCCACCCGCCAAACACAATCCTCCCTTGAACCACAACTAAATACCCCATTCAACAATCTAAATAATCGACTTTCGGGATTTTGATCTCATTTTTCAGAAGTATTATTCCTTAAACAACAGAAATCTTCTTTGCTACTCTAGATTTGACAGGGGGCATTTTAATCAAGAATGAAATAAAAATATTCCAAATATTTACTTACCAAGTCCACGGAAGACATCATTATATGCGTCCTTTAGTGTCTTTCCCTGCTCAGTTGTAATAGTCATGGCAAGCTTCTCCTGCAAAAGACAATTTCACCTATTAACAACCCCCCACTGACTAGATAAACAATGATAGCATAGATAAGAATCTAACTTACGACATCCCTTCGTATAAGCTCTTGCAGCTTGAACATAATTCGTTGACGTGTTGTCACTGGTGTGTTACGCCATATAGGAAAGGCCCTTTTCGCTGCAAATACTGCAGCCTTAAATTCCTCACTAGCTGTTGAAGGGACTTGCGCCACCACTTGCTGTGTTGCCTATTTTCATTCACAAATACAAATGCATTAGATACATTTGACATACCAACCAGCTAATTTACAACATAGGATTTTTCTTCTCTCTCTATCTCTCTTGTTTTTTTCCTTTTCCTTTCTTTTTCTTTATTTTTCTTGAGGTTTCAGAAAGCAGCCTACATTCAGCATATATTTTGAGCGCTGAAGTTTTACAAAATTCACCTAATAATGGTACTTCCTCACATCAATACACTTACCAATTGCTGAAAATAATATTGACAAAAACCTTGAAAGATCTTCACTTACGGGGTTTATTACATCAATGGATAGGGACGATTGAGAGTCAACAAATCTACCACCAATAAGATTCGGGACCCTCTGCACAACATAACATGAAACAAATACAATCCATCATACGTTGGATTCAAAGTCATACATAATCAAAACTTTCTTCAATTATTAAACTGTAAAGTTAAGAGATTGTACAATTGACAGAAATAGAGGTTACTTCTTCAAATAAAGGGTTAATTAAGATAGATACTAAAAGAATGATCTGCCATGACATTCATCGCAACAAGTGAAAGATCCAACACAAGTAGAATTTTATTTACAGTCTAATAGCTGGCAACCATAGTGTGTTTTAATATGCTTCAAATTGACTGCACGAGCTTGCTCAGTATGATTAACTTATGTGGGATACAAAACAGGAGAAAAATCAAATCTGCAGTAAGATGCTCATTTTATATAAAGGGAGAGGAATGAAATTTTTGCTAGGTGATGCGACTAAAGGACCTAATGGAGATTTCTAAGAGGTTTCTCTTAAGCGCCTCACTTCACGTTTTTAAGATTAAACTAAAGTGATTAGGCAATATGTTCCTCATTTCAATGGTTAAGTGTTCAGAGTATGCTCTTTAAACTATGCCTTGAAACTGCCCAACCATGAGCAACTAAGTACATAACATGCAAGTGCAACCCAACACAATAAAGAATATATGTCAACCATTGACACAGATAAACTTTAATAAACAGTTAAACCAAGTCAAAGGGGGGTTTTGAGATTCATAGACCAGCAATACCCCTGAAATCCAATTCGTCCTGGTGCCCCTTTTGTACATAAACCTCAATATGTAAACAGGTGCATTTGCTTCGAAGATGTGAAATCCAACTGAACAAAAATCATGATGCCGCGAAAAGCTTACCGGAGGGTAACGTTTCCTCCATGATGGCTCATTTGTCTCTGAAGGTTGAGAAGAACCTTCAGCAGCATTAGGTCTCAACGTTTTTAATCTCCTCACTACAACCAAATAATTGCTTCATTAGCATCAAATTTATAAATAAATTAACTACAAATAGTTAAACATTCTTCTCTTTTTCCCTCTTTTGATCAGCAAGAGTTCCTGAAAGCACAAGGTAGTTTGAAATAAAAGCTGGAGAGTCTCATAAGTCTACCAACAAACAGTACATAAATAGATAGAATTTGCACGGATTAGGCTGCAAGTTGGAGACTGCAATATGTGAATATTTCAGTAGTAGTCCGGAATCTTATAAAAGCAGTGGTCTCAGTACCTTGCTAATGAGAGGCATTCTTGATTATTCACATCTCTAAAATAAAGATCATTCTTTTATTAATTGCCAGAGGTATCTGGATGCCAAAGTTCACTGTGACCCCCCAAGTTCCATACCAGAGTAGTTTTTTATTTTTTCCAGAAGGGTTTAGGACTTGCCAATCTAAATAATCCAACAGGAACCAAAGACCATTCCAAAAAGAACGGAAAAAAATTACCGGATCTGCAGATCAGGAAATAATAAATATCGAGATGAGAAAATTTAATTTCAGGAACAAAACTAAGAGAGTGATGAAGACCATAGCAAGTTAACACGCATAACTGAAAAGGATGCAACTAAAAGAAATACAATAAGTCTAAAGTGTGGAAGTTTACAAATTGACAGAAAAGCATGATCCAACCTGTGACATTTCCTTGCCGGAGCTTGGCTTTGACATTGTAAACATGCTTTGGTGTTGATGAAAGCTCTGGATTGCTCTGTCTCAGTCTTTTCAGGATTTGCCGTGGTTTCAAACCAGCTTCTGTCATCTCTTTAATTAGCATAACTTCTTTCTCGGTGAAGCGACGAGCAGAGGGATGCTCTGAAAGGTCCTTAAGAGCTTCATGGTTGTGCGAACCGTTTTTTACAGTAAGCACCCACAAGCCATTTTCTTTTTTTCCTGCGAGTTCAAAAGGACAATTTGTAAGGCGTGAACTAGCTTTCCTTTTACGAGCAGCTTCACTGGACTCATCAGCGGTTTTACGCCTGTTTCTGTATACACCTCCTCTATCACACCCAAGAACTACCACTTTATTCTTCTTAGACTGTTTGATAGTAACAACATATCCCTGGGTTATGGCAAACTCCCCCACATGCTGGATAAGTTCTTCACGATCTATGAAACTCCCCGGTGGAGGAGGGAGCATCTGTGGGTTTTCAGTAAACTCCATGAAATTGGTAACAACCAATCATGGAAAGGCAAAAACCTGTGGTAGAGAGGTAGACAAATAAGGCAGAAGTTATCCGAGCAGTTTCATGCATGCAATATAGTGATAGTCTGCAAGGCGCACATAAGGCATATGAAGAGAAGAAATTTGCATCATCTCGCAATGGAAAAAGGACACAACTTTGTCTGACCTATTTCCCTCAAGAACTGAAATTTGATAAGAGTTGCCCTCAGTGCAGAAAACCAAATTACTAAATCAACCGACCACATTACTTCCGATGATATGTAAATTCGACCATTGTACATATAAAACAAATTCAGCCACAGAAACAGTTTGGAAGTGCATCTCTAGAAGAAGAAAAAATACTTTATTTCTTCCAGTTCTTTGTCTAAGAAATAATAATGGATATGAAGGAACAGGAAAGTTAAAATATCATCGTTTCACTTGGAAGATTCTATCAAGAAATAATAGTGTAAACACTTTATTTTGTTTATGAAAGACATGGTGATCAATTAGATGCTGTGATGAACTTGCAAGACAAGTAGGTGGATTTTCTTATTTATGCTTCTTCCCAAATGCTTCAATGCACCTCTTCAGCCTAATTTCATTTCTTATTTTCCCACTCTCCTATAACGAAACCAAATGTTTAACTGTCATGTTCTCCTCTCTTTTTTAAGAAGGGGGGGGGGGGGGGGGACTTCTCGAAATGTAACATGGAAACTCAGACTCTCAGAGAAGAGAAATTTCACTACTTTCCGCCATTAAACATTCACAAAGCGCCATGATAACCATTCTCATTAGGATAAAGTGATCAACTCCACTAATTTGAAGCTTACCTAAAAGCCCGGCAACTCTAAATTAAGAAATGGAGCAAAGACCATAAAAAATAAAAATAAAATCAGAGTCCATCTAAATCCAAACAACTCACAGTAAATCCCTCCCCCCCCCCCAGCCCAAAAGAAAAAAGGAGAGATTTTTACTTCAAATGACTAGCAGCTGCTACACCAGTAAACAAATTTCAGATAAAATAACTTTGAATTAAAAGAAAGTTGAATTCAAAACTCAAAAGCATCCAAAAAAATCTTGGCGAATAAACTAAAAAAACAAAATCACATTTTAAACACAACAAAAATCGTACTTTCGATCATCACGATTGCATAACTGCCAAAATCAACTAAAAAACCAGAAATTCAAAAGCAAATTCGAACAAAATCAAAATAGATAATTTATAAAACATAGATTCCAGAATTGTTACCGGCGACGGCGATCGACAGGCCACCAGAACGAATCTAGAGTTCAATTTCTTCCACAAATTTCTTTCCTGTTTCAGAGGAAGCTCAAGAAATGAGAATTGAAAGCTTATATATTTAATTTTTCTTCGCGGTTTCTATTTAAGGAGCTCAAGAAATGATTCGGGTATGGGCCTACAGCATAAAGTGCCGTTTGGGTAGCCCCACGAAATTTTTGTTTTTCTTCCAATAATTATGTACGACAAATCATGAAATCAAACACCTCCTTGATAATTTTTGAAAACCCAAAAATAAATAAAAGAAAAAAACCACTATATATGGCCGTAAATCAATTTTTTTTTATGTCACAGTTTTTTTTATCTAAACTCTTTGTCTATATAAATAATTCTTGAACTGCTGCTTACATCAAATTAACAAATGAACAGTAGTTTCCGACCATTTAAGGACACGTATTTTGCACATGTGTTCGGAGTCGAGAGCAAATTTGTCACTCCATATCCTAACTGTTGCCATTAAGTGGTCGAAATCACAACATATTTGTTAATTTGACAAAAAAAAAAAAAACTCGAAAATTATTTATATATACATAGAGATTAAATAAAACAAAAAATTGTAACATAAAGAGAAAAATAAAAGTTGTTCATAGTCATATATAATGATTTTCTCGTAAATAAAA
This sequence comes from Vinca minor, assembly GCA_026122235.1. Taxonomy (NCBI): domain Eukaryota; kingdom Viridiplantae; phylum Streptophyta; class Magnoliopsida; order Gentianales; family Apocynaceae; genus Vinca; species Vinca minor. Next base: position 2,102,247 of record JAOCZM010000201.1, on the reverse strand, counting down.
TACTAAAAAACATTTTGTTGCGCCCATTTTATTGTCATTTTCAACTTGATTGGTGTTTTAATACCAATATTTTTATTACGTATATTTCTAATTTAATATGTCTTTAAATGAATATTTTCTAATTCCCTATATACTTTTTCATTTAGTTTTTATAACTAACTTTTACAACTGATTGAGAGCGACAAGTTTCACTAAATCATGTTCTATCATTAGTATAAATGAATAAAAATATTATAGTAACTCATTTTTTGTTAAATTATTCTTCTTCGGGCAAATGTGAAAATTTAATTTAAGATAAAAGAGAATATTATTTTTGTTTTCAATTTTTGGAAATTGAGCAGCACTATCTATACTTTTTTTCTTTTTTTTTTTTTTTTAAAAACTAGACCATTTATAAGTATGGTCTAGTTTTATTACAATTATTTATTATTAGCACTTCTGTAGGAGGTCGAGGTGCCCTCAAGAGGGAAAGATAAGATCCACACATGTGGTTCTCAAATAAACGACAATTAAATTATTCCTCACGTGAGATATGTGATCGAACTTGTGACCTGAGCCCCAAGTGTGATGGTCTTACCCACTTGGCCATCCAATCCCTATAGCACTATCTATACTACAAGTTGATAGACAAATCATGAGCAGGCTTGACTATTTCTTGGGTGACAAAACAAAAAGTTATGGTGCAAAATATTCCTACCGAAAGATTTAAGTGTTTTTTTTATTTAAATATCCATTTGTTGTTGATTTATTATTTTTGTAAAAATAAAGTTCCAACCTGTGGCTTCAAGACCATCCTATTTATGGTCGCAGCGTTTTCTCTCAAAGATAATTTATTATTGGTTATAGGATAGTTCTGATATTAATAAAGTATACTCGATCATGTAATTCAAAACATGTCACATCACTACAGAATAACAAGAGATATTAGTTATATGCAAAGAGGATTAGAAAAATACGTCTAGAATGTTTAAGTGGATGTGAGTAAGCAAAGGTGGAATTATTAGTCATTTTTGTCCTCAAAGAAGTTGCGCTTAGCCAGTTTCATCATTTTTCTTTTTTTTTTAACTTTTCACATCCCCAATGTATTTTCAAACAGCCACTTTAAAAAGGATGAAAATGGCTGTTTGAAAATACATTAGGGATGTGAAAAGTGAAAAAGGATGAAAGTGGCTGTTTGAAAATACATTGGGGATGTGAAAAGTTAAAAAAAAAAAAAGAAAAATGATGAAACTGGCTAAGCGCAACTTCTTTGGGGACAAATTTGGCTAATAATTCAGCAAAGGTGGTTTGAGTTCTTCAATTCACTTGAGTGGTACTCTCTCCGTTCCTAAATACTTTCATCACATGTTACGAAAATTAATAAAGTAAAAATTAAGATTTTTAATAAATTAAATGCAAATATTACTCTTTTAAATATGACTTATATGCCACTAATTATATTTAAAAGAGTAATATTGATATTTTGATTACAAAAATATCTTGATTTTTACTTCCTTAATTTTTTTTCAATATGTAATGAAAGTGTAATATTTTGGAATGGATGTACATAGTAGTATAAGTTTTTACATGTTTAAACCCAATTTTAAATCTTCTTCTTAAGTTCTTCCCACAAAATTTGCAAATGAATACTCTCATTCTCGGCAAATGAACATTTATTTTTCATACAAAATAAACATTTAATTCCGGACGGAATAAGTATAACTACAGTAAAACTTTTATACAGTAATATTCTATATAAGATTAACTTATTTATGGTAATAAAAAATTATTGTCCTAACTCGGGACCAGTTATAAATAAGAATAAACTTTACATTGTAATATTCAATGTTTTTTTAGGATCATCCTTAAGAAATTTATCTCCACATAGCAATAAAATAACAATAAATTCTAAATATATTTATATATCTATATAAAATATTCAGAATTATTTAACTATATTACATTAAACTTAAAATGATATGAATTATTGACTATCTTGTATATTGCTGATTGCAACAACTTAAGCATATGGATATTTTCTAACCATTTTGCAAGATTTTTTTGCTTCCAATCGGGGTTGGTTTCTTTCATTTTGCGCAACTCGGCACGAATATTTTTAGTGATTTGAGTTCGTTTATTTTAGGTGCATTACTTGTTTGAAGTAGAAAATGTATGATTTGAAATGATAATGAAATGTATTATTATGCTAGCATTTATATTTAAATATGTATAAAAAGAAAACAAACGAAAAGACATTTCGAAGATACAACATACACGAGTGAATATTTTAAATGTATACATGATGTACATACATTTTTTTTTATTATTACATTTCCTACATATTTTATGTACATGAATGAATTTTCTAAATATAATATATATAAACAATGTACATGCATGATGTACGTACATTTGTTTTTTTAAATTCACGAATCTTATATATCTTTTAAATTTATATTTTTAAAATATGAATGAATATATTTCCAAGTGTCGTATAATGTATATCAGTTATTTTTTTAAACTATAATTTTTATGTGTAAACCTCAATTTAAAAATAATCTCACTATAGTAATATTTTTCTCCGATCCAAAAAATATTACTGTATAGAGATTTTACTGTATTAACTATTTTGCTTTGCACACCACAGGAAAATTTCTTGCTGATAGCTCGTGGGATGGATCAAATATGGGGCAGTGCCTTTTTGCAATAAAATCTAAGAATACAACAACAACAACAAAAACAAATCCTTAATATCAAATAATTAGAGTTTGTTACATAAATGAATGTAAGAATTTCGTGTAATTATCTATATGAATACATTCTTTCTATTTTTCATATCATTCTTTATGATTGTGTCCCAAACCTTCTTAGATTTTTGCAATAAAATCTAAGAATCCTACCAATATTAGATAGTAAAAGCTTCCATCCAACATGGGAATCGGGTAGCCCAAGTGGTAAGGCTATCCCCGTGTTCGGTTCCTATATCTCCCCATAATGGGGCAAAATAATTCTCCTCCTTATGAGGCTTATCTTCCCTCCCCATGCATGGGGACATGCTTCAATCTTCCCTATCTAGGGTACTCTCCGCTCTTCCCCTTCGGGGCAATCGCCTTCGGGCGTTCAAAAAAAAGAGCTTCCATCCAACACCATATGTCAACTTTGTATAACTGCAGTGTCTCAATAATCAAACTCAAAAGAAGTAATTTGCAGTCTAATAAGGCAACAGCAAGAAGGCCAAGAAATTATTTACAGTAAAGATAATAAAGTCTGAAGGACCAAATATTTACAACTTTAAAATAAGCAAAAAGAGTACAAAAAAATTCATTATTGAATGGATCATCATAATCTATCAATGTACAAGTTCAAGATCAAACATTTTCCCCTACTCTTCAACTAACAATCTCACAAACTCATATAGCAAAAGTGAAGAAAAGTATAGTATGGAGAAATCTTTTTTTTATTATCAAGGGAGGTGAACTTGGAGTTGGGGACCTATGATCCGATCAGTCGGAAATGCTGCGCTAACTGCGATAGTCTTGAATCAAGAGAGTTCACATCATCCACTGAATTTTTTCAATTTTTTTTACTCCAAAACTTACTCATCTAGTGAGAAATCCAGGTCAAGTGAGCTAAACAAACTAGGATCAAAAGCAACATCCTCTACATTATTAGCTTTAAATGGAGTAAAAAATTCTTCAACATTTTCGGATTCTTCTAAATCGTCATCATCATCCTGCGAAAAGGGGTTAATTTTTTGCTGATAAAATCTCAAATGTTCTTCGAAAATAGCCCTTTCGGATTCATGTTTCATTACAAGCCACTGCAATGAATGAATAACTTCTTGATCATGAAGTTGCTTCTCTTCAGCCAATCTTTTGTACTGATTGGATTCCATTTCAATCAAACTCTTTTCGTTCTGAAGGCGTAAAATCATTGCCATTGTCTCTTCAGCTGCACTAGCTGATGCCATTCTTTCCTTTTCAAGTTCCAAATTTGCAGCATTGGCTCTTTTCCTTTCAGTCTTGACCAATTTTCTCAATGCCAGGACATCGAATTCGAGATCTTCATCATAAATCTCCTCCTGGTCCTCATCTTCAACATATTTATCATTTTCACAATCTTCATTCAGACAACATTTCCTGGTTTTATTACCAGCATCAGAATCACATAAAAAATGAGGTTTTTCCAATTTACTAGGATTCTGGACATATTTCAACAACCCATATCTGCAAGATTCAATCTTTTTCACCACAACACTTATCAAAATCATCTTTTGAACTAGACCCATTATCTAAAGAAGCAGATTTTCCCCCAAAAGCACAAAGAAATTTAATCAAACCCTTGCAATACCAACTGAACTTCAAGACCATCAAACCAAAATTAAGCAACAGAAACAGACCAAATAGTTCCAAAACTGGCTTAAAACTTCCAAATACCAAAAACCCACATCCAAAATTACTACCCAAATGCTTCAAGAATGCATCAAGACAAGTAAGAGCTTCCATTAATAGAACCCCCAAAAAGTACCCCAAATACCTCTTATAGACCTCAAAAACAGAGCAGAAAATCAGTAATAAGCAGAGCCCACTAAGAATCTGCATATAGGGTCTTGTTTGAAGCTCTAAAGATTGACAAAATACAATTAGTTTTGAACAATTCCTAAATTCAGTGACTCAGGACAAACAGAAACAAGAAATTTTCAGTTCTATATAAAACAACCCATCAAATGTCTGAATTTGAAGTAATATAGAAGTAGTAAAAAAACGGGTTAAGTAGAAGTAAAGAAAATGAGAAAGAGAAGAGGGGTAGGAAAGATTATGGAGAAGGGTGAATCTGAATCTACAGTGTGTGTTTTTGGTGTGGAAAACAATGAGGCGCAAAATCCGAAGCGAACGGGCAGTTTTTAAGACGGTAATAAACTCGGAGATTGTTGGCGAGAATATATGCCGTTAGATATGGGCCCGGGCCCGATGGGTACGGTAAAACTGTGGGCATTTTGGGAATTTGGACTGCCGAAGACTGTATTGTGGATAATTGTTATCTGGAGCAAATATCTAGATTGAATTTTCTTCCAGAATATTTAGCAAAAAAAAAAAAATTTTCTTCCAGAATATCCCGTTGGACCTACTTTCGTTAGCTACCCGTCTACAGTGCGGAACATTAATTATTTCGCATCGTACATAATAATTATTAATTGTCAAATTACATATTTGACCGATAAAATTATTTAAGTCTCAATAAATATTATGAAGAAGGTATTAAACTAAATTATCTAAACCGTCATATTTTAAATTTGATGGTATATAATTATTTCACACGATGCAAAACAATTGATGTTTCGAAATACTGTAACCAGATTGTTTCGCGGGATTGTAGTGCCATTTATTTTGAATAGGAAATGAAAATAAAAGTTCTTGCCATTCAAAAAAAAACTTGGCAAGTTCTTGATATTGTTAAAAAAATTATTATCGAGTAATGAGTATACTTTAAAACAATGTGTATTTAATTACTAGAATCAGTTTTTATTTTATTTTTTATCTATTGTCAAAACAATTTATCATTGAGTTAAGAGTATGTCTAGAGACGAGATATAACTGTACATAGATAAAATTTTTTTATTTTTATGAATGTACATAAATAAAAATTACTAATATATAGTTTATTCTTTTCTTGTGGGTAATCATTGGAAAATAAAAGGGTGCCAATAATTATTTCTCTCATTTTTCTTCAAAAAGAAAAATGCCATAAATCTAGGAAATGATTGAGAGAGGATTACCCCAACCACATGGATGAATTGATGATAAGGAAAACTTTGAGTTCCTCGAAATAAGTCAGATGATATTGGCAGAGTAATTTTTATTTAAATTCCATCTTTACCCTTTTAGTCAAAAGTATCTATTTTTTCATGGGTCCCACATGCTCTCCCTTATTTCTCAAGAAAATTTTGTTGTGAATCAGGTTCATGTATACTTTGTGATTAATATTTAACTACATAATCACAAAAATATTTATATCTTCATTTTTTTTTGTTAATACGATTAGTTATAAAACGCAAGATTCAATAAACATATTTCATATTATAATTATCCTATCATTTTTAGGGTCTTCCTCAGCTGTCTTCATGAATACACATACGAATTACGAAGGATTGTTACCGACCCGTCTCGATGGACCATCATATCCAAGGTCATACAATACTCTCTCAACCATATCAAAAGCAATTGTTTCTTCTTTTTTTTTATGAAATAAAGCAATTGTTTATTACTCTAGCAATGACATGAAATTTTTTTTTTTTTTTTTGAAGCTCGTTGCCCCATTAGCGGGGAGATAGAACTGTCTCACCAGAGGAGGAAGAGTAACCCTAGAAAATGAGTTAAATTAAAGAATGCCTCATGCACGGGGAGGGTATCGAATCCACGACCTCGCGATCATGGACATGCTCTTACCCACTGAACTAAGGACCTTTTGATTGACATGATTGATTATTATTTTATTTGTTTACATGATTCATATGAGGGTGCTCTGATATATGGGACTTTGAAACGAACTTTGATGATATGTTTCATGAAAAGCAAAGACAACAGAGTCATGGGAGACCGGAGAAGAGGAGGTAGGAAGAGGGAGAGGGGCAGGGACCGACCAAAGATATATCTTTTGACCAGAAGGGTAGGGATGGAATTTGAGCAAAAATTACTCTGGCAATATCGCCAGCCTCAAAGTCAGGAACGAAGATAAGGAGCAGGTAGAGGCAGTCGTCCCCTGAAAATTTTAAAAATTCTAGTAGATATAGTAAATTTTATATGTGGTTCGAAATATTTGATCAAATTCGCCCTTAAATATTTTTTTTACAATTTTTATATGTAATTTGATATACTGTTATAATTTTTTACCCAAATCTCAAAGTCTTAACTTCGTCCCTGCTATTCGGAGTAATCCACGGATAGTCGCTTTTGATGATTAGTTACTTGGAGTAAAAAAAACCACAAAATAAGTAGTAGTTAGTAATCTTATTTTCGGTAAATAGTGTGTTTGGATTATTTTTTGATTTAAAAATATTTATCTCGAAAAATCGATAAGTAAATTATTTGTGAGAATAATTTACCAGGCAAACTCGAAAGTTTGTGTTAAAAAAAGGTAACAGAGTTGGGCAAAAATGAAGTTACAAAGCAAGTAATTCAGTGCCTTATATAAAGCACGAGAAAGATATTATTTTAAGGTTTTTTTTATTTATTATTGGACCTCATCAAAGGAGGAGCCCATGTAGGGCGGATAGATGCTCGACTAGCGGGTGCCCCAAGAAGGAGAGTATAGGAACCCACACAAGAGGAAACTAAGAATAGGAAATTAAATCCTTCCTTTTTGTGTGAGTTAGGTATCGAACCCACAACCTCTTGGTTGTGGGCATGCCATCTCCCCATTGGGGTATGGACCTTGTGATTTTTAAAGTTAGATCTCATATCTTTTTTAGTCTTCTTTTCCAACGCTAAGGCTCCAATGTAGAACAAAAATTAATCTGCACCGTCCGGAATCATTACTAGCCATCGGAATAAGAATTAGATGGCTAAGATTATTTTATTTAAAATACCTATTATTCATAATATTTTAAGTAAAATAATCTTAATCGTCAGATGCGTGATTCGACGATTATTAATTATTTTGCAAGTGTTCCGCATCGGAACCAAACTGCTTTTCCAGACGGTCAAATGTAATTTTTTATAATTCCTTGGTCAAGTAGCAATTTCTTTCTTGCACAGTTGCACAAAAAGTGGCTTTGTCAGTTGCCACTCCTCAAAAATGTATTACTTTTTTTTAATTATAATAATTTGATAATCGAGTGTCTAACTTATAATCAAATATTTTCACTACTCTTTTTGGACCACAAATTTTAGGACTTCTCTCTATGCCATTTTTTTTTATATCTATGGTATACGTATGGGATTTTTCTTCGACCTCTCTAGATTGGAATTTCTTTTACCTCTTTGGAGGAATTTTCAAACTCAAATTTGCTCTGGCCTATCTCAATCTTCTACATTCTCCTGAGACAATTTTCAAGACGATATGTCATGATTTTCTAAATTATTGATCCATAAGGAAGATGTTGAATCTGCCTCTGTTGGAAAAAAAATTGCAACAAAGATGCTGCAAAGAAATTTTTTTTGTTTTTTTTATTTTACTATTATTAGTATTTTTATTGCTTGAAATGTAAAATTTTATATATTATTTTGTGCAACTCTATTTTATGTTTATAAATTATTTATTGATTGTAATTACCATAGCCGGATCTATGCACGGTAGACTGGGGCAATTGCACCACCAGAATTTTTTTTTTTTTCTTTTTTTATTGCCCTCCAAGAATTTTATCAGTTTCGCCCCTCAGATTTGCACCACCACCAGATTTCGACTCATGCATCCGCATATGGTAATTACCTTTACTTTTTTATGATTATGGGATAATTTCTTATCCAACAACAAAAAAGAAAAGAAAAGAAAAGAAAAAGAAGCTACGGCTGGTTATACATTATACACAGCCCCGAATATTACTAATTACCTCGTAGACTTGGTGTAGACACAGACCCAATAGTACAAATTGCTTTTTTTTTGTTCACAAATAGGTTCAATAGTTTTTAGGGGGAAAAGGGAAATTTCAGGGCATACGAGATTCGACACGAGACTACCATTTGCGTTGGAATATCCTTATCACTTGACTACCGACATCCTAAATAGGTTCAATAGTTGAATAACTATACAAGCTCTACACAAAAAGACAATATTCATGTCCCAAATTCTCACATTCTAATCTGACAGAGTAATTGAAAGAAGTAAATTAAAGTGACTTAACAACCCGATTAGGTGCGAGGAATTATAACTTGTTGTCGACAAGAAGGCACCACCACATTATAAGGTTAAACTTTCATATGTGCGAAAAATGGATCATGCGTCCTTCTACAACGTCCGTCATCCGCAACCAACTGGCTATCTCTGCGACTAATAACTATACAAGCTGTTCCAGTGAGATGGCGTTCATGGTGAAGCTGCTGAGACTGTCATCGTCTTCCTCAGCCTCACTCTTCCGAAGCTTCCGATCAGACGCCGGTCTGGAAGCCCTAGCAAAGGCCTCTGAAGACAAACTCCCAAACCTTGTTCTCTATCACTACCCTTCATTTTCCGGTGCATTCTCTGCTCTATTTGCTCACCTCTACTTTTCCCGCCTCAAACTTCCCTTGCCTTATTCTTCCATTTTCCTCCGTCGTGCCTTTCAGGTAAAATAATATTATCGATTTTCGATTAACTGTTGCATTACTTTTATTGAGCCAGCTGAATTATACTTGGAAATTTGTTTCTTAGGCTCATTTAACTTGTCTGATTATTATAGTCCGAAATTTAGGTCAATTTGGACTATCATTGTCCGAAATTTGTTCATTTAACTTGTCTGATTAGCATCACTAGCATATTGAGTTTGGGGGGCGAAAAACTTGTAAAAGAATTTTTATAAAATATTGAGGGGGTGGCGATTTGTGCACATAAATGATTTGGATGTTGAATGAAAGAAAAGATAATGTGCATATAAATCAAAATGGTTCTTAGGTCTGCCGTCTCTGATGCCTTTTAACTTTGATTTGAGGGTATGATCCTGTAACAAACGTGACATTATAAGGGAATACTATTTCAGTGGTATTTTGTGAGCAGACACTTTGTGCATTCATTGCCAAAGGTTAAGTCATTCTTCAATTCATTTGTTTCAGCGATATTCTGGGAGTAGTCACTTTGTACGTTTATTGACAAATGTTAGGTCTATCTCGTATCCATCCTCGCCCATAACACTCTTAATGAGTATGTTATTGTTGTTGTATTGAGGGGGCAGAGAATTTAAAGAAAGTGTGACTAATGTTCTAAAAAAGAATTAATAGCTACAAAGCAATTTTAAAAAATGTCCGTGCTCGGGCCCCTTGGTTCCGACTATGCTGAGTACATATACTGCTTAATTGCTTGTGTGTACTTCATCCAAGATGCTATTTTGATATTGAGGCACATTCCTTTTGTTATAATTTGAATGGCAGTCATCAATGTGGAAATGTTCTGATTTTTTATTGCTATTGATTAGTTTTAGTTTTAAAAAGAAAGGTGTTCAATGCTTCGTTAATATACTCACTGGTGAATTATATTTTTGATGATTGGTTTTTTCTTCATTCTTTCTAGTGACTTTTCCCGTCTCTATTAATCAAAAGGGTATTTATCTATTATGGGGTAATTGGAGATGCAAAATGCCATCCTTGAATATATGCATTGTCCCATAGATTTAGTTCTAATCTGTAATGTGCCTCGAGTCTTTATGAAGGCTTTTGATGTTGTTCCTCTTAAATTTCGTTTCTAAGCCAACAAAGTGTGTCTTTGTGTTTCCTTATTAAATTCTCTCTGTTAGTGTAAATGATGTATGTACTGAAGGGCTCAGAACATGCTACTTGTTCGATTTTCTTGGACCAAAAGGATTTGCATTGGAGCTTTCCAAAAGAACATCATGCAAGTAAGTTTGATTTGGAATTTATTTTACAACAGATTCTGTACATGTACGAAGTTTTGGTCTAATTCTTCACTAAACAGGATAATTGGGTTTGATCATCGGAAACGGTCTCTCTCTGAGATTACTTGTAAAGAAGAGTGTGATGAGAACGTTTTGTTTCATGTCAATCTTGAAAAGAGTAGCTCTGTTGCTGTTTACGAATATTTTTCTTCTAAACTTTCTGAAATTGGATCAGATGATGTAAGTTTAATTACTAATTTTGTTCCTATTCTCACTTTCTTGTTTCATTGAGCTGTTTTCATTCGAGAGATTGATTCCTATTGATACCCCATCGAATCTTTTGGAATTGAAATTTCAACTAAACAGTTTTCAGTTTACCCATTTTACTTTCCAAGAATGTTCATTTTTGTCTGGTATACCTTTTTGGATAATGTACATCTCTTTTATGTAACAGGGGTGTACTGTGAGAATGCTAAATTCGGAAGATGGAGAGCGGGTGGAAATGGTTCTGAAGTACATTGCAGATGGAGATCTTCGAAGATGGAGTCTGCTAGACAGTAAAGCATTTAATATTGGAATCTCCCAATGGCGTTCAAAGTTGAACTGCATCATTAATCCCCACATGTATGAGCAGGTTCGAGTTAAACTAACCTGCGTTATTGTTTTGCGATACATACTTATCCACTAGCCAGACAATAGAGCATTTAATATTGGAATCTACCGATAGCGTTCAAAGTTAAACTGCATCATTAATCTCTCCCCCCACCCATGTTAGCAGATTAAATTTATATACCTTCATTTGGTTTTTCCCTTGGGAAGGGCTTTATGTACTTTCCTCCTCCTTTTACTAGCCTGCACACGTGATAGTGGGATAATAGCCCTTTTGACCTGCTTATTTATCTGTGTTATTCAATTCTTTTAATTTTCTTTCTGATTGATATACCCCGGTTGTCATCCACATGATAGTTACTCGGAATGAACCCTGTGGATTTAATTGCTGGAGGCAACTGCTCTATGTCTTCTCGACAGACTGCTGCAAATGAATTGCTGACAAATGTGTTCAGAATTCGGTTGGGAGGAGGATTCTATGGGGAGTGCCTGGTAAAACTAAACTACCATTCTCAGCTATCTGAGTACTTGTGTCCCTGTTCCTGTGCAATTTTTATATAGCAAGGCTTTCTGGAAGATCTTGATGCTTGTCCTTGCATTGATATCTGATGTGCATCAAAATCTTTAGTTCATTACTTCGTTACCAAAACAATTAAATATCTTATTTTGTTTTTGTTGATTCTTAAGGGGGTTAGATCCGATGGGAGGTCAGATTTAATTGATGAAATTGGCAAGGAACTCAGCAGAAAGAGTGCTGCGGCTGGATTAAGGTGGTCCTCTTGTGATATTTTTTCCTTGAGTTATTTCTCGTGTGTGTGTGTGTGTGTGGTGAAGCTCTGGGTTTTCATCAATGCTATTATCTGATGGTGTTGACTGATCTTGGTTCAGGCCAATAGGAGCAGTAATTTACATGCAGCGAAAAGAATCTGAAAATGTGCCTGAGAAGCATTGACAGTTGTACAGATACCTCTGAAGTAGCCAAGGTATGTCATGATTAACAACTTCATTTGTTTTTCCTTCTGCTTATTTTAGATATCTTTCTTAGAAGTTTTACTTTTTCTTTGAACATGAAGGCATATGGTGGTGGTGGTTCTCCAAGTTCGAGTTCCTTCATAATTCGAATGGATGAATATAACAAGTGGATTTCTCTCTGATAACTACTACCAGGACATTGAGGTAATATTTTCCATTCCATAATATAAGTCGTTTAGAACATGTACCGGGAAGTAAAAAACAAGTAGTGTTAGGCAAGAATATTACTATCTTAAATATAGTTAGTGGTATACAAGTGATAGTTACTAGACAACAAAATTTGCTGAACTCAGCTTGAATGGCATGCTCAGATTCTATGCTCCATAATTGATTCACGTATCTTAGGTTCACGAAGTAGAGCTCAAGAAGCTTATGTAGAAATGGACAACAAGGACAAAGAAAACCTTACAAAAAAGAGAACAAGAACATGCAGTTGGACAACATCTCACCTTCTTTTGAGAGGTCCATAGGCCCTTGGTTACCTGCTGTCGAGAAGTTAGGTATACCACTATCGTAGGTTGACTTGGTCAGAGTCTTGAGGGAAGGGCGGATTTTCATCATTGGAAACAATATCAACCGGAGGCTACTCTCACCAATGATAGGCTCATAAGAGTCCTTGCTCTGATCCCGGAAGATGGGACTTTCATGTAGGACTGCCCGGTTAGTGGGCGAACAACATTGTTATAGCTTTGACTTGAATTCGGCAACTGACCAATGACCATTGTTATTGCTGCTTCCTCCACTAATTGAACTGCTTGAACTAGATCCTGAATCCTTGTCTATTGAACTCGTTCTTAAATCTCAAATTTAAAATTAAATTCACATTTTGTATCACAAATAATTCAGTTGGTATGAAATTAAAGCAAAATATCTGATTTTAGATGGTATTAAATTCAAGTCTAGAATTACCTCGCCGACCAAATTTGCAATTTTATCAAAACTTTGAAGTCAGCCAACAGATTTCCGAAAGACGTGCCAAGAAAGGGTAGAATGAAAAGAAAAAAAGCAAAAATCGGAGGATGAAAACCACTTCTAAACAAATTCGTCCACGTTTTTAGGTTAATGACATGGTACGAAGCTTATCATCGGAAATAAAAAATTTATCATATTTAGTGAGTAAGTTTAAAATTTATATCCAGATTAATAAACATCAATTCTTTTTTCTGTGAATTGGTATTTTTAGTATACGTGTATTATACTTATTGGTCTGGAGGTAAATTTTAAATTTACTGACTAACAAAGATAAATTACTCCATCGGAAGATACTTAATCAACCAATAATAATTACTATTATCCTACATACAAACAATACTAGCTTCTTTCTTCATTTTTTTTTAAGTTTATACTCTTAATTCTTCTATAAAAAATTCTACTGTTGTAAAAAATAAAGAATGTCGAATTTAAAATCTCCTGTTAAAAAGGAGATCTTCTACCTATCCACTTAGGTAGGTTTCAGTTACTTGAACCATTTTGCTTATAGTCTTTTAAGCTTCTCTGAGTGTATGTTATAGTTATTTCAGTGCCTTGTATTCGAACATTAGCTTGACATGGAGTATTAAAGATGATCCGAACTACTTTGGTAAGTGGATTATTGCATGTCCTGCAGCTTTTTGTGTCAATCTGTCATCTTAAGAACATCCAATTTTGTTGAGGGTATAAAAGAACTTGTAATTTAAAAAAAAATCAATATTTGAGGAGCCATCCATTTACATGGTGAAATCAAAAAACCATTTATTTCTATAAATATACACACAAAAAAAACCAAGTTTTATCTGGTACTGCAGAGAACTGCCAGCAGGCAAGGCAAATAAAATACATTTTTTGTATAACAGCTAATTAATTAGTGCCCACGTTATATATTGCCCCACTACAAGATTGTGATATTAATAGTTTATAGAATAATATTTATAGATTCACGAAATAGGAGTATTGTATTTGGTTTTTGGCGGTGGTCACTTTCGAAGAAGCTTCAAAGAAAGTCCTAATAATACTCGAAAAACGTTGAAACTTTTTTTGTATTTCTTTCTTCAACGGGTCTTTTCCCTGTTGTTTTATCTTCCTTCTTGTTGCCATCGTTGGATTAAGAATAACTTAAAACTTTATAGTTTGCTGTTGAAGATAAGAATCCCTTTTGAAGAAATTAATGGTATTTTATTTTCTTTCGATTTCAGTTTATTTTGAATGATTATTCATGATGGGTTTTGTTTTTTTCAATCTGGGTTTTTTCAATTTTTGTTTCAGGGCTCGGTTGCTGACTTCTGTTCTGTTCCTTAAAAGGTAAAAAGCATCAATCTTTTACCTTTTTAATGATTGTTATATTGAAATCTTTGATTTGGGTCAATGATTTTGTTGCCATTACTATGGATAATATATATATATATATATATATATATATATATATATATATATATATATATATATATATATATATATATTGGCTGATTGGAATTGCATTTTACAATGGTTAAGCTTTTCTAATTTATGATCAAGTGTTCTTTTGAGTTGAAATAGAATTTTTTTTTGTAATGTGCAGAAGGGCATTGAAGTTGGGCAAACAGCCTATTTCATTTTCCATTGATGTAAAATTATTGTTGAGAAGGAAAAAAATTAGATATAAGGAAATAGATGGAGCTAACTAGGGAAGGGTTGAATAACTTGAATGGGGATGAGGAGTTGGAGAGAGGAGTAGAACCATTGTCGCGTAGTCGATTTATAGAAAACGCCTCTAGAATGCGTTATCCAGGGGTGGTGAGGCAAAAAGCTTATATCTTTGATGGAGAAGGGAATTTCTATGATAAGGAATGGGATCTTGTGGAGGGTATAGGAAAAGAGTTTTGTTGGTATCACGTGGAACTTCCTAAAGGAAATCAGAAATTATCTCAATCTGCACAATATCTTATTGATGTGCTTTGCCCTCCTATGAAGCTTCAAGACATTCTTTCATTGATTAGCAACGGACCCTTTTGTGGATATGTAGATGGGGCTCTTGTATTTAGGGTGAATTCACCTGGTCACGCTTCTAGCAAATTTACATTCAGGATTGCAGCGAGAGTTACAGAGAATTCAGTTATAACCGTGTCTTTAGGCCGCGTTCCAAGATTGGGGTTTTCTCCTGCGAATCAGTCTCTTCTTTCTGAGATTCCCGCGGTGGAGAGTCCTAATTATAGTAGAGGTGATCCAAAGGAGAGGCACGGGATGGTCATTGAAGAGCATGTACTTGACTTTCTCCTGAGAATGAACCATTCTGAGGAAGCCGATAATCCAGTGCCTAAATCCATTTCAAACCTTGTTGTCCACATTGTCGATACACACGTCGATCACCTTCAAGATGTCGTGACAAATTTCGAGATTGAGTTGGATGCCGTGGAATTCGAATTGGATAGAGGTATGGTTTACTAAGGACTCACTGTAATATTCATATTTTGCTTATTTGACTATCTCAGCGTATAGCAAGCAACTTTGTCCTGGTTTATTTTATATATCTTACTTAGTTTGTCATTATTTTTTTATACCTGTTTATTTGACTAGATAGGGAAAAAAGGTGAACCCCGAGAGAGAGTCGCTTTATTTTCAGTTGTTTCCAGTTAAAAAAGATATATATCGTTTGGCCATTAATCGGTTACTAAAACAATCTGATTTCACACAATACTAGTAGGACCATTATAGGGTAAGACCTCACCCTCACTTACGGTTAACATCACCAATCTTCATGTTAAGCATTTTACCTCGGCATGTTTGACTTGGTGCAGATGTTGATTACTTGATTCTTCCCGAAATTCTCAAACTACGTCTCAAGTCTAGCAGATATTACCTATTCCGATCTCGTATTGGTGTTTTGCCATATTAGGATCCCTTTCATCCTGCTGAGATGGGCACCACAGTTGAAAACTAAGCAATAACATAACATGGTTTTTGATATTTTTAATGTAATTTAGCCTATGAGCTTTCAGAGATTTTACTTGTTTTTTGTTCATGTTTTGTGTAGAAACCTATAGCGCTTGATCTAAGTTAAATTTTTTTGCCGGTTATGCTTATGAAATTCGACGATTCAAATTATTGGCAAGTAAATATGTTTTCACTAATTTCAGAGTAGTAGTTTCTATTACGAAATTGTACAAGCCGAAAACCTCCTCAATTTCCTAGTGTCCTAACTTTCCATTTTTACTGATGCACTCTCTACATGTGACAAATAATGCGAAAGATTGGCGCTGTCAATCTGCTTTGGTTCAGATTGAAGCTATTTTCTTGCATTTATTTTCTCCAATTCCTATGTCTGAAATATTTCTCTTCCAATGCAGGCGGTTTTGCTCTGAAGAAACAAATGCTTGATGATAGAAGATTCCCCAAAATGCATCTTGATTTGCAGCGTCTCCTGCAGGTAGTTTTTACCATTCTTCACGTTTTAACAAACTTATTAATTGTGCGAAAACTGCAAATTTTCTTAAAGCATAGATGAAATCATCGAAACTAGAAGACTTTACAAAGATTACAACAAATCCATATAGTGATATTCAACTTTCTGGAAAGGTAAAGATAAATAATGAAAATATAGATGCTTTTGATCTTGCCAAGCATATTACGTTATGCATCTTCATATTGATTTCTTTTATACATTTTGTTGAGTTGCGATAATCCCATTATTTGTTCACGGATAAATATGATATAAGTTAAAATAAAATTACAGGTAATTGCTCACGGGGAGCAAGTATTTCCTAGAGTGAAGGAGAAGTGTTCTTCAAAATATTGGTTTGCCAATGACGACATTAATGCACTAGAAGAGTTAGTTGGGCGTCTTAGGCGATTGAAAGAGAATGTCGGCTTCATTGTTAATCGTGTTACAGCAATTCAAGCAGGGCTAGATAGTTGGCAGGCGGAGCAAATAAATAGAAAACTATACTATCTCTCGTTCCTTTCCATCATATTTCTTCCATTATCAATCGTTACTGGAGGTTTGAGATCTCTCGACACAAATCTTTTTCATTTTGCATTCTTTAAATCTTAATGCATCTAATATCAGTCATTTCAATCTTTTTTGGTATTCGGTATAGCTTTTGGAATGAACGTGGGAGGAGTTCCTTGGACCGGCCAAAATAACCCGGAATTGAAGGATGGTTTCCGTAATGTACTATTGCTTTGTGTGGCTATGCTACTATTTGTTCTTCTCTGCTTCCTTTTCCCTGCCCTTTACGGTTATGTAATGGCTTGGCGAAGAAGGCGAGCTCTGAGAAGAAGTTTGTCGCTAAATCGGAAATCCTTTCTCAGAAGAACGTTGCCAATTAGCGAAAGAACGGATAAAGGAGGCTACCTAAGGCTGTGAGATTGAATTGGTAAGGCGATAATATTTCTTGGACAAATTATAATGTAATTTGGAGAGTGAAAAAATGTACATTGCAGATGAAATTTTAGGAAGTGACCAATCTTTTGTTGCTTCTCATCTTATTGGATGTTTTGTACACACTTCATTTTTTAATAAATGCACTATTTACTACTCCCTCCGATTCAAAATATAGGTCTTTTCAGAAGTTTGCACACAAATTAATATATTAATTTAAATGATTAAAATAACCCTAATTAATACTCCAAATAACATTAAATCTCTTATCACAATCAACATCTCCAAAAATTGTTCACTTGTAACTATCATTTGCTACATTTAATATTCTTGATTATGTATGATTCCAAGTAGATGCTTAGCTAAGAACATGGAGTTATTAATCACGGTCAATTTTTTTTTAGCTAAGAACATACTCCGAAATGTTTTTTTAGCTAAACTCCATTTTTAGTTCAAATCCATGGAGTTATTAATCATGGCAAAAAAAAATTTAGTTTTGGTGGCAAAATTAAAATTTGAATTTGGCCAAATAATCAAAAAAATATTCATGGAGCTTAAACTAATTTTTTTCTCTCTCAACACGTGTATTTAAAAAAGTACTAACTAAAATTAGATGTACTCCACATTTTTTATCAATGGATTCTAGTAGTAATAATTCTAAATTTGACCTCAATCTTCCACCAACAAGTGAAAGTGAGGAAGTTCTTTTTTATGAGACACACAATCCTAATATAGAACCCCACCGGTAATATAGATGATTCGATTTCGATGATTATCAGATCATCTTCAACACATACGTTATTAATCGATTTAAATGTGAATCCAAGCCAAGAGTTAGAAGCCCCTTCACTAGAATTAGATATTGATGACTTGCTTCAAGAAAATCAAGAATCAGGTACTTTTTGACATTCGACTAGTTTGTCAACCACCAAAATTTTCGGATTTTTATATTTTGGATCTTAGATTCTTCAGTGCTATTCAAGCATTGCAACATAAGGAGTGTCCAAAGACTGTAGATGAGCTTATTCATGCAGTTGAGAAGTCTTTTGATGAATACCCTACAAAAAAAAAAGTGAATCGTGTTTTTGTAACTTTACAATTGTGCATGAGGGAGGCTATGAAAGTTGGAGGATCAAATAACTACAAGATCCCACATATGAACAAAGCTGCATTGAAAAGAGATGGTTTACTTCCTACATAAATTACTTGTGATTCTGTTCTAGTTCAAAATGTTATGGCAATGTTAGAAGTTAATTGAAAATAATGCTTTGCAAATAGCCAACAAGAAAACTCTTCAATTGTGGTTATATGCTTGAGCACCTTCTTTAGAATATAGACAAATGTCCTTTCTGCTAGATATTGATTACAAATAAATGCATGCAATGAGTTGTTTTTTGTCTTAACAGGTTTTTAAATGATTGGTGAATCACAATTCTAACTTGAATGTTTCAACTTAATTCATCATAATCTAAAGATAAAAATAAAATTTTATAGTAGCAATCTAAAAAAACTTGGGCAAAAAGAAGTTTCAGCATCGTCACTATTTCTTCTTAAATCTCTTTATCAGGATGAAGTTTTCCTCATCATGGTAAAGTTTGTTCAAATCGAATCCACGATCGACATCTAACTTCACGCCGTTGCTTGATGGACCGGCATCTAACTTCATGTCATTGCTTGGTGGAAGGTTCAAATAAAACAATGTTTCGAACATTCTTCGACTTGCTTTATTTCTTCATCAACGGATATCACATTATTTGGAGTCGATTGAAGAGACTCTTTGTTGTCCATGATTTTGAAATAGTGATTTATGTCTCTTTTGCCACATATATAAATGAATAATCTTGATACTTGATAATGGAGGTACAAGTCTCAATAACAAAGACTTGATAATGGAGTACTTGGGAATTTACACATTAAATAATGTAGGATTAAATGGTATAAGGGTAAATTAGTCCACAAATGCACAACTTTTGTAAAAAGACTTATATTATGCAACAAAAAATAATGCATAAAAAGACCTATATTGTTAATCGAAGGGAGTATGTTTTTGGGTAAAAATAAATGAAAGTAAGTGCACAAGGCTCCGCATGTCTCGATGTACGCATCCATGCATTTATTTTTTCATAAAGAGTTGTTTTCGGGATTCGAGCATGTGACCTAGTGGATATCAAACAAACGCTTGACAATCGCGTCAAATCCTGCCTTCCCCCAGACCCTATTAATTTATGAAATTAGCAAGTAATTCATTTGAAATAACAAACCTGCTTATAATTATTTGACAAGTATTTTGAACCGTGGGAGTAATAGTACTTGATGAAGATGTAATAATGACTATTTTTTGGAAATTTGGAATGACAAAATTTAATTTTGTTTAGGAAAATTGTAATATGGTTGTGGTACAGAACTGACCACATCACTATATATTGGGGAGAGAGACAATTTTGAGATGATATGGCCAGTTCTGGACCGCAAGGTCCAATGGAGATGGTCCATATCAGAATTATCTTTTTGTTTAGAACATGTGCACAATTACATAAATATTAAACCCACTTCAAAAGTATTATTGCAAACAAGTGGGGGAGCCAAGACGGAAGTCTCACTTCCGTTCTCAACTGACAGAGAGTTTTTTACCTAAAACACTTACTTTTTTTTTTGTTACAATTTTTTGAGTTGGTATTTTTTATAACATAAAAAATCACTACAATAGAATATTTACCAAAATTTGTGTACAACATTACTATGGCAAAACCAACTTTATTAATAAAAAACGAAAAACGTAAAAATCGAAAAAATAGTATATAAAACAAATCGTATGTAACAATAATTAAAAACAAAAAGCAAAAGAAAATAAAATTCTATCTACTGCCCCGATGGAGTGTATCTAACTGTTGGATTCGGGTTCCTCCGTAGATAGTATGTGTGTCCGTCCCTGGTTCGCACGACACTACAATGCTCCATCTCGATGAATTCAAAGCCTTTGGGGGTCGATACGTATCGACTCCTCAAGTGAATGAGTCTGGTCCAAGCCGAGTCTGAGGTTGAACAAGGGCGCCCCACCAGCCAGGGGCAAAGACAAGGGGCGGGGAGGCCGGCGTCCCCCCAAGATTTTTAAAAATACTACTATTTATCGAAATTTTATCAGTTTCGCCCTCCCAAGAATTTTTTTTGCCTTTTTTTTGCCCCCTCAAGATTTGTTTTGCCATTTTTATCACTCGAGCTCTATAGTTCTACATACTGTTGTAGTTTCGGCCTCCCCCCCAAACACCAAATTCCTGGCTTCGTCCTTGCCACCAAGCATAGATATTCGGCTGTCCCGATGAAGAGGGCCCCGCTCCAGGATGCCCCCCGTCTGAATACCTGAGGAATAAGTGTCGAAGCTCGCAAATTGGTATTGGTATGCGGTGGGCACATCAGCCTGAGACAGGAACTGAGTCTGAGGCTGAGTCGGATCTTCCTCATGTGGTTGAGAAGTTCCCGGTACATCGCCACGTTGCCGAATGCGCTGCGCTGTGAGTACCCTGCCTCCCAACTGCAGCCGTACCTGCAACATGCTCCATCGGTTGTGTGACCGGTTGCAGTACTGCAACCTCTACTACATCGGCAGCGAGCGATTTGCATGCAACTGTCTTCCCAGCCGCTACGAATGCTTCTTTAATGGTTTTGGCAGCCCAGGTGATGAGATCCTTGTACTGGCGGTTAGTTCGAGTGACAAGCTTCTCGAATTCTTCCAACATCACCATATTAGACTCCTCTTGTAACATTGATATTAAAATTAGTATATTTAAAATAAAAAGATTAATGTTGACAACGAAATGGATAAAACTTACAAAAATAGTCTCAGATGGAGTGATGGGTTGAATGCACATCGGGAGTGGCCTGGGATCCCTATTTTGTGGGTTAGTCATAAGGTCAATGCTAATGAGATTGTATCAATCCATGTACTCGCGGGTTGGTGCAACAACATTACCGAGAGCGGGAGCATCGTTCGCCAGTGCATCGACGCAGTTGTCCCACAAATCTATGTATATGCGGTGGTTGTCTTCCCAATTCCGTTTCGGACCCGCCTTGCATGTGTGGAGGTCAACACCCTCAGTAGTACCCTTCGCCACCGCCGAGATTGGTACCCACTGTTGGAAGCCAAATTGCCTTGTAACCCTGTCAGGCGGGTGGTACTCAACCATCTCGAAGCAAATGAGTGGCGTACGGGCTCGACAGGTAATCAGGAATCCTGCATCCCGAGCCGCTCTCTCGTTAATTACCCAATCAGGGTACGGTCACCACATAAACTGCAAAAATAAATTCAAGTTAATGTAAAATAATTTATTTAATTTAAATAAAAAAATACGATATTATCAAAATTAACTTACCACTTCTGCGTCCGTCAGCATACCTAGCTGATCACGAAACACCGCCATTTGCGATTTCGGCGCGTTGTGGAAAGTCATACCCGCATTCTACCGTTCCCCGTATGCTCTACCATCAGCGGGAATATCATCTAGCCTCGGGCCTCGGTTCACCGGTTGGAGACATGAAATTCGCTCACACGCCCATATCTAGTAAAAACAAACAACATCGATTATTAAATATTCGAATTACATATTAAACATAAAAATGTACAAAATTTATACAAACCCGAGGAAGCAAAGAACAACCGGCCATGTCCTTGAAAACAGCCATGCATGAGATGCATATCTGCCAGTACAAATGTGCAAGGACACCGCTAGCCCAAGAAGTCTGGTCATGCTCGAGATACCACTGATGGTGAGTAGATAACGCATGTTCCCCCGGGACCCCGACTTATTGGGAAAAAGAAAAGTCGACATCAAGAGGAAAATCAAAGCCCTATGCTGAAAAGTCGGCAGCAGGGGAGGGGAGTATTTTGCCTTAGGGATTTTTGGGGGTTTTTTGGATCGCGTGAAGGGAGAAGAAGAGAGACTGATAGGTTTTAATTCGGCAAGTTGAGAACGGAAATGGGACTTCCGTACAGAAGTCCCACTTCCGTCATCGGCTAACGTGGTAAGGAGCGTCTGGGGAACGACACGTCAACTCAGGACGGAAGTGGGACTTCCGTCATGTACAAAAATGTTTATCCCACTTTTTTTACTGCCATGTTAGTGTAATGTAAAGCCAAAATATAAGATATTTTGTTAATTAAAATATAAATATTACAATTTTTATATATAAATATAAAATATTAATATTAATATTATAATAACAAAATATTACTGCTTACTTTATTAAATTTCACATCATATTCTAAACTGCATACTTAGTATATTAAACAATTAAAAGAGTATAACAAAGTTTCCTTTCCCTCATTTATATTTATATATTTGTATTTATTTGTTGTGGAAGCCAATTCCAATTCTTCTGATTCCTCTCTCCATATATATATATAAACCTTAAACCCTAGAAAAACCCCCCTAAACCAGAACCAACGAAAGCTCTCCATATCTTTCAATGGCGACCACCTTCATTCTCAGATCTATTCGCCGCCGGGATGTTGCTTCCGGTTCGCTTTCTTCTTTTAAAACTGTAAGTCTCTCTTTTACCTTCTCCTCCGATCAAATCATTAATTTCTCCCTTTTTGTTGTTTAATTGGCCTTTCTTTTTTTTTGTTGTTTTGATACATAATTTTGAGATAGTTTTAAGAAAAAAATTTTGGTACTGTGTGGAAGATTAGTTGAATTATGCTTTTTAGATAGCAGCAAGTTGTGTTCTGATTTTTTTTATGGTGAAGTTAAGCTTTCAGCTAATTTTATTTGTGGTGATGGTGTAGCTTAGCATGTTATGGCTTTTAAAGTTCATTAATTTTGAATTATCAAGAGTAGATATTCTATTGTTAATTTGTTCTTCTTTAAGAATAAGACATTGGTCTTGTATAAACTTGTCCTATCAATATTTTGATTCTTTGTCAAACTACGCCTTTGCTATTTCGTGTGTCAATCTATGTTATTGAAAATTGTCTTAGAATCAGATCTTACGTTTTCTTCTGTCCCTGAAATATATTTTTATTGTTTCCATTCCTTGAAATCAAATATTACATTATTTCGCTGTTTGCAGTTGGCGGGAAACACCAAGCCGTCTTGGAGTCTAGGTTCCAAATGGGCTGGTCTGGCTAGACCGTTCTGGTAATTTCTTATTTTGTGACACATGTCTTCATTTGTGTTTTAATCGACTGATCTGAGTAATATTAGTTTATGTTTTGCTCGTAGTTTGTTGGTTATCATTGATATTTGTTTTATCTTCACTTCTTAGGCTATATACTCTTGTTTTATGATATTTGCTATGTGTATTGTTTGGTTGTGTTGGCTTATAATCAGCCTAATTAGTTTTTTCCTTTTATCTCTACAATCTTACCGTGCAGTTCAAAACCAATTGGAAATGAAGTGATTGGTATTGACCTTGGGACAACCAATTCATGTGTGTCCCTTATGGATGGAAAGGTGATGTTTATGTTCGATGGGATCAGATTTCTGTAGTATGTAACATCATTATGTTAATAAATTAAAATCTTTGCCGTGGTGCAGAATCCTAGGGTGATTGAGAACTCTGAAGGTGCTCGAACCACACCATCAGTTGTTGCCTTTAATAATAAAGGGGAGTTACTCGTTGGTACACCAGCAAAACGTCAGGCAGTCACTAATCCTACCAACACACTCTTTGGAACGAAGCGTTTGATTGGCAGACGGTTTGATGATCCCCAGACACAGAAGGAGATGAAAATGGTCCCGTACAAAATAGTCAGGGCTCCCAATGGTGATGCCTGGGTTGAAGCAAGTGGACAACAATACTCTCCCAGCCAAGTTGGAGCCTTCGTTTTGACTAAGATGAAGGAAACTGCAGAGGCCTACCTGGGCAAAACCGTGAACAAAGCTGTGGTTACAGTCCCAGCTTATTTCAACGATGCTCAAAGGCAGGCAACAAAGGATGCGGGGCGTATTGCAGGTCTTGATGTGCAAAGGATTATTAATGAACCAACTGCCGCGGCACTTTCATATGGTATGAACAACAAAGAGGGTCTTATTGCAGTGTTTGACCTTGGGGGTGGTACTTTTGATATTTCCATATTGGAGATATCAAATGGTGTTTTCGAGGTATGAAGAACCTGTAAGCTTTGAATATTCCTTTTTCTGCCACATGGTGTTATTGTTGATTATTCATTTCCTTGCAGGTGAAAGCAACTAATGGTGATACCTTCTTGGGAGGAGAAGATTTTGACAATGCTTTGCTAGAATTTTTGGTAAGCGAGTTCAAGAAAACTGAAGGTGTTGATTTGTCAAAGGACAGGCTTGCCCTGCAGAGACTTCGGGAGGCTGCTGAGAAAGCTAAAATAGAGCTCTCATCAACTTCTCAGACTGATATTAGCTTGCCATTTATCACTGCTGATTCTTCTGGACCAAAGCATTTGAATATTACTTTGACCAGATCAAAGTTTGAAACCTTGGTGAACCACTTGATTGAGAGAACAAAGCAACCTTGCAATAATTGCTTGAAGGATGCTGGTGTATCCACTAAGGAGGTTGATGAGGTTCTACTTGTTGGAGGAATGACTCGTGTGCCTAGGGTGCAGGAAGTTGTTTCTGCAATTTTTGGCAAGGGTCCAAGCAAAGGTGTAAATCCGGATGAGGCAGTTGCTATGGGAGCTGCTATTCAGGGTGGTATCCTTCGTGGTGACGTGAAAGAGCTGCTCCTCTTGGACGTGACCCCCTTGTCACTCGGTATTGAGACGTTGGGTGGTATATTTACCAGATTGATCAACAGGAACACTACCATTCCCACAAAGAAAAGTCAGGTCAGTTTTTTCTTGTTTTGAAAATGTAATCGGAACTGTGGCAGTGTTAGATTATATTGTTGTAAATCTTTTGTAACATGAAATATTTTATGTTCTCTATGCATTTTTAATGTTTTGTGCACCACTAATGCTCTGGATGCTGAATGAAAGAAGCATGGTGATGTGTACATAAATCAAAATGGTTCTTGGGTCTGCCTTCTCTGATGCCTTTTGGCTTTGATTTGAGGGCATGATTCTATAGCAAACGCGACGGCATAGGGGACCATTGTTACATGTGTATTATATGAGCAACCACTTTGTGCACTTGTTGCCAAAGGTTAGGTTAGTCTCCAATACATCTGTTTCAGTGGTATCCTGGGATCAGCCCACTTTGTTTGACAAAGGTTAGGTCTGTATCCCGTCCATCCCCGCCCATACCCCCAATTATTGGGGACTTAATGGGTTATGCTATTGTTGTTTGTTATGCATTTTTAATGTGTTGTCTTCTGAATAAGATTTTTGGTTCTGGCATTGCAGGTCTTCTCAACAGCTGCTGATAACCAAACTCAAGTTGGTATTAAAGTATTACAAGGTGAACGTGAGATGGCTTCTGACAATAAGACTTTGGGAGAGTTTGATCTGGTGGGCATCCCTCCTGCACCGAGGGGTATGCCTCAGATAGAAGTCACATTTGATATTGATGCCAATGGTATGGTCACTGTTTCTGCTAAGGACAAGGCTACCAACAAAGAACAGCAGATCACCATTCGTTCATCTGGAGGTTTATCTGAGGATGAAATCGAGAAGATGGTTAAGGAATCCGAGTTACACGCAGAGAAGGACAAACAAAGAAAGGAACTCATCGATCTCAGAAACAATGCAGACACCACCATCTACAGCATCGAGAAGAGCGTAAACGAGTACAGGGAGAAAGTACCAGCTGAGGTGGTATCTCAAATTGAGTCCGCTGTTTCAGATTTGAGAAATGCAATGCTGTCAGAGGACATTGACGATATCAAAGCCAAGCTTGAAGCAGCAAACCGCGCTGTCTCGAAGATTGGTGAACATATGTCCGGGGGCTCAAAGGGTGACTCTTCTGGTGGTGATCAGGGTGGTGAGCAGGCTCCTGAAGCAGATTACGAGGAGGTAAAGAAATAGACTGCCAAGAGTATCCGTCTTAAGTTTTTTTTTTTTTTTTTTATTTTATAACGGGATATAAGTCCTTTAAAAGAGTTGTGTATTTAAGTTCGATTTTTGCACTAATCCCAAGACTTCTATTAGTAGATGGTTTAATGGAATTTTTGTAGCAGCGGAGCAGAGCCTGCAATTTCGTTTATTAACTGTAATAAATCTTCAGATATATTTTGCATTTTTTCGTTATCTTCTGGTTGTCGATTTGCCATTTTTCTGAACTGCAGTCTATTGTGCTCGCAAGTTTGCTCATCTTGAGGTATGTTGATTTTGAATGTGTTACTATGATATGAATTACGGTTGGGGTTTTTCCACATTTGATGCAAAACTGGGATTTTGCCGTTATGCTATATATTTATGTATCTCTTTAGATGTTTGAGATCCCTGCTACAATGCAGAACAAGTGTTTCGTACGAAACACGTGTCAGCCGCCAGATAAAAAAAAAAAATCAATGTAACATTTCTACATTTGCCCATACTCAATCTTGTGGATTTAATAGCATGTATTGTTTCAATACATGGTAAAATTCACCTCTCACATTTCTTATACAACTAACTTTGTAAAGTTCATTGCTTAGTGAAAAATATTCAAGGTAACTAAATGTATGCAAGTGATTGATTCATAGAGAATCTCTAAAATTTAAGAATTAGATTTTATAAGATTTCAGATGATTTTAATTGTCATATATATGGTTCGCTTTATTCAACTTAATTCATGTTTTTAGTGAACGAGCTATAGCTATTTTTTTAGATTGGGACATTTAAAATGGAATGAGAGTGAGAAAATATTACATAGTCATAAACAATTTATACTTTCTCTTTATGTTATCAAACTTTTATTTAAACTCTATATACACACAAATAATTTTCGAGCTGTTGTTTCTATCAAATTAACAGCAAGGCATAGTTTCCAACTATTGAATGGCGACAATTATGAATTTTTAATATGGGAAGAAGGACATGAAGTGACGAATTTGCTCTTGACTCCGTACACATGAGTAAAACACATCATTAAGTAACTGAAAACCACGGTCTATTTTTTAATTTGACAGAAACAACTATTCGAAAATTATTTGTTTACCCAACGAACTTAAATGATTGCTTTTGGGGTGCTAAAGATACTAAATTGACATTAAATATTTCACTATTTCGAGTTACGGCCGAAAATATTTATTTTTTCGATATTTATCCATCAAAAAATTAAAGTCAGCGGCGAAAATTCCGTCAATTTTTACTAAGTCAGCCCTCACGTGATGGGTATTTTGGTCCTGAAATCCAAAAATCCGGACACCCCTGCTCTTCTTCCTTCTTCCCCACACACCACCCTTCCACCACCAATTCAATCCCGCAGCACCCTTCCACCACCAATTCCACCCATCACCCCTGCCTTTTGGAATTGAACCCTTGTTTATTTTGTTCATCAATGGCTGCATTTGTATGAATTTCAGGTGGGTTTAATTGGGGAAAAATTTCCATGGGAAACTGGGTTTTTACTAGATGGCCATTTTATGGAGAGAATTGAATTGCTTGGTGTTTGGTTTCTTTTGGAGTTTGTTGAGAAGAATTACGAACCAATTCTAAGATAAAGAAGATATGGAAATGGTGTCCCCTGAATTTGGAGTTTGGTGTCCCCTGAATTTTCAGCGTGGACCGGCTTTCATCTTTCCTCTAGGCCAGCAGCCAGCAGTTGTAACTGCGGTGGCTCCTTCGGGGTGGTGATGCGGTGTCGTAGATTAATAGAGTTGAATTTTGTCCTGTTTGAGATTGATGTTCTTGGGGAAAAAATAGTGTTTTTTGATGGGGATTTGTAGCAATCTTCATTTTTGGCCGAAGAAGATGGAGCTGCGGGCGGTGGGGATTAGTCAAAAATTTTGGGACCAAAATACCCCTCACGTGGCCGGCACGTGAGGGAAGACTTAGTGAAAATTGACGGAATTGTCATCGGAATCCAAATACAGCGACCCTTAAATTTTTTATGGCTAAATGTCAAAGAAATAAATATTTTCGATCGTAATCGAAATAGTGAAATATTTGATGATCATTTAAGACTCTTTTGACGCCCAAGGCGATCGCTCCCGAGGGAAGAGCGGAGAGTACTTTGCAGATAGGGAGATTGTAGCACGCCCCTATGCCCCGGGAGAATTATAGCTTCATGAGGAGGAGAAATATTATTTCGCTCTATCGAGGAGAAGGTGTCGAACTTGGGACCTTCAGGGTCCCCAGCTCAGAAAGGCTACTGCACTTAGCCAAACCCCTTGTTGACCTTTAGTACCTTTAGTCCTTGTTTTTTTATTTTTTTATTTTTGTCGAGGAGAGAGAGAGACAAATAGGCCTATATTATGGCGGGCCAATATTTAAAGTGTTAGGGAAATTATTAAGTAGCTCTTCTTCTAATAGCCCTAAACTCGGGCGCCGCGTTGGAATTCCACCACCATCTCCAAACCTAACCACCACCTCCTTCATACTTCTCCTCCACCACCACTTTTCCAACCGGACTTCTATCTTCTCCTCCGTCGTTTTCACCTACAGCAAAAAGCTTTGTAATTTGATAATTTATCTAAGGTAGAAAATATATAATCATTACTACTACTGTTTCCTCAGCAGCTGAACCTGGATTTATATGTGAATTACTCGTTCAATTCTATGTAGTATGTTTATTTTCCATTTTATTTATTTTACTCGAACTGTTTCATTAGTCTCCTGTTAATCATTGTTTTTCCCCCCTGAATTATTATAAGATGTTTTAGGAACTGATAAAAATAGAGACTTTTTCATTGTGAGTGGACTAATTATTGGGGGGGAAAAAATGAAACTGAATTAGTTTTTTGGATCAATGTGGTTAACTGAATTGAACACTGGAAATAGTTTTTCATTTTCTGTTCTGTAAATTGCTTTTTTAATTCAGAAAAGGATGGACAAAAAAAGTGTTAAGGAAATTAAGAAGTAGTGCAACTAAGGTAGTCTGAAGTTTGAAGTATTTTTCAGTACTACCTACATTCCTTACTACCTACATACCTTAATAAATATTAAGCCGTTTAGGAAAATATCAATATTATTATCTTAAATACGACTTGTATAACACTAATTCTATTTAACAGATTAATATTGATATTTTCACTAATAAATCACCTTCTTTTTGCTTCCTTAATTTTCGCTACATGTCCTAAACAATTTATATTATGGAATGGAGGGAGTAGTAATAAAACATCTGTGTGTGGTGTACTATTCGCAGGGCAATTTTAGGTTTGATAGTTTGTAAGTGCTTTAGTTGATGGTTTTGATTGTTCTATACAGCAGGGCATAAATGGGGAGTAAGAAAAGAGGGTCCAGTTCTGTAGAACATGAAGAAGTTGGTGAGAAACAAGTGAATCCTAGCACTGATGATAAGCTTATGGGAGAACGTTCTAAGAAAAAATTGAAAAAGGAGAAAAATGGAAAAGAGGCGGAAACAGAGATAGAAAATGATTTTAATAAGACGAACTCTGCAGCACAACCAATGGAGAGAAAAAAGCAAAGGAAAGCGCTTGACAAAGAGAGACACAGGGCTGATGCAGAGGATGATAAGCCAAAACAAATGGATGTGGAGTCGAAAGAAACGGACACGATAATTAAGGTGGAACTGTCATCTGCAAGTACTAATAGCACTTTGCCTGAATTTCACATTGGAGTATTCAAAGACCTAGCTTCTGCTGATGCAAGTGTCAGAGAATCTGCTGCAGAGGTATTAGTAATGGAGCTTCAAGAAGTTCAGAGAGCATATGATAACCTTGAGAACAAGGAAGTGGTGGAGGGTTCCTCGAAACTTGAAGCTGAGAAAGACGATGGATTGAACAACTGTGCACCGTCTGTGAGATATGCTGTCCGTAGGCTTATTCGTGGTGTCTCTTCATCAAGAGAGGTGCGATATTTTCAATTCGTTTGCATATCTTGTTATCAACTCAACTTTACGCTATTTAGGAATTGAGATACCCACCCCCCTTCCCAATCAATCGGCATAATCATTGCAATGTGTATGTGTAGATATTATTGTTTTTTATTAGGTTGCCCTTCCTGCCATTTATATACATATATCTATCATGGACACTGTTACAGTGCGAGCCCCAGGCTCTTGGTTGGTTCAGTTAGAGTTTGGGAAGTTGTCTTGCAGCGAGATTGCACAACAACCCACATGTTTGTGCATCTTGTATAATATTGTCATTACTTTCAGTACTTACACATCATGATGTTACAATATTACTTCAAGTTTAGCTTGAATGTGCTCAAATCAATATACTTACACCCTTGCGTGATTTTCATTGGGCAGTGTGCAAGACAAGGTTTTGCATTAGGTTTGACTCTTTTAGTAGGTGCAGTGCCAAACATCCAAGTTGATTCATTGTTGAAGCTAATTCTTAATTTGTTGGAGATCACTTCTTCAATGAAGGGTCAGGTAGGTTAATGAGTCTTCATTTTGTTATCTTGATCTTGTTTCTTTTTTGACTTGTGTTGTAACCTGGTAATAAAGGAAGCAAGAGACTGTCTTCTGGGTCGGTTGTTTGCTTATGGAGCTCTTGCAAGATCAGGAAGGCTAACCAAAGATTGGGACCCAAACATGAATTCTCTAGACATCAAGGAATTTACTAGTGCTCTTATCTCCCTCGCATCCAAGAAGCGTTACTTACAAGAACCTGCTGTCTCTATTATTTTGGAATTGGTTGATAAGGTACTTTATTCCGTAACAAGCTGCAGAATTACTGTTTTCATGCTCTCAGAAAAGAAGACCCGTCCTTGTAAAGTATAGGAAGTGAATATTGTGTGTTAACCATATATTTAGACCTGTTCCTATTTAGGTCTAAAATTTTCATGTGAACTTAACTGCCTTAGGTTGCTTCCAGGATGGACCAAGTAAATTGTTCTCTTGGTTGAAGACCTTGATGGATCTGACATGAATTGATACAACTTAGAGACATTCTTACAGTTCTGTTGAAATATAATATTTTAATTCTTTTTATAGTAAAATAATATTTTGATTTCATTCTGCTTATAAAATTCAATGATTGTTTCGTTAGATGAGAAAAAGTAATGCAAAATATGGCTGTATTATTGTTCAGGGCGGTTCTAAGGTGTTGCTAAATCGGTTCTAAGGTGTTCACACTTTGTTCATTGTACAGAATGTACTATAAATCTCATTTTTTCCAAATACCTCTGCAATTATCCTCTTTCAACTTTCTTATTACTTTCTTTTCTCTTTGTTTCTCCAGTTGCATCTCCGAGTGATTTGTTGGGCTCATTTACTGTCCATCTAACTATACTCTTTTGATCTTTATTATACATTTTAGTTACCTGCCAAGATCCTGATAGATCAAGTTCTTGAAGCTCCAGGAGTTCAAGAGTGGTTCGAGAGTGCAACTGAAATTGGAAATCCTGATGCATTACTTCTAGCACTAAAAATGCGAGACAAGATTGGCATTGATCATAAAGCGTTTAGCAAGCTTTTGCCTTCTGACTATAGTCCAAGCAAGCTCTTTGCTAGTGACCATCTCTCCTCTCTTGCTAATTGCTTAAAGGTGATTTTGAATTTTGTTTCTGTGAGGTTGAAAGGTGATTTTGATTAGTGTTACTTTCTGCATATAACTTTTTGATTTGAGAACTATTATGATATATTTTAAACTTTAATCATCAAATGGGATTTTGTAGGAATCCACATTCTGTCAGCCTCGTGTTCATAGTGTCTGGCCTAATTTGATAAGTGTTCTCTTACCTGATATGGTTTCACAAGATGTGGATTCAGCTTCAAGCTTACAGGCAATCAAGAAGCATAAAAAGAGTCGCAAGGGTAGCTCACTTGAAGAAGATATTCAGAAGAATCTTTGTTCGTTTTGTGATACTATCATTGAAGGCGCACTTCTAACATCTTCTCATGACCGAAAACACTTGGCTTTTGATATTCTACGGCTGCTTTTCCCAAAGCTTCCTGCTTCATTTATTGAAGTAGCATTGTCTTACAAACTCATCCAGTGCCTTATGGATATACTCTCTACAAAAGATTCTTGGCTTTACAAAGTGGGACTGTATTTTCTAAAGGAACTATTGGAGTGGGTAAAGAATGACGATGTCAGAAGAGTTGCAGTCATTGTGGCCTTACAGAAGCATAGCGGTGGGAAATTTGACTGCATTACTAGAACCAAGACAGTGAAGAATTTGATGGCAGAGTTCAAGACTGAATCTGGTTGTACGTGGTTTATCCAGAGCTTAATAAGCATGTTTCTGGACGAAGGTCAGGCATCAGATGAACCTTCAGATCAGAGTCAAACAACAGATGACAACTCAGAGATGGGTTCCATAGAGGATAAGGATTCTGTTGGACCAGCAAGCCCTACTGACTTTTTGAAAAGTTGGGTTATAGATTCTCTTCAGTGCGTTTTGAAGCACTCAAAACTAGATCCAGAAGCTCGGTACCGAGTTCAAAAAGAAATCTTGAAGTTTCTTGCTGTTCAAGGCCTTTTCTGTTCTTCTATTGGGACTGAAGTAACTTCCTTTGAACTAGAGGAAAAGTTTAGGTGGCCAAAGTCAACTATTTCTAGTGCTCTTTGCAGGACGTGCATTGAGCAGCTCGAATTCTTGCTTGCAAATGCTCAAAAGGGTGAGGGACTTCGTGCAGTGCCAAGTGGCCTTGACTCGAATGATCTTGGATCTTATTTTATCCGGTTCCTTGGTACTTTGGGCAACATTCCTTCAGTTTCCCTGTTTAGAGTTTTGAGCGATGATGATGAAAAAGCATTCAAGAAATTACAGGCTATGGAAGCTCATCTTTCAAGAGAGGTATTCCTTTTACTTTCTATAACACATGACTAAAAAAAATTTTGAGCACCAAAATATCTCTTTATTACTCGTTTCCCTTCACCCTCGTGGTGCCAGAATTATTAGTTCGTGTTTGCTCACTGGCTCTTCGTTACTTTCTCACCATGAGAAAACTCTATTTCTTTTTTCGTATTGCTTATATGGTTATGTATATGTATATTTCTTACTTTTGTTACTTCTGTTCCTTGGACCACTTATTTGCCCTTCAGGGTGGTGTTATTAGGTGGCAAAGTGGCTGTTTGTCACCTTGTTTGATCCACTCTCCTCATAGTTTTAATATGAATGTCTGTGCCAGTTTCTTGCTTTTTGTTTCTTATGGCTCCCCATTTTGTTCTGTGGTTTTGAAGCCTGATTGTAATGTTCTATTCGTCTGAATTTGTCCAAATGGTTGCAGGAAAGGAACTGTGGAGTGAGCATGGATGCTAACAAATTGCATGCTCTGAGGTACTTGCTTATCCAATTGTTGCTTCAGATACTGCTTCGACCAGGAGAGTTCTCTGAAGCTGCAACTGAACTTATTATATGCTGTAAGAGAGCTTTTGGCCCTTCTGATCTCCTCGACTCTGGAGAAGATGAGCCTAGCGGGGACGACACACCTGACACTATGGATGTACTTGTGGATACTATGCTGTCACTGCTGCCACAGTCATCCGCTCCTCTGCGCTCTGCAATCGAGCAGGTGAGTGGCAAAAATAGAAAATTTGCTCTCTTACCTGTGGTATTCTCATTTTCCCCGCAATATCTTGATGAGCCGTAGGTTACTGTTCACTGATATTATTCTTAAGGTTGATAGGCTGATAATTGAGCTGCATTTGTCAGGAAATTTGTTCGACTTCTATACACAAAAAGAGAAGTCCTTTGTGTGGCATAGGAATTGGAACAGGATTATCATCATGCATGTTAGAATTTTAGGTTAACCATTCCACTGTGTCTGAGTTTGTTTTAATAAAAGCATCATGTACTTTATATTAAGTTTCAAGTTATTTGTGCTCTCTGACAAAACTAATTTTTTTGTTTATCTCGTGTCTTTAGGTTTTTAAGTGTTTCTGTAGTGATATTACAGAGGATGGATTACTTCGAATGTTACGGGTCATAAAGAAAGATCTGAAGCCAGCTAGGCATCACGAAGCTGGAACTGATGATGAAGATGATGACGAGGATGACTTTCTTGGAATTGAGGAGGCAGAGGAATCAGATGAAGGTGAGACAGGTGAAACAGCTGAGAGTGACGAGCAAACAGAGATCGTAAGCACAGAACTTCCTGAAGCTTCCGGCGACGATGATGATGATGGTTCTGACATGGATGATGATGCGATGTTCAGAATGGACACTTATCTTACACGAATTTTTAAGGAACGAAAAAACCAAGCTGGTGGCGAAACTGCACAATCGCAGCTTGTACTTTTTAAACTTCGTGTTCTCTCATTGTTGGAGATCTACCTCCATGAGAATCCAGGCAAGTTTCCAGTTTCCAAGTTAACTTTGTCCATGACGCTTATGCCCTGGGCACTGACACTCTCGTGCAATGTTTTTAACATATCTTTTGTAAGCGTAATATGACTGATTTATTATAACACAAATAACTTAAACTAAATATGATTGATTTGATTGACTTTATGGTACTTGATCCATGTGAGTCCGTCCGCATAACTTTGTCATTGATTATTCCAACTGCCTCCATGTGCAGGTAAGCCCCAGGTGTTGAAAGTGTTATCAAACCTCGCTCAAGCACTTGTAAACCCGCATACTACAGAAGGAAGTGAACAGCTTAGTCAGCGTATCTGGGGAATTTTGCAAAAGAAAATATTTAAAGCAAAGGATTTTCCCAAGGGCGAATCTTTGCAGATATCTATACTTGAGGCTCTTTTAGAAAAGAACTTAAAGTTAGTAGCAAAACCATTCAAGAAAAAGAAAACCGCCTCTAATACATCAAGCAAGAAGCAGTCAGCATGGAACCGACACAAGATGATAACTTCACTTGCTCAAAATTCAACCTATTGGGTACTGAAAGTCATTGATGCAAGGAACTTTTCTCACTCTGAACTGCAGAAGGTTTTTGATATCTTTGAGGAAGTTTTGGTATCTTATTTCGATAGCAAAAAGTCCCAAATTAAACCTGAATTCCTCAAGGAAATATTTAGAAGACGGCCATGGATTGGTAATAACTTATTGGGGTCTCTATTGGAGAAATGTGGTAGTGCTAAGTTGCAGTATCGTCAAATAGAAGCTCTAGATCTGATTAGTGAAGTTTTGAAATCAATTGGTGCCTCTCAAGCTGATAAAGATGGATTGGCTTTGAAGATGTTAAAGAGCCATCTTAAGCCATTACGCCAGTTGATTCAGAAGTTGGTACTGAATATGCCAGAAAAGCCGTCAAGGCGAGCAGATGTACGCAAATTCTGTACCAAGGTGTTTCAGATGTTAACGACCCATAACTTGACTTCATCATTTCTTAAAGAGTTGGAACCCGATGCAAGAGCTGCTTGTGAAACTGAGCTTGGTGATACATTTCTTGCTTTGGAGAAGAAGCAACGGTAGTTTCTGCTGGAAAGGTGCGTCTTCATCACTATTGTAAACACGAGAGATGTCGATTCCAATAGTTGCTCATGAATTAAATAACCTTTGCTAGTTGATTGATCTAATTTACTATATATTAGAGATATGGTCATTCTGTTCCTCAAGTCATAAGACCATAACCATTCAATTTTGAGGTAGTTTTTGTATCTTTTTCCCAACTTGAAATTTGTTCTTGATTTTTTCACCTCCAAGTGCTATTCTTAATCATTATTAAGTTCCTTCCATTATGCATTTTTTTGGTTTTAGGGCCTACCAATCTGTGTTGCCTCAGTCCCTATCTACCTTGGCTTAGCTGCTCACATGTTTGCATACATTATTCATTTAGTCCTTGCATAGTTTGGTAGAAAATCCAGAATGAAGCACATAGCTATCAGAATAGCCCCCACGTTATGGAATGCCAGTTCTATCTAACGTGGTCCAGGATAGTTTGGTCTAAAAGATTTGGTCCATATTATCGAACAACTGCCTATACATGCCCGATCTCTTTCCCCTTCTCTCTCTGGTTTGGCCTTATGTTCTCAGTTTCTCTAGTAAGTTATAGAATTGGCAGAAGCAAGCCAGTTCTAGAAAGTTATAGTAATGGGAAATCTGGAGTGACATATTCGTGAAAACTAATAAACCTACCAAGGGCCAATGGCTACCCGGTTTATTAGTGTAGCCAAAAATAAGACAACGAGAGCGCCACTTTCGGAAAGTTGTCTTTTCTTGAACGTTACCTTAGGTTGGAGAGAAGCATTAGGAAACTTGGTTCAAGAAAAGATCAATGATTTCCTCCTCGTCAACATATTTATTTTCAATAGTGAATTCTAATTTATTTTTTGAAGTGAAGATGCAAATTGAAAGTTTTTTTTTTTTTGCTAAATTATGCAAATTGAAAGTTGAATCACTGCAAACTGGTGCTCATCACAACTTCCCTCTCGATCATGCGTATAGCTTCAAAATTCAAATGTTTCAGTGCCTCCTTTAGACATGGAGAAAGCTAAGAGGCAGCAACTGTAGCAATACAATTAATAATAAAAATGTTGTTTAATTTTGTTATACTAGATTATTAATACTATCATTTCAGTTGTGTAATAATTTTGCTTGCCTCTCTCAAATTTGACCAGTTTCAAAATCGAAAAGTTTGTAGTCGTCCCCACATCTAAGGCAAAGCAGAGAAACACTTGCTGTCTCTTTCTGTCCATTTCTTCCATCCAAAAGCAGTGTTTAGGAACCAAGTCTTGTCGCCAGGCCACGAAATTGACATGTTTTTGGGGTCGGTTTCTATCTGCCATTTCCTTTTTCTTTTAAAAATGCTTGTTTAGATATGAATAGAGGTAAAGAGCAAACTCATATAAAACAGTTAATTTTACAATTACTCGGAAGAATTCTCTCCTTCTTGCTCATCAAAATCACCCCATAGTGGGCCGGGGAAGCAAATTTGTAGCCAATGAGGTAAAAATGTGCTTCGTTCATCCATTGTTCTTGTTGCTTGTTGCCAAGTACAGCAGTTTGGACTAGTAAATTGGGGACAAGACTAATATCAATAAGCTAGTAGAACTGTACAAGGGTGTTCTCCACTATCTACACGTCAATTTTCATGTTCTAACTTATAATATAACTAGTGGTGGGGTGGGCCAAAACCAAACCTTAATCGCCATATCTCATCCAATTCTGCTCAAGCCCGCCCTTGTGGAAACTCCACTCATCACACAGCTGCAACCACACAAATAGAAATTTTCACAACCTGCAAGTTGTTGTTTTGGAGGTTCAGAAAACACTCCACAATTGAAAGAAAAAAGACACAAACGCCTAAATTGAAGATCGCTTTATACCTCATCAAAGCACAACAAGATTTTGGAGGAAACACGCAAGGCAAGGCAATTCCGAATCATCTGATTTCCAGACTGGGGAAGGGGATCAAGATTGAGCCTCATCTGCGTCGGACTCGCTCCCAGACGAACTACCAGAATCAGAATCTGTACGAGATATCTCAGACGCATAAGCATACAAATTATTCTGTTTTTCATCCAATGTCAATTCCTCAAACCACAAAGTAGTAAGGCAGGAATCATTACCACTGGAGGAGGAAGAATCACTACTTGAGCTACCCGAACTGCTGGAACTACTACTAGCAGCAGCATTTCCATTATGCTCTTGGGGGGCGGCAACAACTTCATCCTTCTCAATCTCCACTGGGGGGAAGTTTGTATCAGGCATATCATCATCAATGTCGACATCCTCATCCCCACCAGCTTCTCCCTTCCTGGGTTTCTTAACAGAATCGTTTCGTTCGCTTGTAGCACCCTGCAGCAACATTGCAGAGACATCATCAATTAATGACCTAAAAATAGACAAGAAACAATTTTTTATGCAAAAGATTAGTTTTAGCACACATTACCACATTAGCCTCAACAGTTGAGATATTTGGAGCAGCTGTAGTATTACTGTTGTTCATCATCAACGCCTGTCTCTTGGTTTTACTTGCCATTTTTTTCCAATTGGTCACAAACCTATCAAGCTCCCAAAGAGTCTCTGTGTCAAGTGCCTCAATGTCTAGCTCAATCTCATCACCATCTTGAGCCAAATGCTCATTCCTCTTCCTTATAATCTGCACTAATTGAGGCATTTTCTCCTGGGGCAAGCTCTGCAATCCTAGCCCAAGCTTATGCTTTTCTTCCATGCTCATCTCTCTCTTAATTGGATCCTTGGCCCTTGGCTTAGGCTGCTTTGGTAAAGAAGCCTTAGGGCACCATCTGCTGGGACTGGGACTGAGACCCTTGCGGTTTCACAGGTGGTGCACTCATCGGGGATGGAGTAGGCGCAGGGGACTGAGCTTTTGGAGGAAACATTGGAGGGGGTGGATTAGAAGGTGTTGAAGCACTGGAGTGGGTTTGCATTCTCTCCTGTTTCTTGAGAATAGGGCACGGTTTCGGCTTCTTCGGCCTTTCGGGAGTGGGTATGTGATTCCAGGAACTACCTTGCAATTCCTCAGCTAAACCACCACCTACACTGCTGCGTACAACGCCGCCAGCACCAAAATACTCCCTCTTTTTATTATCAATTCTTTGCTGGATCGATCTAAACAAATCTTCAAATTTGGCAAGAAGCATCTCAGCCCAAGCATTAACTTGATCTGTTTTAGGGTTATACAACAACGCATTGTTAAAAGTCAACCTCACATCTGCAGCAAAATCAGCAGCTGTAGAATACAAATTTTTGGACAAATTAGATTTCACCGTCCCCAAATCCATTGGTCGCTTTACTATCTGATGATAATCGTGAAGTCCAAAAGACTCGGCATCCACAGGAGTATTAAAAATCCAGCCATTCTTGTGTTTCATAAGCTTTGTCAAAATTTGCCGGCTTTCTTTAGTCAAAGCCTCATCCATAGGACATAGGACATTTACAATCGGGCCATTGTCATGCCCACTGGAAATCCGTTTTGGATCTTTATCAGATCGTAAAGGATCGGGCCTTTTAATTCCAGACAATTTCTTGGTCTTTCCTTGGGATTTAGGGTTTTCGCCACTGGACTGACCAGACTCAATTCGATCTCGCAAATTACGGATCTTTTCAAGCTCCGAAGACAGCCGCTTCCGTAGCTCAACAAGCTCGTTTTTTGAATAAGAGGAAACGGAGTACGTTAGATACCCGCCTTGATTGAACCCGTTGAGGTTGATTTCGGCCGGCTTCTGAATAAATGAGTAAGCATCGTCGGATTCCGTCTGTGTAAAGGCCGGCGAATCGTCCTTCTTATGACGACCACCGTTGCCGTTGGCAGTTTGGTGAAATTGCTTCTGTTTCTTTTTAGGGTTAGGGTTAGGGTTCAAGTAAGGTAGTTTGCCCATGAATCCGCTACCAGATTGCGCCCAGCTCGATTCATTTCCACTAGCTAAGACGGCGGACGCCATAAATTGCACCGGCGTACAGCAAATCTCCGGCGGAATCGATCCGTTTTCAGTATCTTGACAAACATGTATCCACAAGAGCGTCAACTCCACGCGCTCGCCGGAAATTCACGAAAAACACCTCCGAACGGCCTGCCGGCGACAATATCTTTATCGGCTACAAAGATCTAGAAACCGGATTATCAAAGCTTCGAATCAATTAAGGAAAGCCAGAGGGAAGCGTATGGTGGGTTAGGGTTTGGGTGGATTGAGCGAGGAATGAAAGGGGGAGGGTGTGGCTTCTTAAAGGCGATGAGATCTACCCGATGGAATTGCGGGCAGAATCTGAGCTGTATATTCAAATGACACCGTAGATCTAAAGGTCCTAATGGATTTGTCTTCTGTCCGAAGATGCTGACCGAGATATCTGGCACTGACGGTTGTGATTTTACGTGTCGGGCACGTGGGTAAATATTGGTCATTGGATTTCTGTTTCCTGGAAAGGGGGGGGAAAGTTTTTATGGTTGTCATCCCAGTGTCTAAGCATTTGACTGCATACGTACTAATCCTGGATCAGTGTGACTCGATGAGTGCTTAGGGCATGACGTAACCTTCCAACATCAATAACTTCATACAAATGTCATAGTTAAATTTTGAATCTTGATCATTTTTTTAATGGAGAATGAACCCTCGTCTACTCCACCACAAATGATGTTGGTGGGGAAAAAGTTGTTCTTGTGAGCATTGAAGTTCGACGTGAAATTTGGATCGCATGTGTCGAGAACTTTAGTGTTTTTTATTGGGTGGGACCCAAAAGGGGGTTGGTGACGTGGATGAGGTAATGACTAGGGATGTCAAGGGTGAAAATCGCCTGTCCCCATTCCTGTCCCTAATTTTGTCTCCAACCAATCAGAATTTACTATATAATTATTTTTTCCAATTATATATACACATGGTGAATTGTGATTGGTTGGGGACACACACGGGGACAGAGAATTTTTTGCCGGATGTCAATGGGGTAAGTGGAATGGCCACTCCTCTCACATAAATTTGGACAGGACCCACCTTCAGGGTAGGTCAGGTCAATCAGGTGGGTCTTTCCTAATTTATGTGAGAGGAGTGTGGGACTGTACCCATTGGATCCGTCCCATGCCGAATTTTTCCATATCAATGGGTAGATCGGGCGGGTATCTCAATACCCAACTCCGTCTCGCGCAGGTGATTTATCACCCCGCCCCGCCCTACTTTTTATTTTTAAAAAATCATTAATATTAGTATAGAGATAAAACATCCAACAAGTACATGTTATCCCAAATCAATCCTCAAACAAGTACAATTAGTGTGTGTTTGATACGCGTGAATATAAAGGAATGGAAAAACCTTTTCCACTTCTCTTTTCATTCTGGCGTTTGGTTGAGCAATTTGAAGTGGGAATGATCATTGCACGGGAATTACAATTGCAGGAAGAAGTGGAAAAGGTCATTCCACACCAAAACCTATGGAATGGCCTTTTCAAGAGAAGTTGAAATCAACAATAAATAGTAACTGACATTTATACACTTCTTTTAATTAATTATTACGTTCATTTTACATAGCAACGTATTCATATTTAGTCATAAATATTCTATTTCACTTAGTATAATTTTATAGATGGTAATTCTATAAATATTTCTTTTTCTTGGTAGTAGTTTTAATTTATTTTTAATTTTAAAAGTAAAATATTTTTATTACTATGTTGATATTTTAATAAAAATTATATTTTAACCATATATATATATATATATATATATATATATATATATATATATATATATATATATATATATATATAATGTCAATGTTATTCAAGAAAGATTTTGTAATAAATGTTTAATTAGGTTTTATTACAAATATATGTTAAAAGGACATTTAGGTCATCTTCTGTTTAATTATATTCTATTTTGACATTAAAATATAGTTTACCAAACACAAAAAAGGAATCGACATTCCATTCTGACTTTGCCTTCCAAATACTGGAATGGAAAGAGGATTCCGAAGTCATTCTGGGTGGAAAACGATTCTGCCTGGAAAGGGATTCCATTCCAGCGTACCAAACGTGTTGTTAGTATATTAAAGAGAAAATTAAACTAATAATATAATATTTGAATAATATAATATGGACGGAGCATAATGGGGCAACGCAGGACGGGTCTCACTCAAAATTCATCCCCGACCTGCTCCGTTCGCGAGGCGGGTCTGATTTGCTCCATTCTCTCCACGTGGCGTGGCGGGTCGGGTCTGCCCAAAAGACATTGGGACAGGACGGGTCACGGGTCAAATTGTCATCCTAGTAAATACGTGAAATATAGGCCAAACGCGCGATGCCATGTGGGAAACTGTTGACGTGTCAGGGAGGTGGCGTCTTGACGAGGGGTATCTTTGGTATTGTAGACATAAACCTCAGAGCCAGACGTGGTGGTTCAATTCGTAAAATGTGTATGTTACCCTCGGCTGCTTCTTTTTACTTCTTCTGGTCTTCTTGTATGATGTTTGTTCCTTGTTTGGATTGATTTTTTTATTATTATTATTATCTGATATTTAACCTAATTGAGTTGGGATAAAATATGCATTGTACTCCAATGTTGAGAATCTTTTTTTGCAAACTTGCAATATAAATCCCTCTTGAGATGTCACGAACTCAAAATATTATCTTAAATAAACCTTTAAAGTCGTACGTGTAACTAGTTGAGACATTATGATTCTGTTAGTCAAAATATCAATATTACTTTCTTAAATAGAATTTGTATATCACTAATTTTATTTAAAATAGTAATATTGCTAGAAATGAGTCTGACGTGCTTGCGTACTAGGCTCCTCTATTACCTTACCTAGACCTAGCGAAGCACGAATGGTAGTCTTTTTTTATTACTAAATTTATAAATGATTGCACCAAAAGCAAAGAAGGTAGTGAAAGGAATGACTCCCCTCTTAGAAATCAATCAATCCTATAAATGACTTAAATGATTGATCTGATGTATTTTCTGACCGCATTTTTTTAGACATTTGATGCAAAATAATAAATTATATATAAATATTTTGATTAAAAATATCTTAATTTTTGCTACATATCCAAGATAGTACTCCATCTATTCTCATTTAATTGTCGTTTAGGAGATATATATGTATCCAGATTAATTGTCATTTACCAGATTGGCTCGTATGCTGAACGCCTTGGTGTCCGCACGTGCGGGGCGCCTTGACGGCCGTTGGATCTTGTGATTTTGATCCAACGACCAGCTTATAAGCAGGGGTATAAAGGAGAGGAAAAATATTTGGTCTTCCAAAAAGGCAGGCGGGAAAAGGACATATCATTTCCCCCCTTTTCAGCATTTCTCACTTTTCTCTCACATTTGGAAGATATATCTCTAAAATTCATCTTTTTGTCTCCTTCATTGTCTTCCTTTTCTCTCTCTTTTAAAATCCGAAAAGCTCTTCATTTTCATCTTTTTACTTCTCTCCCAAGGCTTCTTTTTTAGAGGACTGCTTTATTAAATGGAAACTAATGCAATACCGGTTGAAGAACGTGCAAATAACGATGAATGGAAAAGATTCAGAGAATTTCTTGAGAAGAACGGTGTCCCTTACTCCGGCCACACAAGTTCTATTGAAGATAATGGTTTGTTTGGAGAGCTAGGCAAAAGGAAATGCCCAAACGATGTGATTTCTTTATGTAGTGATAATGAAAACGATGATACTAGGACAACTAAGATATCGCAACAAACAGTTGTTGTGGGTGATGAATCAGATAATGGTGAGTTGTTGTGTCATATCATCGATTGTTTTTCTCATATTATTCTTCTAATCTAAAGTATATTATGAAATAGACGCAGGGTTGGAAGGATTGGAAGATGGACACGATGATCAGAATGGTAAGAAAGCCTTTGAACATCGAACACTTGTTTACTCTCATGTATTTTATGCATATGAACATCTGTTTTCT
Organism: Vinca minor; assembly: GCA_026122235.1. Classification (NCBI taxonomy): domain Eukaryota; kingdom Viridiplantae; phylum Streptophyta; class Magnoliopsida; order Gentianales; family Apocynaceae; genus Vinca; species Vinca minor. The sequence continues at coordinate 2,058,546 of JAOCZM010000201.1, read as the reverse complement.
GTTACTGAACACATGTTCATGACGACTGAACACCTGTTTTGAACAGGAAATCACCAGGATCCAGAATATTTGGATATGAGGACAAAGGAGTTCTCAACAGTAGATGAATTTAGAGATTTTTACCTGGATTATGCTCATAGTTTAGGATTTGGTGTGAGGAAAAATTATTGTAAGACATTACGCGGAGACAAGGAACAGGTGGGTTACTTGAAGTATGTTTGTAATAAAGAGGGTTACAGGAAAGGCAGTATACATAACCCCAAGAACACGGAAAAAGGACCTGAATGTCACGTCGAAGCCACGGCATTTCTCAAGCGTAAGCGTGCTGAGGAGCGAACTGGTTGTAAGGCCAAACTGGTTGTGAAATTTAATAAACTAAGGCGTGTATTTGTAGTTAGTGATTGGGTAAAGGAGCATAATCATCCACTTCACCCCATAAAATATGCCCACTTAATAAGATCGAATCGCCAGATGACGCGTCTTCATGAAATTGTTGCTGAGATGAATGATAGTGCTGGGGTAGCACTTAAATCTTCATTCACTATAATGTCGCAGACAAGTCGGCGGCAATGACACTCTCGCTTCCCGAAAGTGGATTTAAAGAATCACCTGAATAGAAGAAGACAAAAGTCAATGGAACTAGGTGAAAGATCAAAGCACTACTAGAGCATTTTCGTCAAGAAGCTTATAAAAATCCCTGCGCTTTTTACTACGATATTGAAATGGATAGACGAAGAGAAAATAGCTAATATTTTCCGCGGATGGTTTAATGAAGATGGATTATGGTCACTTTGGCGATGTAATGACCTTTGATACAACGTATAGGACCAACAACAATTTCGCACCCTACAGGGTATATTATGAGGTCCAGCTTTCTGAATACCTTTTCTTTCTCACTCGAACATATGTTCTTTGCCAATGAAGACATGTTTGATGATTACAAACGCCTGTTTATCATGTAGGAACACTTGTTTGTTGATTATGAACACCTGTTGATCATGTATGAACACCTGTTCAATTTTGATGAACAGGTGTTCATGATTATGAAAACCTGTTTTATGTTGATGAACAAGTGTTGTTTGGCATGTATTTAAAAGCCTAACTGCTCCCCCTTTGTTTCAGCTCTATTTGTTGGTTTCAACCATCATCACGAATCATGCATATTTGAGTCGCGCTACTATACTGACGAGACAATCCCCTTCATTCCAATGGCTTTTCAAGACATTTCTTAAATGTATGTCGGGGAAAGCCCCCATAACAATGTTTACAGATCAGGACGCTGTAATGGCTGCTGCAATCAAGTCCGAGTTCCCCAACTCTTTCCATGGATTGTGCACATGGCACATCAAGGAAAATGCTGTAAAGAACCTTAGTTCCATGTGGACAGAAACAGTGAGAGAGGAATTTTTTAATGCAATGTATAATGTTGACGATGAAAATGAGTTTGATTATGTGTGGGCAAAGGTTGAGAAGGAGTGTATGGTTAAGGACAAAAACAAACAAGATGTAGTTCACTCATGGATCAAAAGGATCCATAGGTTTTGGGAACAATGGTCCTCTGCATGGGTTAGAATGCATTTCACTGCTGGGATTCGATCAACACAATCGAGTGAGTCCAACAACAGCGTTCTTAGAGGATATCTTAAGGCTGACCATAATCTAGTTCAGTTCTTTACTCACTTCAATAGAATGTTGAACGATAGAAGGAATGCAGAGTTTGTACGCAATTTTGAATCACTGAACAAGTTGCCTAACAACAACACTCCACATAGCCCTTTGGCCAATAGTGCAGCAAAACATTACACTCCTAATGTATTCGCAATGTGGCAGGAACAGGTACTTAACTCCCAAATTGTAGGTGTTTTACACGGCAGAACATGTGCTTTGTGTGACAAAACGGATGTTTTGTGGGGCTGTACATGTGTTTTGTGGGGTTGTACATGTGTTCAGTTAGAATGAACATGTGCTTTCTAACATGGATACGTTTTTTATTGTGTGCAGTATCATCAGTCGATTGAGTACTTGTTAAACCCATGTCCATAAAAAAATACACAAAGTATGAATGCATACGATGTTTTCAAGAATGTTTATAATGGTGGTATGATAACAAAACTTGATGAATGGATTGTCATGGTGGATCCAGAAAAAGCACTTGTTGAATGCACTTGTCGATTATTTGAAATACTAGGTGTGCATTGCCGACATGCCCTTAGAGTTATGGAACTTTTAAGGTCTTGCGGTGGAGTGCACACGAAACTGAGAGAGCTGCCATCATATTACGTGCTGAAAAGGTGGACAAAAACTGTTAAATGTAGTTTAGACCTAACTTGCATTGGTAATGGTGGTAAAGCACCTAAAGAATACGGGGAACGTTACCAACAACTTTGTGGGAAGATGGTATTGCTGGTAACAAATGTATGTGGAAGTGATGTTGCGTATGAATTTGTTGATCGATCATTGGATGATTTGTGCAAGGGTGTAAATGAGTTACTCGCACGTACCGGTTCCAAACATGCACCTGTTACTCCGGGTAAGCATGAATACCTATCGTGGGGGTGAGTGAATAGCTATTCAGTCAAACGTGAATAGCTATTCAGATCCGCATGAATAGTTATTCGTGTTTGGCGCAAACATGTTAGCTAACGTAACATGACATTATCTGAATCCGTGTTTCAGGGTAAACTCACTCCTGCACAAAGTTCCACAATTTAGTTACGTTTCGTTATAAATTAACCTAATTTTCATTTATTATTTGATTTGCAGATTTTTCACAAGTTACTGTTAGTACTGGAGTCCAACCTACGGTCGTACAGTTGAAAAAAAGGAAAGATGCTAATAGGTCAAGGAAGAGACTAAAGAGATTTGTAGAGATCAAAAAGCAACAGGCAAGGGCCAAGCATGTTAAACAGCGGGAAAAAGAATTAGGAGGGCCTTCGTATTTAGATGAAGAGGCCATACACCTATCAACTATCTTAGAATGAATATGTTTTTTTATTTATCATCAACATCTTTTCTGTTAACAGAACACATATGCGTTTTGCCTGAACACATGTTCAGGATGACATAACACATGTTCCTTCTAACTGAACACATGTTCATTTTTACTGAACACATGTATTTAATTGAACATCTGTTTTATTATTTTGAACATCTGATCTCGGTTACTGAACACATGTTCATTCTGACTGAACACATGTTAATTTTAACTGAAAACATATTCATTTTAACTGAACACATGTTCTTGTCCAACGAACACATGTTCTTGTCCAATGAACACATGTTTCTATCTAAAACTGCCAATTTACCAAAAAGTTGAACATTTGTACAGAGATCAAATTTTACCAATAAAACAATGTATCTAAAACTGCCAATTTTGCAGTACACACATTGTAATGTTCAGTCATTCAATTCGTCATGCTTGTAAGCAATGGCTTTTTCCATCATGTCTGCGGCGAGCTTGTTAATAGGGTGTGCCAATACGCGAGCAACCAGTTTCTTCCTCAGAGCTACCATGTGTGCTGCAGTCGTCCATGTAGAAAAAAACTTTTGTGGAATATGACCTACCTAATGCTCCAACACATTGCATACACAAACTCCACAGCAATCAGGTTCATCTACTGGCTGGATTGGAACCTGACCGTGTTTAGTGATAATGTTTTTGAAGTTGTACCTCAACTTCAATTTTTTCTTCAACCATGCAGCCATGTGAGCCAATACAAATTTTCCCAACGGATAGTATTTAAATGAATTTGCCTCATCATCAACTGCCAGACTATTAAGTATGTAAAATTCCTTTGCATTCATATCAAGAACGTAAACCCAGAAATGCCCCCCTTCCACGATAGGTAGAAAAAACTGATAAAATACGAGTTGTCAGGAAAAACACGAGTTCAAAAAGTAACAAAAAAACATATGTTAAGGGGAATTGTTCCTTACCGTCTCAACACTGTCAGGCACCCAGCCATCAATGCCCTGAGGCAAATAATCCATTCCTCCAACAACCTCGGCTTCAACAAAGTTGGCCATTTCTGGAATCTTCGGCAATAGAATATTATTTTTTTCCCCATTCCAGTACCCTACCGCGCGACTCTGAAAAAAAACCAAGATAATTAATAAGCCGCTTGATAACTTATGTTGCCACCCTTTAATTTGTCGCAGTAATTTCATCCACATTCAGCATGTGGGCAAATGCATTTACAACGTCGTCAACCATTTGTTGCTCTGGCATACACGTCTTAAAGTGCACCCTCTTCACCAATCCATGTCCACAATCGAACATAACAACTTCTCTGCAAAACGGAAGACTTTATCAAAACAGATGTTCATTGCACACAAACAGATGTTCAATACACACAAACACATGTTCAATACACACAAACAGATGTTCAATACACACAAACATATGTTCAATACACACAAACAGATATTCAATACACACAAACAGATGTTCAATACAGCTTGAACATAAAATTTAGCGTTATAGTTACTTACTGATCATCATCATTCCATGCAAACTCTACCAATGCTAACTCATCGGCATTAAGGGAGGCTTCGTCTTTGTTATGTGTTATGAATGGCGAATTCAGATGATCGACTGTTAAAGCTTCACCACTCGCCTTGTCTTAACATTTTTTTCGCCTTTTTTACTCCTACCGAATCGCTTTCAATTTCCTCCCCACACTCTTCTCTTCGTGTATCACAAACGAATTGCCGGTGTCTCCTGAACGACCTCATCTATTTCAGGATTATTTAACTGTACTGGGGATTGAGTATCCACTTCCCCCACATTGTCGGCTTGTTCATCCGGCTTATCTTCAAGCTAATTCCATAAACAACATTTGTAATTAGTCCTTAAAAGATGGTAAAAACTTCTACAATGCTGAACAACTGTTCTTGGTTATTGAACATCTGTTCATTAATAAGGAATAGATGTTCTCTAATACTGAACATATGTTCATGGAAGTTGAACATGCGTTCATGGAAGTTGAACATGTGTTGTAAGAGTAATAATACATGTTAAAATTAATAATGGGTGAACTTACATTCTTATAATAGCCACAAACATCGCGGAGTACAGCTTCTACCTCAACGTTCTCTCCGGCAACATGTGTTGTAAGAGTAAGAATACATGTTAAAATTAATAATGGGTGAACTTACATTCTTATAATAGCCACAAACATCGCGGAGTACAGCTTCTACCTCAACGTTCTCTCCGACAACCTCCACCTCAACGTTCTCTCTGGCAACCTCAACCTCAACTTCATCTCCACCAGCCTCAACCTCAACCTCATCTCCAGCAACCTGAACCTGAACCTCATCTCCAGAAGCCTCAACCTCAACCTCAACAGAATGGACATCATCCTCCATTTCATCAACACTTTGAACATCATCATCCCCAAACCCATCATGGTACTCTTGACCTTCCCTTTCCTGGTCATCCTCCACATAACTTGCCACCACCTCAACATCATCTCTGGCAGCCTCCACCTCAACAGACTGAGCATCAACCTCCATTTCATCAACAGTGTCAAGATCATCATTCCCTCCACCATCATGGTGCTCTTGAGCTTCCCTTTCCTGGTCATCCTCCACATTACTTGCCGCACTTAGTTTCCTTTTCCGGATGACCCTACTCCTCTTTGTGTTTTGAGGCCACTGCCCAATTGCCTCATTGTCATCACACGCCTCCTCAACCTCAGCTTCCCCTCCACCTCTCAGTTCAACAATTTCTTTGTTTATTTCCACAATCAAACTATTTCTCTCATAAATTTCCCTAGTTAAAGTTTTTCCGCTCATCAAAAGTTCGAGTTAGCCTCTCCCTCTTTTTTTTTACCCCCGCACTTGTGGATACAAGTGGTTGGTTCCATAAACGATTCTCGAACTCACCATTCTGGGAATAGTGAGCTGAAAATACTTTTCATACTCTGCACATTTCAAAACCCACATGTTTGCCCATCCGGATAAAGGTTGTTGCCGGTAAGGTAATCCAGGGAATGCACCTGAAATAAAGAGGAGTTCACAGGTTATAAACATGTGTTCACAGGTTATAAACATATGTTCACAGATTATAAACAGATGTTCACACATTATAAACAGGTGTTCACAGGTTATAAATATATGTTCACAGATTATAAAAAGATGTTCACACATTATAAACAGGTGTTCACAGGTTATAAACAGGTGTTCACAGGTTATAAATAGTGTTCACAGGTTATAAAGAGGAGTTCACAGGTTATAAACAGATGTTCACAATTTATAAACAGATGTTCACACATTATAAACAGGTGTTCACAGGTTATAAACAGATGTTCCCACATTATAAACAGGTGTTCACGGGTTATAAACAGGTTATAAAGAGGAGTTCACAGGTTATAAACAGATGTTCACACATTATAAACAGGTGTTCACAGGTTATAAACAGATGTTCCCACATTATAAACAGGTGTTCACAGGTTATAAAGCAGAATTCACAGGTTATAAACAGGTGTTCACAGGTTATAATCAGGTGTTCACACATTATAAACAGATGTTCACACATTATAAACAGGTGTTCACAGGTTATAAACAGGTGTTCACACATTATAAACAGGTGTTCATAGTACAAAAAATAATTTGTACCATAACAAAGTGCATGTCAGCAGGAATTCTGAAAGTTGATTGCTTGCCACCAACTTTCTTTGAATGGGATTGTTCGAGCGGCTTCGTACAAGATCTCGCTGATAGTCGCCCTAGCTTGTATTTGTTGCCCTCTTTAAACAGATTGGTCAATCGAACACTGACCATACGTGAATTGCTTGCAACAAACAAGCAGCTAAAAACATACAGGAGGTAATACATTACCCATCTTTTTGATTTCAGCTTTTGTCCTTCAACCCGTAATGTTATAAAGGTCTCGCCGATTAACATAGCCTTTGTTTGAAGTCTCCATCTTCAAAAAAATCCTTGGCATATTTCTTCAATTCTACAATGTTATAGCTTTCTTCAAGCTCCTTTCGACGAGGGTACATCTCTAATACCCACTGGGTACACCGTGATACCCTTTGCATGTCTTCAAAGAAAGTGAGGTTAATTTGCCTCCCATCGCGACCTCGATGCATTTCTGATGCATCATAGTTTTTAATGGCAAATTTAAGCCACTATTCGTTTAACCCCCAAGAGAAATTTTGGTAAAGCCCAAAAACCCAAAGTTTTCAAAAGATCCAATTTTTTTTTGCATTCTTCTCTTTATCACTTAATAATTGTTCATTTAGAGAAATTATATTCTGCAGTGTACACGTAAATTCCCATTTTCTTTCTTTTTTCTCGCTTTAAACTCGATGTACTCATAATTGATTTCTGGGTTTATTTGCTTTCTTTTGGTCGACAAGAACAATGCTTTTTTTTTGGAAAGAAATTGCATGAGGCGGGAGAGTAAGATGAACAAAGAACAAAATAAATTCAAAATGTCCTTGCATGGCTTTTTTGCCAAGTTTCGATGAAAAAGAAGGTGAAAAGGCGGTTTTTTGGCCGTTTCCCTCTCCTCAATTCATCCAATGACGTGACCTTGCGTGTTTGCGTGATTTTTTTTTAAAAAATTTTTTTGCGAAATTACAATTGTGCCCTTTATGCCCGCCCTTAACTCCCAGCCGTCGATCCATGCTCAGTGGGAAACAACAGCTGGATGTGCAGCCCGCACGTGCGGATTTTTAAGCGTTCCGCATGGGAACCGGACTGGTCATTTACATGTCTTTTATTAGGTGTCAACAATTTATTCCAATTATACCCTCAACATATCTTTTATTGAAAAAGTTGAAGAGATGGAAGAAGGAAGGGGTATTATTGGAATTGTGGTGAAAAAATTACTATTTGTTTAAATTCCTTAATTTTTTTCAAAATGTCTTAAACGCCCTATATTCAGGAATTGAGGGAGTATTAATTAAGGAGAGAATTCTGAGAACACTTTTTGCAGGTAGGCTTTAAGAACAATCTAGGGTCACAATGGAACATTATTTTGGTAGTTCTAATGCATAATTTATTTCTTTCGCCGTACAAATCCATCTCGCCTATAGAGTTGGCTTGATTAGACAGTCAAAATTACAACATTATGTATGTAAATACATGATAAATAGTATTGTTTGTACCGTATCAGTTTCTTAAAAGGGGTGTTGTCCAAACAATGACTTATAATATATCTCCAATTTTGCAATCTTTACTTTGAGAAATGAGATTTTAAGTGAGACAAACTAAATGAGAATCAATTTAGCAAAAAAATAAATAAAAATAAGTGAGAATCACTTCACATTCATGTAAAATTTGGTGGTCTTCCACCATCACAAAACCGTGTTATTAATTTTAAAAGCATGTTGGATGATTGTAAACTTTTAGACCTGGGTCACGAGGGTTAAACAAGATAGTGGTGGTTTAATCTTTCAAAAGAGTAATGAGTTGTCTCTAACACTTCTTGGCGAGATTTATTCCAAAACGCAACTGTTTATAATTTAGTCAGGACCAGATCGAATCATTCCCCAATTCTTATTCATCTGGAACCTACAAATACCCACCTTTTAGTTAAACATTTCCGTTTTGAACCCATCTAACTAACCCACCCTGATCTCAGACATATTGTTCAAGACGCCTGATTAGGTAAAGACGATATTTTTTTCCTGGGAGCCAGTAAGTTTAAGGAGTCCGTCTCCGATTGGAACTTGAATACTTTCTAAATACTTTCAAAAAGAAAAATAAACTTCTAACCCGCATCAAAGGTACCCAACTGGCTTTTGAAAGATGTCCCTCATCCTTCCTCATTAATCTTGAACGTGAACTTTTAACTAAATTGGACTTCATCTATCATGAGGAAAAACACTTATGGGCTATCAAATCCATAATGGATTGGCTAATGTGGGATGACATGAGTATTAATTTTTTAAAAGTTGTTACCATCCATAAGAGAAAAAGCAACAAAATTTTATCCCTAAAAGATGCTTCTGGTGATTGGGAATTTAACATCCCAGAGTTAAATTATTGATTGAGCATCATTTTCAGAAACTCTACAAGTCGAATAGATCGTTTGTGCTTGTTAACTCGTAACATTTTCCTTCCTTTGCATGGTAATATAAACAATTATTTACAGTCCCTTGCTGATTGGCCGAGGTTCATGAAATCAAAAATTCAATGTGGACATTCAAGCCTCATAAAAGTCGTGGTCCGGATGGTTTGCACCCAATTTTCTTCCAACATTTCTGGAACATCTTTGTCCAACCAGTTACTAATTTCATAAGGGGTTTTTTCGACGACACTCTCCTCTCTGAAGATATCAATGCGACTTTCATTTGCCTCATCCCCAAAGTCAGCAACCCGAAATCTGTTGGCCAATTGCGTCCTATTAGTCTGTGTAATACTATTTATAAACTCATCTAAAAAAATTTGGTCAATAGGATTCGACCTTTTTCCTGAGCTCATTTATATCACATAATCAAGACAGCTTTATCCAGGGTAGAAGATGTGCTGATAACGTTATCATTGTCCAGGAAGCTATCTTCACGATTAAGAAAACGTTATCTAAGCATGGTGCAATTGCTGTCAAAATTTATCTGGAAAAAGTTTTTGATCGTCTAGAATGTGACTTTATCAAAGAATCTCTTCAATTCTTCAATTTTCCTGATAGACTCATCAAACTTATCATGCAATTGGTTTGCTTTTCTAAAATGGTAATTTTATTCAATGGTGAGCCGACTGAATGGTTATACCCTTCTAGAGGTATCAAACAAGGCGACCCTCTCTCCCCATACTTATTTGTCATTTGTATGGAATATATTTCCATCATTATCGAGAAGTCGGTTACACTCAAGAAGTGGAAGCCGGTTAGGATCGGTAAACAGGGACCACTTATCTCGCATTCTTTATTCGCCGATGATGTCATTCTATTCAGTATGGCCGACGATAACTCTATTCACGAGATGAAAATGGTTTTGGATGAATTCAGCACAATATCAGGTCAGAAGATTAATCTCAACAAATCTAAATTCATTACTTCAGCCAACTTGTCCCCTGTTCGAATACAAGTTATCCATAATATCCTTCAAATTCAGAGCACTTCAAAATTAGGAAAATATCTTGGATTTCCAATCTTTCAAAATATGCCTAAAAACTCGGACTTCCAGTTCATACTTGATAAAGTTCGAGTAAGACTTTCAGGGTTGGAAAGCCAATATTCTATCTATTGCTGGTAGACGATCCATTATCCAGTCCTCATCAACCCAGATCTTATCCTACTACTCTCAGTATTTTCCTATCCCTGGTTCCATCTGCGATAAGATTGATAAAGAAAATAGAGATTTTATTTGGGGTGGCTCGGCCACCAATAAAAAAATCACTTGGTTAAGTGGGACAGGGTAGCGAGGCCGAAAAAGATAGGAGGCTTGGGTATCAGAAAAGCTATAAATGTTAACAAGGTTGGAATGGCTAAATTACTCTGCCGCCTAACTAAGACAAATAGTGCTTGGGCTGAGATTCTCAATAAGAAGTACATCAGTGACAACTCTCAAGCTGTAATCCATCTGAAGAGTTCTCATTGGATCCATTAACTTGAAAGCCCTGAGATGTGGCATTGATCTATACCATCATTCTACCGCTTGGACTCCTGGTAAGGGGGACACTATCAGAATTTGGCATGAGGACTAGACCGGTATGGGACCGCTTAAAAAGCTTATCACTGGCCCTCTTAAAATTCATAAAGATGATATAAAAATCAGCTCAATCTTCTCTGACTTTGGTAACTGGAATCTCAACAGTCTGTCTTTTGATCTTCCAAGGCATCTTATCGAATGTATTAGAGGTATTCCGAGACCGGACGACCCCTTAGTACCGGATCGCAGGAAATGGAAAAACTCTGCTAATGGAGAGTTTACCTCCAGCGAAACTCATCTCCTAATACATCAAGACTGTGATGATGATATTGTTTCAAGAAATGAATGGGATTGGATCTGGAAGATCCACTGTAACCAGAGGATTAAGATGTTTATCTGGCTTTGCTGTCACAACCGTCCAACAACTAGAGAACATTTGCACAGGAAACATATCGCGCCACACACAACTTGCCTTCAGTGTAATAATCAAACTAAAACTATTCAACATTTGCTGAGAGACTGTGCAAAAGCGAAGGATCTTTGGGACAAACTTAATTTGTACCACTATATACATATCTCCGGGGTGAAACATTTTATGAGTGGCTAAACAAATGTGTTTCTCCGTTTAACGGAGTTCCTTGGGGATTTCGCTTACGGTTGCTGGATAGTTTGGACTCATAGAAACCAAATTCTTTTAAAACCGGGGAAATCGGTTACTGATCTGATATTTGACACAATTAACAAATCTACGGAGTTTCATGCTTTGGGGGTGGGATCAAGAGGAAAAAAAGGTCGCTTATATCAGTATCCTGGACTAAACCCGTTGATGGTTGGATGATGCTTAATGTTGATGGTTCCTCAATAGGTAATCCAGGAAGGAGTGGCAGTGGTGATCTTATCAGGAACATTAACGGTGACTGGATCAAAGCTTTCTATCGAAATCTTGGAAACTGCACAAATAATGTCGCCGAGCTTTGTCCCTTAAAGGACGGCCTCAAGTTGGATATCAGTATTAAAATTTAGAAATTAGCCATAGAAATGGATGCAAAAGTGATTATTGACCTACTTATTAATGCGGATATTTATACTCACCCTTTATCACCTCTTATTTCTGATTGCAGGGCTTTGATCTGTCAGGTTTCGGATACTAGTCTTTCGCACATTTACAGAGAGGCCAACTCCTGTGCTGATGGTCTCGCAAAAGCTGGAGGATTTTCTACATCCTCTAATATAGTTATTTTTTACTCTTTACCCCCTTTTGTTAGCCACTTAGTGGCAGGGGATGCCCGTTGAGCTACTTTTGTTAGATCTATTTCTGATACCTTTATCCATATTCATCATTTTGTTTGCCTTATAGCGACAGGATATGGATAAGAGGTTTTATTAGATAGGCCTAATTGTAACAATTTTATTCCTTATCCTACTGGATAAGTTTTTTGTTTATATATATTTGCTAATTAACCACTACAAGAATGACTTAAAAGATGTGCTAGTCTTTCAAGATGATAATGTAATTGTAAATTTCTTATAATTTGATTACTTAAAAAAATGTCTTTTAATTTGAGTAATTATTTAATAAGTATAAATATTTTCTTTGGGAAAAAAAAGAAAAAACTTGGACGAATAAATATTAGCGGGCCTTTATGTTCTCACATAAAGTATTCATTTCACAGAGGTGGAACTTAAAGGAGTAATTATTTGGGCCATAAGCCCACTAGTATACATATATCACCAGTAGAGGTAACTAAAGAATTTGAGCCTTTTTGTTAGATTTATGGGCTTTCCCGTTTCAGGATTACAGTTTGATATATCCATAATTTTTTAAATTTATTTATTGGAAGGAGATCTATTTATTATAAGAAATATAGAATTCAAGAAGTAGTGTGAGAATTCGAACTCATGACCTCTACGTTATGACTCCTCATCCTTGACCACTAAATCAATGCTTTATTGGTTTGATATATCCATATGAATGTGTAAGCTGCAACAGGTTTCAAATTTAGTTGCATTTAGAAGGGTGAGCCTCGTTCAAATGGCCCGTTCTTGGTTCTAAGTACTTGTTTATGTCATAAACAGGTTAAGATTTCGATTCACCACAAGACTGAGTCTAATGACGTAGAGGTTATGAGTTCAAATTCTCTCCCCGCTTTTTGAATTCCCCTATTTCTTGTAATAGATAGGTCCCTCCCCCAATAAATAAAATTAAAAAAAAGAAAAAAAAAGAAGAAGACTACTTACTTCACTTCTTCTATTTTTTTTTTTATATATATATTTTCTTTTCGCCAATTTGGAAAGGCAATACACATGGGTCAAGGCTGAATATTTCAAGCAAGCACTAAAAATAGGGATTAGGAATGTGTCACACCCATTAAAATGGAAATACAAGTAGCATGCTTTAACACCATTCTCTCACGAAATTCCTCCTGGTTTCTCTCCATTTTAAATAATAGCTTCATTTGAGGTTTTTATTTTGAAAAATATTTTGTGGCTAAAAAAAATCAGACAAAAATTAGTAAAAATAAGGGCAAAATTATCAAACTAGAAATCAAATACTATTGATCATCGGTTTATAGAAAGGATTATTTGGTATTTTAGACTTTTACCTTAAAATTTTTTAACTCTAAAACTTTTTTCACAATAATTGCTCCATTTGTGCTACTAAGTTAAATTTAAGCACGTTTTTCACTCTTACTCCTCATTAAAAACTATTATATCAACTTTCAAGAAGAAGTATTTAATGTGTTACATGAGAAAAAATGAAAGTTAGCTCTGGGTAGGGGTGAGCACCGAATTCGAATTCGCCAATTCGGCAATTTGAATTCGATTTTTTCAATTTTTCATACCTCAAAAAACCGACCGAATTCGAATTGACCAAATTGGTGAATTCGAAATTCGGTTTCGACCGAATTTGAGGGTACTTTTTTTTATTATATAATATATTTAATTATATAATAATAATATTTAATTATTAAAAAATTCAATAATAATATTTAATTATTAAAAAATTCAATTCGAATTCAGTGTGACCGAATTCAAAAATAGTCAAATCGATTTCGTCCCAAATTCGACCAATTCGAATTCGGTCGTGACCGAATTACCGAATTCGAATTACCAAATTGAATTCGAATTCGGTCGAAATTCGGTACCCCTAGCTCTAGGTGGCTTTATTTTGGGTTGAGACTGAGTTCAAAAAAATTTCATATCAAATTCAATCTAATCTCACCCGTAGATCTTTTTATTTAATGAATCTTTAATCAAGGGAGCTTTTATTTTGAAACAGATGGAGTATTTGCTGGGTCGTAGATAGTCTTAGGCGAATAAGGCGATTTCATAAGCAGGGACGAAACCAGGAATTTGGCCTTGCGGAGGCGAAAACTGCAACAGTATGCCGAACTACATATAAAAACTTCGAAAAAAAATATTTGGGGTAGGGGGACGGGTCGAATTTGATAAAATATTCTGAATTATATATAAAGTTTATTATATCTAATAGTATTTTTAGAAATCTCGGAGTTGCTCATAAGTGACCATCATGAAAACGCCCCAACAAAGTTTATAAGTAATTATATATAATAAAAAAGCCTCAAGCCATTAACACATAATAAGTAATTGTTTAATAAAATTTAAGAAAAGTTTCTTTATTAATTCACCATTTTAAGGTAAATAAAAATATTATAAATCTAAATTAATTGTTAATTATTATCATTAAGGAAGAATATTATAAAATGGTCTAGTAAGAGTGATATATTAAAATATTTCAGTCATCAAACTTTTTTAATCAGTGATTGCATTTTTTTTAAAACTAGAAGAACGTAATATAATTATTTAATTTAGACCTTCAACCCAAAACTCTCTCGACGTTGCTCTAAATATTTGATATAAGCTGGGATCATTATAATTATGTATACTTAAAATAAATAAAAAAGAATAAATCATTATAATAATTTTCAAACAGTTTGTCGAACTGGTATCGGTGAGATTACACGCCATTCCAACTCATTGGCCGTTATATTGCTCATCACATGACAATTTCAAGTGCCAAAGAGAAGTAAGAAAGAAGATGAGCACTTGGCACTAGTCACAAAGAGTCTTTGCATCTGATGGGTCCTGGGGGCGTGAGTATCGTCTTTTTTATACACAAAGAGTCTTTGCATCTGATGGGTCCTGGGGGCGTGGGTATCGTCTTTTTATATACAAAGAGTCTTTGCATCTTGTTTATAATATAATTGCCATCAAAATTAGGAAAATTCTGCCACAATCAAGTCTACATGGATCCTTTGGTCCAAAATTAATTATATCATCACAAAATTATATTTTTTATATTTTATAATGATGTGTCTAGTTCTGAACTATAATATCCAATGAAAATAGGACAAAATTTCATTCCCAATTCAACATTCATTGAGCACGGTAAGTAAACACAATAACAACTAACATTAGTAAATATTTTCTTCACATAATGCAGTAAAAGAAAATTCAGATATGAACCAGGTGCATATACACCTTGTGATTCAGAATTAACTATACTATCACATAATTGTCTCTATCACCATTATGTAGTAATATGGTCAATTCTAAACCATATGATCTAATTGACTTGATCAATATCAGAACTATCCGCTAATGAAAAATTAAAGAGCCACAGTAACTATAATAATGCTAGTGCTGTAATAATCAACTCTCAATTATTTTGTGAAACCTGAACAGTAAATAATCAAATCACACTGAAGCTTGCGTAGTCTTCGGAACCACCCTATCAGGAAGCACTGAAGCTTGCGTAGTCTTAGGAACCACCCTACCAGCTTCCTGATTCATCGCCGCCGCAGCAGCTTTCACATCTGCCTGATACTGTGCTTGCGCTGATTGTTGCGGTTGTGCTGGTGGTGGGGCCGTCATTACTCCACCTCCTTGCGCGGTGTAGTACACCTGTCTCCCAACTCCATTATCATACGCCACCTGTTGTACATAACCAGTGTTATTATCCATCATCATCCCTGTAGTTGCCGGACGGACCATATTGTATCCGTCTGAGTATGCCGCCAACTTTGCCGGAGCAGAAGATGGCCCCACATTATTATACATCTGTTGTTGCTCTCGGTACAGCTCCGGCGGCATTCTCTGAACGGTGTAGTAACCTTGAGTAGCGGGTCCGGGTCTTACCATTGGAGCGTGATATGCACCTGCCGGAGTTTGTATCATGTAAACAGGTTGATCAGTCCCTAAATTATTTCGAGCCCCGACTCCGACTGGATTTTCCGACCAATATCCGGGAACTCCGACAGTCCCCTGAACAGTAACTTGAGGGACTTTCTCCGGGCCTTTTTGAAAGTAATACTCACCGCTGCCGGCACTAACGGGATATCCTCCGGCGAGATTATCATCGCTCTTCCTCCTGTACATACCTTGTTGTTCTTCAATTCTTAGCCTCTGAAGGTCCTGAATGTGTTTCTGGATCGGATCTGAAGCCGCCATCATCCTATTATCCGTACCCGGAACAGGAATTTCATGATCATGATCAACAATAGGATCACTCAATTTCCCAGCCATCACAGGCGGCGGAGGAACCATTCCCTTCTCCAACCCGAACAAGAAATCGACATTTCTCGCCTGAGGAGGTTGCGCCGCCTCCACCACAACAGAGGGGAGAGTAGTAGTGTGAATTGGACCAGAATTCAAAGCCTCCACAAATCTCTCTTTCTCCGATTTAATCACCTCATCTCGATCTGAGCCAAAACTCCTAGAGCCGACCACCGTAGGAAGAGACGGAGGATTCACCGGAAATAGAAACAATCTGAGCCTCACCGGCTTAGGAGAAGCTCTATAAAGACGATCATACTCGTGCATCATGTGTTCAAGGTCATCATCACTGGTAACAGAAATCAGAGCATCGAGATCTTCCCCAGGCAGTTGATATTTAAACGAAACACTTTCAGCATCACTAAGAGCCGATAGCTTACTAATCAGATTCGAAAATTTGATATTACGATCAACAGCTAAGATTTTAGTATCGCCTCCTATATAAGCCAATAGATTATCATGGGGACGAGGGTGGATTTTTCCGCCATAACTACACATGAATTTAACCTTGTTATTCGCTTGCGGGTTCTGAGAATCTTCCCACGGCGGTGTATTCTCAAATTCAATTTCTCGAGAACGTGGAGAAGAGTCGCCGGAATCTGGATATGAATAATTCTCCATGATCGGAGGAAGAGAAGCTTTGGCGTTTGGGTTTTTGACTGAGTATTTGTTGGTCAGTCCAAATGGGAGTGAGATAAGAAATAGGATGGAAATGAGAAGTAGCTCTTAATTTGGCTGGATACGGGTAAAAGATAGAATGACAGGGGAGGTGTGATTATTTGTGTTCAACCAAGACTGTTCTTGATGGAAAATGGTTATTTTCATGATTGATCATTTTCCTAATATAGTTTCCATGCCATTTTAATACAAGAGTTTAAAATAATTATTTTTTCATTAATAAAAAATAATTATTCACCCAACATTAAAATAGCTATTATCATCTTTTTTTTTTTATTAAACTATATAATTAAATTGATAATTGATAATTAAGATATCCTGAGAAACATGTATATTTGTAGTTTTAACATTATAGATTTTTAATTAAAAAAAGAAGTTAAAGTGTATTGCGCAATATCTCGCATCTCAATTTCTTCTCTCGTAATTAATTTAATTTTTACGAAATTTAAAGTTAAATTGTACTCAATTTTAATTTTAGTGAAAAATGCATTTCTTAATACGCATTAATATATAACTAATTATTGAATTAATTTGATATGACAGCCTTCTATTTAAATAGATTAATAACTATGTATAACAATTAATACCTTAACAATTAACATTGCAATTGCATATTTTCATAAAAAAAAAAAAAAAAAAAAAAACATTGCAATTGCATGTGTTAATATCATAACTAGATCCGTTCTTGATGAGGTGGCTGGACATCTTTGGTGGTGAGGGAGCTGAAGTCGGGTGAGATTAGTAAGGGATTGGGGCCCATGATATTGTCTCCGAGTCGTAGGATGAAGGAAGATATATTGTCTTATCTATCACTAACATTGGAGTTGGACTAAGAATAGTGCACCAGTAGCTTTATATATATATATATTTTAGAAGTAAATTTAAAATTCATACTCAAATTAATGAGTATAATACACATTAGATATAAAAGGTTAATTTGATTTTTTATTTATTTTTATTTTTAAGCTACATATATTATATTTATTAGTTTAAATATAAAATTTAAATTTACTAATAGATGAAGATAAAATTACTCATAGTGCACAGTTGCAGCTCCCTTTGGACACCTCAACACATTTATTTTTTTAATGAATAAACACTTTTTTTTCTTCCTGAAATTCATTCAAAAAAAATTCCATTGCATATTCTTTTTGGCATTAGTATTCTTACATTTAATTCAATTCAATTAATATTGTTGAAATCTTAATGACACTTGTGAAATATTTGGCATCTCTTAGTTGACCTTGTCATCAGTTCTTGATGCATCTCTACTTCTTTAAAGAATAGATTAAAAAGCATTAGAATTTGTTAGTGGAATAAGAAGCTTTTTGCAAGTAGTAACTTGTTTGACCTTTGTATTGTGGCATGACATTCAAAATTATCTCGTATTTTCTTCATCTTCCTTCAATCTTTGTTCGTATTTGTTCTTCGTGTCCAAAGTAAAATTACGTATAATTTGTTTAGGAAATGTAGAATAAATTAAGGAAAATTATTTTTTCAAATAGACTATATGTTATTATTGATTGAAAATTTAATACGTTATGTTATTAATATGGAAAATGTATATGATGTTACCCAAAAATTTATTCAGACATTCACAAGGTAAGCAGACACCATTCTCGGCAATGATACCTCCGAGAAGAAGAACGCGCTTTCGTCTTCCACGTGTCCTCCAATGCCTCTTTATTTCCACCCACGTTTCTTTTGTTTTTTACCAATATTCCAAGTCAACAACATAAACCTGTATTAAAATTGTGGTGATACTTGTTTTCCATTTAAGAAAATGAAAAAAGGAACTTGTCTAAGTAACCTCTTAATAATTGGTCATTTCTATTGATTTGCCATTTCAGTTAAAATTTGTTTCGAGTTTTATTAAGATCTACAGTTTACTTTTGTAAGAATAAACGTGAAGTATACCATAGCAAAAGTACACTATTGATAGCTTTTGGTAGTACACTATTGATAGCTTTTCGTAAATTGATGATTTGGATATAAACTCGACTAATTAGATTGAGATACATGTAATATAAATTTGGTGTTGCACTATGAGTGACTCGAATGCATTGCTTAATTACCATGAACAAGCTTTTGTAAAAATCAAGAGTGAAGTAAATTGAATTGAACTCGCCTATCCAAAACTAAAATTACACTGAATTTTCTGTTGCACTTCCTGCAACACTCCTTAGTTATATCTTTTCATCCCTAAAATTTATCTTGTTTGGGTTAGGATATATGAGTGAAAAAAATCTACAATTAGAATATCACAGGGAGTGTAGCAGAATATTTCAAAATGGATAGTTTTTTTAACTCAGCCGAAGAATCAATTCAAATGGACTACTGCTTCCTTTTTTTAAAAAAAATTCTTTTTGGATAACGAAAATTTATCAATTAAATTGTCCAGAAAAAGAAAAAAAATGAACAATTATCAATTAAATTTTCCGAGAAACAAATCATAAAATCATAATGTTGTGGTTTTACCGTGAATTTCACAAGAAAGACGAACAAACATATTCTTGCGAATATGAGAAGTAGAGCCACCAACAGAAAACACTACTAAGCTCACCTCTGAAGCCTCCCGTATTTTCTGAAACGATCATTCTTGCAACGAGTCAGTCCCACCATTTTCTAGATTTTTTTCATTGCACTTAAATTAAATTAAATAAATTATTAAAAAAAATTAAATAATAATAATCTACATATATATATATATATATATATATATATATATATCTATCTATCTATCTATATTACAGAGCACTTATACATACAGATAATTGTATCTATATATTTCTTCCATTTTTTTCTTAGATTTTCACTTTTTTAATTAATTTACTAATTTTTAATTGGTTGAGAATATTTAGGTTAATTAAATTAATTGAAAAATAACTTATCTTAATAAAAATTAAATATCAACTTTTATAGGTGCAAAATCGTTAAACTATTTTATTCAAACCGGGGAGGGAGGATTCGATCCTCGCACTGCAGAGTCGAATGTCTGTCACTGCATCGCCAACTACTCTAGCAAGTATTTGACAAATCGTTTTCTCTAATTCTTTTAATGGAATGTTAATTTAAATTTTATTTTGGTTGTAAACTCTTAATTGGCTTATAAGAGTATCCCTACATCGAAAAGTTACATTATTTTTTGAGTTTGACAATACTATAAAAGATGGTACTTTGACATGTTTTGAAGTTATAAAATTGAGCTGACATTTTAGCCCATCAAATTAAGAAGCTCTGGTTATTTTCTTCTTATATTTTTTATTTATATAAATATAAATAGTTAAAGTTATAACAAATAACGGGTAATTCGGATGGTCGGTCCTCTCGAATTCGATTGAACTTATAATCAAAGTTAAAAATATTAATCTAAAGTCAAACAAGAGAATTAACAACAATAAAAACTCCCACATAAAAAAAATTATTATTATTTTTAAAATTTGACAAATGACAAAACTATAAAAGAAAATTAATGTGCATAAAATTTATACTTTCTCCGATTCAAAATAGAAGTTTTTTTTAAGAGTTATTTTTTTGTTGGAAAACATAGGTCTTTTTACAAGAATGGTGCATTTATTGGCTAATTTACCCTTACATTATTTTCTCCAAATATTCATATTTGTCAAAATGTATAGTTTTCATGCAACTCTTCATTAATTTATTTTTTTCTTTTGGAGTATTAATTAGGGGGTATTTTAGTCATTTTGATTAGTATCTTAATTTGTGTGAAAACTCCTAAAAAGACTAATATTTTGAATCGGAATGAGTGTCTATCTATATTTATATTACAAAGTCTGCTTTTCGCTTTCACCAATCACATCCTTCTAAATCTTACGTGTAATTTTCATGAATTTTTTGTTCAATTAATTATTTTATAAAATTTTGATTGGTTGGTTAAATTTTACTTTGGTTGTAAATTCTTAATTTGCTTATTAGAGTATCCCACATTGAAAAGTTACATTATTTTTTGAGTTTGACAATACTATAAAATGGTGTACTTTGACATGTTTTGAGATACAAAATTACTTTGACATTTTTTCTTTCATTAAACATTACGTTTCCGTGCATAGCACGGGTATTTTTGCTAGTATATATATATATTACAGAAGCCTTATACATACAAATAATTGTATCTATATATTTTTACAATCCTATTTTCTTATATTTTCACATTTTTTAATTAATGTACTAATTTTTATTGGTTGAGAATATTTAGGTTAATTAAATTAATTGAAAATTAACTTATCTTAATAAAAATTAAATATCAACTTTTATTGGTGCAAAAAAAATGTTAACTATTTTATTTAAATCGGGAGAGGAGGGATTCGATCCCTCAGACCCTGCAGTCGGATGCAGCTACTGCATTGCCAACTACTCCCTGGCAGGTGTTTGACAACTATTTTCTTTAATTCTTTTAATAGAATGCTAATTTAAATTTTATTTTGGTTGTAAACTCTTAATTGGCTTATAAGAGTATCCCACATCGAAAAGTTACATTGTTTTTTGAGTTTGACAATACTATAAAAGATGGTACATCGACGAGTTACAAAATCGAAATGACATTTTAGCCCATCAAATTAGCGAAGCCCGCTTTATTTGCTTCTTATATTTTTTTGTTTATATAAATATAAATAGTTAAAATTTTAACAAATAATGGGTTATTCGGATGACTAGGGTCTTCAATTCCAATTGAGCTTATAGTCAACTTTGATTTAGCTCAGACTTATGAAATATTCATTTTTTTTATTCTAATGGAGAGTTTGTTATTTTCATAAAATATGTTCATTGAAGATATCGAATCCAAACTTTAGAGAGGGGATTTCAATCTCATATTCCGTGCAACCAATTTACGAAAAAGAACATATAAACATCAAATAGAAAAAGACATAAAAATTAAAAACAGTATGAATAATAAATAACATAAAATTTACTAATTTTTATTGGTTGAGAATATTTATGTTAATTAAATTAATTGAAAATTAACTTATCTTAATAAAAATTAAATATCAACTTTTATTGGTGAAAAAAAAAGGTTAAACTACTTAATTTAAATCGGGAGAGGGGGGATTCGATCCCCCGACCTGCAGGTCGAATGCAGCGCTGCATTGCCAACTACTCTAGCAGGTGTTTGACAACTATTTTCTTTAATTCTTTTAATAGAATGCTAATTTAAATTTTATTTTGGTTGTAAACTCTTAATTGGCTTATAAGAGTATCCCACATCGAAAAGTTACATTGTTTTTGAGTTTGACAATACTATAAAACATGGTACATTGACGAAGTTACAAAATCGACTGGCATTTTAGCCCATCAAATTAAGGAAGCCCGCTTATTTGCTTTCTTATATTTTTTGTTTATATAAATATAAATAGTTAAAGTTTTAACAAATAACTGGGTAATTCGGATGTAACGGTCTTCGAATTCGATTGAGCTTATAATCAACTTTGATTTAGCTCAGACTTATGCAATGTTCATTTTTTTTTATTCTAATGGAGAGTTTTTTATTTTCATAATATATGTTCATTGAAGATATCGAATCCAAACTTTAGAGAGGGGATTTCGAATCTCATATTTCGTAGCAACCAATTTACTGAAAAAAGAACATATAAACATCAAATCGAAAAAGACATAAAAAATTAAAAGCAGTATGAATAATAAATAACATAAAATTTACTAATTTTTTATTGGTTGAGAATATTTATGTTAATTAAATTAATTGAAAATTAACTTATCTTAATAAAAATTAAATATCAACTTTTATTAGTGCAAAAAAAAGGTTAAACTATTTTATTTAAAACGGGAGGGAGGGGACCGACTCGCAAGTCTGATATCATACTGCATTGCCAACTACTCGCAGTGTATTTGACAACAAATTTCTTTAATTCTTTTAATGGAATGCTTATTTAAATTTTATTTTGGTTGTAAACTCTTAATTGGATTATAAAAGTATCCCACATCGAAAAGTTACATTGTTTTTTGAGTTTGACAATACTATAAAAAGATGGTACTTTGACATGTTTTGAAGTTACAAAATTGGGACTCGACATTTTAGCCCATCAAATTAAGCAAGCCCTCTTATATGCTTCTTATATTTTTTGTTTATATAAATATAAATAGTTAAAGCTTTTTAACAAATAACTGGGTAATTCACATGACCTGGATTCTCCGAATTCGATTGAGCTTATAGTCAACTTTGATTTAGCCTCGACTTTATGCAATGTTCATTTTTTTTAATCTAATGGAGAATTTTTTATTTTCATAATATATGTTCATTGAAGATATCGATTTCAAACTTAGAGAGGGGATTTCGAATCTCATATTTCGTGCAACCAATTTACGAAAAAGAACATATAAACATCAAATAGAAAAATACATAAAAATTGAAAGCAGTATTAATAATAAAGGACATAAAATTTACTAATTTTTATTGGTTGAAATTTTTTATGTTAATTAAATTAATTGAAAATTAAATTATCTTAATAAAAATTAAATATCAACTTTTATTGGTGCAAAAAAATGTTAAACTATTTTATTTAATTCGGGTGAAGTGGGATTCGATCCCCCGACCTGCAAGCCGGATGCTACACTACATTGCTAACTACTCTGGCAGGTATTTGACAACAAATTTCTTTAATTCTTTTAATAGAATGCTAATTTAAATTTTATTTTGGTTGTAAACTCTTAATTGTCTTATAAGAGTATCCCACATCGAAAAGTTACATTGTTTTTTGAGTTTGACAATACTATAAAAGATGAGTACTTTGACATGTTTTGAAAGTTACAAAATCGAGCTGACATTTTAGCCCATCAAATTAAGGAAGCTCGCTTTATATGCTTCTTATATTTTTTGTTTATATAAATATAAATAGTTAAAGTTTTTAACAAATAACTGGGTAATTCGATTACCTCAGTCCTCCCAATTCGAGTGAGCATATAGTCAAGTTTGATTTAGCTTAAAACTTATGCAATGTTCATTTTTTTTTATTCTAATACAAAATTTTTTATTTTCATAATATATTTTCATTACATGTTTTGAGTTACAAAATTACTTTGACATTTTTTCTTCCATTCAACATTACGTTTCCGTGCATAGCACGTGTATTT
The DNA here is from genome assembly GCA_026122235.1 of Vinca minor. Lineage (NCBI taxonomy): Eukaryota > Viridiplantae > Streptophyta > Magnoliopsida > Gentianales > Apocynaceae > Vinca > Vinca minor. Next base: position 2,034,583 of record JAOCZM010000201.1, on the reverse strand, counting down.
TTGCTAGTATAATATATATGGGACAAGGCGTGGCGGTGCACACATGAAATCCAGGGCCTGAACTGCCCTATTCTCTTTATGAGGCGAGCCTGGTCTGCCCCCCAAAAACACTGGGTAGGGCGGATCGACGGGTCAAATTGACATCCATAACACAATTGGCCACGATTCGCAAGTTTACCTTCTATCCACATTGACCATAGACCGAAGCTCACAGATCGCAAATCTGAAACATGTTGATCAGAGTTTATTTACTCTACATGAAAGAAAAATTAACCACAATATAGCAGTGTTTTATTTGATGAGTCCAATTCATCCTACTTAAAGTTCTGCATGCACAAGTAGCAACGAGAGTGTCGTGTTCAATAACAACAAAGTAATTACCATTTCATGAGGTTCAATCCCCTAGCAGCAACTTCTTCCTATGTCTCCCTAACATCTGCTTTCCACAGTGTGTCCTCAGCACTTTCTATCTAAATATAAATCAAGAATTTAGCGGGTGCTAAGGAACAAATTATTTCCCCAGTTATTTTGTAATTGAAAGTTGTAGAGGTAAGCACATTATATAACCATCTGAAAATTTGGGTGGTTGGAAACTTGCCAGTGAAAAATCAATTGCAGGGAAAAGACATTGATACTCGCTGATGCTTCTCCTCCTATCACATGGATGAACACCCTGCAACCACAGTATAAATGAAAAAAATCATCTGGAGTAAATGAAGAATATGGAAATGGATACTGGGGTTTTGAATTGAGGGGTTTCGATGAATTATTGGGATTAATTAGTTGGGAAGATTTTTAAATTTGAAATTTGAAGTGTCATTGGATTTGTTTTGGTAATTAGGTTGGGGGTTTTGAATTTGAAATTTGAAGTGTCATCGAATTTGTTTATTACAATCTATTAAAATTATAAGTAAAAGCTTGTAATTACAAATCCTGCTGAAACCTATTACATTAAAATCATAGTGAATCATTTAATTACAATCTATTAAAATCATAAGTGAAATATTGTAATTACAAATTCTACTGAAATTCATTACATTAAAATCATGTGATTACAATCTATTAAAAATCTAATTGAATACACTCCCTTAGGTGAAGCCAAAATATATTCCATGACTTGGGTGATTTGAAGCCAAAATATATTCCATGACGATAGGCCTGTGTCCATACTGGCCTACCAATCTATAATCCGATTGATTTTATGGTTTAAATTTTTTCCAGAAAGAGTACACTTATGATGAAGGCAGTCAAACTAGAGTTTCTATGTATGATTAGAAGGGTGTAGAAGGAGGGTAAAATCATAATTCGTATAGTACTTTATTTTAAAAAAATATTAATTAATTCAGTACTCTTCTAATTCTTCTACATGAAATCTAAATTTGTTCAGAATGTTATGATATTTTCTAGTATTAAACAAATAAGCCATAGAAAAAATATATTATTTTTCGTCTCTCAGCATGATGAAACTTAATTTCTACCATAAAAAAATTTACCTGACAAAATAGAGAAAAAAAAAAATATACTCGGCCTCGGCCAATTGGAGCAATCTAAATTAAATAATATTGATACTAACCTTGATTATTTGACTAAATAACCTAATTTATTAAATTAGATTTTAGGGTTTCGAATTATCTTTTCCTTGTTCTAGGCGATGGCATATGAAGAGCTCAAAGACAAAAAAAAAAAAAAAAAAGGAAATTGGTATCGATCGAGAAAGAGAAGAAATTGGTCGGCGGTTGAAGATTGGAGAGGCTTGAGAAAATTGAATAATCCACGGAGTTTAACAAAGATTTTATATATATCTAAAATCAAATTATTTTAAAAAACATTTGGGTCGGCTTGAGCTAAAACCCGACCCGAAAGAGAAAATAGCTAACTCGGAGTTAACTTGTAAGATCGTACGATCCTACGTTCCCGAGTCCGATCCCATGAGTTTATCCCGATCATACCTAATTACCGATCCTACGTAGGATCTAACACGTAAAATCCCTTAAAACTCGTAGAATCGTATGATTCTACGAGTCAACTCGTGAGTTTGACTGCCTTGCTTATGATGCATAATACATTTTTTATTATATAAGGAACAATTTTTTAACCGTTTTAGATAGTTAAATAAAAAAATTCAACGGTTTGAGTTTTTTCACCTATTATGTAAGATTGGTATTACAAGTGTTTATAATGACGATATAACACATGTTTTAGTCTTAGTATATTTGTCTATAAGGAGATAACACGTATTGTGGATGAGATTTAACACATGTCTAAAATATTTAATATCTATCTAAAACGTGTTCAATATCTACTGAAAAAACAGCGTTATGATTGTGGGCCGCGGGATCAACAGAAACAGAACGTGGGCTGAATTGACTAACTACAAGAACTTGACTTGAAAATTGGATTATGGATCAAAATAGCCCATGCACAAACTCACGCTACTTTCCCAATAACGCATTGAGAGAAACTGCGATATTGGATAATCACGAAGCTTCTTGAATGAGAATGGCAATGTCTTTAAGTTAGCCTAGCTGGTTGAGCAGTTTCGCTTTCTAAGGGAAGTCAGGATGATCGATCTTTATTCATGTATAGAATTACTGTCTTCATTCATTAATATAAGACTTTAATTATATTTTGTGAAAATTAAGAAAGAAAAAATTAAAATATTTTTTAATCAAAATATTAATATTACCCTCTTAACTAAAATAAGTAGTATTCAAGTAATATTTAAGAGAATAATACTCCAACCCATTTAAAATCTAAGTCTTTTTAGGTGTTATTTTTATTGTAAAATATAGGTATTTTTACAATAATAGAGCATTTATTGACTAATTTACCCCTACATTATTTTCTTACCTATATTCATTTTGGTCAAAATGTGTATTCCCCATGCAATTCTTCATTAATTTATTTGTTCATTTGAGTATTAGTTAGGGGTACTTTAGTCATCTTGATTAGTATCTTAATTTGTGTAAAAACTCCTAAATAGACTTATATTTTGAATCGGAGGGAGTATTTATTTTTAACTAACATAGTATCTTGTTATGTGTTTCCTTAATTTTCGCAACATGTAATTAAAGTCTTATGTTAAGGAAGAGAAAATCTTCCTAGATATACATAAACAATTTTTACTTTTATCTTTTTGTTAGTAAACTTTTATTTTAGTTTTTTTTTTTACATGAACTATTTTTAAACTAATGCTTTTGTCAAATTAGTGATTTTCAATCACTTTTGAACACGTGTTCTCTATATATTTGTCAGTCTTAATTGTATTTTTGTCAATTGAAGTTCTTAACATTTGTGGATATGTGCAGAACATATGATTAAATGATACGGGACCATCTAGAAGACTACACCATTACCCACATCCTTTATCAAGCATGAATGGACCAATGACTAGATCAAGAACCATTCAAATGGAACAAGAACTAGCTACATTGATCCGAGAGTTAAAGTCTAAAAGAAGCTAGCTACATCTAGAAGATGAAGTCCAAGTTCAACTTCTAACTCTCAAAGATACTTATTTCGGCCCAAACAAGCAAAGTGGCTAAAAAGGGCATTTTAGTCTTTTTACATATTAAAGTCTATTCTAGACTATTCTAGACTATTCTAGACTTTTAATTATTTATTATTGTTATGTTATTACTTTTAGCTGTGTATAGCAACTAGAATTGCTATAATAAAGGACATGTCATCCATGCTGGTAGTTAGTTTAGTTATTAAGAGTCCTAATGCAACTAGTGACTCTTCATTATTTTGGTATTTATTTATATTAGTGCGCCAAGATAATAGGCACATGTCCCTATTATCTTGTTTAGGTAGTTACTTGATAAAGAAAGTTGTTATTCAAGAAAGTCCTAATTCTTCGAGGACTCTTATTTCCCTTTTTCCTAGTTTAAGTTAGTTTGGTTCTCTTATAGCCGAATTCCTCTATTTAATAGAGCTTTGGGCAGCCATGTAACTTGAGACTTGATATATTGATATTTTGATTAAGCGTTAAACCTTTGTTACTTGTTTATGAACTTCCGGTTGAATTTCATAAACCTTTAAGCTATCATGTATCAACTAGTTGGTTTCTCTAGTTGTGGTGTTTTCAACATTCATTGATACTTAACCTTTCCGGATCGTGTTAAGTATATTCCCATAGAAACCATTCGAGATAGAGAAAGATCTAAATTTCAGCCGAGTCTTGATATAACCCATCAAGATTTCGCATCATTAAAAGTGGCAGGAAGCCACTAATTTCACACTAATTTAACAAAAGTAATATTTCAAAAATAGTTTATCTATATGAAGAGTTAAAATAAAAGTTTAATGAGAAAAAAGAAAAAGAAAAAAGTATTTATGTATATATAGTGAACTTTTTCTCTATTAAAAAATGAAGGGAGTACTATTTTAGCCCGCATTTTATCTTTTTGTGGGGTGACTCAGTGCTATCACTTTAACAAGCACTTAGTTTTTTATTAGACTACTTCAATGCAAAAGAGATTAGTCTGATATAATGTTTAAAATGTATAAGCAGGCTAGTACATATCGTAACCATACATAAATTGTCGATCTCTAAGGAAAATGTTGAAATTGAGTTTCTTCTGCCTCTGTGGTTGAAGGATTGCGATGAAGATGCTGCGAAGAAGAAAATTATGTATTTGTTTATCTTATTAGTTTTAAATTTAGTATTTCCTAACCATCCAAATTTTTTTGATTGTGGCTTTTGTCTGTTATCATGTTTTTTAAATCATTGTATAACTTTTATTTTCTTATAATTTCAGATTTTTCTTTGATTATAATGGCCTCGGCTGCATTGTGATTAATGAAAAAATTCTTATTCATCAAATAAAAAAAATATCGTAACCATACAAAAAAAAAGAAAAAAAAAAGAGAGAGAATAGCAATGTCATTGTCGTCTTCTTCAGGATCAGTTCTGTCATGGACCTGGCCTACCAAGTGGACATGGACCACTTGATCCACATTTAGTTACATACCAGTTTTGATTAAAATAATAAAAATATTCCCCTTTTGGTGCATTGTTTGAGGCGTTTTTATTGTTTTTTAATCAAAAAAGGGGATGTGATTGATTATGAACTAAGTTAGTGCTACGTCCCCAACTTCAGGGATTAGCAGTCCCTATATCAGAATTTTTCCTTCTTCAGAGAGGGACTTGACTAATCTTCCGAGATGATTAGAAATGGCGTCCAAGTCTTCTCCAATACTGTTCACCTGCCTAATCTTACCATCTTTCCTCCTCCTCTACTCATCCTCACAAACCTATAAAGAAGAATCCCAATTCACAATTCCATACCAAGAAAAAGCTCCATGTAATCTCTTCAAAGGTTACTGGGTATCCGATCCGAATCGGAAGCCCATCTACAACGAGAGCTGCCCATTTCACAGAAATGCCTGGAATTGCCTTAGGAACCAAAGGGATCACATGGGTCGGATCAATTCTTGGAGATGGGTGCCCGAAGAGTGTGATCTGCACCGGATTGACCCTGTTGGGTTTCTGGGTATGATGAGGAATAAGAATATTGGGTTTGTTGGGGACTCATTGAATGAGAATTTCTTGGTAGGGTTTTTGTGTAGTTTGAGAATTGGTGATGAAGATGCTAAGAAATGGAAGAGAAAAGGTGCTTGGAGAGGAGCTTATTTTCCCAAATTTAATGTTACTGTTGGTTATCATCGTGCTGTTTTGCTATCCAAATACCAGTTAGTACCCTCATCTTATTCTCCTTCTTTTTGCTAAAGAGTTCACGTTTAATTATTTCTTTGGTTCACGTAGCCGACCCACTTTCTTGGGATTAAAACAAAACTTTGTTGTTGTATTATTATCAGTGCCCCCAACATTTTTTTAAAAACCCCCTAAATCCCAGCATGCAACTGCTGGATAGATGTTTAGGTGATGAAGAACAGTGTTTATGGGTTATAATTTGCTATTGACATTTGACAAGTTTGCTTGAAGGAGTATATTAATATTCCTATCGGTGAAAGGTTTAACATTTATTTTGATGGTTATTGGAGATGCCCTTTGACTTTGATATGAAGGTATCATTCCGTAGCAAACTAGACGGTATAAGGGACTACTATTTAAGTACTCCCTTCATTCCTTATTAATTGTCGTTTAGGAGAAATCTAGGAGTCCAAATTAATTGTCGTTTAAAGTTCTTTTGTTAGGTGTCAACAATTCATTTCAATTATACCCTCAACATTTTTCTTTCTTTATAATATAGAAGTGAGAGAGAAAGAGAGGGAGGATGGGGTAGTATTGGAAGTTTAGGTGGAATGGACAACTTCCTTAATTTTCTCAAATTGTCTAAAGAGTCTTATATTTAGGAATGGAGGGAGTAGTATTCTGTGAGCAACCAGTTTGTGCATTAATTGTATAGTTTATGTCGGTCTCCAATCCACCGGTTTCACTGGTTACTTTGTGCATTTAGGGCATTTATTGCTAAATGCGATGTCTATCTCCTATACATCCTCACCCATACTCCCAATTATTGGAGGATATATTGGGTTATGTTATTGTTTTTGTTGTTTAGCTGTGATGAAAATTTTGGTATGTGTTCTTTTAATGAGTACAGACTGTACAATTATTACTTGTCAGTAGGAGTTAACTAATAGATATTGATTGTGAAGTTAATCACATAAATGGAAGGAGTATTTGGACGCCCCGTTGTTTGATTTGTTGTGAACTTCAGAGTCTGTTGATTTTGATGATCTATCCATCGTCTCCGTTGCAACTCTGCGAATCCTTTTCGAATGTATAAGCCATATTTAGGATGTAGAGAGTAATATGTTGGCTCTTTGATCGCTGTTTGTTTCAACAAATGCTGCACAATCAGTCGAGAAAATGGTTATGATGCTATCTAGATTATTGTAATAAAATGGTCCTAAAATAAATATTCCTGTTCTCGGCTAATTGAATTCGCTCAGCGTTTGCCAACTTAGAGGGATGGATTTTAGTTTTCATTGTGGCAGTAAATGAAATAGTTACAAACTATATTAGTAAATTGGCTAACTGTTAGAAGAATCTGAATTATTTAGTTCATCTCCTTGATTTTCTTCCATTTGATTTAAAACTTGTTTTTTAGCTAAACCGAATTATTTTGGCCTGTAATTTGTTTTCAAGTTTAATTTATCTGTTCTGAATTTGCCACCCTTACTTGCTCGTTACTGATTAAACAAAGGTGGCAGCCCAAAAAATCCGAGTTGTCTGTTCGAGATGGAGTAAAAGGGACATATCGAGTAGATGTTGATATCCCAGCCGATGATTGGTCAAGCATTGCCGATTTCTATGATGTATTGGTTTTCAACACTGGTCATTGGTAATTTTCTGTCTCATGTTAGTGTTTCGTTAATGTTTCTACATTCACCACTGCCACCTCTGCCTCCGTTTCATAATATTAGGCCTTCTAGGTATTTTAGCATAGATTAAAGAAGGGAGAGACCAGGGGCATGCCTTCCGTTTAGTAATGGCTAGGTGATCATTATGATGGTGTAAGTATACATGAATATGTTTTTGTGCTGTCATCAGTGTTGCTGGCTTATCTACTGCAGGTGGGGCTACGATAAATTCCCAAAAGAAACGCCGCTTGTGTTCTATAAGGCAGGGAAGCCAATAAACCCTCCATTGGAGATGTTGGATGGGCTTAAAGTTGTTCTTGAGCATACAGTCGCTCACATAGGAAAACTTTTCCCTAGAAAGACATTAATATTTTGGCGGTTGCAGTCACCGAGGCATTTTTATGGTGGCGAGTGGAATCAAAATGGCAGTTGCATGTTCACCGAACCCCTTGAAGAAGTCCAGGTATAAATTAGTTGATCACACCAATGTTTTTATCCTTAAAATTGTAATAACTGCAACCCTCTTGAAGCTCGAGCTATACTTATACCTGAACAGCTCGACTCATGGTTCGATCCCAGCAACAACGGTGTGAACAAAGAAGCCAGACTAGTTAACCATCTCATTGAGGACGCACTAAAGGGCTCGAGAATAAGAACACTTGATCTGACTCATCTGAGCGAGTACAGGGCAGACGCTCATCCAGCAATTTGGTTAGGAAAGAAGGATGCAGTTGCTGTCTGGGGTCAAGACTGTATGCATTGGTGCCTTCCAGGCGTTCCCGATACATGGGTGGATATATTGTCCCAGCTTATCAATTATCACTTGGAGAGAGGTTGATTGCTGCAGACGTTTTCGTAACAATTCCAGATCAGGTTGAGATGTCATTTCAAGAAAATGTTGTGATCATGAGATTGCTGCTGATAGTTCTTCAACCTGTTGCTGTCATTCCCGCGTCGAAAAAGAAGAATCTTGGAATGTTTTTTTTTTTCCATCCCACATTTCCATTTTATTTTTCATTTCAGGGTGGGGTAACAAATATATCTGCTTAGCAGATAATCAGGCCAAACCTTTTCCAATTTCTCACCCTTCTGCCAAAGGATTTGAAATGTAAACTAACAAAAGCTAGCTAGTTCTGGGAAGGAAATTTTGTTCTTACACTTTTTGTAATCATCAACCCCTTGGTTTCTTTATAAATTCATATTGATCACCTGGGTTTGAGGGAAGTTTTGTGATTAATCCTTTTCTTCCAACCCTTTTAATAGTCTTATAAAGGTTCCCTCATTGCACAGATGAATGACAATGTTTTCTTATCTTACCCTTGATTATGGCAGGAAATCCTTGTAGCAAAGCAGTCCGGCTCCTGTGCGGAACGCCCAAAGTTCCGTATGTGCGGGACACGTTGGGAGCCGTTGATTTTCATTTTTCAAGTGGATCGACGTCTGTTATTTAAAAGAGGGTTAAAAGGGTACATATGTAATTTTACAAATAAATAATAATAATAATAACAACAAAAAGTAACACGCAACCATCACATCGATTGGGTTACCGAGGAGATAGAAAAGTTGCGGCTGAAAAGTCAAGGTACATTTCTACAAGAACACATATTTTTCTTTAGATAACACATGTTCTTCGTTAAAGAACACATGTTATTGTATATTGAGGAGAGAGAAAAGTTGCGGCTGAGGAGAGAGAAAAGTTACTTTTCAGCCGCAACTTTTCTCTCCCCTCAATATACAAGAACATGTGTTCTCTAACGAAGAACATGTGTTCTTGTAGAAATGTACCTTTAACTTTTCAGCCGCAACTTTTATCTCTCCTCAATATACAAACATGTGTTCTCTAAAGAAGAACATGTGTTCTTGTAGAAATGTAAAATCCCTAAAATACCCTTTTTGATACAACCGTTGGATCAAAAAGTACAAAATCCAACGACTAACAGCTTGTTCCGCACGTACGGAATTTAGGCTGTTCACCATAGGAGTCGTGATCGTAGCAAAGGGAATCTAGAATTTATATATTTTGAGGGGCGAATTATAAAGGGACATATATTTTAAAAAAAAGTTCAAATTTTTTGAGTCAAATTTGTTGTCCACTATCTATTTTTATCTGTTCTTTGGTATCTGGATTCTAATAGAAATGTTGAAAGTTTGATTTTTAGGCACGTTAAATGTTTGTTTGGGGGTTAGTGCAGAAGATCTCTTTTCGGGATAGATATCAAATTTGATGGAGAGGAGGGACCGATGTAACTCCGACGACCACTGTTTGATGAAAAGTTTTGATGGAGAGCGAGTGGGAATAAGAAGGGATACAATGATCGCCAGAGTTACAGCGAACGTGTTATTGGCCGAAAATCACCGCGGAGAGTGGTGAGACCAAGGAGGCTCGAATATTGTTCAAAGACCATACAAGAAGTAAAAAAAACCAGTCACAATGGACTATTTTGCCCTTCAGGAAATGTCACGTGAGGCTTGTTGGTTGGAAACCACCGCGTGGATAATGGTAGTGGGACGACATAAGATACACGAATTTTTTTCTAAGAATTTACATGAAATAAAAAAAACTTATAGAACCTTAGCGTGTCAAGTTAAATAGTTTGATGGACAGTGCATGTCATTTTTTCACATAATAAATGAAGGGTTAAACTAATAAAAAATAATAAATTAGGGATTACTACAAAACAAATAGATATAAATGTTTTTTTTTTTTTACAAATTACTCATACTTCTGCTCTTCTTCTTCCCTGGGGATAGCTACTTTTGCAGCGTCGGCAGAGTTGGAACCACCAGCCGACCCGCCGCCAGACTTTTTTCCCAACTGAAGAATCCATTGTGTTCGATTCAGCTAAAAAAATGGCCCTCAGCATGCATATTTTCTCTCCAAAATCCATCCAAAATTTCCCAAGATTTTCAATCAATCCTTATTCATCGACTGTCAATCTCATCACCACATCACAGAGTCTTCAGATTTCATATTTACGCCCCAAAAAAAAGCGTTATAGCGATTCGAAACTTGCCTCAGAGTTAGCCGCGGAGGTCGAAAAGATCAATTCCCAAATAGTACAAAAAGAGGAGGCATTGAACAAGAGCAGAGAACTTCTGTTCAAAGAGTTGTCCAATTTCATGGATTTGGAAACTGAGGAATTGAAGAAGAAATGGAGGGAAATGAGTGAAGATGAAAAGTGGGTTCTGATTAGAGATTTTGTTTTAAATTGGGGTTCCAATTTTCATCCATTGTCCCCAAAATCTGTCAAGGGTTTAGTTGATGAGTTCTTGGCCATTAAGGATGTACATGGTGAAGAAGGTAGGTAGTTCTGCAGCAATATTATTTCCAAGCTTTCAAGAATCCATGGGATTTTCATCAGAGAATAATCAAGGATGATACTTTTTTTTGTTATCTAGAAGTTTCTTTTTATTTGTTTTATCATATTTTGGAAGAAGTTTTTCTTTTAAATAACATATGTCAATGGAATTTCATTTGCCAAATTCTTCTTTTCTTGAGCAATTTTCTGATCATTCACTTATGTTATGGATTTGGTTCTTACTTTGTGCTTTAAAATTCACCACATTATGTAGGGTAAGAGTGAATTTTTCTCGGAATTTTATAATGGTGAATTCGAAACCACAATATTCACGTGTGGAGACATAAACAACATTTTTTTCAAATTTCATGTGTTTTAGGGGAAAAATTCCCTATGCGACGGACCTTGTGGGTACTTGTGAGACATGGAGACCTGCGGGACCTACATTGCAGATGGGTCATGTCTAAATTTATGTGAGAGGAGTGTGAGGCCGTACCCACAAGGGCCGCCCCATGCCAGACTTTCCCTGTTTTAGGACAAGGCTACGAGGATAAATGAAAATTTTCTATTCCGACCCATTCTCTCATTTCACAAACTAGTTACAAAACTCAAACAAAAAGCTCAAACTGAAACTCAATTCAACCACAGTGTCGGTTGGTAAGTAAGTAGAGGTTGCCATAACAATATCAAATGATGAAATTTTTCAGACAAAAAATGTAGCCATCAAACAATGAAATATAGTTTGCTTCATAATTATGAGCCTCTATAAGTCTATGATGGTTGAATGTATAGCAGCTACATAAAAACCATTAGAAATTATTAGGCATATCAAAGGTTCCAAAACAAACATATAATTGAATAAAGAATTCCTGTACAAATGCATGAGAAATGAAACATTTAGCAACTACCGGAAACCTTATGAAAGAGGGGCATGTAGGTTAGGCTAAAAGAAGAGTTGTCTGCACTGTGCAACGGAAACATCAAGGGGGCAATATGGACATTTGAACGAACGCGTGCAGCTTTTAGAGAGTTTATGGATTGATTGCTTGCAGAGGACATGACCACAAGGCAACACCATAGGTGGATTTTCTTCACCGCCTTGATCTCTACTAACAGGGCAAACAAAAACCGAATGGAACTGAAATTCCTTTCCTAATTCCACTGGCACTGGTAATTGCTTCATTGCTAGCCACTCCTGCTTCTTTTGAGCCATTACGTTAGCCAGCTTTAGTAAAGTAGGCAACCCTTCAATGCCGGCAGCAACAGCCACGCTCAAAGGGCTCCGTAATGACTGCCCTAAGAAACTGCAGAATTCCTCGGTGAGTTCCTTATTCAGCTCCTCCCATTTACTTGGAGCCATCAATTCAGGATAAGGGGATCTTTCTACCTTTCCTGCCCATAACAGGCAACCCGAAAGCTTCTGGATTTCATCCATGTGAGAAGAAGCAAAAGGAGTAATATATGTTCTCATATACTTGAGAGCATCCATTTGACTTCTTTTCTGCAAAATATCCATATATTGCAGCTTATGAAGTTTGAGCTCAAGATTTGAACCATTTTCCCTCAAACTTTCACGGTTTTCAGAAGCCCACCTGATAGAAGGCTCTAGGTTCTTGGATTTCATAGCTTCAAGTATTTGATGCATCTCTACGAACTGCAATCTGAGGGAAATAGCCTCTGGTTCTCCAGCCTCATTTACTAAGCAGTCAGCTATATCAAACATACCTTCGTGATACAAATGGCTTATGATAATCTGATGCAAGATGTGTTTATCAAACTCAACATTTCTACAGACCTTCGATATATTAGCGGTCAGTGACTTCTCAGTAAGTTGTCAAACATAAATACCTAATGACAATATTTAAGGGGCTTCTGCAATAGCATTATACCAACTAGTTTGTATTTGTCTAACTACGCGAAAAGAGAAAATATAAATCATCTTTCACTTAGAAATCCAAGCGGCAAACATAGAATGATCTTTAATCAGGGAGCTCGCTCCTATGACCATATTAAGTATATCAAACTGAAAACTGTTTAGTTTCTTCATTCAGTTTCCGAACCTAAGCACTCCAAATTCCTTCTCGCGGTTAAGATCACATTTCTTTACAGATCTTGCATAAAGTTCATACCTTCATTTCCTTGAATTTCCATTAAGATGAATATCAAAGCTCTTTTCTTGTCAAACAGCTAATAAAAGATAGGCCCTATTACTACTATTATTGCACCCTCGCTATTTCAATTCCTAGATGTGGAGTTTGCGACAATAAACTCTATATAATACAAAAAATATAGAAATCGACAAACATAGAATCAGTCCAAACACACAGCTTCATCTACATCAACCTAAAGTAAATTTTCATCACAAGCAAAAACTCGAAACTCAAAAATGCTTAAAAAATCATACAATCGGCACCATTTCATGTGATGAAACAGATGTAAACAAAATTATTCAAGGAAAAAAAAACCAGAACTGAATCCTCATTTTAACAGGCAAGTAATACATAATCATAGACTAAAAATGATCAATTTATCCAGCCATTCAAGTGCGAACGATTGAAACTAAAGAAAGATTCAACTAAAATTACGAATTCTGAAGCTACAATTTTCGATATTTGAACAATGAAGAAATCAAAAATCAGTACCGATTAGGTCGAGGTTATGGGAATTGAAAATCCTTTTTTTTTTTTGGTCTAAGTTTGGCTGGACGATTGTCACACAAGGAGAAAGATAAAAGCCTCATAAGAGGAGGAGAAATTTTTGAAAAGAGAGACAATTAAAGTTTGTCACATGCGTGGAGGAGAGTATCGAACCTACCACCCATGAGATCGGGCAGACCATTGGACTATATACATTGTGATGGAATTGAAAATCCTTAATGAGAAGTATCGAAAGTGAAGTTGCAGCTCACACGCGTGTCATGACCAGTGACGGATCCAGGACTTGAGATCAGTGGGGTCAGGGAGAATTCTAGGGGGCCCGAAAATTTTAGTAAATTTTCTATGTAGTTTGGAGTATTTTATCAAGTTCGCATCCCCCTCCCCAAGTTTTTGTATTTTATCAAACAATATGCAGCATAAAAAAAGACTGAGAATGAGAATGAGATGTCTCGCCGGAAGGAGCGGGAAGGAATTGAGACTTGAGAGCTGAGAGACAAGACTATTTTTTATTGAGAGCAACTTGTTAAATATCCCGCAAAGCGGGAAGGAATTGAGACTTGAGAGCTGAGAGACAAGACTAATTTTTATTGAGAGCAACTTGTTAAATATCTTCTATAAGACTAGAAACAAAAAGTATTTTTAAATCTTTACAATATTTAAAGCTGCTTGTTAAATATCTTCTAAAAACAATAAGAATGGTTAACACCACTGCTTCAGTGCAGAACGGGAATTATTCCGTACGTGCTGAACGGATTCTTATCTGTTTGATCAAAATTTTGAGAATGTTTATTTTATTAGTGGGGTCATTAATTTTTTTGTGTGGGGTCATTTATACACTTATTATCTAAATGAAGTAAAATATATCATATATAATTATTATTATTTTTTTCACTGGGGTCAGCTCTACCTGCATCCGTCACTGGTCATGACAAAATTTGACAATTTTGTTTTTCTTTTTTTAAATAAAGATGGCCAAAACTATCTTTAACATTCGCAATTTTCCATGTACATGTCCGGATCTTCTAATACATTTCTTGGTTACATCTTCTAATATGCCTTTAAATTTTTGTTACATTCGTTATTAATTTCGCAACTTATATCCTCATTCTTAACTAATTTACCATCAATATCAACTGAAAAGAAAAACACACACAAAATTAAAATTTTTGATTTTCTTGTGACTTAATCTTGTTTTTTCATTTTAATCATAATAAAATCAAAATTTTGAGTCAAATTTTCATTTCATTTTGGTTGTAAATTAATTAAGGGTAATAATATAAGTTGTGGAATTGAATAAGTGTGGGCGAATGCATTAAAATTTTGAAAGTGTACAAGAGGATGTAACACATTACTGTATTAGAAGATCCAGACACATGTTTAGATATGTTTTTCATTTATTTAAAAGTTCATATTGTGAGTCTTTCAAAACATCGTCCAATTTTTTAGTACATTTTAAAGAAACCACGGGAAAGGAGAAATTAGAGATTAAATTCTCATAATTTTAAATTTTAAATTTATAGAGATTCGAATATTAATAGAGTCATATTTTAATACATTATCCTAGTTATGTTTGCAATTTTAGAGAATTATTAATTTATAATAATGAAAGGACTATATAATTTATATAATGGTATTTTTAAATATTATTATCTTATTAATTTATTGAAATAGCTATTTTTTGAACTGTCAAAACCAAAAAAAAAAATTATTTTAAAGAAGTTATTAATCCATCAAGTATTAATTTACAAAGTTTTTACTATATATATGATTTACCTGATTATTGAGTTCTTGAATATGCAAATTCTTGAGGTAACTTGTATATGCTAAATAGAATAATATACAATTATAGCCTATTTCACCTCATTCAAACTATTTCTATCCCATACATAAAAAAAAAGAGCTTCAATGATGCAAGAATGATCCTCAAATCAACAACATTGTGGTTAAATTATATTCTCCAATCAAATTGGAAAAAAATGTCGTAACAAGTGGACAAAGCTCCCGCGTCTGAAGGGTATGGGAGAATTGGACAGTTAAAAAAAAATGGTTTACTTTAATTAATTACCTCTGATTTTTTTCCATCTTACCCCTTATCTTCTCTTCCAAAATAGAAATCTCTGTATCAAGCTCAAATATTCTGTTTAAGGCATGCATATTTTCAAGAGTCTCACTCAGAGGCCGATTTTCGCTTCCGCCACACCTCAGATGTTCCATAGGTCCATGAAGGATCTTGTTTACTATACCTAAACTCAGATCATAAATGGCTTTCTTTTGGCTTTTTGCTAAGTCATTTCCCATCTTTGACAAACATTTATCCATCTCTGAACCTCTAATTCTTTCGGCATAGGCCCTAAGCTTTTTAATGGTTGGAACGGTTTCAAGGGAGTCTTTCCAATATTCAAATTTTCCGACTTCTTCCTTGATTATTGCCTGTGCTTCCATTGCTTTCTGCAATCTGTCCTCCTTGTTAGCTGCCACAACTTCCTTCAGGTCGTCCACATTATAAACGCGGGCAGTATCAAGATCTGATGCGCAAGACTCCACATTTCGAGGAACAGATATATCTATAAATAGCCTATGTCTGTCAATTCCTGGATTCATTGGGGGAAGTTTCTGAACTTGCTCTTTTAAGAACAACGGTGCATCTGAAGCTGTACAAGTAAATATCACATCAGCCTCTGCAGCACATGCTAGCATCTCTGGCAAAGATCGGTATATTATCTCAACATCCTGTAGCTCTTCACGGATGGCGGCTACTCTGTCCTCGGTTCTGTTGACTACCACCATTTTCTTGCACCCTTTTGCAGCCAAATGTTTGATCACGAGCTTCCCCATCTTTCCAGCTCCGACAACACATAATCTGGTAGTTGCATAAGAACATTCTGGAAGCTTCATCTGAGCAAGCTCCACAGCAGCTGAACTAACAGATACAGACCCGGCTGAAATGCTAGTTTCAGTTCTAACTCGCTTTTCCGGCTGTGATAGCATGCTTAAACAGCCCGCTTATTTTCCTGCCAAAGCCAGGAACACCTTGTCCAGTACTAACCACCTGTTTCACCTGTGCAAGAATTTGGCCTTCTCCAAGAACAAGGGAATCAAGACCGGAAGATACTTCAAACAGATGCTGCGTGGCATCCTTGTTGTACAGTAAAGTCTGATGTTTGCAAAGCTCTGATGTAGGAACTCCGCTTATCTGGCAACAATGAAACGAACACTTATAATCGCATCTAATACGCTCATTAATTTCATCTGATGACAATGAAAGCAGAAAAATCATAAAATTTGGATGCAGAAGGAAGGAGAAAAATAGTATAAGAAGTGGATAAGATTTTCTTGCACCTTGGACATCCATTCGGTGACTTCTTTAACCCCACGATGCCGGGACAATGCCAGAACATATACTTCCATTCTATTACAAGTACTAAGAACAGCTGCTTCATCTATATGATTTAGATCACAAAGTTCACCAATTGCTTGATGCCATTGCGCTTCTGGAATTGATAGCTTCTCGCGTATCTCAACTGGGGTAGTCCGAAAGTTAATCCCTATGACAATAATACTACTACTTTCCTTCGTATACCCTGAAAAGAAAAACATGTAACGAAGTTCATATCATTATAAACAGCTTTCTGTGCAGTTTCTTCGGTAAATATATTTCTCTTAGAATCTAAACACTAGACAAACCTATAAGGTGAACACAATTTACATATAAGGCAGGCAGGTTCTTAGCATTATACGAGGTATGTATTAGAAACTTTACTGTAATTAAATTTACTAGTTAATATTGCAAGAATGCTGACGAAATACGAGATCACTGCAGCTTAGGCTAATATGCGACTTTGATCACATATGTATTTGCGAGTTACAAAATTGGTCATGCATGATATTTGTTTGCATAGAACGTCCTATGTGTTTTTTTGAATTGCAAACTCAGGCCAAAACACCACTTCTACGGTGATTTCCGACCAGAATGCCCATGTACACCTAAAGGTTAAAAAACCTTCCATCTTTAACTCGTGAACATTTATCCTTCAGGAAACACCAGCTACATGTGCACGTGAGCATTCTGTTTGGAAAATGCGGTGGTGGTTTGACCTGAGTTTACAAGTCGAAAAAACATATAGGATGTTCTATGACAAAAAATATCATATACGATCAATCTTGCAACCCGAAAATACAACTAAAGTTGCATATTAGCCCTGCAACTAAAATCCCAAGCACATCTGCGAATGTTTTCAAAATCAGAACAAACAATGAATTTTGACCACTACATATAAATTTATAAATTTATAGTTAAAAGAAAAGAGAAAATGATTAAGGCCAACTCATCCACATGAAAATCCCAGAAGAGAATTTAAATTGAGAACAATAAAAGTAAATATCTTTGTGAAAGTAAACATTTAAATAAAAGACTTACGATCAGCTGCGGAAGTCTTGAGAATCTCTAAAGCCGAGAGACTGGAGGACTTTGATGATCCCTTCTCTTCTTGTTTTTCACCAAATACAGCTTTAGAAAGCTCGGATTTAGGGTTTAATAATACAATCGGCCCTTTGTTATTGAGCTTGAATTTCACCTCATTTCGGAAAAAATCCAGCTTGAGAAGGAAAACAAGCTAAGGAAGAAGAAGAAGAATGGTGATTAAAACAGATAAAATTACTGCAACGAACAATCGAACTAGCTTCCATTCCCGATCCCAACTCTGAAATCAATCACCACCCTAACAAAACGATCAAATCCCAGATAATAAATCTTGAATTTGAGTTGAATCGAATCAATTGCAAAAGATCCAGCAAAAATATGGAGAATCAATTGCAAAGGAAACCATAACACTATTAGTCAAAAAAAGAGGAAATTTTAAGAGAATAATGGGATGGGAATGGAATCAAATTGTAAGTTTATTCATCAAAAAAATCAATTTGTGAGGGGGGTTAGGTGAAACAAAAACACGAATTATTTCAAAGATTCCAAATGGGTTTTGGTAAAGGATTTGGTGCGGAAAAGGTCGTCTGTTTTTGACTTTTCTAAGGTTTGTTCTGTTCTTTGGTCGTCTCTCAAAAAAGAAAAAGAAAAAGAAAAAGAAAAAGAAAAAATATTTTTCAGGGCTTATTCTTCTAATTGGAGTGTGACACGGCAAATAATCGTTTTTTTTAAAGGCGGCTGGATGATTGCCCCATTAAAGGGAGAGAGGTACTTCATAAAAGGAGAAAGTAGCCCTACAAAAGGGAGATTAAAGCTTGCCCAATGTATGGGGAGGGTATCGAACCCGCAACCTCACTAGTCGTGCAGGGTGTCTGCCTCATCGACTAAGATACCTTTGATCACGTAAATAATCGATTACCCAGCTTTACGTATTATTTTTGTCTTTCAACCAATCACAATTCACCATGTGTATATATAATTAAAAACAAATGATCACATGACGAATTCTTATTGGTTGGACACATAAATAGGTACACAGACGCATACAGACGATTTTCACCTGTGTGACACATAGGTGCCCTTTTCCGGATGAAAATCGTTTGTACCCGTCTGTGTATCTATTCCTGTGCCCAACCAATAAGAATTCGTCATGTGATTATTATTTTTTTAATTATATATGCACATGATAAATTGTAATTAATTGGGCATAAAAATAATCACACAAACGAATATAGACGATCATTTGCCCCACATTTCCTGCTAGAAATGGGAAAATGTCTGTGAGAAAGCAAATGATGTTCACGTGCTATTACTTGTTGTGATTTGTCCTTTTTTTTTTTTTCTTTTTTTTAGTAAATGATTATATTATTTACTAGAGCATCCCCGCAGCATTTTTAGAGTCTTAGTGCGAAAATGTAATTCCCATTTTTTTTTTTAAGTAGTGCAGGAATGTAAATTCCAAGTACGTTAAATGTTCCTAAAGGTAAAATGATTTGAGTTTTAACATAAGACTCCTACATCTCCGTCTATAAAATTAGTGGAGTATTCAAATTGCGAGATTTATCTGAATATGAGTTTATCAAAAGATGTTTGCACATTATTACCACGCAATAAAATCAATTTCATGCATTTGTTAGGAATCGAACACTTATGTACGGTCGAATAGTTTATCTAAGAACCGAATGCCTTGGTGCATTGGCAGCACAGAACGAGTGTCTCGTTACGGCCATGAAAACGAAAGCAAGAAAGGAGTCGCCTCCGAGCCAAGCATTGCATTGGCAGCCCGGCGACTTTTTTTTTTTTTTTTTTAAAAAACTAGACCATTTATAAGTATGATCCAGTTTATTACAATTATTTATTATAAGACCTCACCAGAGGAGGAGTAGTAGAAGCCCGTTGAGCGGGTGCCCCGTGTGGGGAGTAGTAGAAGCCCGTTTTTGAGCGGGTGTCGTAGAAGCCCGTTGAGCGGGTGCCCCGTGAGAGGAGTAGTAGATGTCCCGTTGAGCGGGTGCCCCGTGAGGGGAGTATAAGACCCACACAAGGGAACCCCAAAGAAATGACAATTAAATCATTCCCCTTGTGTGAGGTGGGTATCGAACCTGAACCTCTCGGTCACAGACAATGGATGTTACCCACTGGGCTACCATACAGAGAGGTTTATCCGTCCAACATTTGCCTTGATGCATTGACAGCCCCGCGTTAGGCCGTCTCGGCATCAGTTGCCTCGGAGCCAGGAACTAGTACACAAAATCCACTACTGATTTAAAGCTGAGACTCGGAAACTTTCTTACACAAAAATTATATGCATCAGAATGTATTTTCCAGCTCCATTATAATGCCATGTAAAACTTTCTTTAATAATGAACCTGTAGAAGTTCTCCACGGGTATCCAGGCACAGGGGAGTACGACAAGTTCTTTGATGAACCGTGCCTAACATACAACAAAATCATTTATTTTGGTCCCAGTGCTGACAGTTATTCTATCAATATCGTGCCGAGCTAATCGACAGCGTCGAAGTTGTTTGATATGATAGTTGAGATAGTTGTTAAAGAACAATTATGACGTTGATTGCTTGTTAACAGCTATCTTAATTGTCGCATCAAATGATTCAAAAGTCTAAAATGATTCAGCATTGTGTTGATTGGATAACAGTCAACAGCATAACAAGCCTCCAACAAAATAAGTTGGAGGAACATTTGGATCTCTGTCCCAAAATAGTTTTGTAAAATGTAAAGAGAGTTGGGAAAAGAGGTCCTCATTTCATTTCAAGTAGTAATGTTCTCTTTTTATTATTCTTTTTTCCAAGTATATCAAACTCTAGTCTTTCTTAATTACAAATTATTAAAGTATTTTGTCAGTTAAAATATAAATATTATTCTCTTAAATATGATTTATATATCATTAGTTCGATTTAAGAGAATAATATTAATATTTTGACTAACAAAATATCTTGCTTTTTTTCTTACTTAATTTTCGGTGCATGTCTAAACAGTTTATATTATGAAATGGAAGTAGTAATTGTAAAAGAACTTTTTTTCAGGAAAAAAAAAGAAAAGATTTGAAATAAACAAGAAGACACGGGCTTATTACCCCAGTAGAGGGCCGCCATCTCAATCCAATAGGCCCGAGGAAAAGCCCACTAGCTCCAATCCCACATCGATATCCAGCGTCAATGTTTTAGTAGTATAAATACTATCTTGTCGCTTGACATTGTGTCCCTTCGGGGACATCCGATAAAATTGGAACGATACAGAGAAGATTAGCATGGCCCCTGCGCAAGGATGACACGCACAAATCGAGAAATGGTCCAAATTTTTTTTTCTAACCTTTTTCAATAATTTTAAAAATATAATATTTTTCACTTCAATTTAGCTTATTGTATACTCTTATTTCTTTATTTATTAGTCAAAGAACTTAAATACTTTTTGTTGTAAATTTTAAACTAAAAGAGGAATACAAATATTAGTAGTATTGTTCAAATTTTTTAATTTGAGACGAAAAATTGTACTGTTTTAGGTGAAACATCTCCGATTTGCTTCCTTCTCCTTTTCCTTTTAGGCATCTCCCCCTTTACCTAGATCTTTATTAATTGCATTGGTGTGTTTTGACACCCTTTTCAACAAGTTATTTAATACAAAATTTTCATTTTGATCTTATATTTTCTCTCTCGAACAATTTCTCTATCTTCACTTACAAACCAAAAAAGCCCTCCCTGACAATCAATGAAATTAAAGGTAAGCGTGTTTTATCTTGGAATCTAATGGGATAGTACTCGATTTCAGTTGGATTTAAATATAAATGTCTTGGATTTTTATAAACCTTTGTGAAAAAGATGAATAGATCTTAAACATGAACTTTTGTATTCCGCGAAATACTTCAGAGATTTAGTTCAATGTGTTTGGTGTTATAGTCGTTTTACAATTGTTTCTCTCTTTATGTACTGCTGAAATACATGTTTCAAACTTCAAAGCAAAAGGTGGATTATGATCTTCTAAACTGGCCGACTTGCAGCAGTTATGTTATTGATTGTTTATTTGTTAACAACTATCTTAATTGTCGCATCAAATGATTCGAAAGTCTTAATTGATTCAGTACTGTGTTGATATGATAAAATAACCGTCAAGAATGTAACCATCCTTTAACAAAATATGGAGGAATATTTGGATCTATATCCCAAAATAGTTTTGTTAAAAATGAAGGGAGTTTGGGAAAGAGGTCCTGGTTTCATTTCAAGTAGTAATGTTCTGTTTTTGTTATTTTGTTTCAAGTATATCAAACTCTAATTTCTCATCTAAGGACCAAAAGTCTCATTCTGTAGAAGTTGAATGTCATATTTTTAATACAAATATCTACTATTAACCTTCCTTAACTTGAGACTTAGTTTAAGAAAATTAAGTTTAATGGAGCTTGCCATGCCCTTAGTGACAACATAGAGCTCCCTTGAGGATGACACTACTAGCCATCAAGCCCTTTGTAAAAAGATTCCCACCCCTAAGATTAAGTTAAAACTAAGTCGGGGAAGAAACTTGACTTTCCCTAAATTCAATGCCAAAGATTTCTAGAGTGCATGATTTGGGCAAAAAAATTCTCTGTCCCCGTTCATATCCTCATCCCTCTCCCCAGCCAATCACAATTCACCATGTGTATATATAATTGGAAAAAATATTTATATAGTATATTCTAATTGATTGGGGAGAGAGATGGAGATATGAATGTGGACAGGATTTTCAACTCATGATTTGGCTTCAGGAATGGCATTGGAATAAATTGTTGACAACTAATAAAAGAGCCTTAAACGACAATTAATTTGGATACCTATAAATCTCGTAAACGACAATTAAATGGGAATGGAGGGAGTACTATTTATTAAATTAAGGGGTCAATTGACTCAATACAACAATTAAGGGGGTATTTTTAATTTTGAGGGGACGTTCAAGGGGGTTTATGGAAAATAATCCAAAACCCTAATTCGCCACCCTTTATATACTTTTCTTCCATTCATTTTTACAGCTTCTTCAGTCACTATTCCCAGCCGGCCAGCAGTTATAGGCTTCTCCAAAACCCTAAACCTAATTCCATAACCATGGCTGAAAGAGGTGGAGAGCGTGGAGGCGGAGACCGTGGAGGCTTCGGAAGAGGTTTCGGTGGTCGCGGCGGTGGCCGTGGAGGGGATCGTGGAGGCAGAGGCCGAGGAGGCCGTCGTGGCCGTCGCGACACCGAGGAAGAGAAATGGGTGCCAGTGACCAAAGCTCGGACGATTGGTGAGGGACGGAAAGATCAAATCCCTGGAGCAAATCTATCTCCATTCCCTTCCAATTAAGGAGTTCCAAATTATCGATACCTTAATCGGACCAGCTCTTAAGGATGAGGTTATGAAGATCATGCCTGTGCAGAAACAAACCCGTGCCGGTCAGAGGACTAGGTTTAAGGCATTTGTTGTGGTCGGAGATGGAAATGGTCATGTCGGATTGGGAGTTAAGTGTTCTAAGGAAGTTGCTACGGCTATTCGTGGAGCAATTATATTGGCTAAGCTTTCAGTGATTCCAGTACGCAGAGGGTATTGGGGTAATAAGATTGGGAAGCCTCATACGGTGCCTTGTAAAGTGACCGGGAAGTGTGGCTCCGTCACCGTGAGAATGGTTCCTGCCCCAAGAGGTGCTGGGATTGTGGCTGCCAGGGTTCCCAAGAAGGTGCTTCAGTTTGCAGGAATTGACGATGTCTTTACTTCCTCTCGTGGATCTACTAAAACCCTCGGCAATTTTGTCAAGGTTTGCTTTTATTTTATTGGTTTTTTCTTTCTTTTGATGGTTGCTGCTAGTTATTACTCCCTTAAACACACGTTATCATCTTCTAATTATCTATCTCCTAAACATACTTTATGAGTTTCTAATTATCTGTCACTTAATCCGAGCGAGTATCTTTTTGGGATTACATTTATGGAATGTGGTAACATAATTTTGGTAGTATGATTTTATGATTATTTGCATTTCAGTTGAGTGAGTTGTTTTTCATGAGTTATTTCGAACTAATCTTTTAACTTGACTACTGTTTTAAGAATGTTCAACTGTTGATAACTTTCTGAAGAATCGTGTTATTTTATTTTCTTTGCTAAAGTTTTGTAATTGAGTCGCAAACTTAGTAGTTCAAATATTAGTCAGATCAGTGAATGGAGCATGTGTGCAATGGTTCTGTTAATTACTACTTACAAAAATATTTATTTTGCTCATGATCTCCAAACTGCGACATTCATATTCATGTTTTCTGCTCCATATAAAAAATTCCTCTTAATTGTAGGATAAGCTCATTTTAAGCCTATTAATGAAATACTTGGTCACAAAATAGTTTAGGATAGAGCCTTAGAAATATCACACCCGAGTCATCTACTTCTATTTAACTGCCCTATAATTGGCTTTTCTCCTCTCTGCCCGAGCTTTCCCTATAAATATTGCTACTAGTCTTGAGAAAGAAAGGGTTTGAAAACTCGGGTGAGAATCTTTCCTAGTTCACTAGAGTTTGATTGTGAATGAACCTGCAAGGATTGCATGAATGAACAAGAGCTGAAGTATCCTACTGCATTTTTATAGGCGTAGATCCATTTTTGGCACTTTTGTCATTTAGTTGGGTAATCTTGTATAATGGGATAACTGATTGTGGCTTAGAAGACATTTTCCCTGAAGGATTACCGAAATGAAGAGGTAGATAAAGCCACCCTAAAGCATTTATGAGTACTGCATATGTATACCCATTGTCTACCATGTTCTGCATTTTGTTGGATAATCTCATGTAATGGATATCTAATATTGGTTTGAGAAATTTATTTTCCTGATTTGAATAATAGTTTGTAGTCTTTTAAATTATTAATCTACTAATGCTGGCTCTCCACATCATTTATTAGTAGATTAAACTTTTTCTTCCCTCTTTTTGCAGGCGACTTTTGAATGTTTGCTGAAGACGTACGGTTTCCTTACTCCAGATTTCTGGAGGGAAACTCGCTTCAACAAGTCTCCGTTCCAGGAGTACACAGATTTCCTTGGAAAGCAACCTTCCAAAGCAGTTTTGACCCTTACAGAGGAACCTGCTGAGAGGGTGGTTGATGCTTAGAATGTTTTCTTCTTAATATGCTTAGAATTTTGATCAGATGGTTTTTGTTTCATATGGAATCATTGAGTTTGTTATCTTTGCAGTTTCATCTGCTCTCTGGACTAAAGAAAACTGCAGTCTCTCTCTGTTTACTTTAGATTACTATGAAATCATTTATAATTGTTATTAATCTACGTGGTTGGTTAACTTTGTTTGGTGACAATTATTTTAGATAATTATAGCCGATCCTACCTACATCGATTTCCAGCGTCATGTTTCAGTAGTATAAATACCATGTTATCGCTTGACATGGCGTACCTTCCCGGACATCTGATAAAATTGGAACGATATAGAGAAGATTAGCATGTGCGAGGATCCGGGAAATGGTTCAAATTTTCTTTCAACTTTTTCCAATAATTTTTTTAAAAAAAATATTTTCACTCTAATTTAATTTCTTGTACTCATGTTTCTTTATTTATAGTCAAAGAACTTTAATACTTTTTGTTGTAAATTTTAAGGTAAAAAAGGAACACAAATATCAGGAGAATTGTTCCGAGTACAGATGCAAAACAAGTTCTAAAGGACTAAAACCAGAGTAAGTTACGGCGGAGGTAAACGTCTGAATGAGCCGTGCCTAATCCAAGCGACCTGATCTTTAATTACGACTCAGTTCTTTCGCCACATCGATCATATTTGGCCTATCTTCTTCCTTAGGTTGCGTGCATCTCAAGGCAAGTTCCATAACAGCCTGCACTTGCTCTTCAATAGCTTCATCTCCCTTCACTTTCATGTCCAAAGCTTTACTCAAGCAATCTTTGTCAATATGGTCAAGTAAATGAACAATGTCTCCATCACGATACTCCATCCACCTTTTACCAGTTACAAGTATGGCCAAAAGAATCCCAAACAAGTAGACGTCGCTCCTCTCTATAACAATCCCTGTTATCGTGTACACCGGATCAAAGTACGATGTCCTCCCCACAACGCGATCCGACACCACCCGCGTTTCTCCAGGAGGAAGAGGTATGCATAATGAAAAATCTAACAACTTAGCAACACCAAATTGGTGGATAATAGGAGTGGCGAATGCAGTGTGAAGATAAGCAAGTGCATTCCCAACATCAGTAGCAATTTTTAGCCTATTTTTCCAAGATAAGGTAGTATGGTTTTTGCTATTGTAAAGAATGTCACCCAGAAGTTGATAATGACCTGTGCATTTGTACACGAGAACTGGAGCATAGAAACCCAAACAACAACCCAAGAACCTCAAAACGTTCTTATGGTGACTCATCATCAGGGTAATAACTATATCATGATTGATATATGAAGGTAATTCCTCACCATACTCATGGAAATATTCATAATATCTTTTGACTAAAATTGGACGCTGTTGAAATGAACCCCTGAACAAAGTACCTGATCTATCATCCACCACAGGAACTCCGAAATTTTCCGTTGCTGTGATGATCTCTTTGGTTGTGAAATTACGGTAAGGTACATCGTATCTGTAATTTGAAACAGAAGCAATACCCTCCAAAACCATGCTTCCATTTTTTAGGAACAACAAGGATTCCTTTTGCTTGTCTTGCCTTCTCTTGAAGAACCGCAACATCGAGTCCATGAAAAGGGCAGAAAGCAGTGACTCCTTCCACTAAATTGCAAGGATTCCAGATCAGATAAACTATGAAGATGTAAGATCAACTTCCAGTACGAGAAAGAAGAAGAAGAAGAAGAAAGTGAACTTACAAGCAAGTCAGGAAATGATTTATCTCTGTCACTACACCCTTGCTCTCCTTGAATATGTCCCTGTGAAGGTTCTTCAGAGCTCAAATATATAGTTCTTGGTTATTATCTCATGAGGAACTCCGCGACCTCAATCCAGGACTTTCCTGGAACTCTTCTAGGAAATTGCAAATGATTTTCTTGTTCAGTACATCAGATGTAACCCTTTTTTTTATAACTGCATAAAGTGATCCCCTTTGTCTCACTGGTTGACCTTTACCCTATTATTTTGAAAAGAAATATCTAACTTATAATTGAAATGACGGGTTAACCAAGACCCAACACCCCTATAGTGTAGACCAAAGAATACAGATGAGAAAAAAGTAACGAATTCTATTACTAGAATTTAAGCACGAACCACATTGACAACAAATTTCAGATGTGTACGGTCAATTCCATTCATATTATTTTTACAAGTACTTCATATACCAATTTGTCATTTAGACTCGAGCATCGAAATACATTTCAACCTTCTCAAACTAGGCTGCCCCAAATTCAAAATGAAAGTGGGAAGATGAGGCCTCTACGGAAAACTCGTAATTTGTACAAGAACAAGAATCCATAATCGGAAATAAAGACCTATAAGAAAGAGAACACAGTCATCACAAAAAGGGCAAAAGTTCAGTTTTGCACAATAGTTAAGTTACTTGCTGCGTTCAGATCTCTCCTCTTCCCTCACCCGTTTCTTCTTTTTCTTGTCCTTGTTCCTCAACTTGTCTTTAGATTTGTGCTTCTTGGAATGCTCCTTGCTCGATTTTACTTTCTTTATCTTCTGCTTCTCTTGATAAGACTCATCATTTGAATAATCAGAGCAACCTACATAAGACTTCTTTTCTGGTCCAAGTACTATGCGCTTCTCCCGCCGTTCTCTTAGGCCCACAAGGGGAGTTGCTGACTCTTTTTCACCAGTACCTGAGCTAGAAGGAAGGTAAGGGCCTGTTTCATCCATCCGTGAACCAACATAACCCCTGCCACGCTTAATCCTGCCATCAAGAGAATAGTTGCATTGAGAATAATAATAATAATAATTCTTTCACCCCCGATTGCAAAATGCTGCCACCATCACCCCCACCCCCGCCTCCCCTCTTTTCCCTTTTCAAAGAAGAAGACAAAAGACAATCACATAGAAGCACAATGCATTATGGAAAACAAGAAGTGTCAGGGACCACAGACCAACTAAGAGAGAATCATCACGCTGAGGCACTTACACGAGCAGAAATTTGTAAAGCAAAGAAAAAAGAGACTACCTTGAATGTAAGAATTCATCAATCTCTTCATCTCTCAAACCTTCATCTTCCCTTAAACCATAATCTTCACTAACCCTTTTCCTTGATGAGCATGTATCTAATGCAACCTCGTGCAGCCTATGCCTTGTTCTCCCAGTTTCCTTAGTGTCCCTATGCCTCATAGGACCACTGTCCTCATCTCTTGTTCTTCTCCTAAGTCGATTATCCAGCTCTATCTCTTTTTGCCTTGCTCGCCACATCTCATTCTCTTCAACAGTTCGATTTGCTGAATAATGAGCATATGAGAAATATTTAGACTTCATGCCAGAAAACAGATAAGAAATCTATTAACTATAAAATGAAACCCTTTCCTATCAAGATTGAAAGAGAGAGAAGAACAGAAAAAGACTCCTAAAACAAGAAGACTGTGAAATCTAGACTGCCTTTGTAATGCCAGCTTCAGCTCCACTGGTGGCATAGCAATTCACAAAAAAACCCAAACTTTCGCACAGTGAAGTATCAACACCCAACAAAGCAATAGTATCATAGTTTTGTTTCTATATCAAATGGCAACTTACTTTTCCTCTCAACAATTGGATGCATGATAAACAAATTTAGGGCATCGAATGTCAAATATTCGGTAGAGAAAGCTATAAGACATGACAATGTAAAACAGTTTTCTCCAGTGCTCATCGTCTTGAGAAAAATAACAACCAATGTACCACTATAAATGAAAGACAAAGATCTAATTATGTGCATGATAGTATAAAGCAAGCAACTTTTCCAAAATATCTGAAAGATTCACACAGAAACAGGTTCTTCAATATCAAAGCCCAAAATAAAATACGAACCCTGTTGTACACCACGAACAGTTGCAGTCAGGAACCGTGAATTTGGTCGACCTCTGGGCTTGGGCTCACGGAGATAAACTTGCACCCCTTCATTATCAGCTTGACGCCGCAACTCTGCAGCCTCTTTTAACAACATTCTAGCTATTCTGTTTTCGGTTTCTAAGTCCATTTTCAGCGTCTCTTACGAACTGCCAGAAACAAAAATAAATTGAATGATTAGTGAAATCCACGTATTCATTCAAATTAGGGGCAATAATAGAAAAGGGCACCCTATAATTCTAAGTGCTCGATCTCAGATACCATAAGTTAGTCAAGTATGCAGAATCTCACTGCTAAATCAGTGGGGTCATAAATTTCAATAAAAACAAGTACTTTGGGAATCAATATTCCCAAATTCTTCAATTGATTGCAATTTGCGAAAAGAACAAAACTTAAAGATCCTAAAGTTTAATTTAATCGAGAAATAAAGTAACATCAATATAACGTAACCAATTATTAATTGTAAAAAAAAAAAAACAAGTTAGGGCTTATAAAATACGTACCTGAATCAAATTAATGAACTTGATAACACGATTTATCAATCAATAGTTGAAATTTGAGAGAGTGTTAGGAAAATAAAAACAAATTTCAACTATGAATATATCAGAAGTGTGGCGGCGCGGCGGCTTTCTTGGCCGGCGGAGAGAGGTGGGAGACTGAAAGATTTGCCGGAAACGAACTTCCGAGAAACTGCTGAAAAAGCTTCAGAAATTATTTTGAGACTGGATGGGCCTTTTCAGTAAAAACAAATGGGCTACGGATCCTAAGATAAGCCCATCAATCTCCCGATCTTAGCTCAATTGAATAGGGTTGGTCCAATATAAGATCACGAGTTCGCTGAATAAGTGAAATTAATTCAATTGACTTCATTTTTAATTTTAGAGTTTGTTTAGTGTGAAGATCATAAGTTCAAGTTCGATTGATGAATAAACTTAGCTTAATTGACTACATTTTTTATTTTAGAGTTTGTCCAGTATCAGGTCACGAGTTCGCTGAATAAGTGAACTTAACTCGATTAACTTCATTTTTAATTTCAGAATTTGTCTTGTAAAATTACGAGTTCTCTTCCTTTAGGAAGCGTTTTTATATTGCATTATAAGACTTATATATAGGATACCAATCTACCAAAAGTGGTTACCAGCAAATTGATGCTAAAATATAGTTAATAACTACATTAATTTTCAAGTAATTACGAGTTATTTCTAATGCTGATAAGGTTTTTCGTCAGCATTAGTATGGGTCTCAAAATTGGTGGGAAAATAGAAATTTTGACCTATAAAATTGGCGGGAGAATTTCAAATTCAAATTTTTTCGTTCAAATATTCGTTGAAATTGAAATTTTTGAAAGAAAATTGGCGGGAGCAATTCAAATTCAATTTATTTCTTTGAAAAATTTCAATTTCAACGAATATTTGAACGAAAAAATTTGAATTTGAAATTCTCTCGCCAATTTTTTAGGTCAAACTTTATATTTT
The DNA here is from genome assembly GCA_026122235.1 of Vinca minor. Classification (NCBI taxonomy): domain Eukaryota; kingdom Viridiplantae; phylum Streptophyta; class Magnoliopsida; order Gentianales; family Apocynaceae; genus Vinca; species Vinca minor. The sequence goes on along the minus strand of JAOCZM010000201.1, from coordinate 2,004,421 downwards.
TCTATCAATTTTGAGACTAAATCCAAACCCAACCTTATCCAAGTAGAGCCATAATAGTGATAAATGAACAAAAAAAACATATGATCAAAGTCGGCCAACACCGAATCCAACAACCCAATTCATATATAGATCAATGCCTTGTTGCTAGGATAAAAATACACCTTAAAACAAAACACGTTACCTCTTGATAATTTTGCCAGGATAAAAAAGCACCATGGTTGAAAACACTTTTGTTTTAATAATGGGTTTTATCCTAAAGTGTTACGTGGGCGATCACATAGGACCTTCAATTCTTTTTGGATTCTAATTTTTTTTTGTCGAGATTAGTGTGTTCACTAAAAATAATAGTAACTTATTTTTTTCCGCCACAAGAGTTCTCCGAATAGATAAATAATTAACCATTAAATACTCATAATATCATGGTTACATGACGAGATGAGCTATCACCATTCACCACACCGCACCTCATGATTAGATTTTAAATTCTCTCTCTATATAGTATTTTTGTATCTGGGCACTTCCATATCCAATATTTACATTTTAGGTAATGATTTATTTTTTTGCGTGAAAATCTCTTTTTTAAAATTATATTTATTTTAAAATTTTGCACAGAACTTCCAAAATGATTGAGACGCCACTTTTACTAACACTTTACCCTTTTATAAGCCGATCCCGGTGCGAGTGAGATTAGTCTAGTATGATTTCCCAAAAGGTCAGAACCATCTAGTACACAAAACGAAAAAAATACAAAGGAAGTCAGAAAGAGTTCTTGTAGTTTTCTTTTTGGGCTGGATTTATATACTCCATCCATTCCTAAATATAAAACTTCAATTACATGTTGCGAAAATTAAGGAAGCAAGATTAAGATGTTTTTATAATCAAAATATCAATATTATTCTTTTAAATATAATTAGTGGTATACAAGTAATATCCGACTTTAACCCCTAGATTTGACCTTAATACCAAAACTACCCCGGGATTATAACGGCTACTATGAGTTTCAGACAACTGAAATGAGATTTAAAAAAATTCAGTAGAACATTTTCTTTGTTGTCTCTGAAATAATCAAAGTACCATTGAAATCAACGGAAAGATCCGTCTCCGTCTGCCGAAGCTCGATTATCAGAAGAAGAAATGGCAAAGGATATCGAAACTCGATTATCAGACTATTCCTCTTACTCTTCGTCTTCTATCAATAAAAGCGAAGAATTTCCTGAAGGAGAAAAAGATGAGGAATTCTACGAAGAAATTGAAGCACCTAAGTTCGTGGATTTCACCGTCCCCGATCATTACCGTCCCGATGATAGATACTGGTTTTGCTTACGAGTTGGTCAGTCAATTTTTAATGAATTTAATTTTTTTTTGATTAATTGGATTTGTGGAGTGGACTCCTTAAATAATCCTGTTAATTACTTTTTAATTAGGTTTAGTATATTCTTGTTAATTTATAATTTCTTTGCTCAGATGATAGATTCTAATTGTGGATTAGGAAAATTGAGAGTTTTTGGTTTATTATTTTCTTTAATTTATAATATATTTCTTCTGAGCTGATATATTTTAATTGTGGATTATGCAAATTGAGAGAATTTTATTATTTTGTGATTTCTGTAGCTTCTTTTAGTTGCTAAATAATGTAATGTGCAACTTTATTTTTTACCAGGAAGAAAAAGATTTTCATGATATTTCAATTACAGGATGTGATCAGAAACATGAAGAAGAGATGGATTCTGAAGCAATTTACAAAAACTTTGTTCTACGGGTTAGTCCTCCTAATTGTTTATTTCTTCTTCAAATTAACATACTACCTCCATCCTTAAATGATATGACTTTCATTATATATTGTGAAAAATTAAAGAAACAAGAATTAAGATGTTTTTGTAATTAAAATATCAATATTACTCTCTTAAATATAATTAGTGGTACACAAGTCATATTTAAGGGAGTAATATTTGTATTTTAATTACAAAAATATTTTAATTTTCACTACATGTAATGGAGGGAGTAAAACTTGATGAATATAGTTCAAAACTTCTTATGCAATTATTCTTACCAGGTAATGGCTGCTAGAAGTCCCAATGTACGCCTTCACAAGGCACTCAATAGAGGGTAAGTCCTCATTTTTATTTTTTTGAATTATCGGGATCACCAAATCATAAGTTATTATGCACTAACTGCAAATAGTCTTCCTTGACGGAGTCGATAATAGATGAAAATTGATTTTTTTGTTCATTGATTTTCAGTAAAACTATGAAATGCCCACTTTCAGCTCCACCAAAATCTGCAAAGTCTAGATTGCCAAGATTAGCTATTGTATCAATGTCTCAGAAGATGGACAAAGAGAAGATTAGACATCTTTGCAAAGTAAGTTCAACAACACCAAAGACAAAGGGAAAGCAAGTTGCTGCTAAGTATCTTACTACTGCAAGAAACAAAAAGATCCCTCCAAATCCAAACTCTTTTCTAAGTGTTCAGAATCCAAAACCATCATCATCATCTGTTATAGCAACACCTACAAATCGATCGGTAGCAAAGGCTTTAGTCTTTAATTCACCCAAGAAAGCCATCAATTTAAAGACTTCTGTGGAGACCCCTTTAACTAAACTTTGTTGCGGAATGAAGAAGCTTGAGATAACGAGTCAAAGGAAACGCGTATTGGGTTATTCTAGCAAACCATTGAAGCAAAATGTGCAGGATTCTCAGAAGTCATTGCCTCTGCATTCCTCAACTAAACAAAAAGTTCTCAACAAGGAGAAAACCAAAAGTGAGAATGGCCAGGACACGAAATCTTTGAAATCTGGGAAATGCAAGAACAAGGGCAACTTAAGTAGTAAAGACTGCAGCTTGAAGGCGATTGAGGAAGCAATCATGAAACCAGGAGATGATACTGAGGAGTATCTTCCTGCATCAAAGATTTCGGCAGAAGAAGATTCAACATCAACAGAGATTTCAAAAGGTGAATCTGATAGTTCAAAGCAATATGCAGTAAAAAGTATTGAAGGAAATGTATCGGAGAGTAGGAAAGAAAGTTCTGAGAATGAAGAAGATTTGAATGATCCCATGAAGGAGTTTGGATTTTCAGAAGATAAAGAAAATGCTTCAGCCTTTGATGGAAACAGGTATAAGATCAGGAAATCTTTGATAATGTATAAAGTTCTACATTGTGATCATGTTCGTGGTTCATCTCCGTTACATTTTTTTTCCTTCTTTTTTGGCAGAAATATCGACGACAGAAAGATCCAGTCTGGAAAAGAGATTCTTGGCATGAAAAACACAGATAAAAAGGTTTTTGCTTTTTTCCCAGTTTTATATACATTTATGTAAGCACTGCCGGGAGGAAGGCATTTGAAATTTGATCCCAGTATTTACTACGTACCTTTTGAATCTCGCAGGTTGATCAAGCAGTAGATAAAAATTCGAAAGGATCTGCCAACATTGCATCTACAGGAACGAAGCTGAAGAAACCAAAACCAACAAATCCTAAACCTTTCAGGCTAAGAACTGATGTACCTAAGCTGTGTTTACACATCATGTCTATATATGAACAAGTGTATTCCTGCTAGAAGCGTCTATTCATTTAAACTTCTGATTTTCAGGAACGAGGAATTCTTAGAGAAGCTGCTAACCTAGACAGGAAGTTTCACACTGTTACTCCTCAAAAAGAAGCTGCTCCAAGTACTAAATTTCATGCTGGAAACATTCAAGGGCATCATTGTGATATTCAAGTTAGTTCTTCTTATAACTTTTAGAAGTTTCAATCTTCTGATTTATTTTTTTCCGAGTAGATTAGCTATGTATGCAATATTAAAGAAATGAAAAGAATAAGCAACATAAGATAATACAAAAGGAATCTAGTAACAAACTTGTGATGTTAAAGCATGAGTTTGCCATGATCACTGCTTGTTGAGAGGTTTTACTGCTGTTTTGAAGATCAAAAGGTGCAGTTTTCTTCAAGATATCTAACAATTATCATTATTATGCAGAAAGGAAGTAGTAGGGTAGCAGCAGTTAAAACTCCAAAAAAAGGGCAAGCAAGAACAATAATATAGCAACCTCTCCAAAAGTATTCCGGCCTTTGACCCTCTACTCTCGAAAGTGATATATTTCGAGATTTGGAGAATAATGACCCGAGACATGTTCTTCAGCATCACAGGTGAAGCCAATACTCCTCATTATATATATTGAATCAATTTTGTGATTAACAAAATATTCCATTCAAGAAAGGCTTGAAACTTTTGGATTAGCATTAGCCTGCTCATTTCTGCTGGTTTTACGCTATTTAGGATGAAGAAAACGGCTTCACAAATAAGTCAACAAGGTGAAGAAGAACATTCAAAACCTTTAGAAGCACAAACACCATGTAAGAATGATACTAAAAGGGCAGTAAGGACTAAAACTCCTTCTGGTTCCAAGTCGTCGTCAAGGGGAAGAAGACCTATAACCATCACAAAAGAACCAAACTTCCATATGGTCCCATATGCCAAAGAGTTGTGTCAAAAAAGTAGCATAGATGATTTTCACCTTTTTTTTCTTCTTTTTTTTAATTTAAATTTTTAACTTTTGCCTTTGTAAAAATTGAGTGTACAATATCTTCTTGTTCAATAATTATTGAATCATATATCTTGTTATAATTAGTTGATGTTCATCTGGTAAAATTTCTGTTATTTGACAAATTTAAATGTACATTCTTGTAACACTCCAGATAGAGTTGGGAACCCTTTCTGCTATACCATTTACACTTGAATGATTCAATCTCTAAAAAGATTTTATTGACTTAAGTATTGGAGGGACTTTGGGAATAAGTCCGAGCGTTACAGAAGATCTGAACCCTAGTCGAAGGTTTTATCATCAACTAGTTAGCCAATTTGGCTACAATGCTTGCAGTTTTTACAAGTATTGTGCAGATTGTGTTGCCTGGTCGAAGGTTTTATCATCAACTAGTTAGCCATGGAGAACATGCCCATAATTTATTCTCAAACCATGCAGTTTAACAATTAAGCGATCCAAACTAAGCAACCCATTGTTATTATGAAATAAAAGAGAGATAAAACCAACTTCATCTAGTAAATGTACAGTGAGCTGAATGCAAAATAAAAGCCGAGTTCGTTCTCAAAAGAATCAACTTCCAATGAGAGAGATTTTCAGCTTCTCATTTGCAGCAACTAGTTCTGCAGAAATTTCGGGTTCATTAGCAGAATGTCCAGCATTTGGGACAACCTGCAAAAGCAACAAAAATTTCGGTGATTCCATGGAAGAAAATTATTCTGCACTGCACTATTTTATCCGTATATTTCTTCATATTAATCCCCTCAAATGTAAGGAGAACGACAAACGGAAGAAAGGAAAACTATTTGGTAATAATTGAAACTAAAAGAGACTAGATTAAAAAGAACTGAACAAGTAGTCACATACTATAAATTCCGCCTCTGGCCAAGCTTTATGAAGATCCCAAGCTGACATCATGGGGCAGCAAACATCATATCTTCCCTGCAAAAAGGCAACACGGAACAATGACTATCTACGTACATAACATATTGTCTCACGAAGAAGAATAAATCCTTAAATAGGGAAACTTAGGTTAATAACATTGTCCATTTGAACAAATCCTTAGTTCATGTACCTTGTCTTTAGCTTGGCAAGTATCTCGAAAAGGAGGGAGTATAAATAGTGTAATAAACATTATTTATTAAAAAAAACAATATGTTTGCTTTTATTGGAAAGAAGATGACTCGAAGCAACATGCTTTTAAAGTTCAGTAGCAAAAGTAGCATATACCTGAACAATAGTAGTCTTAATATGCTTTATCTTTTCAATATTTTCTAACAGGAACGAATCTGAAGTAAAGAAGCCCTTGTTCACAAAATAGTGATTCTCAATCCTCGCAAATGCCTGAATGCACCATCAAATAAAAAAGGAAATGATCAATACATAGCATCATCCAAATTATGGAACTGAAGTAGAAATTAAGAAAATGAACATCGCCGAAAGAACCAAAAATAAGTTCAAAAGACACGTATTGGAGAAAACAATTATGTTAACATTATACAGAAACAGTGGAAATGAGCTAGCTTCAAAAGGATTGTTCACTCTAAAATTGAAAGAGACCTCATACGAAATGTAACCCTTCAAAATCAAAACACCAGCCGAAAACATTGATCGTTCTGCTCATTTAAAACCTCTAAATTTGTAAAATTTTATGTTTAGGCAAAGGCCATCAAGTTTTAACCACAATAAATTATCTAAGCATGCGAATTACTCCCTCCGTCCCCAAATTAGTTGTCCCAAAATCACATTTTCTTTGTCCAAGTTAGGTGTCCTTTCATAATCTCAAAATAGCATTTGTTCATTTTTCCCAAATTATCCCTAATATTTATTAACTCAACGAACACAATATTAATTGTATTCAAAGTTCAAGATGGTTTTTTGGTCATTTCACTTAAGAAACTAACTCAACTAACTATTTTCTTAATCCGTGTCATTAGAATTGGGGCATCTAAAATGGGGCGGATGGAGTATCTTTCTAGAATCCCCCACCCCCCACAAAACAGGCTCAAAGGTACTCACCAAGGAAAAGGCATCATCATCCCCTTTCTTTATATTTTCCTCATTAGGCAGAAGATGTGCAGTCATCATTTCCCATTTGGTCCATGCCCTGGCTGCAGCATACTAGACCAAAAGTAAATTATCAAGTCCAGTATCATTAAAAGATAGAAGAAGAGGCATATTGATCACTATGAAATTCCTTTTCTTCTCCCCATGTAAATCTTACTTGTATTTCCATATTATCAGAATTTAATCTTTTGCGGTAGGCCTCGATAAGACACTCCCGTTCGCCCTCTGGAATAAGATCTCTAAATGGTTCCCATGCTGCATAGAAAATTCTAGGCTTAGCAACAAGAAGTCAGCTAATGCAACAAACATGAGTTATAATGTAATAGCAAAAGTGTCAGCAAAAGCGTAAGAAGAGATGTTTCATCTTTTAGATATCTGGAATATGAATTGAAAAAATATCGATAAAATGCATAAGCTTTATTTGAATTTCTATGGTATGAAGACGACATTATAGCATAGTCCATTTAATATATACAAATAACAGTCTGATATCCTTTTTTTTTTGCAGGGTAATATCTTTATACTATTCAATATCATGCTCAACGCAACTGAATGTTAAAGACATACCATCAGGGTATATAGCAGCAGCACCACCCTCATAAAACCAATCAAGTTCTTTCTTTCGCAACAAAAAGATCCCACGGAGAACCAATCCAGTAACCTTAAACGTAAGAGCAAATAGATCTCAGTAATTGAGATTTTTGGCAAAGATTTTTAAAGTATAATGATAAATCCACAAGATAAATCCTCAAGATAAACGGATAAAAAGCGCAGATATATAATACATTTTATCATTTAATGTGAAAAAAAGAAGATAAAGTTGCAGCTCACCTTTTCTGGATGCGACTGACTGTATCCAAGAGCAAGTGTGCTTCCCCAAGAACCCCCAAAAACCTGGAAATCAAGCTCATGATGGATGGAGACGTAACATTTAAAGCAAACCACGAGAACAGAGATGACCTCAAACCTGCCATTCTGGAATTTGCAAGTGTTCCCGAAGCTTCTCGATGTCGTCAATCAGGTCCCAAGTTGTGTTGTCCACCAGGCAAGCATGGGGTGTGCTCTTTCCTGCACCTCGCTGATAGAAGAGAAACTTCTTCTATAAGCATCACACTGATTCATTCGAAATAAAATAGTTCGGTTCGGATTACGAACCTGATCAAATAGAATGATCCGATAAAATTTGGGATCAAAGAATCTTCGATTACTTGGTGAAGTTCCACCACCGGGTCCTCCATGAAGAAAAACTACAGGCTGCAAGATGGTACAACTATAAAATCTAAGCAATTTCACACGGTTATGGAATGAAAAATGAAAGCTATAATAAAATCCTTGAATAAATTGCTCAGTGAGGCCAATACGATATGAGCATTACGTAAGCATTTAAATTTAACCTAACACATGGGAAAATAATAAAACAAGCATAGTCTCAGTAGAGGTACAATCTTAGGTCTCCATGTAAACGTTGACATGTCTCTATAAAACCGCTCATCACATAAAACATTAAGATAAAGAATATCATATAGCTGGAGAAAAGAGTAACCACTGCTCACATGACCATCGGGATTTCCCAGACTGCTCCCAATATATAGTATGAAGATCTGACACCTTCAAGAAGCCAGTGCTGTATGGCTCCACTTCTGGATAAAGATTTCTATTTAATGCTGCTGGGGATTCTTTACTTGAATCCATTGGTTCCAAACTCAATAAATTCTTGCTCTTAGAGGGAAGACTTCGCAAACGTGAGGCAAATTTTTTTCTACCTGCCAAGACAAATGGAAGATCTAAGCCAATTCAAGTAAGCATACAAGAAAAGTACTCCTCCATTCCATAATATAAGTCGGTTAGTACATGTAGCGAAATTTAAGGAAGCAAAAAAATAAGGTGTTTTTTTAATCAAAATATCAATATTACTCACTTAAATAGAATTATTGGTATACAAGTCATATTTAAGAGAATAATATTGATATTTTGACTAACAAAGTACTTGTTTTTTGCTTCCTTAATTTTCGCTACATGTCATAAACGACTTATATTATTGAATGGAGATAGTAGTTCCCTTCTCTTCATTTCCTTCTTCAGCACAACAAGAAAATGCAAAATCATGCCTATAGTAATCCAACTCAAAAAGATTAGAACTTCACAATTAAAACTATAAGTTTCAATCAATTCACATAAGAATCTTGATTTTGTGCAGACTTATATTCATGCTTAAAGCAATCAAACTCAAAAAGATTAGAACTTTGCTTTTACAAATTACAAGTAAAAACTAATAATTTCCAATCAATTCACATAAGAATCTTAATTTTTTGAACCAAACCCAGAATTGAGAAAGCATAAAAACATCCGTTTTCAACTAAAAGAACTTCCCAAATGAACATTTAAAAAAAAACCCCCAAAAAACAAATCAACCAGCTACAGAAGGAAAAAAAAAGGTACAGACTGAGAGAGTGAGATTTGTAAGAGGCAAAGAGAAGTTGGGGTAATGAGGAGTGGAGAAAAGTGATAAAAAGGGTTTAAGGAATCGAATTTGAGAGTGGGAGTGAGGAAGAAGAGGAATCTTAGTGAAATAATTATGTGTAGAACATTCTCGTACTCGTACTACAACATTCATTGGGATTTGGTCTACCGCACCCAAGTTTAGGATTGTGATTAGTATTATGATTATTACAACTAATTAATGAGATATTTTATTTATTTTTTATTTTTGGCTGAATTAATGTAGTTTATGAAAGTTTTTTTTTTTGCTAAATAATGTAGTTTATGAAAGTTGATATCACAAATATAGTGCAAACAATAAAAAATCAATATATACTAATTTTTTTTAATAAGTGTTACAAATGGTTAAACAATTGTTATGTGTTATTTCTTGATTAATATTTATTTTAAAACATGTAACATATATTTTACGCAACAAGTGTTAAAAAATCACAACACATGTTTGATTCTAAAAAATTGAATTGTCGAATTTCGATTAAAAAGTATAACATGTATTGATTTTTGGTGTTCAACATCATAACTGGACCGGAAAGTCAGCATGGACAATTGTCTTTTCTGGTTTAGCATCTTTTGATGATGAAAAATTGGATAAACTTAATTAGTGGGAGAAGGTTACAATGTAATTAGTGTAATAGTGGGAGTCTTCTGGCCACAGTGGAAACGGCCGTGGGACGCTTCGATTCTCGCATACCCCCGGCCCGTTAAAAAAAAATGTAATTAGTGTAATACGTTAAATTTTAAAAATAAATAAATGACATAATTAGAATGATATTTTATATAATGGTGTAATTTTACACTAACATCCTTCTGCCTGGCTCCTATTTTTAGGAAGTTATACCAGACTAATTCCCGCTCGCACCGAATCGGTGCATAAAGGGGTAAAGTACTCACCAAAATGAGATCACTCGACCTCTCTTATAATAAGCGAAGCTGCGAAACCAATTAAACCAACCAGTGTAACAATTTCTTGTTTCTTGCTGTATTATTTACATTTTTTTCCCTTTTACGGAGTATTAGCATATCATATATGCAACTAGAAAATGAGAAAAGGGATTTTGTAGAAATACTAAAGTGATTGAATTCACAAGGTGAAAGGGCTTGGAGGTAGGTAAACAATGGGCATCTTTGATATGGAAGCATTGCCCATGAGCACACTGTGTGCAACGGTATCTTCGACGATAACAGGTTCAACCTGCGTGACTTTCTCTGGTATAACCTTGTCTCCATCAACCTTGGCCAACACTTCAAAATGCATCTTTACAGTCTCCGGCTTAGTCCTCCATTCTGGAAAACCTTCCAAGTTAAACCCGTCTCCTTCTTTTAGTTTCTTTTCCACTCCAAAACCTATCTTAACAAATGTCTGTGCTGATATATCTGCCTTCAACAACTTGAAAGATCCCTTCTTGTTCGCTTTTGGACCCAACACGAAGGAGAGAAGTTTCTCAAAGCCGAGCAGGTTTTGGTTTGACCCGTTGATGGAAGTAACAGGCCACAATGTGGTGAAACGATCAGGAGTTAGAAGGGAAGTTGCTTCTCCATGCATATCAATTGGAGAAAGGGCATCCACATGTTTTGGTTTTGCTGCAGATGATAGCTCCACAAGGCCGGGTGCAAGTCGCTTGAGCTTAAGCTTGTTATTTACAGAAGGTGTGGATGATGAAGGGGAAGTGAGAGATGTTGGGCCAACAATCCGGAGGGAAAGTAGAGGGCTGTCTTGGTTGCGGGAAGCATGGCGCAGGCGTTCAGCCAGAGTCATAAGACCTGAGGCAAAACCATTACTTGATCTGTTTAAGGGCAGTGTGAGCTCAACTGGGTGACGGAGACTGACAGATCTAGCACCCTTGACAGTAACAACAGCACCATCTGCTAGGATTACTTTCTTCAGCACACCGGCATCCACATCATGCTGCATATTGCCAACCGGGAAAGTAAAATTACAAACACAGAAAAATGTAAGAAAAGAACAGTAAGATGCCTGCCTAATTCCGAGTGATCTGTAACTCAACAAACAAATAGCAAAACCTGATCATTTGAAGAGGACAAGAGGACAGGCTAATTGTGATAACAAGATGCAATCTAAGAGAATGCGCAGAGTCCAGTCCGTTACTTGCTTCCTTGAAATATAAATGCACAAAACAAAACGCAATGCACATCCAGACTATGGTCAGCCGCTAAACCAAATTTAGCCAACTCCTATGCATACAGTCTGCATTATTGCAAGAACTAGAGACCGCACTGAAATGCCGAAGACTCCCTAAATCAAAAGAAACAGAAATCTTCTGCTCATCATAGCCTGCTACTTGTTTCTTTGAAGAAACTAAGTTAGGTTTCACATTCCGTGTTTAAAAGGGCATGCCACCCGAATGTGCACTAGAATGGTCTATTCTCAATAAAAGTAAACGATTTGTTAAATACAAAAAACAATAACAAGATAACTAAGATTAAACACAATCCATAATTCAGGTTTAGAAATGCTGGAGCTTCAACTTACAGGCAGTGAAGTTCTCATATCCTTGGCATCCTGAATCCAGAGTTCCATCGGACCTGCCAATTGAAATGGAGCCAAGACTGGAATCTGTTCATCCATCTGCCGTTTCTCCACCAACCCAGTTGTTTCTTGAGGGCTCTCCAGGATCCTCAACTCGAAAAATTCGGCAAGTCTACATAGTCCCATTTATTCACATCCTCCAAAAGCTTGAAGGGAAGAACTTTATTATCAATCTCAACGTCAAATTCGTAGGCAACTGATCTACCCACCAGAGCATCATTCAAATCAATTCCAGATATTTTAAGATCCTCAGCTTGGAATCCTAATCCCTTCACAATGGCTTCCCTTAAATCCTATTTAAGAACAAAACAAAAAAAATAATTAATGGCATATCAACCTGAACTTCACAAATGCGAATAGAAATCTCCATATATGGAAAGAACTATTCAAAGAACATATTTTTATTTTGACCTTGAGCATTAAAAATCAAAGCAACAACAGATTTCCAGTTTTTTATCCTAGTGATTTCCAAAAGCTAGTACATAACCAGAAAGACAAATAATTCCCATTTCGGCACAAGGAATTAAGTAAGAACAAATAAACACCCAAAAAAAATTTGCCAAAAGGAAGAAAAAAATGATCTTTTGAGGAAATGTTGAGCAAAACCAATGAAAACGCTGGATTGGAAAATGACTTAAAACTTTGGAAATGAATGTACAAAGTGGTTCCTCACAGAATATTACTGAAACAGTAATCCCCTCCCCTATAACGCCAAGTTTGCTACGAAATATGCCTTCGAATCAAAGCCAAAAGGCATCAAAGACAACATATCAAGAACCATTTTAATTTTATGTGTACATTAACATGCTTCTTTCATTCAGCTTCCACAGCATTTATGTGCACGAACAACAACAACAAAATCAGGATAAATTTTCCAGAAAATAAATCCCCAAATTATTATCACTTACAGATATGGCTTTGGGGTAAGAAGGATTAATGTCCTGGGAGACGATCAAAGCGGCAGATAACGAAAATCGAAATGCTAAAAACAACACAGAAAAATACGCCAATCGGAGCCTCAAAGCAGCCATTCCCAGAAACAAAGATAGATAAAAAAACCGCCTGTAGAAACGATAATTCAAACAACTCCAACGATTTCTTCTTCTCTGATTAACCTTCAAGTTAGATTATTAGATTTCTCTAGAATTAAAAATTACAGAAAATTCGGTAGAATGTTGGGATTTTCCAGACGTAAAAATAGAAGTTTCTGGATTTGTGGATGATGTTTGAGGTAGACGATGACTTGGAGTTTTTCAGCCAATGGGAGCAGAGAGAATGATGCGACAGCTCAATGCCGCCCATTGGTTAAATGACGCCTCCCGTGACGGAAACGAAACGGAGTTGACGGCTAATAGTTTGGTTTTTGTGTTATTGCATTTTAGGACCCTAGGTAAGGGGGTCTTTTCACTTTAGTCCAAAAGAAATTTTCAAATGCAATCTAAAGTGTTACGGCTCTCTAATTTTTTTTTCACCTTATAGTAAGGAGGATCGATACTAGTTCCACTTCCCCTCTATCATAACTCAGATTTTCGACCTAAAAGTTGGAAGTAAAGCGTATTCCCTCTTGAATTGCGCTTCGTTGTCACTCTCTAGTTTTTTAGAAGTACAAAAAAACACAATAAAATACTCCCTCCGTCCCAAATTATCTGTCAACTTTGTATTTTGCACGGGAATTAAGGTTTCATCAAATTCTATAGTAGAATATGGTAAAATGTCAAACATAACCTTATTTAATATTACTCCCAATTTAATCCTACCTTCTTTTCTCTCTTTATTATTCTCTCTCCAACATTCAATGTAAGGGGTAAGATTGGAAAAAATCATCATTAATGAACCCTTTATATAGAAAGTGGACAATTAATTTGGGACAGATTAAAAAGGAAATGTGGACAGATAATTTGGGACGGAGGGAGTATGGGATAGTGTGGACAATACTGAAAATACCCCTAGTATATTGAGTGGAATATTTTAAAATTTGGTTGGCTAACAGTTGTTGACTGATTTTTTGAACGAAAGTACTCATTCTGCTAACTCACAAATAATTTGAGAATTTAAAAAAAAAAACTTCCAAAACCCCAACGTACCAATCGTAATATGTTTATGGAGGAATTTCACCTATTTGCCATGTACTTATAGAGTAACGATGCGATATAAGGTTGTATTGTTTTCCTTTTAGGAAAGAAAGAAATGACATTCAAACTCAAATGACAAATCTTCACTCAAAATTAGTGGAACTTGCATCTTTATATTTAGGAAGTTAGTTGTATGAGTTTAGAAAGAAAGTATATCTATTTTAAAAAAAGTATATACATTTAATTTAGTATAAATTAAAATAAAAAATATACATTCAATTTGAGACGGGGGAGTAATTAACAACAACATCACCGACAACTATGATCAAGGAGAACTAGACTGAGAAGATGTTTTGACTAGTTTTAGACATTAACAAGGGGCAGTATTTATGTGCGACCTACAAGAAGGTTTAGTCATTACCTCTCTTTGAATTCTTCTTGCTTTCAGACAACAAAAGGTGGTTTAGCAATTAGAAATTCTTGCAAAAGCCAAAAGAAAGGCATTTCTTTTCTGGAAATGAGACCTGTTTCATGATTCATTTATTTTTCTCCTTTTTCCCTACCGTGGGTATATATTGTCTTCACCAATGGTGAGATTAATCCGAATTCAGTAAAGTCCGATTCAACTTCCAGAGTGTGCTCTTACTCAAAAGTAAAATATGACCCTGAGCTTTTTTTATATGACACTTAACTAGTCAATGTAAACCGTATAAAAATGAGAGACTAATCTTATCAAGGAGATTCGAACTCTAATTTCTGATGACTTATGTGACATTAAAAAATCGCTACCGCTTGTACCAAGCTTGCGATTTCTTGATTCATTTCTTTAATCATAGTAGAATAACAGCATTATAATTATTAATATTAATATTTTTTTTTTAGGATATGATTTTCATAGGTCATTCGCAGAATCATGATTGTAATATATTTTTTTCTTGCAAAAGAGCATAAAATCTTTTGTGGGACAGAGTTTACAACAACTCAGATCCTAGTGTTTGCATATTGCAAGATCAAAGTCATCAAGATTCCTTTCTTGATCACATTATATCAAAGAATAACTAAAGAAATTAAGGTTCTTTCATTCTCAAAGCTCTAACAACAATCATTTTCACACAACCCAATCAATAGGGAAAACTTGAAACAACTTTGAACAAATAATTATTCAAACATTAATGGAAAGTTACAAGTTGAAAGTAAATTACAAAGGAAAGAGACCTTAGAAGGATACTCAAAAGGTCTCTAAAAGAATGACTAAACACCGGGTCACTCAATCCTAGGTTCGTCCTTGTAGGACTGGTCTCACCGCCCCTTACATGAATTGAAGGGAGCCCACATCTGCAAGTAAGTCCCGCCAAATTCATGTGAGAGGACTGTAGGACAAGTCACACAAAGACGATTCTGTGATTGAATTTTCCCTAAACACCTTCCCATATATAGAAGCCTGTCTATACATTCCACCCTTAATAAAAAGACCATTTTGCCCCTTTACAACAGCTTGGTTCCCCACCAAGAAAAAAACCTAACTAAGCCATGAGGTCATCTCTACAACAGAAGGGTAAATAACATGGTAAAATGAATACAATAACCATGCAAAAAAAGTTGATGAAAAAAAAAAAAACCTTCTTCAAAATGAACCTCATATGCAAAAAGCTTCCAGGCTGATAGGTTTTGAAAGGATATGAATTGCTTCCAGGCTTCAGTTATTCAGGAAATCGCAAAAAAACAAGGATACTTATAATAACTGTCCAAGAAAAACACAATTATTTCGAATAATTTAAGGCTTCAAACCGTAAAAAGAGAGCGCGATTGATTAGAAAGAAACTTTGAGAATTGCGCGTAAGTTCTTCACAACATCCTTCATCGCCATGCTGAAATCTTCGTCCATCTGCACGAAATGAAGACTACGGTTTAGTACACCGATACAATGTTTGGCACGTATCAGGCAAATTCAGCAGAGTTTTAACACGCGTAACTTATTCACACTCAGTACACTAACAGATAACAATTATCAGTAACAAAGGAAAATGAAGGTACCTGAGCAATTATAGTGATGTCAAGAGCTGAGTTGCCAAAGGTCATGACACTGCTATTGATAACAGATAAATGGAGCTTCTCAATTTCAGCTATTGTTTTATTAAGAATTCCTTTACTTTTATTACAATGAATTCTAATCAGAACATCTTTGTCTGAACATCTGGCTTCAATTTCAGGAAGTGGTTCATTGATAGGTTCACCAGAGAAGTTCTCATTTGAGGAAGTATTATCACTATGATCAGCATGAAGCTCATATTTCTTAACAAATACCACAGATTCAATTGTCTTCTTTCTTGTTTGCTCCTCAAGATTCTTCACTTTCTCTTGGAGTTGCTTCATGTACTTTATAGCATCTCCAAGCACAGAAGCCTTGTCCATCTGTTTGTAAAATTATGTCAAAAGAACATGAAAACATTAAGCTTTTGTAGCAGAATTTAAGGAAGAGAAACAAGTGTATTTTTTTTTAATCCCGGTGTCTAGGCATCATTGGCCTAACTAAACCGGTTGGAATCTGGAGGGCGCTGCCGACAAGGCAGGAATTTACGCAAACATGTGAGAATTGTCGTCCCCTGCATTAGGCAGGAGTCGAATTATCATTGAGCCTAACTAAACCGGTTGGAATCTGGAGGCGCTTTGGCTGACATGGCAGGAATTCCTAACACTGGCCTATCTAAAACAATTGGGATTTGAAGGGAATTTTGGCCAACCTAGAATGAAATGCTACAAACATGTACGATAGTTGTCGAACTTCCAACCCCACTCAGAAAAGTAAATTTGCAAAAGGAAAGAAATTGAAACCTTTTTTAGTCCAGGAACAAGAGCAGACAATTGAATGAACCTTTGACTAAGCTTTTCTCTCCTTTTCCTCTCAGCCATGATGTGATCTTGTGCTTGAGTTAATCTCCCATTTGTGCTAATGCTTTTAGCTCCTCCTTGATTAGGCTTGAAGACATAATTTTGGTTACTAACAACTGAACCTTGGGAAACCATTACATCATGGGGAAAATTCATGGTACCAGAAGAAGAGATAATCTCCTCTTTAGGTACTACTTTCACCATGGATTGATGATGGTGAGTGTTATAACCAGAATTAACCACATGATAATTATTGGGAGAAGCATGATGATGATTATCTATTTGTGGGTTTGATAAATGAATATTATTTGATGAATTCCAACTGTTGGTCTTTTGTTGTTTCACTGGCCTAATATCAAAGACTCCATTTTCAGACAACTGATGGGAAGAATGCATAATTTGGTAATGATGATCACCAAATGTATTGGCACTGGCAATGGATAGTGAATTGAGCTCATCAAAAGTATTCATGAGTGGCCATGTTTGGTTGATGAATCCATGATCTATCCCCTGTAATTGTTGAAAAATTAAGCAAATTCTTGAGATGCCCACCAAGTGTTTGATAATATTTGCAAGAGAGCAAAATCAGGGAGTTAAGTTGCATATATCTT
The DNA here is from genome assembly GCA_026122235.1 of Vinca minor. Lineage (NCBI taxonomy): Eukaryota > Viridiplantae > Streptophyta > Magnoliopsida > Gentianales > Apocynaceae > Vinca > Vinca minor. The sequence continues at coordinate 1,987,193 of JAOCZM010000201.1, read as the reverse complement.
ACCAAGTCTGCTAAGCTTCTGAAATTTGCAACCTCCATAAGCCAACTGTAGAATCCTGGAAAAATCAAAGCAGATAAAATTATAGTACTACTACCACAAAAGCATAACATGATCATGGATTATAAGTGTTAGTGAGTTATGGTTTCAATCTCATACTAGTCTAAAATCAAAACCATATTCTAGATAGTCAATGTTTTAGATTTTATATTCAGACTCAATTTAAAGATAATTTAAATCTCAATATGACTTTCAAACCAGACTAAATTAAGACTCAATGTCTTCCACTTTGTTGGAAAGGGGTGCATAGACAAGGATGTGTGTGTGTGTGAGAGAGAGAGAGAGCTTACCCCAAAGAAAATGAGTGTGTGTTTTGCAAATCCTAATCTCCAACTTTAGGAGACTTTGAATAACATTTATAGGTCTAACCAAAGAACTAAATTAATCAGTGTCTTTCTGTTTCATCATGGGTTGATGATGTGAACTGGCAATGTGGAAGACTTTTGAATGTCTGACTCAGAAATCATATGAATTAGCAACATGACAAATTTGCATCATCAAATCTTCTTTTTCTTATCTAAAAATTGAGAGGTAAGATCTCTTAACTAAAAATTGAGAATTTAACTCTGTCAAGTGCAAAGACTTGAGGCATCACAAACTTTAGGGTGTGTTTGAATAAGGTTTAGTTTGGGTTTGGTTTGGTCTCACTTTTGGCAGAAAATTGGCCTCTAAAATAGGCGAGAGCATTTTAAATTCAAATTTTTTTCTTCAAATAATCGTTCAATTCCAAATTTTGGCCTCTAAAATTGTCGGGATATGTTCAAATTCTAAATTTTTTAGGCCAAAATTTGTAATTGGACGATTATTTGAATTTGAATTTCTCCCGCCTATTTTAGAGGCCAAATTTGGAACATTTCCCGCCAAAAGTAAGACCAAATCAAACCTTATCCAAGCACACCCTTAATTTGACTTCGTCTAGTAAATGGGAGTGACATTAGTTCCACATTTACATACATTTAAACCAAATCGATCAAAGTGTTCTCTAAAAAGTCTTCCTCCTCCTCTGATGAGGCTAAAAAAAAAAAAATTAGTTAAATAAATAATCTTGAAGACCAGCAATTTAAGTAATAATTAAAAAATCTTGATAGCTACAATTATAGATATATTAAATTATGAAAAATGATTTACTCCTAGAATTTTGGGGATAGAAACCCTAAACCACCAAATTGAGAGTGTTAAATGACTATCTCACCCCCTGCTGGCATAAGAGATTCACCCAACTATAAGGGCAAAACGGTCCAAAAAACTATTTTATTCAATCTTTTAGCCAATAATTCTATTAGCCTAGGAAGGTCCTTAAATTATTACCACCGTTTTTTGGCTGTCCCATAATTGGTTTCAAACTGGAGATCAAGAAAAGAGTACTTATCGTCATTCTCTTCAAATCTAGTCGTTGTTGAACTTCTTAAGGTTCGCCGTGTGGAAAAAGCTTCACTAAAGTCCTTAGTTGTCCTTAATTTGCCGTCTATAACAACTACCCATAATGTCCGAATCCTCCTTTCCCGGAAGATTTTTATAATAACCTCTTGCAATGGTAAGTGTTCCGGACAAGAAAAATTTAAGATTAAACCTGACTCATTAGTATCGATTTTACACAATTTTCAAAAAAAAAATCGTATTTTCTATTTATATAAAAATAAGGTTATAAAGGTGAATATCCTCTTAACAGCTGTAAGAAACGCAAAGAACTTAAAACTAGTCATTCAGGTCCATGTTCGTAAATAATCTCATATAATATAAGCATTAAGAATTGTGTCTATTAAACACTTATCAACTTATAAATAAATATCTACAAACTAATACCATAAAATGTGAAACAAAATTGTACGTAGTATTATCCGAATATTAACTATTAAACAAAATTGAAATATATATCAATTTTTTTAAAATGAAAAAAAAAATATCATGAATTGTATTTAGTTTTCATGTTTAAATGTTCAATGTCGAAAATATTTTAGATTAATGTTTATTCTCCTAAATAACCATATAGTTTTTTTTTTTTTTAATTTATACTCATCCAACCACTAATTTATTAATTTAAAATGTGTGTCCTAGTTTCCTTGATTTCAGAGGGTAAGGGCTCTAAATAATAAAGGAGACGTACCACCTACAAAAGATTTTCTAAATACAATCCAATATACTATGTCTATGAGGTACAACCTACTAAAACATTTTGAATCAAATAATTTACATATTAAGACCAGCCTAACCAATATATTAAGATATCGTAATCTTTTATTTTATGGATAAGATATCGTAATCTTCATTTTCATAATTAAAGTACTATAGAATGAAGCAATAACTACGCGAAAAAAAAAAAAAAACAAGAATAAAATCATATGCTGATATGCAGAAATCGATGACAAAAACTAAATACTAGTCTATATATATTGTTGGAGAATTGGATTTTATTAAAAATTGAATTGTAATTAAAGTGTGAGGATATTTTTGAGTCAATATTATTATGTGTTACACTACTCAATTTTGAATGTTATTGATATTATCACGAAGTGGATTGCGCAAGATTCGCAATGATATATAACGTGTGAGAAAATCAATTATCGGTATAAATTATAATTTGATATAAAATGGGGTGATTGAAAGTTGATAAATAAATATTAAACTCACATCCCACGTGAACTGGGAGAAATATTTTAAGCTACATATAAGTGGTGGTTGTTAAAATCCTCATCTTTCTCTGCATAGAGTTCTGTTGTTACCCATACGATTCGAAGGTTCGGCTTCTTTTGAGGGGAAGCGGTATGCTGATGCCTGATCCAGAATTAAATTCAAAATCGATTGAGGTTCTAAGTTTTATTTGTTTACTATTTTGTATATAATTTTAAAATAAAATTTGTGTATTACTTTTTCAGTTATGTCTTTTATTTCTAGTACTGTTTTATTTAATTATATTCTATTAAAATATTAAAATAATGCTACAATAATTTTTCAGTAAACCAAAAAAATATCCAATATATACGACTGGGAAGTATTATTTTGATTTCGTCATGCTTACATGTATTCCAATTTTTGCGTTAAAGAATGTATACTTAAGAAGAATCTCCATTCAATTCTTTTCAAACCGAAAAAAAAAAGGTAATCTCCATCATTCGCAAGCTAAGCATTTACTTTTCTAATTTTCAATTTATTTATTACTCTCTTCGTTTCATAATAAATATTTTTTAAAACTTTCTATCTTTTCCGAAAATACATATATTTTTTCAACTTTTAAAAATATTTTTCTAAAATTACTCTTATTAGAAAGAAATAACGTTTGTTTTTTTCAAAATAACTTTTTAAAATTATAATAAATCGACCCAATAAGCAAATGAGATTATGACACTAGTAACTTATTTTAATTCATAAGCAATTGAGAACAATCACATAGATTTTAAAGTTTCTTATTCTCTTAAAGTTCTTCTTTGATTAATTTAAATTAGCATATATAATCTACTTTATATGGATTAACATATATTTAGGGTACATGTTAGACAAACCCTTAAAAAAAACACCACTAATTTTTTATCGGAAAAATAGGGAATAATTAGCCCAAGTTGTTAAAGACACAAACGGAAGTGGTTAACAAGAGTGGTTAACAAGAGGACACCAAGTAATGATTTCAAATCTCAAATTATGATCGAAATTTTGACTTGGAACAAAAAGGTATATAAAATTATAAACACAGATTGTAATAAAGATTGGAAGATGTTACAAAATTATTTAAATAATATTTCATAATAAATTTTTGCGAATAATATTTCATCTAGTGACAAAATCGATAAGGAATTCGAACTACCTAATACCAACAAAAATCGATTATGACTTATTTTCACATCAAATTAATATCAAAATAGTCGAGAACAGTGATAATTGAGGTTTGAGACGTTGGAACTGAACTCAACATTATGATTTTCTGTTCAACTGGATATTTTTTAATTCGGTTCCCCGATCTCGAAGCGACCCAATTGAAAAGAGATACAACCATCACGCACGCCAATTCAGTGATAGTACAGGTCAGTTGGTCGATCATATTCATCTTCTCTTCCAACAATTTTTTTATCGAATGTGACTTAATTTATTTTTTCTAAATCGTAGAATATGTGATCTACGATCCGACTCGCGTAAGCTTCCTCAAAACATCCAAAAAAAATTACTTATAATTACTAATAATTTCCTCAACTCCCTGCACTCAAGAGTGGCCAGAACCTTGCCGCGAAAAAACCGCAGCCCAAATTCCTTCGTATCCTCCAAAAATCATCCAGTTATTTCTTCATCTCCTCTCTCAGATCCCATTTGATTATAATTCCCAAAATCAATGGCTTCAGCAGCATCTCCAAAATTAGAGCTTCGATCCCTGGGCAACACAGGCATCAAACTCAGCTCCGTCGGTTTCGGCGCTTCCCCTCTTGGCAGTGTTTTCGGACCCGTCAGTGATGACGAAGCAATCTCCGCCGTTCGTGAAGCATTTCGTTTGGGCATTAACTTCTTTGACACCTCTCCGTAAGAACCCCAAATTCAATTTTTGATTTTTGAGATTATTCTCTGTTCAGATTCTAAAAAAGTTTCCATCTTTATAATTCTTGACGGTCTGTTGTTGTAAATCCCTCTACTATTTACCCTCAGTCCCAAATTAGTTGTTTTAAAAACTAATTTTCACACAGATTAAGGAAATGTTTGTTGGGTTTTAATTATTGAGTCAAATGATCAAGAAACCATCTTGATACTCTGAATATAAGTATCGTTGAGCTAATAAATGTTAAGGAAAAGGTGGAAAAATAGTTAAATACACGGTGTTTTGAATCCATGAAATGACAAGTAATTTAACCCCCGAGCCCGGGGGCTGCTGGTTGAGACTTTGAATACTATTAATGTTGTAACTGTTGAATTAATACCCCTGAGGGGGTGGGAAAAAAAATGAATAAATCGTGTCTTGAATTCATGAATGACAAGTAATTTGGGATTGAGGGAGTATTAGAAATGTGGGTTTCTTGATTTGTCTGTCTGATTGGATTTTATTTCACCTTAAGTATTTCATTTTCTCGGTGATATTTTAGGTACTACGGATCTACGCTATCGGAAACGGTATTGGGGAAGGCTCTGAAAGCATCAGCAGTGCCTCGAAATCGAGTACATTGTATCTACAAAATGTGGGAGGTATAAAGAGGGCTTTGATTTCAGTGCAGAGAGAGTAACCAAAAGCATTGACGAGAGCTTGGAAAGATTGCAGCTTGATTATGTTGATATACTGCATTGCCATGATATGGAGTTTGTATCTCTTGATCAGGTGCTACATTGTTTCCTTTCCTAATTTTAGCTAGAAGTCGATTTTTCGTCTCTTTAATTGGTCATCGGGATTTTATACCTGAAAGCTTGTATTTATATTCGAGTGATATTCAGATATTCTTGAAAGTGCAATTATGTTTTCTCTGGTTGATTTCTTGGTTCCTCAAACAGATTGTCAATGAGACAATTCCCGCCCTTCTGAAATTAAAAGAAGCAGGGAAGACTCGATTCATTGGTATCACAGGACTGCCATTGGGGATATTCCCTTATGTTCTTGATCGGGTACCACCAGGTACAGTTGATGTTATCCTATCCTATTGTCACTACAGCATCAATGATACAACATTGGAAGATCTACTACCTTATTTGAAAAGCAAGGGTGTTGGAGTGATTAGTGCTTCTCCACTCGCAATGGGCCTTTTGACAGAAAGTGGCCCTCCGGAATGGCACCCTGCTTCTCCTGAACTAAAGGTTTTCCTTTTCTTCTCTCTTACGTAATCAGCGCTGGTTTTCCGTCTTAGATAACTTATAGTTTTAACTTCTTGCAACCATTTCTTCCTTTTGTATTGGGCCTCTAGGAATTTTTTATCGTATTCACCCAACGGCCCTCTCTTCTCTCATTCTCTTGAGCTCTCTAAGTTGTAGTATACATCAATAGAACATAGTCTCTTGATCTATTTCCGTGGAAAGAACCCTCCCAAGTCTTCAAGTTGTATGCTGAAAGGCCATACTTGGAGCTTAGTTCATGTCGAACTCGAATTATTTTGATTACCTGATTTCTATCTTTCAACTTCTTGTTAGGCTGCATGCAGAGCTGCTGCTGAACACTGTAAAGAGAAAGGAAAGAATATATCAAAATTAGCTATGCAATACACCTTATCGAATAAAGAGATTGCTACGATACTGGTTGGAATGAACTCTGTCACACAGGTAATTCAACTTGACCAAGCCTTGAAATCTAAACTTTATTTTGCATGTACTGGAAACTAGTCATTGTTCTGAAGCGCTCTTGATAATCAGGTTCAAGAGAATGTAGCCGCAGCCACAGAGCTTGCAATAGTTGGGAAGGACGAGGATATTCTATTAGAGGTAGAAGATATTCTAAAGCCTGTGAAGAATCAGACATGGCCGAGTGGTATTCAGCAGTTTTGACATTGTATAATCAACTGATATATTGCTTGTCCTCAATGTTGTGCCTTTGTTCAAAGGAACAAGTAGAATACAAGTCTGTATAGACTGAACCATTGTATCCAACTCAGGTTATAGCTTTGTTTGATCACAAGTGTTTTGTAGTACACTCGAAGCTTTCCCTTTCTATGTTAAAACATTAAAATTTTCATGTAATAAAACATGTAAATGCTGTAATAACATTCCAACATAGTTCTATTTACCAACTCTCTTAAATAGGTGAATAACTATTCAGACGAATAATCACCTTTAATTATTTAATTGAAAATTTAATAGTTGAGATAATGTTTGGATTGCATGTGTTGAAAATATGGCAAAAAATGATTTGACACGTGTTCATTTTTTATTTACGGATTCCAAATTTTTTTTATGTTATAAATTTTTTAATTAAAAAATTAACACATTTTTTATTAGTGGAGGCAGAGAATAAAACATCGAACGGGACAGAAAATTCCTACCGTGAAAATATAAAGGCACCATAACGAACCGGATCGGTGCAATTATCATGCCTCCCAAGGTCCAATTTGCATTTTCAAATCAAGCTTAGCTTTTTATAATAATTCCCTGGTCACGATGTGCTTACAGAAAATTATAGTTTTCTGGTACATCAAACATTATTACTTAATTATAGTTTTCTGTCAGGAAATAATTAATAATAACACAATGTTCAGGCCATTCATGTAATTGTCTGATAATCGAATATTTAACTCGTAATTTTTTAGACCAAAGATCAATTGCAGATAATGTCAAAAACAAAAATTACATAGTTCCGCCCAAAGCAAAGAAAAAATTATAACGGTCTGTTGTAGGTTCCATAATTTACTTAGAAAAAAAACTATATATTTACATAAATTATTTTTTATTTTTTTTCTATTAGTAAATTTTTATTTTAAAATTATTTTTGAACTACTATTTTTATCAAATTAATACAAAACTAATGTTTTACTCACATGTCGTCAGCCTTTAGGTATTTCTATTAATTTAAATTCTTAAAACTAGCAAAATGTGTAAAAAAAGGTAATCGAAAGTATCAGTACACTATTAACCCCGAGCTCTGGGACAACTGGTTACAGTTGTTATATGCCTCACCGTTGACGAGGGTTCGATTCCCACCGTGGACATCGACTCTCGTGGGATTTTCCCGCGGTGGTAGGGTTGCGTGTATAAGAGAAATATGGGCTAGACCCTCCCCGCTAGCGGTCACGCTACGGGCCAACCGCATGCCGAGTCCGGATTAGTCATCACGTTGTCGGTGAACACCGGTACCCCTCGGGTCAACCAAAAAAAAAGTATCAGTACACTACCAATTTTGTGCTAATTTGACCCAAAAAAAAAAAAGTTTATAAAACGTTTAAAGATAACTAAAATAAAAGTTTGTTGACACAGAAAAAAAGCTAAAGTAGTTTACGTGTGTGTGTGTGTGTATATATATATATATATATATATATATATATATATATATATATATATATATATATATATATATATAAATAACAATTTTCTCACTTAGCAAAGAACAATTACTGCCCAGTAAAAAAATTATCCCAAGTAAAATGATTTGCAAAACTAGAATCGAAAAAGACGTCTACAGGTTTTTAAAATTCCTATTTTCTTCTTCTTCATTCCATTATTATTATTATTATTGTCGGCGGTGCCTTTAGAATCATCTTCATCATCGCCGCCGTCGAGGATGGATTGAAGATGAAGATGCTGATCGTAAATCCGGCAATACCTTTCAGAAACAGATGAAGATCTTCTCATAGAAAAAACTCTATTCACTGTTGATTGTAATATTCCTCCACCTGTTGTTGTTCTTCTGCTCCTACTAAATCCGGCCGGTGATGATGAACCTTGAGCAACCGAGCACGTTCTGCTCAACTTTATATCACCGGCGACGGCACCGGAGTCGGCACCTCTATTAGTCGTCTCCACCACTTTATTAATATCGTCGTTTTGCTGATTGGTTGTGGTTTTGGCAACTGCTTCTGAATCTGGTTCAAAGTCAATATTGTAGTTTGGAGTGGTGTTTTTTTCGTTGGTTTCTAATTGATCTGATGAGAAATCCATGGATCTTGTTTTCTTGTTGGTAAGTGATCTCATCTTTGAATATCCATTCATTTTCTAAGTTGGCCTGGACTGGAAAAGTACGTAGTCAGAAGATGATATACTGATGATCAGCAAGTATAGAGGGTGGAGAGAGATGTAATGGTGAGAGCGGGCCAAATGTATAAAATGGGAAGGTAAGAAAATGGGCAAAAAAATCTCCTAGGTCATAGTTTTTTAATTAAAAAATTAACATATAAAATTTTTCTTATTGATGGGGACATGAAACGAGATGATGATAAACGATTTTTTACCAAAAAAATAAAGTAAAAAATTATTTATTCACAACTAGTGTTCTCATATCTGTCACAAATGGTATAAGCAAAGTCAAAGAAAAGCTTCCTCGATTTTGAGATATCAACCCATGATTCCGTAATCTTATAATAATAGGAATTAATTGCACAGTCGAAACTTCTCTTTCATGATATTATGTGGATGTCCATTTCTGACTCGAGTCAAAGCCATAAATTGAAAATGAACATTCAGGGTTTACTTGGATTGGATTTGGGATTGGTTTGGGTTTTGGTCTCAAACCCAGTCCCAAACCAACTTTGGATTGAGTCTGGATTTGAATTTGGGCGGAAAAGGTTAAAAAACGGGCGGAAATAATTCAAATTCAAATTTTTTTTTTTAAATAATCGTCCAATTTCAAATTTTGACTTCACAAATTTGGAATTTGAACATTTCCCGCTAATTTAAGAGCTAAAATTTTTGAATTTAACAATTATTTGAAGAAAAAATTTTGAATTTGAATAATTCCCGCCCATTTTTTAGCCTTTCCCCGCCCAAACCCAAACTCAAACCCAGACTCAATCCAAAGCTGATTTGAGACTGAGTTTGAGACCAAAACCCAAACCAAACCCAATCCAAGTAAGCCCTCAACATCGTCTCATTGACACCCAAATTCAACTTGGACGGTGGCAATTTGTTTGGACAATATCAAATTCACCAATAACCCAAAACATTGACAACAATTTTCCTAAATCATGAAGGTAAAAAAATGACTACAAGCTCCAAGAATATAGAACAAATTAAGTGTAGGCATTGGTTAATCCTGCAAAATCCACGATGAATTTGTATGACATTTCTGTTGGTGGAAATGGAATCATACGGAATACTACCGTCACTTTAAATTCAATTAATCATAGGACTCAAACATCTGTAAAATACTTGCAAAATAAGCAAGGAAAGAGAACGTCAAGGTTCAAGCTATTCCTAGTAAGAAGACGCGAACTAGAATCACATAAAGTATCAAATGAAAAGAGCTGCATCAAGGAATCTGAAATTCATTAATACATCAAGGAAAAAAAAATCTGAAACAGTTGGTAGAGATCTTCATGCACATTTTTTTCCATATTAGGACTGCGATCACACCACCTGGTAACTCTCTGTCGATAGGGTTGTTCGCTGAGAAAATCTGGGAGGAGCTCCACCTTGCAGTGGCAAAACGTTGACAACCTGCAAAATTTACAGGATTTGTTATATTTACTTGAGCAGTAGATATTCAAACTAAATCTTCTTCAGTATTAAAGGAGGAACCGTGTGGGCTTGGAAAAAATTCATTAGATGGATGAGGATCATATAGGTGCAGCAATCAAGCATATGAGACAACAGTATAGTAATATTCAAGTTAACCTTTTCCACGAAGAACTGGTTAAGATCTGTACAATAGAATGATGGAAGGAAGCACAGTGCACCAAAGTTGAGCCAAAAAGAGAAAATGGGAAGGTAAACGGGGAATAGTTGGTTCAGATCATAGGACCATAACCCCTACAACAATATAGTTGGATATGGCAACGGGACACTATATAACAAACAGAACAGCATACCCTTAGATCACTGAATGTTCTTGCAGCTGTAAATCGGACAGAAATTGGGAAAAAGACTGACGAGTCTGCTGCGGGAACAACAAACTCCATGGATCCACTGCATAGTTTCATACAAACAGCTGAGAAACCAATCGATCAACTATAAATTAGAGAGACCAAAACATGAATTTAAGCTGACCTGCGGTTTGAGTTATCAATGAGAACTATGGACCACTCCAAAACAGAATTTTTAGGATCATACCTGCAAATAGACAACACCCCAATTTTGAAGCCTTTTGCAGTTTACCTAACTTAAAATTTTAGGTAAAAGTTCAAATCATACTACAATGGTTTAATGAACTTTCTTATTCTGATAGTACCGAGGCAGTAAAATCTTACAGGACTTTTGAACCACCTACTTTTCTGTAAAGAAATCCCAAAAGAACATACAATGTCAAAGTTGAATTCAACCTTCTACCCACCACTAGACCAGTTATCTGAATCTGCTTATAGTTCACCCATTGTGATTGTCAGAATTGTATACCATAGGAAATCCAACAATTTTGAATATTCTCCATTGACATCAGTTTTCCACATTTTTCATCCATCAACTCATTTATAACATAATTCTTTGCACTTTTAGTATGAACCAAGAAATTAAGCCTGACAAGCTAAAGCTAAAGCCTCACCTCCAATCCCCATCAATCTGCTGCATGGTAGGAGCATCCCTTAAAGCTGGAAGTGGAACAGAAATAACAACGTTTTGAAGATCAAACATTGATGTAGCTTCATATTCAATATTGACATAGGCCTCCGATCCAGAAACAGAAGGCCAGCAGTTTACTGAGAGAAAGTTGAGGCCGAACAAAGATTGGATGTGAATTTATCATATAAAATAGCGGTACAACACACATGTAGATGAAAAAGGAAAATAGCGACTCACTTGATAATGGCACTAGGGATTCATCTCCACTTTGCATTCTCCACTTTAGGAGACCAACACCGTCACCAGATTGACCAGTAGGAAATGGCCGGTTGGGGTCTTTGAGGCCAAGGATATTTTCATTTGAAAATAACTCCCTGTTGATATTGGGGTGTGTCTTGAATATAATGCCTGGGTTGCCACTAGTTTCAATCTGACAATAAGGCAAGAAGAACAAGCATGCCATTAAAAATCATCCTGAGTGCCTAGAAAGGAGGTGTTAAGATTACATTGATGGATTCCGAAGGAAAAAAAAATATCAAAGATTTCAATCCCAATTCATTAACATGGGGGGTTATTGGTGAGAATAACACTAACAATATACACATTATACAGGGACAACATGATCCCCATACTGTGGTTGTGAGTACCAGACATCTCTGCACTTGAGAAAATATTAATATGCCTGTGTTTTGGAACGGATAGGAGCTTATTCAAAATGAAAGCACAAATGTTGATTGCAAGTAAAAACAAGCAACACTACTGAAACGCAACCCAAGGCCTTGTTTAGGAGTTGAGGAAAGAAAAAGAAAGGTGAAAAAACTTAAAGACAAAAGAACAGAAGAAAGGAGAAAAAAAACCTGCACTTGGATATGGCCGTCTTCTGGATTAATAATTTGTAGAGACAATTGGCCCTGGACATCAAAGTTACTCATACCACCATCCCGTTTTAGAGTTGCAGTAATCTTTTCTTCAGCAGTTAATGTTACAGGATCAGTTAGAGGTAGAGCAGCAGGTTTGGACTGTCCAACAATTGGCCTCACATCCTCAACTATATTTTCACCTTCAGCTTTCAGGGATTCCAAAAATTGATTGGCCCTTTGTGTTTTACCTAGCTTCATTCCAAGACCTTTTCCTGGGGCAGAAACAGGTGCAGCTGGACGACCTGATTACAAAAAGATCAAATTAAAAAAAAAAAAAAAAAACCATACTCACAAACTATTTGTGTCTGGAACAAACTATCATAGCAAATTTTAGATGAATAGGCAGTTATATCATATTTTTTATAGGGATGAACAATCCTCTTGAGAGGAATACTATAAAAGACACTGCCAACCATAACACATAAAAGAAAGACATCAATTTTATATAACTGCATAGTGTACATTGTACTTTATTATTATAATAAATATCATGTGTTCAAGTTTGTCTTTAGGAAATGAAGAAAAGAGCAAACTCAGTACAGACTTGCCCCTTCACGCATATCTTATCTATAATAGACAACAAACTTCATCAGGTTTCAAAAGCTAATAAGAAACCCAGATGAGGCTCCTTAAAGTTCACCTTAAGCCTTCAACTTTCTGACATAAGAACATTAAAATTATAAAAGAAAAAAGGAACACCTGTGCATTACAATGCATGATAAACGATAATGGTACGTCAACCCCATTTCTTCCGCAGCATGAAAGCTACGAATCATAAGGGAAGAAAATGCAAATCTAACAAGATTAATGCAGAAAATTGAAATATCAGAAATTTTAGGACCCAAAAAGAAGTATTTTCCATGATATATGTTAACCATTCGTAAGACTTTAAGCATAACTATAAAAGGTTAAAAGAGTCACCTCCATCCCTCCGCATCCCACCACCTCCAAAAGAAAATTAAAAGAGAAAAGATTATGAAGTGACAGAGAACTCATATATATAGATGGGTTAAGAGAAAGCTGGGTTATTCATTGTTGATTTTAGTTCGATCTAAAGTAGAAGCCAAAGTGCCCTCAACAAAGAAAACACTCAGCTTTCTTCATTGGGAAGTACACAGGTCTATCTAGGTAACTCTTAACAGAGAAGCAAAGAAGGAAAAAACAGCAATTTCATGGATAATATACCTCATAATCATACAAAATAAACATGCCATCTATGTTAGGGACATGATGGAAAAAGGAGAACAAATAAGCAAAAAGGGAAGCCAAAGCCAATACTCAATAGAGAACTCGACTGAAGTTTTCTAAAAAAACAAATATGAGATGCTACAACTACTACAGAAGAAGCTAAAAGCTCCAGTTCAATTTTTTGACCTCTGTGCGTCAGAGCTAACACTTCACTCAGAACCAAGTATAATCGATAAGTAACAGTTTTGTTCTTAAAAGTCAAACAAAGACATACCTTTGGACTTGTTAGAGTCCACATCAAAAGAAGGAACATTTGCAAAACCAGATCCGGCGCTAGATAAGCTTGTATCATTACTGAAGCCACCATGTGACTGTAAAGACGACTGTAATGATGAAAAACCTCCTTTCTCTCCCCTATTTTTCTCAATCTGCAAAGGATACATCGTTTTAACAGATAGTAGTTCTTAAAAAATACAAATTTACATCCATGAAGGAGGCACAATCCTGTGAGCAACTTGAACCTGAAGACCTACCTTGTTTTTGTCAATCTCGATAGCTTTACGCTTCATGACATCCTTTGTTTCATTGATCTTACTCTGCATTACCAACTTGTGCAAACGCTCCTCGTGACTTTCCATCTCGCAGTACTGTTTTACCTGCACAACAGTAATATTTTCCTTGTGGCCCAATGATATGGCTTCATCAAAGGCAAAAATAAGCTCAAACGCCATCTTGCAGATGCCTTCCTCATCAAGGGAGTAAGAATATTCAGGGACCTAAAAGTAGTTGAGGAATGTGGACTGCAAACAAATATCCAATTAACAATTACAAGCAATAAAGCTGAGGAAGCTTCAATCAAATTCAAGCAACCAGTAAGATACAGCGTCAGAACATGTCAGATGACATTTAAGCAAGCCACGAACAAAAAAAAAAGGTCTCTAGTTTAGAATAAAGTCCAGATGCATACAATGGGATGATGCTACTATAGCACTATATTCATATTATCTCTAACTTTTTTCTAGAAAAATGCATGGTCCAGTTGCGGCTATGTTTATGACTTGCATGCACAGAAAGGATACAAGTTTAGAGAGCAGCCTCAGTGTATCCAAATCCTCAAGAATATTGCTCTGTTTATTTGTTACGAGCAGCAAATAGAGCGACTCTATCGGCTGGTAAACATAGCGGACATTTTCAGTCTCAATATAGGTGTGTTGTTTTCCTGTCCCAACCAATTTGGGAAATGCAGCCAAATACCCCTCGATTCTTATGCGAGACATATCCACAAACTGCCTCGACACCAGAGCTGTAGAAGCCAGTAATCAGTTAGTTAACATCAATCATGGCATATATAGAACACACTTCTAGAGACTATGGGAAAACATTCTAAACCTTTATTTGAAGAAAAAGATACTGAAGACGGTGGAAGCAAGAAAAAATGGCCCCTCAGTGGAATTAGAAAGACAAAAAATGAAAAGCAACATTAAAGTAAACAAGTCATAAATGCAGATTGTGTCAGAATATTTTTAAAAAGAAAAAAGAAAAGAAAATAAAGGATACAAAACAAATGAGAAAAAAGAAAGCAAATCAAGGTTCTTAGTCCTTGTAGATTCAGATTGAAATCATAAACATGAAACAGCTAACATATGCAAAACTATATAGCAAAAAGGGTATTATCTGCCTTCAAGAATTTCAAATACTGGCTGTTATCAATTATGATTTTTTTTTCTTCTTAAAACGTTTCTTTATTTCTTACAACAACAACAATAAGAGCAAGAAGAACTACTGAATAACTCAGCAATATAAACTAATACAGAGCTTACGTTTGCCAGATTTACTAATAATTGAAGCTGCTAAAACCACCTGCATTCCAGAAAAAGAATAAAACAGTTTAATGGAACCAATCAGATGAAATAGAACCACAAGTATTCATAAATCAGATGAAATCAATCAATAAGACTTACCATTGTGGTTCGTCTAGAGATCCAACTACCACTGATTCAAATTGGATGGTAAAGGTTAAATTTTTCACCCTGAAAAATTAGACCAGTTAGACTTCAGCAAAAAATAACAACAATGATATATAATTTTGCGGTGAACAAATAGATTAATTGATTAAAACTACCAGAACCTTTTCCAATAACAGAAACACATAAGAACTTTGATCTACTTCTAAGCTACTGCGAAACTTAAAGACACAATGCTACCAAACATAAAAAAACTCCTCGTGATTTAGAGGCGAATTAATCGAAACTAAGCATTAAACGCCACAATGAGTAAGGATTGGAGAAGAGATCGGATCATTCCACATGATAGACACAACAATCCAATATGAATTTGATATGCTACCAAAAGTATAGAAATTCCTCACTATTTAAATACGAATAAATTGAAAAATTAAGCATTAAAACAACAAATGAGTGAGAAAAAGGAACTGGATGATCATAAACCCTAGATATTAGAACAAATTCAGCGAGATCCATAACATAATTGAAGAAATGAAGAATCCGAGCCGCAGATCATACCTTATCGAATTTCCACAGCAAATCAGCGGGAGAAGGAAGTGAATGAAAATAGAGATCTGAACTGTGACTTATATATATTTATACGGGAAAAAAAATAATTTACCTTGTAATAAAAAAATAATTTACCTTGTAATAAAAAAATAATTTACTTGAATACAAAGTTGTTAGATGTGCTTTTTATATATATTTTTTATTTCCCTAATCGATTTTTTAGACACTAAATTTATTCTGCTACCATACATGAAAAAGTTTTTTTTGGGGAAAAAATACACTTATTGCACATGACTTCGGAGTAAAAGAGAAATATAAATTCATCTCCTTTCAAAATTAAGTTCTGATCAATTCCGGGCTTAATTTTAACCCGTTCAGAGCTTAACTTTGAAGAGATATGAATTTATGTCCCTATTTTACCCCTTTTCAAAGTCACATGCAATATGTGTGCATTTTTTTTTGAAAACCTTGATGGATGGTGGTAAAGTATATTAGTGTCTCACAAATTTATTATTAGTGATATAAAATGTAAAAAGGAAAAAAGGGATAAGGGTTACAAATAACACATATATAATAGTTAATTATTATAAATAGCTAATAACTCAAACAAATATTAAAGACGACTAGCATAATTAACAAGTGTTTTCGATCAATTCGAATTTTATGCGGAAAAGTAAAAAAATAATATGTACAGAAACGTCTCAAGACAGATTCTCTGAGACACAAGACATGAAGGTGTCATAAAATTATGATATTTATCTTTTTAAAATCAATTTTAACCGTTAAAATCTTAATACGATGAACGAGAGTAAGTCACGTACGTGAAGAATCAGCGGTTTTCGACACGAGATAACAAGTTCGAAAAAAGTTTAAAAAATCAATAAAGAATCAACCAATGGGATTCCACCAAGCATAAGGGTATGTGGACAAAAATAAACAATTCCAGAAAGCAGGTCAGATACTAGTCAGTAGTCACTGCCATTTCACTTCTCAGACCTCAAAGGATTTCTCCATCAATCATCAGCAATGGCGGCCACAAGAATGATAGTATCAGCAAGCAATACTATTACTACTTCACTGATTCAAAAGGGTCCATTGAGGAATCCCAATAGTTTCAGTCTCTGCTTCAACAACAGCAAAAAAGGGCAGCTTCTTGTTCAAAAGAGGCGGATTTTCACTTGCAATGCAATTTATAATCCTCAGGTTCAGATCAAAGAAGAAGGCCAGCATGAAACATTTGATTATAGAGTCTTTCTTCTTGATAATTCCGGCAAGAAGGTATTTTTTACGTTTTTTTTTTTAATTTTTAATTTTGATTGTAATTTGTAAAGGTTAAAATTTGAGAATGGACATTTGGTAATTGTTGAATTGGGAGAATTATGAGTACAATCTAAATTGGGGAATC
Organism: Vinca minor; assembly: GCA_026122235.1. Taxonomy (NCBI): domain Eukaryota; kingdom Viridiplantae; phylum Streptophyta; class Magnoliopsida; order Gentianales; family Apocynaceae; genus Vinca; species Vinca minor. Next base: position 1,970,022 of record JAOCZM010000201.1, on the reverse strand, counting down.
ATATCCCATTTCAATGTTGATATTATCAGTGACGGATCTAGTCATCAGTCAGGCAAATGATCCCAGTGAAAAAAATAATTTAAAAAAAATTATATATGATATATTTTACTCCATTTAGATAATAAATGTATAAATAACCCCAGTGAATTGTTGTGTATATCAAATGACCCCAGTGAATTATATTTCTGGACACTTCACTGGATATTATATTTCCCAAAAAAAATACAAGGTAGGGAGAATTTGAATAATTTATAATCGTATACTAGTCATTTTAAGGAGATTAATGGATTATAAATATGCAGAATGATTGGAGAATTAGCCTTAGACTAGGGATGTTAATTTTTTTTTGGGTATTCCTTCTATTTGCTTAGAGGTATTCATTGTTATGAGTTTACTGGAGGTTATTGTGTTGTGATGCATAAATGTTCTGAATGCTGAATGACAGAAGAATGATAATGTACATATAAATCAAAATGGTTTTTGAGTCTGTCTTCTCTTATGCCTTTTGGCTTTGATTTGAAAGCATGATTCCGTAGCAAACGTGGCGTTATAGGGCCTACTAGTCAGTGGTATTCTGTGAGCATCTACTTTGTGCATTTATTGTCAAACGTTAGATATGTCTCCTATCAATTCCCCGTCCATAACTCAAATTTTTGAGGATTTAACGTGTTATGTTATTGTTGTTGTCAAGTAGATTTCTCCCTGGCATGACATTCCTCTACACTTGGGTAATGGTGTCTTCAATTGTATTGTGGAAATTCCCAAAGAGTCAAGTGCAAAGATGGAGGTTGCAACTGATGAGCAATTCACTCCCATAAAACAAGATACAAAAAAGGGGAAGCTCCGCTATTACCCGTAAGGCTACACTTACCAGTTTCTCCACTTTTTTATGTTTCTGTTTAATTGCGCTTGGTAGTTCTTGTCTGTCAGGAAATAAACAAGAATAATAGGAGAGAAACGAGATCAAAAGCTAAAAAGAAAGACACAATAAACTGTTAACTCAGTTCGTTTTGGAACATTTCACTATGTCCCGATACCATTTTTAGGCTACCTAAGTTGGCTATATTTATAAGAAGAGATGCAACTTTAATTACAATTTTACGTGGACGACCCATGAACAGAAAATCCCAACACTCTCTAGTTAGAATCCTTATGTTACTTCTATCAGTAATGATTGTTTCATAGTACATGAATTTTAGAGAAATTTTTTGTTTTAGGATTCACTATAGGCAAAATCTTATATTTTACCTTCTTCAGTTTTGATTATTGATTTGAGTCTGTATTCCGTGTTAATTAACAAGCTCCCGCTTCCTAGATCAAGAAATTGCATTTGCTGTGGAAATTGCTACTTTCTTTCTTTCCCTAGACTTCATTCATTAGCAGAAAGCACAGAACAATAAAATTTCAGTTACTGATGCAAAACCAGAAAAATTTACCGAATCTTCATTACTTTCTGTTCCTTTTGCGTTAATGGGGTCATGTTCTTGCATCTCTTGCAGGTATAACATTAATTGGAATTATGGGTTGCTTCCACAAACCTGGGAAGACCCTTCATTGGCAAACGAAGAAGTTGAAGGGGCATTTGGTGATAATGATCCTGGTAGTGTTTCAGTTTATCTAGTAAGATTCATTTATACTTGCCAAACAGAAGAGGGATATTTAATATAAATATCAAATGATTCCTCTTATGTGCAGTTGATGTTGTTGAAATTGGAGATAGTCGGGCTAAAATTGGCGAGGTTTTGAAAGTTAAGCCATTAGCAGCTTTGGCAATGATTGATGAAGGTGAACTTGACTGGAAAATAGTTGCCATCTCTTTGGATGATCCAAGAGCTTCACTTGTTAATGATGTCGATGATGTTGAGAAGCATTTCCCGGTATGCCTAAGCTGGGAAAAAAACATCTTTTCAATCTTTACTTTCTTAATCCTAACCATGAACGATGATTTCTTCAGGGAACTCTTACCGCGATCAGGGACTGGTTTAGAGACTACAAGATCCCTGATGGAAAACCTGCTAACAGGTTTGGTCTTGGGAACAAACCAGCAAATAAGGTAAGTAACTCACTCCTGCATTATCCGCGATTTTTCTGTTTCGTTAAAGAAGACTCGTGTGTGCTGAAAGCTATTTGATTTTGGTGTGTGATAGGATTATGCCCTTAAAGTGATCACTGAAACAAATGAATCGTGGGCAAAACTTGTCAAAAGATCGGTTCCTGCTGGCGAGCTTTCACTAGTATAAATCGTGGGCACTACATTTTGTACTATAGATCATCTGGTATGAGCCTCTTGATCCGTTTCATTTGAGACAACGATGGATTACTCTCCAAATTGAGATACAAATTTACTTTACAATTGCTGAAGGCTTTTGTGATTCTTCAAATTTTTACTTACATTTATGAAATGTGGATATTAAAATACAATTGTTAGCAATTGCAAAATCACATACTTGTCAACTGAACTCGCTATGCCAAAATAGATATCCGAGTTAATTTAGAGTAAACTTCACATTATTACTGATGCAGAATACACAATAGAATAATTTAGATATACATACAGTCACAGACCCCTCAAAAGCACCCAACTTTCTCCCTAAATAAGAAATGAAAAAAAAAAAAAAGATAGAAACTTGATCGACTTAATCAAGTCACCCAACCCCGACAACCTTATTTTTACAGATGGGACTCTGAATTTGGTTTTGAGGCGGCGGCTGGCTGATTGTGATTGGAATGCTCTGTTTCTGATGTTTGCAGAAGAAGAAGAAAGGCAGAGCTTTTCTCTGAGAGCCATTTCTTGAGTGATGAATTAAGAGGAGGAGGGATAATTGAAACAAGAGAAGGAGATTTCTTTGAAGATGGAGATTTCCTTTGGCGACTTAACATCAACATTGCTGCTGTCGGTGCCATTTTTCAAGAACCCAACAAATATTTTTTCCTAAACAAAAAAACAAAATTCCAATGCTTGAAGGGATTGTGGGTGGTTGGTAATGTATGTATTTATAAGAGAGAAGAAAAAACCGTGGGCGAATGCTTTGCTTGTTTCTGTTTCTGTTTCTGTGGGGACTGCCAAGTTTTACCTTGTTTTTTTTCTCTTGAATTAAGAGTAACTGTACATCTTTTATATACTGTACACTGTATGACAATCTTATCTGCTTATCCTTTGAATTTTTTGTCAAATATGGTAAAATTTCGGTTGTAAAAGTGTGAGGGGAAATCAGCACATTTAATTTTTCAGAAATTTTCGTTTTGTCATAGTCCCAATGTTTAATTTCAGCCTATTTAGTTCCTTAAAAAATTTCTTTTAACCCGTATAGTCTCCAATGTTTAATTTCAGCATGAAAAGTCTCTTACCTATTTACGAGATTCATATATAGATTCCACCACCTCTTATGCGGCGGATTTAGAGCAAATGAGTTCCTCCAAATTAGGACAATAGAATTTGAGATTTTTTTTATGACAATTTTTATAATGATTTTTTGTATTTTATAAATTATATAGATTGAAACTGACTATTATTCTCCCGTTCATTAAGCACGTGGATATGATTAATTTGGGGTTTAAATCAATTGGGGAGATAGTTAAAAAAAAAAATTACTCCTATAATCTCAAATGAGTTCGGTCTTCAGAGTTTTGATCCGACGTCCTTAAATATTATGTACGGTGTAGAATATTGAATGTTCATCAAATATTATTATAACTAATTTTGTGAATGCACATCAAATATTATTATAATAAAATAATGCATGTACACAATAATGTCAGTTATAAGTGTATATACTTTTTTTTGATGAATATTTTTAAGTGTATATACACTACCAGAGAGGAGTGAAAATCATTTGTCCCTATTCCTGTCCCTATCTCTTTTTCCATCCATGTCCCCAACCAATCAGAATTTACTATATAAACATTTTTTCCAATTACATATACACATGGTGAATTGTGATTAGTTGGGGACAAGAATGGGGACAGAAATTTTTTTGCTCCAAGAGAGTCATTTTAGCATGGACCGTTCCTTCTGAAACTGGCTCCACATTTTTCTTACATGAGTTGAGGCGGGACCTACTTTGTAGCACGCCTACAAAGTAGGTCCCGCCTCTACTAATGTGAGAGGGATATGAGGCCATTCCCACAAGGATCGATACTTGTTAAAGTGACCCGGTAGGAAAAATTCTAATATATGACCGGTCTTGTAAGACTGGATCCACATCCCTCTCACATTATTGAAGCGGGACCTACCTTCAAAGTAAGTCACGCCTCAACTCATGTAAGAGGGATGTGAGGCCAGTCCCACAAGGACCGATCCATGCTAAAGTGACCCGGTAGGAAAAATTCTAATATAAGACCGGTCGTGTAAGACTGGCCCCACATCCCTCTCACATTATTGAGGTAGGGACCTACCTGCAAAGTAGGTTTATCCCAACTCACGTGAGAGAGATGTGAGATCAGTACACAAGTCCGATCCTATGTTAGAATTTTCTCTACCAAGATAATTGAACAATAAGAAGAAGAAAAAAACCAATGCAAACATTTCACCATGCAGTCAAAAGGTGGCTAGACGGTGCATTTGGAAAAGCAACAAGTCATTTACACTGTTTAATACTCCCTCCATTACTAAATACAATTGCGAATATTAAAGAAGCAAAAATTAATATATTTTTGTAATTAAAATAACAATATTACTCTTTTAAATATACCACTAATTCTATTTAAGATATAAATATTGATATTTTGATTACAAAAACATCTTAATTTTTACTTCCTTAATTTTCGCAACATGTAATGAACGTCGTATATTTAAGAATGGAGGTAGTATACATTTGAAGAAGATAATATACATTTCAGCACCATCAAGGATTCTATGATTCTGATTTTGCGGCCTCTGTTGATGTCTTATCTCCCAGCAACGGTGTCGTGTTCAACCTGTCGATGATAATCGGAAGCTCGCTGTCTTCATTAAATCTGTCAACACTATGCAGAAATATACCTGCAGAAGAAGCAACAAACAAGTTTATACACCAGAATCCCCGCCCGCCCCATTTTCAAATACATCTCCAAAGAATCAAGGAAATTATAGGTAATTAATTGATTCTTGATAGATGAAAAGAGTCACCTATGAACCAAATTATAGCTGCCAAAAACAGGATTGATGTTAGAACCAACGCCGTTGTCCTCCAATTGTGGACGCGATCCTGCACGATCAAATAATTTATTTTAGACTTGACGCGCTCAAAAGAAAAGGGGGAGGATTTACCTTTAAACATATGGTCAAATTCTCATTGGAAATGGGACGGGAATTCAGATCATATAACTTTAACCATATCGTATAGGTTACAGACCTGCAGAACCCCAACAAGAGGAGAGGAAGGGACGTCACCGAAGATGTGAATTGCTACAGTAGACATCGCGATAGATAAAGGTCTCAAACTGGGTTTGACACAATGAAGGCATACAAAGTTTACCGGACCCTGCAGTAACATCACCGTCAGAGTTGCAAACTTATAAATAAAATATCTGTTATTCTCAAGAAAATAAGATTTACATTATATTTGAAATGGCCATACAATTGAAAAGAATAAAAAATAAAAAATAAAACGCCAACAACATTGACTTGATCAAACGCTCACCTGAGTGGCAAAAACTAGCAGTTCTCCAATTGCGAAAAGAGCTATAAAAACATATAAGCTCTTGAAACAAAAGGCAGCAAAGCAGAATATTGCCCCAAAAAAGGTCGCCACGGAGAGAAGCTGCGTGAAAGTAGACATAAATAAGAACCAAGAACTATTTAAGAAAATTATTACAAAGAAAAAAAACATATGTTTAACGCCATATCTAACATCATTCCATCAAAATATCACGCGGGGTCGCTGAGCAACTCATTAAAAAAGTATTACCGAGTTCTATTGAGGTATTTGTTGTTAGCAGAAAACGCATACCTTAAAAGCATTCGAAATTGTGGAAGTCATGAAGTCAAGAACATAACCACCAGCTAATGTGCCGAATATTCCACAAACAATTGTTATACCTCCAAATGTCATATCTGCATTTTTCTGTGATAAAACAAAACCACAAGAAAAGTAATGAGTTCGAAGAATTCACAAAACAAGTGAAGTTCGAAGAATAAGTCGTTGATCTGACAAATTGAGTTTCCATTTAAGAGTGAGTGTTACAAGCATCATTACAGATTAAGAATTAATGATACCTTACCATGTGATATATGTTATAACCAGCCTTCGGACCCCAATATGAATATGCACCTATGACAAAATTGTATGCTACATAGCCTGCAAAAAGCCATTCATAAGACGATAAGAAACAAATTAGCAACTGTACCAGGTGCTTCTTAGCAATAATGATTTATTAATTCAATTCGCAAAATCATAAGGTTTCCTCGGCTGGTGGACTGAAAAATTGAGTCTACTTGGTTAAGTTTGTCATGTAATAAATATCCCAAAAAAAAAAGTAGCAAATTTCAAAGTTGAGGGAGGATAAATGCTGTACCTAGAACATTCACAACATAGACCTTTTCAAGAAGTAGGAGCTTCATATCTTGCAAAAATCTTTTAAACTGGTTCAAGCTATTACTTGCCCACCTGCAACACAAAACCAAGTTGTTCTACATATGTACATTCATTTAAGAGAAAGAGTCCGTTGAAATAACGGAAGTTCCATATTGTTGAGCACAATAGAGGGCGTGTTGCACCGAGCAATCAGAATCACAAATGAGCTATGCAAAATATATAATCTCTTACCTGGAGGTTTTCGAGCGCTTTTCAACAAACTCTTCAGTCGTAGTTTCAGCAACTTTAGCATATGAAAAAAATTGCAATCAGAACAACTTCCAAATAACATTACCGACCAAAAGATATTCAAGTAAAATAAGAAACGTGAAAACTTACTACAAACAAGAAAAAAAAACTATATAACTACTATATTCAAAGTTTATTTGCGTCTCAAATAAGCTGGTATGTGGAAAACTGGGAAAGAAAACATATTCCAGGGATGCAGGAGTACAATTCTCACAGAATATTTTGCAATGGGTTTTCGAGGAATGAGAAAAACAACTGAAACCACTGTATGAATATTCTTGCACACGGTACCTTGATCTTCTACGGCAGCAGTATCCACAGCAGTCAATCCCTTATTTGATCCAGCTGGAGCGCAGCCTGCATCCACAGATATTCAGAAACGGTAGAAGCAGTGGAGAAATGCATAACAGAAAGTATCTATGCAGAAAATGCACCTTTAAGCTGCAAAGGTTTCATGACAAAACCTAAAACAGCAAAAGGAAGCATCAAAATCGCCTCCCCCCAAAATGCATACCGCCAGTTCAAATTGCCACCAACCTATTGGACAAAGAAAGTTAATATCATTTGAACTCTGATGGTCAAAGATGAAGTTGAAAGGAGATGACTATATAACAACATAAGAAAAATATGTCAAAATTTAAGGTAATAATCACATGGGAAAAATACTTGGATTAAAGTTTGCAAAATTTCAGAAATGCCAAATTAATCAAGAGAAACTTTTTGACAGGAAGTAGAATCTAAAATTAGGCAGTCGCGCTTACCAGCCCACCATAGACGTAGCCTATTGCAACACCAGCTGGTATACACATGTAGAACATACCCAGCCAGGCTGTTTTCTGAATAAAATAGATAATGTATTTGAGTGTTAGAAATATGATCATATAAAAGTTGTCAACACGCATAGTATTGAAAAAGCAAGAAAGGCTGAATAAAGCATTTTTAGAGGAAATTGAATGCCTTTTATATAGAGAACCCACAACACAAAAAACCATGCTAGTTGAAAACTTTCAGAAAGAGATTTATCCACGTTTGTCATTGATTCTTTATTAATGCTGTCATTTTTACTAAAATGCGGGTGAAGAAAGAGAAATAGGGAGCTCAGCCCATGAAACTCTAAAGTTCGATTATGAATGGATATCAAAAGCAAAGAAGAAACAGAGCAGTGTCACTGCAAAAAAAAAAACATTTTCATATAGGATTTCAAGATTATGATTTACTCCTCCCATTCCGACTGCAAATGAGGTATAGAAGATAAGATAAAGGAATGTGAATGTACATGAGCAACTGGGGCATTATCATCAATGAATGGAGCTGCAAGACTTATAAAAGAAGCCTCACCAACACCGACAAACCTAAAAGAAACCATAAACAAAAGGTGTTGAAACAAAATAATTAAACTAAGAAGCTAAAACAGCTGCAAAGCTGCATCCTATAGATATCCATGTGCGTCGACTCACATCCGGCAGATTGCAATTGACCAGAAATCGAAGGAGAAACCACAACCAGCGGTAGCGATAGTCCATACCGTCAAACCAACTCCAATAAGTCTAAAAGGATTGATGCTGCAAATATATTGCCAACAAAAAGAAAACCAAAGATGATCAGCACAAGCGTTTTCAACATAGAATACAGGGATCAACCTGTTATTTGGATCATGACATTGACAGGCAAAATAGATCGTGCAGTAATTCAGTTCCAACTTTCTCATCTCAAGATAGATAACATAATTTTTTTCTTTCAGAAAAAGAAAATTAAAACTTTAAAAAATAGATTCCATTTGCAGTATATGACGCGCGTGAATTTGCTGCATGCACACGAACAGAAGGCCATTGCTATAATCAATGATCACAATGCCTAAGAATGATAAATTGGAGCATAAACTGGCATGCTAGCATACAACAGTAACCATGGAAACATTAACAAGGTTTACTAAGAGCTCAAATTGAAAGTGTACACCCAGCAAACATTACGTTTTGTTTCCCTTTTTTGTAGTATAACCACACAAGAATGCCTCTGATATACTAAGATCTGAGAATAGTCATTAGTAAATGCAATACCAATACCAGTTACAGGACGGAACTTTCTCTGGCATTTAACATTTTTTTCAGGGAACAATCCCAAGGGTAAAAGACGAGCTAGAACATGAGGTTTCATTTTACTTCATTAAGGGTGTTTTCCCTGTATCATTGCACTCCTTAACATCACAAAGAGCGCATGCAATATGCGAAGATTCAATTGACATCAGCATTTTTCTGTTGTGGTTTCCATATCATTTACATCCCCTGGCCCCCAACATATGTACAAGTGAAATCTGACATTTGCTTTTAGCTGAGGGAGAATATTAGAACATAATGAGTGAACAGTTCATGCATCTTGAAGATACCTCTTCGCTAAGGATGCGAATATTGGAGATGCTATCAAGAGTCCAACCATGAAAGCTGATGATATAACGCCATCCTCAAAGTTGTTCAAGTTAAAATCACCCCTGTAGTAGAGAAAAAAGTTTACAAAACATCAAAGCAGTTACAAATTGCAAGTTTCTTGCCGGTAATCTTAGCAGAAAAGAAGAAAGGTAGTATTTCAATATACATCAGCAAACATGCATACTTTCATATAGTGGCTACTCTAAAGGAGGCTTTATCACCTTGTCTATGACCAGAAACAACCATACAAAACAGTTCCACAGAGTTGGTTTGTTAAGGAAAAAAATCTCAATTCTAGTCCTAAATGACTTTGAAACAGTAAACTAACTAAACCCTTCAAGCAATCATACTGATTTATGCAGTCCTTCTAAAGGGAAAACGAAGAAATTAAAACTTACTGAATTCCAGTACCAGCAGTACATGTACCGCCTTTCGTACAAGTCTTGCTATTCCCATTCACACCATTGCTTGCTATGGCTCCCCGATCAACATAATTTATTAAGTTAATCACACAAAATATAAACAGCAACCTGAAAAATAGCAAAAAAGTTATCAAATGCAGTAATATTAAAACAACATAAAGTACCTCAAGCAATGATAAATCGTCCCTAGAGGAATCATATTTGAAAAACTGCAAAAGTTCCCTACCGTACCAAACCCAATTTGGCTGGATCGCATTCATTCTTCACAGTTATCACATATTGACAGCAGTACAATTTGAGGGAATTATGAAGTAAAATTGGATCAAATCATGACACTTTCCACAGTTGAGGGCATATCCACATTTAAAACAATACTCCCTCCATTCCATAATATAACATGTAGCAAAAAATAAGGAAGTAAAAAGTAAGGTACTTTATTAGTCAAAATATTAATATTATCTCTTAAATATAACTTGTATACACCTAATTCTAGTCGAGAGAGTAATATTAATATTTTGACTAACAAAAGACAATTGCTTCTTTAATTTTCGCTACATGTCATAAACAACTTATATTATGAAATGGAGATAGTATTATCAATTATTTGCTAATTAGATGAAAAAAATGCATTTATGAACCGTTAATTAAAAGAAAGATACGCCTTCATTAACAAAAAAGTGATCAAACCCATGAATTCTTCAAAATTTGCTTTTATTATACAAAAATATTTTCAGCAAATAAAGGAAAGTCGCAATTTTTAGGGGGGAAATCCATAACAAGTAAAAATAATCTTGGATTTCAAATCTTCAACCCGAAACCCCACTTCCAATATTCCAAATTTCGGAACTTTTTAAGTTTCTATGAAATCATAAACCATAGAAATCTCATCATCAATCATATCCTAATCAGTAAACATACGCAAAGAATATAAAAAAAGCAGGTACCTTTTGGGAGTAAACCAAGAAGGTTTATTAAGAGATGAAGGCGTTGATGAAGAATTTGAAGGAATTGCTATATCAATCTCCCTAGAAACATCAACAACAGTAGAATTCTCTTCTTGGTTTGATGATGATGATACTGGTTCAACTGGGTTTTTTGGCTCCTTTTTTTCTTCTTCTTCTCCCATTGAAGTAGAAAAGAAAGAGGAGTAATTTATTATTATTAGGGAGCCGTGATTTTGGCTGATAGTTGTGTTTGACTGCTGTGCAAAATAAAAAAGTGTCATATATATATTGACAGGTATGGTAGGGTGGTTCACTCAATCTTATCATTAGTCACTTTGTCATGATCCGTTTTTGTGTGACTGGCCCTACGTTCCTTTCACATGAGTTGTGTGGAGCTTATCTGCAAAGTAAATTTCGCCACAATTCATGTGAGAGGTTGTGGAGTCAGTCACAAGACATGTCCTATATTAAAATTTCCCTAGTCCCACTGTCCCTCACATGGATTGAGGGAAGCCATAATTATAAATAGGTCTCGCCCAATTCATATAAGAAGATTGTGAGGCCAGTCTCATTAAGACAGTTTTATAATTGAATTTTCCTATAAGGTATTATATTATATGCAATATGCCCCGTCTCAATACATTGGACTGTCAAATTTTAATTTAACGTAAAAAAAATGTTCAATATATATTAAATATTTTGTATTCATCACAAAAGTGCACCAATTTTGTTCAAGTAACTTTGTATTTTTAGCTAATCATTGGTTTTCTTGGATCGGTTTTGGTAAAATGAAGAGCTTTTGAGCGCTCGAAGGCGATTGTCCCCGAAGGGGAAGAACGGAGAATACCCTAGATAGGGAAGATTGAAGCATGCCCCATGCCTGGGGAGGGAGTTTGGCAAGGAGGAGAATTTATTACCCCACAAGGGGAGGAGATACAGGAATCGACCACGGAACCTCCGTCACGTGGCCGGGTAGCCTTACCACTTGGGCTACCCGATTCCTATAGTAAAATGAAGAGTTTGAGTTGCATATTCATCAAAGAGTTTGAGTTGCATAAGATTTACCAACGGAATTTGATACTGTATGTCTAGATACTTGGATTATGCCATTCATTATTCTTTTTTCTCTTTTTTATATGAGTTGTGTGTGCTAAAAAAAATATTTACAAATAAAATGGCAAAATTAACGGAAATTTCGGTTCTCCCAGCTCGATTCCAAACTGGTCAAAATAGTATTAAAAAAAATCACACCCAATGCACAAGACTCCCGCATGGGTCTGGGGAAGGTCCCGATTACACAGTCTTACTTTTATTTTTTCATAAAGAGACTATTATGGGGTTTTAATCCGCGACCTAACGGATAATAAGTAAACACTTAACTCTCGCGCCAATCGCGACCTTCTAGTCAAAATAGTATACAAGTTAAATTATTACATTTGAGTGGCGAGGCTAGAAATCCTCAACTTGAAGAGCTGGAAGCCCGACTAAATTTCTGAGGCTGAGTTGAGAAGATATATCTGTGGGGCACATGAGCAATTTTCCACCAATCTACTCCTCTATCCTGCTCGCAACGCCTTTGAATATCGGGGCAGTCTCGAACAGAGATGTGTTGGAGATCAGCAAGGCGTTGAACAGCTACTGGCAAAGATGTCAAACCGGGGCAATCTGAGAGAGCTAATGTTCTCAGTGATGAGAGTTTGTCAAGCCAATCTGGCAAAGCAGTGAACTTGGGACAGCTATGGACTTCAAGACTCTGGAGCATTGTGGCATGCTTGAGCCCCTCTGGCAGGTATGCGATCTCATGGCAACTTAAAATGTTCAAAGTCCTGAGGGCGGTGAGGTGCTGCGAACCATCAGGGAATGAAGCGAGGCGTGGACAATACATAATGGTCAAGTGCTCCAGAGCAGTGACCTCTTCTGATCCAATGCTAATGTCACCCAAGTTACTGCAGTTTTCAATTGACAAAACACGGAGAGATTTCAAACCTCCGATTCCATTTTCAGGAAACGTTTTCAGACTCTGGCAATCGCTGATTTCCATTGATTCTAAAGCAGTCAGGTTTTGAAGAGCATCTGGAAGTGAAATGAGGTTCTGGCACCAACGAATCGTCAGGGATCTTAGGGAAGCTAGATCAGCCAGTTCTGATCCAAGGGACTCGAGCTTTGGGCACGAGCTGATTTTCAGATGGTTAAGAGTAAGACAATTCTTTCTCAATAACCCTCCTGGTATGTATGACAAATTTTCAAATCCCGCAATGTCAAGGGTGGAAAGCGAGTTTGTTTCTTCCATGCACTTTAGTATTGTTGGGTTGCAGCCTTGTAATTCCAGTTGCTGTACAGATGGAAAGACGGGAAGAGAGTCGAGGTTGGGACAGTTTCTCAAAATCAACTTGCTCAGCCTGGGAAAAGTCTCACCGCCATCCGGGCTCGACCATTCTTTCAAAGCTGGAAAGTTTCTCATTGATAGTTCTTGAAGAGAAGGGAAAAAAACTGTGACATCTCTCCCATAGAACTCTTGGCTGATAATTGTGACATTATCCATCCCTTCCATACGCAGAGTTTTAAGAGCGGGAAGATGTCCGAGTGCTGGTAAAGACAAGCATCCACTGCATTTTATCAATTCAACAACTATCAATTGTGGAAGCAGCCATAGAGGGAAACTGAATCCTGGATACCCAACTATAAACAGTTTCTTCAAATTATGATGTGGTTGGAGCGCCGCCAGAACTTCTCCAGCCAATTGCTGATCTCTAAGGGCCACATCAGTTTCAGACTCCTGTGATGTCCCGGTAACATGGTTTTTGTCCTGAAGTCTGTATAAACTGCTTTCTAGAGAAGGATTCATGACCAAATCTGCACCATTAGATCCCCAACAGAACCCTATTGACTCCAAGAACTCTTTTTTATGCAAACTGGCTGCCTTTGCTTCTTCAGCACCATTCACACGCTCGAGGTGCTTGATTTTCAACTCACCATGGAGGTCTAGGTATTCTAATTCAGAAATGCTGTTGGTGTTTCTTATTTTCTTCCGTCCAAGATTATGAAACCTTTCAAGTCGACCTCGCATTTTCATGGGAAAGGAAACGGAAACGGGAACGGGAACGGGAACGATAAATATTGGCAAGGTTTGGAGATGTTCTGAGTTTCCAATTTGATAAGGCATCTCAATTAGTGCTTCACATCCAGTTATGTTCAGGTGTCTCAGGCTGGTAAAGTAATCTAAGCTTAACAACGATTTCAGATTATAGCAACCCGATAAATCTAAAGTTACCAAAGATCCGATTGAAGAAATGGCAGAAGGTAATCTCTGAAAGGAACTGTGGGATAGATCAAGATATGTCAAAAATGAAAATTTACCTATTGACTCAGGAAGCTCCGAGTTGCAGCCACTTAAATGAAGCACCCTCAAGTAAACAAAGCTTGAAAATGCTTCCGAAGGGACCTCTTTCGACCCATCTGAAAACACAAGGAGAGTTCGCAAATGTTTTGCTTGATGCAAGCATTTTGGGATTACTGAGGATCTAAAATCAGATACCATAGAAGCATGGAGGATTTTGGTAAGATTTTTAGCCGGAAAGCCCTTTCCTCCTAGTACTATGGTTTCATTTCTAGTAAGATTTACTGCAAATCTATAAAAAAGCTCGTTTACCTTGTATGATGATGATCCACTCTCAGGATTGCATTCTTTGACATCTTCAAGGAATGACAGCCGTAACAATTCATTGAAATATTCGTCTCCAATGTCCTCTGGTCGTTTACTTTCTTCATCTGAGAGTATTAAACCATGTGACATCCACATATGGATTAATTTCTCCTTCTTGATATCGTAATTCTGTGGAAAAGTGGAGCAAAATGCAAAGCAATGTTTGAGACATGGTGGCAAATGCAGGTAACTTAGCTCAACCGCGGCAAGAATTTTACTTCTATACCCAGGCAAGTCCCAGAAATCGCTTTTCTCTATATCTAACCACTCTCCTTCCCTTCCTTTGGAGCGCAGGAGACCAGCAATAATCTTCACAGCCAAGGGAACGCCTAAACATTTTCGCGTTATTTTTCTTCCAATTGGCAGAAGATTTTGGAACTTATCTTCTTCTCCTTGATGAAAAGCTTTGCTTCTGAAGAAATCCCAAGAGGCATCTTCAGGTAAACCATTCAAATGATATAACCTGTTTGGAAACTCCATTGACCTTGCAACTTTCTCATTTCGGGTAGTGATTAGAATCTTGCTTCCATTACTAACCCCTCCAAACATTGGTTTTAGCTGGTCCCATAAATCCTGTTCTTCGTTCCAAACATCATCAAGAACGATTAGGTACCTTTTCTTGCATAAGACATCCCATAGTTTCGAATGCAATAAATCCAGCTGGGAAAACTCGCATTTCATCCCGCTTGCAGACTCAATTGCTGCTTTGATGATGTTTTTGGCTCTAAATTCGTGGGACACAAAAACCCAAATTCTCAAATCAAAGTGTTTCTTCACCTCCTCACTGTTGTAAACTAATTGAGCGAGAGCCGTCTTACCAATTCCTGGAATCCCAACTATTAAAATACCAGAAACATTTCCTCCCCATGAAGTCCCTGATGATGATAACAAAAGCTCCACGATACTCCTTTTCTCTTCTTCTCTTCCATAAACTTCTGATCCAACAATGAAAGAGCTCGTTTCTCTTCTCTCGGATTGCACATCCACGGCGTTCTTTTCTGTTAACTGCAAAGTTAAGCCTTGAATTGCAGCCTTTTGTAATGCATCAAGAACGTTTCTCATCTCAGTACAATCTGTAGAAAGAGTCCTCAAAAATGTGCCTTTGTAAGAGAATTCTTCAAGCAAGTCCTCTGCTTTACAGGCTGAATCTTTGAGTTCCGAAAGCCAAACTCTAACTGCTTGATTTGTTGCTTGTTGCTTGTCTGCATCATCTAAAACAGCTTGAACAATTGGCAGAACTTGTTCCAGCTTCTTCAAACGGTCCTCAAATTTCCAAAATTCAGCAATCTTTTGGACCACTGGAGTTGCTAGTTTCTCTATGATCACCTTCAAAAGTGGAGCCAACACTATTTCTGTTAGTGCCATATCTTCAAACTCAGGTAGTATATCAATGGAGCAAAATTTCTGGCTTTGCAGCTGCTTCTAGGATTCTATAGCAACTCAGGAAGCTGGGGGATAAAGCTGGTTGTCCGAAATTGTTGTTAGTGCGATTGCACGTGGCATTTGTTGCGCAGATACTCCCTCCATTCCTTATTAATTGTCGTTTAGGAGAAATCTAAGAGTCCAAATTAATTGTCGTTTAAGGTTCTTTTGTTATGTGTCAACAATTCATTTCAATTATACCCTCAACATTTTCTTTTCTTTATAATATAGAAGTGAGAGAGAAAGAGAGGGAGGATGGGGTAGTATTGGAAGTTTAGGTGGAATGGACAAATTCCTTAATTTTTTCTCAAATTGTCTAAAGAGTCTTATATTTAGGAATGGAGAGAGTATTTTGTAACGGCTGAGGGTGCTCTAAATTTAAAGGTGGGACCCGACACCGTCTCTCTTTCCTTTTATTTTCGAGACTCTTTTGCTAGCTATGGGAAAGTTTTCTTGTACACAAAAAGGCGATACTCACGCCCCAGAACTTCACTTTTCGATCCGACAAAAATTGTGGTATGGAAAAGTTTTCTAAACACAAGAAAAAGAACACTGCTACAAAGACTTTTCTTTTTCCTGAGGAAGCTATGAGCACTAAATGTTGGTGCATGAGAAAAAACACTAGTTGAAAAAATATTGTTGAGTGTGAATGTAATAAAGGGTGTCTTTCTGGGGTACTTATGAGCACTAAATGTGGTGATGGGAAAAATTCTAGTAGTATGTTGGTGCATGAGAAACATGATGATGTGGCCATTTTGATTACTAATGAAGAAACTTCTGGTGCAAATGGTAATGGTATTTCAGTCCGGCTCCACATGTTCTCTAACCAAAAACATGTGTTGTCTAAAGAAGAACATGTCAGCCGCAACTTTTCTCTCTCCTCCTCGGGAACAAAAAGTAACACGCAACCGTCACATCGATTGGGTTACCGAGGAGGAAAGAGAAAAGTTGCGGCTGAACAAAAACACATGTTCTTGGTTAGAAAACATGTGTTCTTTAACCAAGAATATGTGTTCTCTAACGAAGAACATGTGTTTTTGTTCAGCCGCAACTTTTCGGCTGAACAAAAACACATGTTCTTGGTTAGAAAACATGTGTTCTTTAACCAAGAACATGTGTTCTCTAACGAAGAACATGTGTTTTTGTTCAGCCGCAACTTTTCTCTCTCCTCGGGAACAAAAAGTAACACGCAAAGTTTATCCCTAAAATACCCCTATTTTGATACAGTCGTTGGATCAAAAAGTATAAAATCCAAAGGTTGGGATCGTGGCCCGCACCGTACGGAATTTTGAGGGCCCGCACTGGAGCCACGACGATGGTATTTCTGGTGATGACGTGACACCTAATACTACTAATGACTAGGGATGGCAATTTAGCCCTGCCCCGTTGCCCCGACCCGATCCGTCGGGGCGAGACTACTCTCTAAACGGGTCAGGTCGGGTTTGGATATGCTGTTTGCCCCGACCCGCCCCATTTGACCCATTTAGACCCCAATAATATATATTTATATATTTATATATATAATTTTTTTTATATATATGGTAATTATACTTAGGAAAAAAAATATATTCTAATTATTTTACTTTTGAAAAATAGAACGGGGCGGCACGGGTCGGGGCGCGGGGCAAGAATGTTGCCCCGTTTGCGGTTCACGGGTCGGGGCGGGGCGGGAAAATAGCCTAAACGGGTCGGGGCGGATCGGTGAAAAACATGAAAATCCGCCCCGACCCATTGCCATCCTTAATAATGACCAAGATGTTAAGTACAATTGGGAAGGAAATTAATGGTGGTAAATTGTCTGCTCAAGAAATTACTTCCAATGGAGTTGAATCACAAGCCAAATAGCCTTGGGCAGATTTATTTAAAAACAGAATAAAATCTAATGGTCTGAAATTGAGAAAAATTGTTCCAACTGTGCCGATGAAAGCTATATTTGAATATCAAGATTTAGATCGCGTGGATGAAAAATGGGGATTTTGCTTGGTGGGCTTCTTTGCCGGAAGGTTTCCAGGGAATAATGCTATAAATGAAGTTAGGAAGACTTCGACTGTGAGTTCAAAATTCTATGCACACAACAGTGGTTGGATAATATTTAGATTTAATAAGAAGGAGGATCGAGACGAGGTTTTAAATGGGGAACCATATGTTGCGTTTGATAGACAATTGTTATTGAAAACCATGCCAAATGACTTTGATTTCTCCTTGGAGATGGTGGTTATTCAACCATTGTGGGTAACATTTCCATTTACCGGGTTACCTCTATTTCTATGGAATGAAACTGCCCTAAGCAAAGTTGCATCGCTTTTGGGAAATCCACTATACAATGATGGTATGACGGCATCTAGAGGTAGACCGGGGTTTGCTAGAGTGCTTATAGAAGTGGATATTTCAAAGGAAATTGTGACCGAAGTGGAATTGGGGATGCCCGACGGAAAGACGAAAAAACAAAAGGTATGCTATGAATATATACCCAAGTTATGTAACTTGTATAAATCCTTTGGCCATGTTGGATTGTCTTGCAACTTGAGGGAGAAAAATGTATCTACTAATGATAATTATGGGAGTCATGGAGGTAAGGAAAAGGCCGTAGTATTAGAAAAGCGTGGGAGATCTAGATCTAGACATTTACAAAATGAGAGAAATGAGAAAAGTGTTTCGAGACCCATCGCAAACAAAAAAGAATGGATCCCTGTTACACATAAAAATAAAGGGAGTTATAAGGGGGGAAATCATTCTCATGTTGCTACTGGACCAAGCACTAGTGGTACTAAAGAATATGTGGACAGTGGAGTGATTTCAAAAGTGGGAAGCAAGGAAAAGTCAACTTTGTTGACTAATCAGGCGCATGCAATCTCTTCTACCAAAATGGGGGTACCGACAAGTGAGACACAGGGGATCATTGCCAAGGCAGCCACACCTCTTCATCAGTTGGTGACGTCGGCCGCACAAAGTCGACCAAATTTACTGCCACACAAACTCAAAGCCTCTACAGGGGATAATTCCACCAATTTGCCTTCAGTTGTTTTGTCTATTTTTTAGAAAGACAAAAGTGATGATGATGAAGATACTGTTTCTATCACTGGAAAATCTGGTGATCCTAGAAATTGTGACGAAAGTGAAATAAATCATACAAAAAAATGGGGAAAATATACTATGGTACCCACTCATGATGGAGATGGTGGAGTTACTCGGGACCTCAACCCTCGTAATTAATGAATTTTGCTAGTTGGAATACGAGGGGTTTCAACAGCCTTATCAAACAAAATAGGGTTCGGGACCTCATTGGAAGTGAAAGGTTGGATGTATGTTGTGTTGTGGAAACAAAACTCAATGATGAAAAGTTGAAGAGCATCATGAAGCGGAAGTTTGTGGGATGGGACTCATGTCACAATTTTCATTTGCATGATAATGGGAAGATCTTCGTCATGTGGAATCTTGCCACCGTCAACGTTGACATTATTGCCATCTATGACCAAGTCATTCATGTTCGTGTGACTTGTAAGGTATCAAGCAAATCCCTTTATGTTAGTTTTATTTATGGCTTACTTTCTAGGGCGTCTAGGAAGTCTCTTTGGAATAGCTTGGTGGATTTTGGGAGCTCTTTGAATGAGTCGTGGGTTTGGATGGGGGATTTCAACACTCATTTGAAGGTTAATGAGAGACAAAATGGGGTGGAGATTAAAAACTATTAAATGAAGGATTTTAAAGAATATTGTGATACTTTGGGCGTTGAAGATCTTCCCTCCCATGGGTGATTTTATACTTGGACTAATGATAAAGTGTGGTCTAAGCAAGATAGAGTAATGGGGAACCTAAAGATGTTGGAAGATGATCATGTGATGGAAGTGAAATTTTTACCAATTGACATCTCCGACCATTCTCCTTGCCTCTTCAAATGGGGGAAAAGTTGGATGTTGGTAATAAACCATTCAAGTTTTTGAACCTTTGGATGAAGCATGAAGAGTATGAGCATACCTTAAATTTGGCTTGGAACATGGAGGTAAATGGCACGGCACAATTCTCACTTGTGAAGAAACTTAAAGCTCTCAAGAGACAGTTGAATAAGAAGCACTACTCTCATATTTCTTCTAGAGTAAAGAGAGCAAGTGGAGCATTGGAAAATCTACAAACGGAGCTAGCAAGTAACCCGACCGATCTTAGCTTAGTGGAAAAAGTCTGTGGGGCGAGAAAACTTGCTTGGGGCCTTAAGAAAGCCGAAAGACAATTTTATTGTCAATTGGCAAAGGGGAAGTATCTTATGGAAGGGGACCGTAACTCCAAGTTCTTTCATGTTATGGTCAAAAGAAATAACAAGGGGAACTTTATTGTTACCGTTAGAGATCTTAATGGGAATTTCACTTCTTCACTTAGTGAAGTGGCCGGTTCTTTTGTGTCTTACTATACCGGTCTCCTTGGTACCGAAGGGGGAAGGGTCACCTTGGATCCTACCATACTCTTGGATGGGCCTAAGGTTACTTTGGAGCATTGTGAGGCGTTAACCTTGGAAGTCTCAGCCGAAGAAGTTAAGAGGGCACTATTTGACATTAGGGATACAAAATCACCGGGGCCCAACGGGCATAGTACCACTTTCTACAAGCATTCTTGGGGCGTTGTTGGGGAGGATTTCACAAATGCTTGCTTGGAGTTCTTACGGGAAATTACTTAAACAATGGAACCATTCCCCGATTGCTTTGATTCCCAAAGGTGCTCATTCTCATGATGTGGGGGACTTTCGACCGATATCATATTGCAACGTGACCTACAAAGTCATCTCCAAGGTACTCTCTTCTCGACTTGCTCTTATTTTAGATGATATTATTGGAAATGAACAATCGGGGTTTGTTAGTGGTAAACTCTTGACCGACAATGTGTTCCTAGCCCAAAAGCTACGTAAATCATATGGAAGAAATATGATCTCACCTAGATGTCTCATACAAGTGGACCTTCGTAAGGCTTATGATTGTGTAGAATGGGTGTTTCTTTTGGAAGTCTTGGAAGGGCTCAATTTTCCCCCAGTTTTCATTGCTTGAATTGAAGAATGTGTCACTACGACATCCTACTCTATATCTCTCAATGGATCTCTTCATGGTTTTTTAAAGGAAAAAGAGGGTTGAGGCAAGGGGATCCTCTTTCACCTCTTCTTTTTGTGATTTGCTTGGAGTACATTTCTAGAAAACTCAAGAAGGAAACTATTGCTACGGAGTTCAATTTCCATCCTAAATGTCAACCGCTTAACCTTTCACATCTTGCGTTTGCCGATGATCTAGTCCTCATTGCTAGGGGTGACTTGCTTTTGGTAGATATTCTCATGAATTGCTTGGAGCACTTTGAGGGAGTTTCGGGTCTTAAGGTCAATAGTTTGAAGTCTCAAGTGTTTACCACCGGCGTTGGTGAAGATGACCTTGAAGCTATTCTCTCTAGAACACGTTTTGCACTTGGTAGCTTTCCGTTTCAATACCTTGGTGTCCCTCTTACCGCTGGTAGGCTCAAAGTTGCTTTCTATGAGCCCCTAATATATAAAGTCAAGGAATATATTGGTAAATGGTCTGCCTCGACCCTCTCATTTACAGGCCGATTAGAGCTCATTAGAGCGGTTATCTTAGGAGTAGAGTGTTTTTGGCTTTCTATCTTCCCCACTCCAGCAACCGTCATTGATTAACTTAATAGAATTGCTAGAAAATTCTTATGGAATTTCAAAAGTAACAAAGTTGCATGGGTAGATGTATGCAAGCCAAAAGAGAAAGGTGGTCTCGGCCTTAGAAACTTGAATAAATGGAGTTTGGCGTTACGATCAAAGGTTATTTGGGATATTCACTCATGTAAAGCCTCTCTATGGATTAAATGGGTGCATCACTTTTATCTTCATGGCACTACTATTTGGGAGAGAGGAAGGTGTAAGGAGGATTCGGCTCTATTTAAAAGACTTCTTCAAGTCCGGGACATTTTGAGAGACAAATGTACTACGGAGGCTACCGTTAGCAGTGCTGCCAGAAACCTCGCCGGTGCCCATCCCAGCACAACAGGAAGCAACGGGTGCAGCTTTAGCACAGCAGGCAACAACGGGCGCAGCTTCAGTATTGCTAATACTCGCAGCAGCACGCCAGCCTCATCAGCATTGCCGTCTCAACAGCACGCCCAGTTCAGCTTCAAAACAGCAGCCTGCCTGTCAACAGCTCCCAGTTTCAGCACAACAGCGAAGACAGCCTCAGCAGTTTGTCATCACAGCCTCAGAAAACAGTTGCGCGGTGGCAGCAGGCGCTCATATCAATAACATCACGGCAACAGCGGGCGCAGGTTAACCTTGTGCAATTTTGATGCTACGATGGGCAGAGGGGGGCGTTTCAACACTTTATTGGCCTATGATTTTTTAGGCACCCTGGTCAACATGTTTTTTTGGAACAAGACGGTATGGAATTCAATCACTTTGCCTAAGCATTCTTTTATTTCTTGGTTGGCTATACGGGGACGGTTGGCAACAAAGGATTTTTTTTATAATTTTTTTTATTTTTAAAAAAACTAGACCATTTATAAGTATGGTCTAGTTTATTACAATTATTTATTATTAGACCTCACCAGAGGAGGAGTAGTAGAAGCCCGTTGAGCGGGTGCCCTCGTGAGGTAGTATAAGACCTCACACGAGAACCCAAAGAAATGACAATTAAATCATTCCCCTTGTGTGAGGTGGGTATCGAACCTGGACCTCTCGGTCTCAGGCAGTGGATGTTACCCACTGGGCTACCATGCCTTCGATTTGGCAACAAAGGATTGACTACACTTCTTGGAGACGGATTTGAAGTGCGTATTGTGTGGAAGTGAAGATGAAAATCATGATCACTTATTTTTCAAATGTTCCTTTAGCAAGGCTATTTGAGATGATATTAAACAATGGTTGGGAATTAGAAGACAAATGTCTACTTTGCTTAGCTCTCTTAAATGGCTCAAAAGAGAAGCCTGTGGGACTTCTTGGTTCAACAAAGCAAAGAAAGCGGCGTTTAATGCAACGGTGTATCACATATGGAAAGAGAGGAACCAAAGATGTTTTGATGGCACCAAAGTTATGAGGAAGCAACTAGTTGATAAGATTAAAACGATTGTATACATTGTACTTTATGCTTTGTATCATTTTGTTTTGAACCTCAAGGATGTGTAAATTATGGAAACTTGATTGAGCCGTTAGATTAGCATCTTGTTAATGGTCAATCCACCCATTGTAAAAAGATAAAGTTGGAAAAGAAAAAGTCGGTCTTCGTCTTTGAAATGTGGATCGAAGGAAAAAAAGAAAAAAGAAAAGTCAGTCTTCCTCTTTGTAATATTTTCTTCTTTTCACATGGAAGCAATCACGCGGTAGAAACTGCAATTAGTAGTCACTTTCTGTTGGGGCACACAAATAATAAAGATAGCAGAAGAAAAATATTACTCCTTCCGTTTTGTATATGAATTGAATTATATAATCAAAGGTGTTGTGGCCCAGTGGGGTAGGCGCCTGCTCACGATCTTAAAGTCTTGGGTTCGATACCCTCCGTCGGCGTGCGGTATGCTTTAATTTGGCTTCATTAGGCATATTTCCCGTTTTCTGTACACCAATAAACAAAATTGTTATGAGTTGATTTTTGCCTTAAGAGTACCACCATCTTTTTTAGGTAATATTTTTTTCATTAAAAAATTGAAATATGATACTTTCTCCATTCCTATTTAATTGTCTTTTAAAAAATTTATAGGTATCTAAATTAATTGTCATTTAAGGTTCTTTTATTAGTTGTCAATAATTTATTCCAATTATACCCTCAACATTTCTTTTATTTGCAGCCTCTGTCATTCCTATTTTTTCCTTTATTTTCTTATGTTATAGAAGTGAGAGAGGGGTAATATTGAAATTTTCGATGAAAATGACAAGTTTCTTAATTTTTTAAAATTGTCTAAAGAATCTTATATTTAGGAATAGAGAGAGTAATTTTTAATTTATGAACGAGACATAAAATGAAGAAAGACGATTCTTACCTCATATGCTATCTTGGGTCAAACATAACAAAACACCCCGTTGACTAGTGGGGAACAATCCGACTCCTATGTAGAATATTTTTTTGTTTGCACATAAAGAACGATATTTTTACTTTGAAAATATGTGTTTTCAAATTAAAAATATCTATTTCGAACAATTGTTCTGAAAATTAGAATAAGTGTTTATTTTTCAAATTAATGTCAACCGTTAAAATTTCAATAATTTAATCTCGCATGTGTAGAATAAAAGCTGTTTCACATGAGAGCCGTGGTGAGTGGGGAAGGCTTCTCTGGCTTGTAGGTGGAGACAGAAAGAAAGAAAGATGCTGACATTAGGCAGCCGCCTAGCTTGACTTTTTTTTTCCTTCCAGATATTCGCAATTGCAATTCCAATTCCATAACTACTCTTGTGTTTGTTACTTGGAATTGGAATTCCAGTTTTCCAATTTTCTTAGAATTACAAGAAATTGGAATTTTTTGATTTTTCAATTCTATGGAATTTCAAGAATTGAAATCCCAAGAAATTTCAATTCTAAATAATTGAATTCTTTGTTTGGTAAAATTACGTAATTGATGTGGAATTTAATTGTAATTTTAATTTATTTGTTTGAAACACAAAAAAAAAAATCACATAATTAAAAATAAAATGAAAAAATGCATCTAGTGTGAAAAGGCTAATATTCTACTAATAGAAATAGTCAACGTACATTTAAAGTAAAATGACAAAAATACCCTTGTTAAAAGAATTATTGGTGTAAAATAACGAAAATATTTTTTGTTGCGAAAGTAAAAGAACATTCATAGTGCTGAATAAAATATTTATAGTATGAATTGGATAAAATACCATTGAAAAAAGAAAATATTTTTTATATAAAATGATGAAAATACCCCTAGTAGAAAATGACGAAATTTTTCGGGTACAAAAAATAATGAAAATTCCCTACTAAAGTTAAAAATATACCATTTTGCGTAATATGAAGAAAAATTTTATGGTCCAATTTTATAAAAAAAATGCATTCATTGCAAAATGACAAAAATACTTTTGTTAAAGTGGAATTAGCTTATTGTGTATAATAACGAATATGTACTTTTTTTTTTTTGAACAGAACGAATATGTACTTGATAAAAGATGAATAAATCACAAAATGATAAAAATACTCTGATGAAAATTAAGAAAATAATATTTGCCCATTGGTTTAGAATGGAGAAATGTCCATTTTCCAAAATAACAAAAATACGCTTATTGTAAAATTTTCATTTTTTTTAAAACGATTGGTAATTTTTTTCATTTTCATCATGGTTATTCTTTTTCATTTGGTATGAATGACATTTCTATTATTTCTCAAAAAGTGTATTTTCATCATTTTACACCGATAATATTTTAGGCATTTCAAGTAAATGAATTTTTTATAAAGGTTAATTTTGTCATTTTTGTTAAGAGAATTTTTTTCATTTTATTCAAAGTTAATTTTGTAATTTTGCACAAGAGGCGTTTTTCTTTTTTTATGGGAGCATTTTTTGTCTTTTTTGCATTAAGGGCATTTTAGTCATTTTTCATCAAAAAAAATTTGAGTCATTTTTAATCATATGAATTTTAAGCTAATATTTTCATTTTGCGTGAGTATTTTTCATCATTTTGAGCCAAGGGTATTTTGCGTCATTTGCGTGAGTATTTTTGTAATTTTTTTTATCATAGATGTTTTGTATGTTTGTGAATTTTTTACAAAAAAATTGTTGTTTCGTGACAAGGTTATTATTGTAATTTTGTACTAATGATATTTTTCGACATCGTACAAAGGGTATTTTTTGGGGTTTTTCTCAAATTTTGCATATTTTTGTATATGTATACTAAACTAGACTAGTTTTTTAATCTGTGTTCTTAAAGTAAGCACAACGCATGGTGTATGTAAGTTATTCAAGGGACTCAGGCTTGCCTCTGTGGAAAAGGCAGCCAAAAACTGGCTTCGGCCCAGGTTAGAATCCCTATTCCCCCCCCCCCCACCCCGCCCCGTAAAAAGAAAAAAAGTTATTCAAAACGAATCAACTTGACATACATGCGTCCTTTCTTCAACTTCGTAATTCTCTTTGGAAATCAAAAGAGTGGGAGGATATTGTTTTGTTCTTTCAGGTATATATGCATCATGTCGTGAGTTGAACGTGAGCTTATATTCAAGCTCGAATTTTATGTGAGTTGAGCGTTTACTTGATCTCACTCATCTCCGAATAAGAATAATATAATTATAAATATTATATATAATACTAAATTTCTAATTAAAAAAAGACCTATAAAAAGTTGCTGCAAAACGTATAGTTTCTTTTCTATATTTCTCAAACCCTATCTTTGATTATCTTGCTACAATAATTAAATATCATTTTATTATATATATTCATATTATTGTCAGAATTTAGTCTCATAACTCATTGTATTTAAATATTTTTTCTACAATTTTTTTGTTTTTTTGCTAATATAAATTTAGGCATGGTTTAGCTCGAGCTCACATAAAAATGTGAGCTCAGCGTGAACTCAATATTTGTGAGATTTCCAATTTTTATGTGAATTGAGCGTTAGTTATGCCAAATTTAACTTACATAACTCTATTGACATCCATAATCTTAATGAATGGTACATAGGTAATGTTTGAAGCGGATGCTAAATAACTGTCTTGCTATTCATTCGAGAGATAGTTATGCAATGTTCTATTTATTTTTTCGCCAAATTTTCAAGAAATTATGTCAAAGGCAGGTTTTGTTATATACAATGGAAAATATACGTAATTAACTCAGCAAAAGCATAACGAACGCATGCCAACCATGCGTTGTCAAGTTGATTATGCACAACGCACATACACCATGCGTTGTTGTTTACATACACCATCGGACCGGCTCCTATGCTGAACCCCCAAAATTCCGTACGTGCAGAACCATCCTAACCGTCGGATGGAATTTTGAACGGTCTAGATATGGAGAGAGAAAAGTTGCGTCTGACAATAAAAAATAATAATAAAAAAAATGTTATATAATGAAAGGGTACATATGTAATTTTACAAATAAATGATTGGGTTACCGAGGAGGAGAGAAAAAAGTTGCGGCTGAACAAAAACACATGTTCTTCGAAGAACATATGTTCTCTAACGAAGAACATGTGTTTTTGTTCAGCCGCAACTTTTCTCTCTCCTCCTCGGGAACAAAAAGTAACACGCAACCGTCACATCGATTGGGTTCCTGAGGAGGAGAGAGAAAAGTTGCGGCTGAAGTGTTCTCTAACCAAGAACATGTGTTTTTGTTCAGCCGCAACTTTTCTCTCTCCTCGGGAACAAAAAGTAACACGCAAAGTTTATCCTTAAAATACTCCTATTTTGATACAGCCGTTGGATAAAAAAGTATAAAATCCAACGGCTGGGATCGTATCCCGCACCGTACGGATTTTGGCGGTTCCGCATAGGAGCCGCGACGCATACACCATGCTGCATTGTGTACGCACATGCTGCGTTGTGCTTACTTTAAGAATACAAATAAAAAACTTGTCTAGTTTAGTACACGTATACAAAAATATGTTCAATCTGAGCAAAACTCTGTATTTTTGACATTTAAACAAATAACATTAACTATTTTAAATTAAGGGTACTTTAGTCATTTTGTACTAGGGTGTTTTGTCATTTTACAATAAGAGTACTTTGGTCATTTTATATATATTTATTTATGAGAGATAAAATAACTTATATGTATGATATATTTATAATCTACAATAAATCTTGTGGAATTGGAATTCAAATTCTTTGATTATAAAATGGAATTGATTTTGTGGAATTGGAAAACCAATTCCAATTCCGGAGAAACAAACACACCCTTAATCGACAATGAGGAGTTGGAAGAAGGTTAATATTGAAAAAATTGTCATTAATACATACTTTATTTAAAATTTTGACAGCTAATTTGGACAAACAAAAATAAAAATATGTACAGTTAATTTGGGACGGAGGAGTACATTTGAGTGGCAATGCCAGAAATCCTCGACTTGAAGAGCTGGAAGGCCAACTAAATATCTGAGGCTGAGTTGGGAAGATATATCTGTGTGGCACATGAGCAATTTTCCACCAATCTACTCCTCTATCCTGCTCACACCACAGACCCCCCGATTTTGTTCGAGTTACTTTGTGTTTTTAGCTAATCATTGGTTTTCTTGGATGGGTTTTGGTAAAATGAAGAGTTTTAGATAAGATTTACCAACGGAATTTCAGACTGTAATTCCTAGATACTCGGATTATATCTAGTAACTTCGTCAGCATCATCCACACACTCGAGGTGCTTGATTTTCAACTCACCATGGAGATCTAGGTATTCTAAATCAGAAATGCTGGTGGGGACTCTTCTTTTCTTCCGTCTTAAGACTATAAAAATCACGACGACGAAAACTTGGAATTCCCGGTGGCTTTGTTATGGGAACGATAAATATTGGCAAGGTTTGGAGATGTACTGAGTTTCCAATATCGCAAGGCATCTCAATCAGTGCTTCACATACAGTTATGTTCAGGTGTCTCAGGCTGGTAAAGTTATCTAAGCTTGGCAACCACTTCAGATTATGGCAAAAAAATAAACTATGTAACTACTATATTCAAAGTTTATTTGCGTCTCCAATAAGCTAGTATGTCGAAAACTGGGAAAGAAAACATATTGCAGGGATGCAGGAGTACAATTCTCACAGAATAATTTGCTATGGGTTTTCGAGGAATGAGAAAAACAACTGAAACCACTGTATGAATATTGCACACGGTACCTTGATCTTCTACGGCAGCAGTTTCCACAGCAGTCAATCCCTTATTTGATCCAGCTGGAGGGCAGCCTGCATCCACAGATATTCAGAAACGGGAAGCAGTGGAGAAATGCATAACAGAAAGTATCTACACAAAAAATGCACCTTTAAGGTTTCATGACAAAACCTAAAACAGCGAAAGGAAGCATTAAAACGCATACCGCCAATTCAAATTGCCTCCAACCTATTGGACAAAGAAAGTTAATTTCATTTGAACTCTAACGGTCAAAGATGAAGTTAAGAGGAGATAAGACTATATAACAACATAAGAAAAATATGTCAAAATTTAAGGTAATAATCACATGGGAAAACTACTTGGATTAAAGCTTGCAAAATTTCAGAAATGCCAAATTAATCAAGAGAAACTTTCTGACAGGAAGTAGAATCTAAAATTAGGCAGGCACGCGCTCACCAGCCCACCATAGACGTAGCCTAGTGCAACACCAGCTGGTATACACATGTAGAACATACCCAGCCAGACTGTTTTCTGAATAAAATAGATAATGTATTTGAGTGTTAGAAATATGATCATATAAAAGTTGTCAACACACAAAGTATTGAAAAAGCAAGAAAGGCAGAATAAAGCATTTTTTTTCAGGAAATTGAATGCCATTTATATAGAGAACCCACAACACAAAAAGACCATGCTAGTTGAAACCACACTGTCATTTTTACTAAAACGCAGGTGAAAAAAGAGAAATAGGAAGCTCAGCCCATTAAACTCTAAAGTTCGATTATGAATGGATATCAAAAGCAAAGAAGAAACGGCAAAAAAAAAAAAAACATTTTCATATAGGATTTCAAGATTATGATTTACTACTCCCATTCTGACCGCAAAAGAGGTATAGAAGATAAGATAAAGGAATGTGAATGCACATGAGTAAATGGGGCATTATCATCAATGAATGGAGCTGCAAGACTTATAAAAGAAGCCTCACCAACACCGACAAACCTACAAGAACCCATAAACAAAAGGTGTTGAAACAAAATAATTAAACTAAGAAGCTAAAACAGCTGCAAAGCTGCATCCTCTAGATATCCATGTGAGTCGACTCACATGCGGCAGATTGCAATTGACCAGAAATCGAAGGAGAAACCACAACCAGCGGTAGCGATAGTCCATACCGTCAGACCAACTCCAATAAGTCTAAAAGGATTGATGCTGCAAATATATTGCCAACAAAAAGAAAACCAAAGATTATCAGCACAAGCGTTTTCAACATAGAATACAGGGATCAACCTGTTATTTGGATCATGACATTAACAGGCAAAATAGATCGTGCAGTAATTCAGTTCCAACTTTCTCATCTCAAGATAGATAACATAATTTTTTCTTTCAGAAAAAGAAAAATAAAACTTTAAAAAATAGATTCCATTTGCAGTATATGACGCGCGTGAATTTGCTACATGCACACGAACAGAAGGCCATTGCTATAATCAATGATCACAATGCCTAAGAATGATAAATTGGAGCATAAACTGCAGCATGCTAGCATACAACAGTAACCATGGAAACATTAACAAGGTTTACTAAGAGCTCAAATTGAAAGTGTACACCCAGCAAAAATTACGTTTTGTTTCCCTTTTTTGTAGTATAACCACACAAGAATGCCTCTGATATGCTAAGATCTGAGAGTAGTCATTAGTAAATGCAATACCAATACCAGTTACAGGACGGAACTTTCTCTGGCATTTAACATTTTTTTCAGGGAACAATCCCAAGGGTAAAAGAAGAGCTAGAAAATGAGGTTTCATTTTACTTCATTAAGGGTGTTTTCCCTGTATCATTGCACTCCTTAACATCACAAAGAGCGCATGCAATATGCGAAGATTCAATTGACATCAGCATTTTTCTGTTGTGGTTTCCGTATAATTACATCCCCTGGCCCCCAACATATGTACAAGTGAAATCTGACATTTGCTTTTAGCTGAGGGAGAATATTAGAACATAATGAGTGAACAGTTCATGCATCTTGAAGATACCTCTTCGCTAAGGATGCGAATATTGGAGATGCTATCAAGAGTCCAACCATGAAAGCTGATGATATAACGCCATCCTCAAAGTTGTTCAAGTTAAAATCACCCCTGTAGTAGAGAAAAAGTTTACAAAACATCAAAGCAGTTACAAATTGCAAGTTTCTTGCCGGTAATCTTAGCAGAAAAGAAGAAAGGTAGTATTTCAATATACATCAGCAAACATGCATACTTTCATATAGTGGCTACTCTAAAGGAGGCTTTATCACCTTGTCTATGACCAGAAACAACCATACAAAACAGTTCCACAGAGTTGGTTTGTTAAGGAAAAAAATCTCAATTCTAGTCCTAAATGACTTTGAAACAGTAAACTAACTAAACCCTTCAAGCAATCATACTGATTTATGCAGTCCTTCTAAAGGGAAAACGTAGAAATGAAAACTTACTGAATTCCAGTACCAGCAGTACATGTACCGCCTTTCGTACAAGTCTTGCTATTCCCATTCACACCATTGCTTGCTATGGCTCCCCGATCAACATAATTTAGTAAGTTAATCACACAAAATATAAACAGCAACCTGAAAAATAGCAAAAAAGTTATCAAATGCAGTAATATTAAAACAACATAAAGTACCTCAAGCAATGATAAATCGTCCCTAGAGGAATCATATTTGAAAAACTGCAAAAGTTCCCTACCGTACCAAACCCAATTTGGCTGGATCACATTCATTCTTCACAGTTATCACATATTAACAGCAGTACAATTTGAGGGAATTATGAAGTAAAATTGGATCAAAACATGACACTTTCCACAGTTGAGGGCATATCCACATTTAAAACAATACTCCCTCCATGGCTCCATTCCATAATATAGCATGTAGCAAAAATTAACGAAGTAAAAAGTAAGATACTTTATTAGTCAAAATATTAATATTATCTCTTAAATATGACTTGTATACACCTCATTCTAGTCGAGCGACTAATATTAATATTTTGACTAACAAAAGACAATTGCTTCTTTAATTTTTGCTACATGTTATAAACAACTTATATTATGAAATGGAGGTAGTATTATAAATTATTTGCTAATTAGATGAAAAAAATTCATTTATGAACCATTAATTAAAAGAAAGATGCGCCTTCATTAACAAAAAAGTGATCAAACCCATGAATTCTTCAAAATTTGCTTTTATTATACATAAATATTTTCAGCAAATAAAGGAAAGTCGCAATTTTTAGGGGGAAATCCATAACAAGTAAAAAAAATCTTGGATTTCAAATCTTCAACCCGAAAACCCACTTCCAATATTCCAAATTTCGGAACTTTTTAAGTTTCTATGAAATCATAAACCATAGAAATCTCATCATCAATCATATCCTAATCAGTAAACATACGCAAAGAATATAAAAAAAGCAGGTACCTTTTGGGAGTAAACCAAGAAGGTTTATTAAGAGATGAAGGCGTTGATGAAGAATTTGAAGGAATTGCTATATCAATCTCCCTAGAAACATCAACAACAGTAGAATTCTCTTCTTGGTTTGATGATGATGATACTGGTTGAACTGGGTTTTTTGGCTCCTTTTTTTCTTCTTCTTCTCCCATTGAAGTAGAAAAGAAAGAGGAGTAATTTATTATTATTAGGGAGCCGTGATTTTGGCTGATAGTTGTGTTTGACTGCTGTGCAAAATAAAAAAGTGTCATATATATATTGACAGGTATGGTAGGATGGTTCACTCAATCTTATCATTAGTCACTTTGTCATGGATTCGGTTTTGTGGGACTACCTTACGTCCCTTTTACATGAGTTGGGTGAAACTTATCTACAAAGTAAATCCCACCACAATTCATGTGAGAGGTTATGGAGTCAGTCACAAGACATGTCCTATATTAAAATTTCCCTAGTCCCACTGTCCCTCACATGGATTGAGGGAAGCCATAACTGTAAATAGGTCTCGCCCAATTCATATAAGAAGATTGTGAGGCCAGTCTCATTAAGACAGTACTATAATTGAATTTTCCTATAAGGTATTGCATTATATGCAATATGCCCCGTCTTAATACATTGGACTGTCAAATTTTAATTTAACGTAAAAAAAATGTTCAATATATATTAAATATTTTGTATTCAGCACAAAAGTGCACCAATTTTGTTCAAGTAATTTTGTGTTTTTAGCTAATCATTGGTTTTCTTGGATCGGTTTTGGTAAAATGAAGAGTTTGAGTTGCATATTCATCAAAAAAAAAAAAAAAGAGTTTTGAGTTGCATAAGATTTACCAACGGAATTTGATACTGTATTTTCTAGATACTTGGATTATGCCATTCATTATTCTTTTTTCTCTTTTTTATATGAGTTGTGTATGTGCTAAAAAAAATATTTACAAATAAACTGGCAAAATTAACGGAAATTCCAAACTGGGGAAGGTGTCGATAACCCAGTCTTACTTTTATTTTTTCATAAAGAGACTATTATGAGCCTTAACGGATAACAAGTAAACACTTGACTATTGCGCCAATCGCGACCTTCTGGTCAAAATAGTATACAAGTTAAATTATTACATTTGAGTGGCGATGCTAGAAATCCTCAACTTGAAGAGCTGGAAGCCCAACTAAATTTCTGAGGCTGAGTTGAGAAGATATATCTGTGGGGCACATGAGCAATTTTCCACCAATCTACTCCTCTATCCTGCTCGCAACGCCTTTGAATATCGGGGCAGTCTCGAACAGAGATGTGTTGGAGATCAGCAAGGCGTCGAACAGCTACTGGCAAAGATGTCAAACCGGGGCAATCTGAGAGAGCTAACGATCTCAGTGATGAGAGTTTGTCAAGCCAATCTGGCAAAGCAGTGAACTTGGGACAGCTATGGACTTCAAGACTCTGGAGCATTGTGGCATGCTTGAGCCCCTCTGGCAGGTATGCAATCTCAGGGCAACTTAAAATGTTCAAAGTCCTGAGGGCGGAGAGGTGCTGCGAACCATCAGGGAATGAAGCGAGGCGTGGACAATACATAATGGTCAAGTGCTCCAGAGCAGTAACATCTTCTGATCCAATGCTAATGTCACCCAAGTTACTGCAGTTTTCAATTGACAAAACACGGAGAGATTTCAAACCTCCGATTCCATTTTCAGGAAACGTTTTCAGACTCTGGCAATCGCTGATTTCCATTGATTCTAAAGCAGTCAGGTTTTGAAGAGCATCTGGAAGTGAAATGAGGTTCTGGCACCAACGAATAGTCAGGGATCTTAGGGAATAGATCAGCCAGTTCTGATCCAAGGGACTCGAGCTTTGGGCACGAGCTGATTTTCAGATGGTTAAGAGTAAGACAATTCTTTCTCAATAACCCTCCTGGTGGTATGTATGACAAATTTTCAAATCCCGCGATGTCAAGGGTGGAAAGCGAGTTTGTTTCTTCCATGCACTTCAGTATTGTTGGGTTGCAGCCTTGTAATTCCAGTTGCTGTACAGATGGAAAGACGGGAAGAGAGTCGAGGTTGGGACAGTTTCTCAAAATCAACTTGCTCAGCCTGGGAAAAGTCTCACCGCCATCCGGGCTTGACCATTCTTTCAAAGCTGGAAAGTTTCTCATTGATAGTTCTTGAAGAGAAGGGGAAAAAACTGTGACATCTCTCCCATAGAACTCTTGGCTGATTATTGTGACATTATCCATCCCTTCCATACGCAGAGTTTTAAGAGCGGGAAGATGTCCGAGTGCTGGTAAAGACAAGCATCCACTGCATTTTATCAATTCAACAACTATCAATTGTGGAAGCAGCCATAGAGGGAAACTGAATCCTGGATGCCCAACTATAAACAGTTTCTTCAAATTATGATGTGGTTGGAGCGCCGCCAGAACTTCTCCAGCCAATTGCTGATCTCTAAGGGCCACATCAGTTTCAGACTCCTGTGATGTCCCGGTAACATGGTTTTTGTCCTGAAGTCTGTATAAACTGCTTTCTAGAGAAGGATTCATGACCAAATCTGAACCATTAGATCCCCAACAGAACCCTATTGACTCCAAGAACTCTTTTTTATGCAAACTGGCTGCCTTTGCTTCTTCAGAATAATTCACACGCTCGAGGTGCTTGATTTTCAACTCACCATGGAGGTCTAAATGCTGGTGGGGACACTTATTTTCTTCCGTTCAAGACTATAAAAAGGAAGAAAACTTGGAATTCCAGGTGGCTTTGTTATGGGAACGATAAATATTGGCAAGGTTTGGAGATGTACTGAGTTTCGAATTTGATAAGGCATCTCAATTAGTGCTTCACATCCAGTTATAGCAACCCGAAAAATCTAAAGTTACCAAAGATCTGATTGAAGAAATGGAAGAAGGTAATCTCTGAAAGGAACTGTGGGATAGATCAAGATATCTCAAAAATGGAACTTCACCTATTGACTCAGGAAGCTCCGAGTTGCAGCCACTTAAATGAAGTAAATAAAGCTTGAAAATGCTTCCGAAGGGACCTCTTTCGGCCCATCTGAAAACACAAGGAGAGTTCGCAAATGTTTTGCTTGATGCAAGCATTTTGGGATTACTGAGGATCTAAAATCAGATACCGTAGAAGCATGACGGATTTTGGTAAGATTTTTAGCCGGAAGGCCCTTTCTTCCTAGTACTATGGTTTCATTTCTTGTAAGATTTACTGCAAATCTATAAAAAAGCTCGTTTACCTTGTATGATGATGATCCACTCCCAGGATTGCATTCTTTGACATCTTCAAGGAATGACAGCCGTAACAATTCATTGAAATATTCGTCTCCAATGTCCTCTGGTCGTTTACTTTCTTCATCTGAGAGTATTAAACCATGTGACATCCACATATGGATTAATTTCTCCTTCTTGATATCGTAATTCTGTGGAAAAGTGGAGCAAAATGCAAAGCAATGTTTGAGACATGGTGGCAAATGCAGGTAACTTAGCTCAACCGCGGTAAGAATTTTTTTTCCATACCCACGCAAGTCCCAGATATCGCTATTCTGTATATCTAACCACTCTCCTTCCTCTCTTTTGAAGCGCAGGAGACTAGCAATAATCTTCACAGCCAAGGGAACGCCTAAACATTTTCGCGTTATTTTTCTTCCAATTGGCAGAAGATTTTGGAACTTATCTTCTTCTCCTTGATGAAAAGCTTTGCTTCTGAAGAAATCCCAAGAGG
Organism: Vinca minor; assembly: GCA_026122235.1. Taxonomy (NCBI): domain Eukaryota; kingdom Viridiplantae; phylum Streptophyta; class Magnoliopsida; order Gentianales; family Apocynaceae; genus Vinca; species Vinca minor. The sequence goes on along the minus strand of JAOCZM010000201.1, from coordinate 1,934,367 downwards.
CATCTTCAGGTAAACCCTTCAAATGATATAACCTGTTTGGAAACTCCATTGACCTTGCAACTTTCTCATTTCAGGTAGTGATTAGAATCTTGCTTCCATCAATAACCCCTCCAAACATTGGTTTTAGCTGGTCCCATAAATCCTGTTCTTCGTTCCAAACATCATCAAGAACGATTAGATACCTTTTCTTGCATAAGACATCCCATAGTTTTGAATGCAATAAATCCAGCTGGGAAAACTCGCATTTCATCCCGCTTGCAGACTCAATTGCTGCTTTGATTATGTTTTTGGCTCTAAATTCGTGGGATACAAAAACCCAAATCCTCAAATCAAAGTGTTTCTTCACCTCCTCACTGTTGTAAACTAATTGAGCGAGAGCCGTCTTACCAATTCCTGGAATCCCAACTATTGAAATACCAGAAACATTTCCTCCCCATGAAGTCCCTGATGATGATGACGATGATAACAAAAGCTCCATGATCCTCCTTTTCTCTTCTTCTCTTCCATAAACTTCTGATCCAACAATGAAAGAGCTCGTTTCTCTTCTCTCGGATTGCACATCCACGGCGTTCTTTTCTGTTAACTGCAAAGTTAAGCCTTGAATTGCAGCCTTTTGTAATGCATCAAGAACGTTTCTCGTCTCAGTACAACTTATAGAAAATCTGCTAACAAATCTGCCTTTGTAAGCGAATTCTTCAAGCAAGTCCTCTGCTTTACAGGCTGAATCTTTGAGTTCCGAAAGCCAAACTCTAACTGCTTGATTTGTTGCTTGTTTCTTGTCTGCATCATCTAAAACAGCTTGAACCATTAGCAGAACTTGTTCCAGCTTCTTGAAACGGTCCTCAAATTTCCAAATTTCAGCAATCTTTTGGACCACTGGAGTTGCTAGTTTCTCTAAGATCACCTTCAAAAGTGGAGCCAACACTATTTCTGTTAGTGCCATATCTTCAAACTCAGTTAGTATATCAATGGAGCAAAATTTCTGGCTTTGCAGCTGCTTCTAGGATTCTATAGCAACGCAAGAAGCTGAGGATAAAGCTGGAAAAGAAAAGGTCAGTCTTCGTCTTTGAAATGTGGATCGAAGAAAAAAAAAAGTCAGTCTTCATCTTGAAATATTTTCTTCTTTTCCAGATGGAAGCAATCATGTGGTAGAAACTGCAATCACTAGTACTAGTAGTAGTCATTTTCTGTTGGGGGCACACAAATAATAAAGATAGCAGAAGAAAAATACTAATCCTTCCGTCTTGTATATGAATTGAAATATTTTCTCCCTCCAAACTGTGAAATATGACTCTATTTAATTCTACCATAATTTCTCTCTCCTACATTTCATACAAGGGATAACATTGTAAAAATCATTATTAATGAACAATTAATTTTTAAAGTAGACAATTAATTTATGGCAATATTAAAAAGAAAATACGGACAGTTAATTTGAAACAAAGGGAGTACATATTTTTCTTGTACAGACCATACCCAAATGGATACAATTAAGGCATATTTCTCGTTTTCTGTATCATTAATAAGAAATTGTTATGTGTTAATTTTTTCTTAAATTTCCCCTAAAGTTTCCTTCAGAATTTCACAATTTCTTTTAGGTCATATTTTTTTAATTAAAAAACTAACTTTTATTAATGGGACAGAGAACGATACACAAAATGTTCGGTCAAACATAACAAAACACCCGGGGAAGGCTTTTCTCGCTTGTAGGTGGAGACAGAAAGAAAGATTTTGACATTAGGCAGCCGCCTAGCTTGACTTTTTTTCTTTCTGATATACGCAATTGCAACTCCATAACTCCTCCTCTTGATTACACTTTATTGACAAAGTTCTTAAACCATACTTTGTATGGAACCACCACCTCCATGAATCACAAAAGCAAAGCTCTTTCTTTTCTTGAAAGAAGACGAGAAGGGGAATCATCATCATCAGCAGCAGCAGCATCATCACCAACGTTTTTGCGAAATGGAAGTTTGCTACTAGAAAAGCTCATTACTGATTCCAATGGAAAATATGATATCCCAATCCGTAGCTTCACTTCTGAAGAGCTCAAAATAGCAACAAACAACTTCGCCGATCACTTTCACAAGGGCAGATTCAGTAATATGTGCAGAGGTATTTGGGAGCAGCGGCCGATTTTAGTTAAGAAATTTCTTGATCATAGCAGTGTCCCTTCTGATGCACAATACGATACACTTTCTGGAGTCATAAAAAATATTTCTACCACTGCCCAAATGAGCCATCACAAGAATGTCCTCAAGATCTTGGGCTGTTGCTTGGAATTCCAGCATCCTGCTGTCGTTTACGAGTATAACGGAGACGAATTTCTTCTTGATTTCCTGCTCAATAGCAAAAGTGAAAGATCATTAAGTTGGAGAAGTAGGCTGAAGATTGGAAATGACATAGCCAGTGCAATTCTTTATCTGCATTCTACATTTCCCACACCTATAATTTACAGGATCTTAAATCCAAACAATATCATAATAGACCGGTTTGGCGTTGCGAAGCTGTTTGATTTCTCCTTCTCCATTTCACTTCCCCCTGGAAAACTACAGGTGCAGGATGATGTCATTGGCATAACTGGGTACATTGATTATGAATATAATCTTACCGGCATTGTTTCTCAGAAGACTGACGTCTTCAGCTTCGGTGTGCTTCTGCTGGTTCTGCTCACTGGAAAAAGAGCTATAAACAAGAATGAAGAAGGTGAGCATGTACCAATTGTGCATTATGTGACAGAATTTATCAATAGATATGAACTCAACCTTTTAGTTGATCCAAGAATTACTGATGCCGGAGAGACGATTCTTGACCAGCAGCTGCGTGCCTACATAGATCTTGCCCTGAAATGCACCCAAATGAAAGGAAAAGAAAGACCAAATATGATAGACGTTGCCAAAGAACTGTTGGAAATTACCAGGCGTTTCAGGGATTGATAGCTCAATACGATTATGTAGTTTCTTTGTGTTTATGAACTCACTCATTTTTCATATCATTACTGAGATGTACAAATACAGGGTGACCTCTTCTCATTTTCACTAACAAATCGCTACAACTACAAGAACTGCGAATAAATTTATTGAACTTCTGATATCATAGAGAAAGAAAGGTAATTAATGACCATAGAGCATTCAGGAAATCAGCCACAAAATCTGATCCATAGAGATGATCATCTGAAGTTTTTTAAAACACAATAATGCGTGGGCATGCCTGTTTACAGTTTTAATGGTTCCTCAAGTCCTACAAGTACTCCATATATACTCACAACTGTGCGATTAAGTAAAGATCGTGAATGTGATAATAATCCCTAGTCGCCTAAAATTCTTAAAAATAAGAGAATTTCAATGCCTCCTACGTTGCAAAACAGATGGAAGCAATAAACACACTGTTATGAATCTTCAAAATGGTGATCGGCCTCATCATATATCTCTTTCTGCAGCAATAAAATGGTACCAAGACAGGCGCAGAGAATCAGTAAGAGATATATATCTGATGAGAATCTAAAGATTGCCGCTTTGAAGGAGAAAGCATACCAACTGCATGGTTCTCAGATGCAGGTTATTTCCTTTGACTTACGACAATGGCCATGTGACTATGGCCTTTCTGGAACTCATTCAAGATGTCATATAGTGGCATTGTCTCAGGCATCTTAGAAATCAAATAGATACATGAAATAAAGATAACTCGGCCTTAAAGTGCATCACAACAACCAATTTTTCTGTTATATAAAAGGGGAGGGAATGGAGCGACTCCGAGAAAGTTTGGTTGTTGACTGCAAATTTTGTCCAAAATCTTTTCATTAATTTGTTTAAATTGTCATCTAGAAAATAGTTCATGGTAAGAATTGTTCTAAATAAAAGTTCTGTCTACAAATAGAAATATGAATATAGTTTTTGAGTAGAAATAGCGGATTACTCTATAATTAAATATCCAAAGCTTAATAATATGTAAAGGCAAATAGATGATGCAATGAGAAGCACTTCCTCCATTTCATAATATAATTCGTTTAGGACATATAACAAAATTAAGTAAATTCATTTAGTAATGTAACGAAATTAAGTCGAAGTAACAAACTGAGGTTAAGAAACATAGTAAAATAGTGATCAATTACATAGGTAGCTCATAAAATCCATCAAAAACTAGGGGCAAATCTCCAAAATAAGTAATAACTCTTAAAATTACCGGCATATTTCTTATCCTTGGGAGTTCCAGACTTGGCAGTGACCTCAAGATCAACGAGACTAAGATACATGAGTCCTAGATTAAGTCCGGACATTAATCCAGCAAAGGTTACCAGAAACACAATTATGAGAATGTGTATGAAGATCTGAGCTTCGCGACATCTGTATTCCACCGCAATTAAAATTTTCCCCCAATTTTCAGCTTCCTTAATACTCTCCGCGTCTTCGATTTCACCCGATTCAAGTTCAAATTGAGAATGTATACAACTTTCTTAGAGCTAAATAGAAGACTGGTGTTGATGTTTGCTGGTGGCGGTGGCGGAAGGAGAATAAAAAGGTTCTTCGAGAAGTTTCTCTTCTAATTGGAAAAGGAAGAGAAGCTCAAGTCGGCGTCGTGGAAGAAATACGTCGCCAGCGACGGAAGGAGGGAGGAAAAGGTGAAATTCCGGCGAGAAATAACGACGATTGAGATGCTGATGCGGAGGATTCGGTTTTGGTAGACAGCTGAAAGAGAGGACTGTCGTTTTTTTTTTTTTTTGCTAAATAAAGAGAGGACTGTCGTTGATAAGTGTCACTAACTGTCCCATTTTGGTGATGCACTGACGCTCTTGATTTGTTAATTTTTAAATTTGGTAATTTTATTTTCGAGATAAATGAAAATAAAAAGTGAATATATTAATTTCTATCTAGTAAAAAAACATTTTAATATACGTATTAGTTATTACGGCAAATTGGTTATTATTGTCCCTAAACAATTTATAGGCAGGAGTAAGATCCCAAAACAATAATTCTGAACAATAAAATTCTTAAATAATTTACTATTGGTATATAAGGTCATTCTGTCCAAAATAATATTAGTTAAATGTTAAATAAAAAATTCAATCGGGTCAACGGAAATAGGCTTAAGGGCATTTTTTGGTACATTATGTTAAACAATTGGCAAATTGGTGAATTTTGTCCCTAAACAATGTATAGCCAGGCATAAGGTTCCAAAACAATAATTCTGGATATTACTGTCCCTAAACAATTTTTATTTGGTATGTAAGGTCATTCCGTTAAAAAACTAACGGGGTCAAAAGAAATTTGGGAAAAAGAATTGAGTCAACTAAAAAGTTTATAGGGTAGTATAGGTATTTTGCTATTAAAAATACACTCACACATTGAGAATGCAAAACAATAGATTGAGAGGAATATATTAGATAACAAATAATAGAGAGATCCTGGACTGATTTTTGTATAAGATAGAAAATTATAGTGTGAATAGATTAAGGAAGAAAATATTGGAAAGATAAATTAATTGAGAGATTAATGTTAACTAAAAAGGTGGTTTGGTCATTTGAAGGTCAATTGCCTTGGCAGGAGGAAACCTGCCTTGGCAATATCACTAGGCATAATAAAATGTCCAGGGCCCTTACAATCGAAATATTTCACAAACTCTTTCTCTAATACAACCAAAGAAAAGAGCTGAGGAATATAAAATATCAAACAATACATAAAATAAAAGTTTAATAAGGTAACGGATAATAACCCACACCTTAAAAATATTAGGTGGGAAGAAAACTAAAAATACTAATAATAGTAATCTAACAAACCAATAAAAGTCAGTCTTATCTGCAACATTTTAATCTCCATCATCGAACCACAAAGGTAAGTACTTGGTTCCAACCTAGACAGTAATTCAAAAGATAATAGGCGTATCAACGATCTAAAAAATCGTTTAGAAAATAAGTGAAAACTCAAGAAATAACCTATATACTATCCTTCTATTGCTATCTACTTCTACGAATTTAATTAAACAGTAATGGTGTAGAGAGACGATATATATATAACCTATATATAAAAGAAAAATGACAATAGTTAAAATTTACTAAAAATTCAAATTAAATATTAATTTTAATTGATTATTTATAATTTTATCTCTAATTTAAACAATTAATTAACTAAGTCTTAGTAACTTCAAGATTTTGCTATGATCGCGAGTCTTGTAATGTTCTGACTTATTTGTTAGCTGAATTTTTTTTAAGGCTTGTTGTATGCTTCGAAAGGGTAAGAGTTTAATTGAAATTCCAGACCTCATGTAGTTCTTAATCTATTAAGATATTATTTATTTTTTTCAAAAAAACAAAAAAAAAAAAAGGGAAATTGGCGAAATAAGTACTCAAACAATATGCGTTTGGCGATAATGGTCCCCGTTTTATTTTTTTTGTTTTTAGGAACATGAACAATTTGCGTTTGGCTAAAATGGTCCTTCCGTCCATCCCAGTTACGGTAAAAATTAATTTTTTTTTTTTTAAAAACCCTTTTTAGGAACCGGGGCTAATTTGGGAATTTCACCCTAAAAAATAGAACCACCACTACCACTACCAAACCTCCACCACCACCACCACTACCACCACCACCACCCGCTGCCACCACCACCACCACTACCAAACCTCCATCTCCACCATCTCCTTCTTTCAAGTAAAATCACCTTCTCCACCTCCCACCAAACCCCCATCTCCTTCTTCCAAGTAGAACCACCATATCCACCCTCCAAACCTTCATCTCTATCCACCAAACATCATCCACCCCTCCTCCTCCACTTCCCCGCTGCCACCACCACCACCACTACCAAACCTCCATCTCCACCATCTCCTTCTTTCAAGTAAAACCACATTTTCCACCTTCTCCACCCCCACCAAACCCCCATCTCTTTCTTCCAAGAACCACCATCTCCACCCTCCAAACCTTCATCTCTACCCACCAAACATCATCCACCCTCCTCATCCCCTTTCCCCACTGCCACCACTACCAAACCTCCATCTCCACCATCTCCTTCTTTCAAGTAAAACAAACCCATAAAATAGTGCTCTTTTTTATTGGGTGAATTCAATAGGGTTTTTTTTGTGAAGATTTTGGGCATGGAGATAAAGGGGTAATACAAGGAATTGGTGGTGGAAGGGTGGTGGTGCGGTTGGCGGGGGAAGGGTGGTGGAAAGGGAAGGAGAAAGAAGAGAATGAGATGAAGGGAGGGAGGATGAAGATGGGGACCATTATCACCAATCGCATATTGTTTGAGTACTTATTTCGCCAATTTCCCAAAAATAAAACAGTTTTTCCCCCAAAATACCCTTTAATTTTACTATTTTTCATTTATTTTTTGGTTGACTAACAGTTGACATTAACTGGGATGGACGGAAGGACCATTTTAGCCAAACGCAAATTGTTTATGTTCCTAAAAACAAAAAAAAATAAAACGGGGACCATTATCGCCAAACGCATATTGTTTGAGTACTTATTTCGCCAATTTCCCAAAAAAAAAGTCTTAGTAACCCGACGTTACAGTACATATATACCGAAGACTCAGTGATACTCAAGATCTTTTTCGTCTTTCTCTCTCCTCTGAGTTTGCGAGGGACGTACAGATCCAGATCTCGTGCTTAGCTTCTCGATCTTTCATCTCAGGTCTCAACTATCTCTCTCTTAAAGTATGAATTTTGTAGTTAATCTACTGTAAGTTTATGCTCTTTTATGGCATTTTGGTATTCAGTGGTACTTCATTCATTTTCACTTCCAAACTTCATCCAGAAAAAGATCATTTGGAGAAATTCGGAGGCGGTAGTGCTGAATTCAGCATTGAATTGTTGAATTCGTAGTATACAATTTCGCTTTACTGTTTCATCTGTAAAATTTTCCGATTGATTACGGTAGTTATGTGGATCTATGAGCTTAAGTTGGAAGTGTATCGTTATTCGATTTTGTGAATGTGTTTATGAATTGAAGTAATCCAGTTCGTGTGGAGACAAATGCTTGCGCGTGATGCTCAGCTGAATATTTTTTTTAATTCTTACCTTGTTTTCCCCTATCATTGCTAGGTCTTGGAAGTTTCCTACAACTATACAAGGATGTCAAGAAGGCCAACTACTTCTCGTAGACTTGGTGACGATGCAAGTATTCCATTTGTGGGGTCCTTGCACCCTAAGTCACGACCTTCTCCTTTGTTATCACTAGGACTTGTGGTTGTGGTAAATCTCTGCTCTTATATAGATCCATCTCTTACGTTCTTTCATAGATTTGGCTATACTGAGGAACATTTATAGTCTTCCTGGATTCAATGGTTTGGCCATCGGCTCTCGTCACGTAGACTCACAGAGATTCTTTTTCCTTTTATGAAACATGCAGGGTGCATTTCTGATTATTGGCTACATGTATCATGGTTCAGGTCTGTCTTGTTCCTTTAGCCTGATCTATTATCTAATGAAGTAAATGCATTAGCTACTGATTTATCTGGAACTGCTTTTCTGCTTTCAAATCTTATGCTGTGGTACAGTTTTGGGCGACAGAGTTTCCTGAATTAACCCCCAAAGAACTGTTTCTATTATATGTTTCCATGGTGGAGTTAATCAAACTTATTCATACTAAACTTTAACAAATTATTTATTGCAGGTGGAAGAAGCGGGGATATTAATGCTTTAAGTAGACTTGAAGGTACCTCATTATGAGAAATGCTAGTTTAATGATACCCCTTTATCTTGAATCTTTCTGAGTCTAGTTATGAATGATACTCCCTTTATATGTAGATAGGCCAGTAAACCTCCTTCACGTGTCAGGGCAGGGTTAGAATGCCATTGCAGTTAGAATTTTATGAAAATGAAGTGTCAGAAAGTTGTGTATTCTGATTGAAACATTCAGCTGTCATACAAAACTCAAACATGTCAGTTAAATATTCTTTTGCAATATTTTTTTTGCAATTTTCCTCTTACGCGCTAATCACCATCTCAAATATGTAGCTGAATACACAATAACATAATTTTATGAAAATGAAGTGTCAGAAAGTTCTGTATTTTCTATTTTGATTGAAACATTCACTGCTGGATGGTTCTTAATTAATAACATTGTCCAACAATTTAACGCTATGTATGGACATTGGCAATTTAGGAACCTAATAGATATCCTATGTTTCTTCTTCTTTGCTTTCTTTATAGAAAGTTAAACTTAGTTCTCCATACTATCATCCTTTCTAGCTAGTTTCATCGAATGCTTTTGAACTAAGGTATCCCAGGAAGTACATAGTTGGGCTTCTTGTCAAGCATCCGGTAGTCCGGTTCTATATTTATTCTTTTAACTGGTTAAAGTTGTTTCATGAAGTGTCACATAAGGACTGCTTATCTTGTTTCACTAAAATTGCTTGAAATTAAAGACATGGTGTGTCCTATGGGATGCTTTGGGAACTATGAGGCTATTTATGGGTTAATGTTTGCTATTATTTCCTTGCATTAGTTTCAACTTCCTTTTTTATGCTGTTAGTTTGTCACTTGGAATGGTGCATGCTTTCCCAGACTAAATTTTTTAGCCATGTATAATGTAGGTGGTGTTTCGTGTGCCCTAGAGGTGGAGAGATCATTACCTGTTTTAAAAAAAGCATATGGTGATAGTATGCGCAAGGTGTTGCATGTAGGCCCTGATACCTGTTCAGTGGTCTCAAAACTATTGAAAGAAGAGGATACTGAGGCATGGGGAATTGAGCCATATGACGTGGAGGATGCTGATGCCAGCTGCAAGAGTCTTGTACGTAAAGGCATCGTGCGCGTTGCCGATATAAAATTTCCTCTTCCCTACCGACCAAAGTCATTCTCTCTTGTCATTGTTTCCGATGCAACAGATTATTTGTCACCAAAGTACCTTAACAGGACTCTGCCAGAGTTGGCCAGAGTATCTTCTGATGGTGTAGTTATGTTCTCAGGTAAATATTTGACACAAGTATATCCCATTTGATTTTGGAAAATTCAGCATATTTAGTTCTAACTGGGAGCTGACAAACCATTTAGTGTATGGAGTTTCTCAACTTATGTACACTGATTTAATATATTATTTTGACAATATTCATTCACTGGAAACAGCTTACCATTTCCAACATCTATAATTCCAGTAGCTTTACTGAATTCTGAACTCTTTTACAGGTTATCCAGGGCAACAACGAGCTAAGGTGGCAGAACTAGCTAAATTCGGTCGCCCAGTGAGTAGTTATTTTACCCCTTAAAAGATACTGTTTTACTTAAACTACTAATGAGATAAAAAGGGCAAGATGTCAATAGTTCGTGGCATGGAGATGTTGAACATGGGCAATGTGCACAGTGATGGTTATTCATTGAACACCGTCCAATATTAGTCTAATACGACATGCATCCTTTTGTCATCTGTAAACTCTTCTTTCCACTAGCTTGCCTTCATTTCATAATTGAAGAGAGACGTTTGTTCTTTTTCTTGTGAGATCATGTGTAACATTAGAATCCGAGAGCTCAAATAATTGGCTTTTCACTGTTTTGAAGGCCAAAATGCGAAGTTCCTCTTGGTGGATAAGGTTCTTCGTTCAGACCAGCTTAGAAGAGAATGAATCTGCTGGAAAGAAGTTTGAGCAAGCAGCAGTGAAGAAGTCGTATAAGCCACTCTGCCAAGTGTTTCACCTCAAATCATTCCAATGATAAGTTTCGGGGGTGAGCTGTTGGTCTTTCTAGAAGAAGATATCAAGGGTCTTAGTCCATACTTGAAAATAGTTTCATGGACCAAGTTCCAACTATAGCATTGTACAAGTTAAGGTAATTCAGATTTTTGACAAAAACCCCAGATCATGCAAGTAGTGTCTGCTGCAATTGTGATTTTCCTTTTTAAGTTGAGTGCTCGATTTCCGATACTGTAATTGCAAATAGTTTCTTCAGGCTGTTGAATACATAAACTCTATTTGCTTGATAATTGTAATAGTTACATAATATTACTATTCTTTTCCTATTGATGTCCATTCTCCCAATTTCTTGAAAGTTGATAACTTCACTCGATTAGCACCTTATTCCTGTTAATTCCATTATTTGTCCAATTGCTCCATTAATTGTCTTGAATTTTATCCACTTCTTTCTACGTATTCAAACTGTTTTACAGCACTTTTTTAGTTTTTTTACTGAATTGGCATTTGCTTCTATGAGGGAAAAGTATTGGTATGGCTGGGGTGTTGAACACCAAAAATTCAATACATACTGATTGTTTTATGACAGTTGGATAAAAAAATTTACGGTTTATATTTTTTGGAGTGAACATGTGTTGTGATTTTTTTACATTTATTGCGCAAAACATGTGTTACAGACTAATGACAAATATTAATCAAGAGATAACACATATTATATAGAATGTAACATCTGTAAAAAACGTTCAATATTATATTGAATTTTCTATGTTTAGTACTATAGCCGCGGCCGAAAAGTATGGGCGAAAATCCTCTGTCCCCATTCATGTCTCTGTCCCCAACCAATCAGAATTTACTATATAAATATTTTTTTCAATTATATATACACAAGGTGAATTGTGATTGGCTGGGGATCGGGATGGGGATAGGAACGGGGACAGAGGATTATTTGCCGAAAAGTATAGGGGGCTTCTTGAAATAAATCAATATTTAAGAACAATAAACGAAATTAAGAGAAACATCTGGCGCTGGGCCCGTTACAAAATTCTCATTTACCAAAAAAAAGGCGGGGTGCTAAATTGCGCCTGCGAATCTTCTCCTCCATGGCCAGTAGAGACCAAAACCACTCTCACCCGAGGAAAACGACATCGTCTTTCAGCTATTCACTCTCATTCATCTTGCTTTCTCTGCTTCGGCTCTCTCTTCCTCTGTTTCTCTCTCTTCAAATCTTCTCTTCTGCTAACTTTCCGATCTCCGGCAACTGAAGTGACGGCGGTGGCGGCATTGAATACCGGCGGCGACGGGAAACCAGTAGCTAGGTTGGACAAGTGCGACTACTCAGATGGCGAATGGATCTACTACCCAAGAGGCAAATCGTTGCGATACGATCATACTTGTAAGGAGATTTTCAAAGGATGGAATTGCATTAGCAGTAGCAAATACAATGCTCTTGATATTGTCAATTGGCGCTGGAAACCTCGTCGCTGTGATCTTCCCCAATTCGATCCTCTCATCTTCCTTCAACGTTTTACCAACACTAATATTGGTATCGTGCCTTGTCTTTAGCTCTCACTAACACATGCTTTGATACAGAGTATACTTGTTCACCTGTTGAATTTGTTTTTAGTTTGTACTGGTAGAGTATAAGTAATCCCTCCATTACATAATATAAGTCGTTTAGGACATATAACGAAAAATTAGGGAAGCAAAAAGTCAGTTACTTTGTTAGTCAAAATATCAATATTACTCTCTTAAATAAGACTTGTATATCACTAATTCTATTTAAAAGAGTAATATTAATATTTTGACTAACAAATACCTTGTTTTTTGCTTCCTTAATTTTGGCTATATGTATTAAACGACTTATATTATGGAATGGAGGTAGTATTCTTTTACTCTACATGATGAAATTTGACTTTGCTTTTGGTTCTAATTGGGAGGAAACTGGAACTATTACACTATAGCAGCATAAACACTGGTTAGTGTAGGTCAGTTATAGGTAGGAATTTATTCTTCTTGATTTATGGTGAACTTAAAGATCGGTGAAATATAATTTGACAGTATGTTTCTCAAATAAATTAGTCTTTCTGTTAGAAAATGGAGTTCATTTTTCCAAGAAAATAGAGTTATAAAACCTGCTTTGAATTGGTTATTTCTGTGGCTCTGCCGTTCATTAGGTATTTTTAGGAAAAATGTAGTTCCTTAAAGCTTCGGAAAATTGAAAATTCATTTTTGAGATACTGGAGTTAGAAACGTTGAACAGATTGGTAATTGTATAGCTCTGTCGTTTATCCTCTTTACTTTTTTGTTGTAATAAGAAGCATATTTACATATTCTTCCACACCAAAATTTAGAGGATGGCAGGGAGGCAAGTTTTGATCTTTACTGGACAGATTTTTACAGTAATTTCGAAGAAATTCTTATAATGGTTATTTTGCTATTTATGGACCTTATGGAACTTGTGCAGTGCAGGGTTTGTGGGAGATTCCTTAAATAGGAATATGTTTGTTTCGCTCTTTTGCACATTAAAGCAGGTCAGCAATGAGGTGAAAAAGTGGCGGCCAGCTGGGGCTGATCGTGGCTTCACCTTTCTCAAATATAATCTTACCATTGCATATCATCGCACAAATCTTTTGGCCCGCTATGGTAGGTAAGGAGTGATTATTTCTTTATCTTTTTTGTTTTTTATAAAAATGCTGGCTTCATAGTAAATTTATAAATATAGTTTCGATTGTTTTCGAATTGTTTGGTGTTCTATTGCACATCAAAAGAAACAGTTTGTAGAAATCTTCTGACATTAAGGTGCAATGCAGTTGCAACAGTACTATTCATCTGACTAGCCAGATGGTCTCAACGGGCAGTCTAGGTTATAATTATGGTCATCGTTACTAGCACACAAAAATAGCTTAAAATTTTATACCTACAATAAGTTGGAAAATTATAACTCAAACTGGGAAGTTGACTTTTCTCTGTTCACATTTGGTCAGAACTCGTGTTCTGAGTATTTTTTGGTTCTGTTTCGAGGCTAGCCAGCAATCACTTTGTAGTTTGTACTCCATTCTGTTAGGATAGTTAAAATAGTGTACTGATACCTTGCTTCAGTTGTTTGCAAAAGGGGTGTCAGTTTCCAATTTAACATAGGACAATCCCTGGCCTTTTGACTGCATTATCCAGGTGGTCAGCCAATAGTAATGGTGGTCTGCTGGAATCTCTTGGATTCAAGGAAGGTTACAGGATTGATGTTGATGTACCTGAAGGAACTTGGGCAGAAGCTCCAAACTTTCATGATATCCTTATTTTCAACACTGGGCACTGGTAATGCTTCTTCTCTTGAATTCTTTGTACTGTATTCTATTGGACATGCTATTGGGCTTCTCTAGAGGTGCACGGTTGTTGAAATATAGGAAAACATAATGAAAAAGGAAATTGTGTAGCATTGTAGACCTTGAGTTGCTACTTATTACTGATTTGTAGTAGACACAGTCAAACAAGGTTTCGTGGACCCTTGGCTCTTTTCATGATCAACTATTTTTCTCTGGACTGAAACAGATAACTATTAGTATGTATCTTCAGATCGCACCCAGCAGTTCTTTGTTTTTTTTTTCTTGTCTGTCTTTTTCTTCTTCTGCTTGAGGGTGGGGTCATCCCTCTTGTGCGTTTAGCTATAGCTAAACCTACTCTCAATTTTGATTTAGGGAAACCTTGACTAAATTAGCCACTTCAACAATAACATGAAAAAACGTTAATAAAGCAGCAAATAAAGTTTGTGCATAACCAAAGCAGCCATGTACTTGGCCTACCTGTTGATTGTGTGATCTTTACCCGCTGGATGTTGCTTCTTTAGGAGATGGGCTTGAAATGATTAATCAATTAAAAGAAGCTCGCGCCACAAAAGGAATAGGGGAAGGGGATCCACTTTAAAAAATTGACAACTGACAAGGACTCTGCAAGTATCCCAACCAATTAATCAAAGTATCAAACCCAGTTGGAGTGCAATTTTCTTGGATAAAATACTGACTAGATGTAGCTGTATGTGATTCCTTGAATGGTTTTATGAGTCTTGTTAGGTCCACCTGTAACCATATGTGTTGTAGTGCTAGTGTATGTTTCTGAAAGCATTTTTCCTGTGACTGATGTTCTCAGACCTCCATAAGAGCAAATGTTTGTTATTCCTCACCATTTAAGTTTTTGTAATTTTGGCTTTAGGTGGTGGGCTCCTTCCAAGTTTGACCCTGTAAAATCACCGATGTTATTCTTTGAAAAGGGAGTGCCTCTGCTGCCTCCAGTTTCTCCTGCTGTTGGCATCGATAGGGTCTTGAATCACATGGTATGATGCCATTTTCTTTAACGGATTCTATTTAATCCTAACTGATTGAGGGAGGTAAACAACACCACCCCCGCAGGAGTTATTGGTGGAACTTCTCTTTGATGCTCCCTCAAAGTTTGAATTAAAGATTTTCTTAGCTTCTGGTTTTTTTGGGTTCCAGATATCATTAACGCAGAAAAAAATGCGACCAGGCACATCCCTATTCTTCCAGACACAATCTCCTAGACATTTTGAAGGGGGTGACTGGGATCAAGGCGGTTCGTGTCAGCGATCACAGCCTTTGACACCACGAGAAGTAAGCCTTCTTCGCATATTGCAGTGTCAACTAATTTTCGTGTTGAAATGTTATTTTCTATAGTTATAACTTTGGTTTTTGTTGTAGGTGGATGAATTTTTTCGCTATTAAAAAAAATGGAACAAATGTGGAAGCTCGCCTCGTGAATCAACATTTATACAGTGCTCTCAACGGCTCTAGCTTCCACCTCTTGGACATAACCCACATGAGTGAGTTCAGGGCTGATGCTCATCCATCCACCGCAGGTGGTAAGAAACACGACGATTGCATGCACTGGTGCCTACCGGGGATGACGGATACCTGGAATGACTTGTTTATTGCACATCTACATAACATTAAGGACAGGAGTTAGAACAATGGTGAGTGTTTCATTATTTCATTGTAATTATTTTAGTTTTCCATAATTTTTTGGGGTAGTTTTCACAGGACTTGATTTTACTCTTGTAATTTTTCTAGTTTTCTAATGAAGGATATTCATGCTTTTCTAGATTTCCAAGTAGTGCTAGTTATTGGGTTCAGCCCATTGGAATTGAAAACTGTCTTTTCGTTGTGTTTATAGAAAGACTCTATTCATAAAATCATGCAAAATACCCCAATTTTTCTCTCACAAACATTATAAGTAAAACTCCATCCAATTTTATAGACAGCCTGTGGTTTTCTATCTTCCGACCCCACCACCCACCACTTACTATAAAAAAAATAAATGGCCAGAAAGAAAAATGATAAAACACAAAATCGTCATAGCAGACTTACAATCTTACACGTTTCAAAATCATACATCAGTAAAACTAAAAATAAATAGGATAATTCTGATATGCATTAGCTATATTGGACTTTCTTTTGTATTTTTCATTCTCAACAAAGTTGTTTGCAATAGACGGTGCTGCTGTTGAATCAATGGACCTTGGGGGTCTATAATTAGCCACATCACCATAAAATGAGGAAATAGATAACTTTACGATGATGTGATCAGTTCTGAACCACAAGATCCACATGAACCTGTTCCATATCAGAATTTTCCAAATAAATAATACTCGTATACATAGAGATGATCTCAACAATTTGATGACTATGGTCTATTACTCTCTCTAGTACATCAATGATATTATTACATATGAAATTTACTCTAGACTAACGATGTTAATACACACGAGACAATATTATTGGTGTAATAAATAGTGTATTAGAAGATCCAGAGTACAAATATATTGATTATTCAGAAAATGACTGAAAACAAACTTCAATTCCTTAATATATGACTTTCAGGGCATGTAGTGAAAATTAAGAATGTAAAAATTAAAATAATTTTTTAATCAAAATATTAATATTACTCCCTTGAATATAATTAGTGATATACATGTCATACTTAAAAGAATAATATTAGTATTTGCTTCATTAATTTTCGCTACATATCCTACGCATCTTATTAAGGAATGGAGGTATTAATACGATAAAAACACAAAAAAATCGTTAGAGCAATACCATATGTATGATATAACAATAACTATAATTAGCAAAACCTATACCTCAACACGACCGAACGTTGCCAATAGCAGATTATATCATAAGTAGGGACGAAGTCAGAAATTTAGTATTGGGGGCGAAATTGATAAAATTCTTGGGGGTAATAAAAAAGGCAAAAAAAAAAAATTTTAGGGAGCGAAATTGATAATTTTTTTTTAAAAATTTTCAAAATACACATAAAATTTCGATAAATAATACTCCCTCCATTCCTAAATATAAGACTCTTTAGACAATTTGAGAAAATTAAAAAAGTTGTCATTTTCACCTAAACTTCCAATATTATCCCCCACCCACCCACCCTCCCTCTCTCTCTCTCACTTCTTTGTCATAAAGAAAGGAAAATGTTGAGGGTATAATTGGAATAAATTGTTGACAACTAATAAAAGAACCTTAAAAGACAATTAATTTGGATACCTAAATATCTCCTAAACGACAATTAATAGGGAATGGAGGGAGTAGTATTTTTAAAAATTTTGGGGGACGACCTTCGCCCATGATCATAAGCCGTACGAGGTCAAACATTGCCGATTTAAGACATCATTATTCTTTTGAAATTTTCCATAAAATCTCCACTATATAAACCCATGCAAAACCTCAATTTTAACACACACAAATTCTGTCTATCTATATCCATCTCACAATTCCTCAAAAAGGTCCTTAGAAATACAAAATGGCTTCCAATTTTCCATTTCTGGCTACCATTTTCCTAGTAAGTTTAGCTTTGTTTCCTAATTTGTCCTCAGCTCAAAACTCAAACCAAGACTTTCTTGACGCTCATAACTCAGTCCGAGCACAAGTTGGGGTCCCACCGATGACATGGGACGAAACGTTGGCTAATTATTCACGCGAAGCTGCCAACGAAAACAGGGATAGATGCCCTAGCTTTATAGGGCGTCGAAACCCCTATGGCTACGGCCAAAGCCACTCAGTCGGTCAGGGTGAATTTACGGCCAGACAAGCCGTGGAGGAGTGGGTTGCTGAAAAGAATAACTACAACCAAAACTCGAACACGTGCAGCAACGGACTCAACTGCAGGCGTTATACTCAGGTGGTTTGGCGTGATTCGGTCACTCTCGGGTGTGCTAGGATTAGGTGCGCCAGCTCCAATCCTTGGTATATTGTGTTCTGTACCTATAATCCCTCGGGCAATATTTTTGGCCAGCGTCCTTATTAGGGACCCCTTTAATTACTATGCTTTATAATAGAAAATTAATGTAATAATTGGAGGTCTTCTGGTTGACCCTCCTAGATATCTTGAAGTTGTTATTATAATAATTAAATAAAATGCCTGTATTTAACAGGTGATCTTATATCTATTATATGTGTATTTATCGAAGTTGAGTCTATATATATTGACACTTTTTCTTCTTTGATACCCTCATGCAATTTTTTCCATGGATGATATATCATGAGAATTGATCTACATTAGTCTAAAAACTCTATCCACATTAGGGGTGAAAATAATTTGTACACATATGTTTCCGTTTCTATACCCCATTAGAGAATAATTAGCCACTTTGATCATCAACGTTTTTTCGTCTACAGCTTTTGGTCAAAATTGAGTTTTTTAAACTTATTTCATCATTAAACATTTTTGGCTGCCATTTTGGTCAAAAAATAATTTTTTTTAACTTTTTTTCATCACTAAAGTTTTTTCATTCTGCCATTTTGGTCACTAAAGTTTTTTCGGTCTGCCATTTTAGTCAAAAATTTTTAGTGACCTAAATGGCAGAATGAAAATACTTTAGTGAGCAAAATGGTAGAATGAAAAAACTTTAGTGATCAAAATGGAAGATAGAAAAAACTTTAGTGATGAAAAAAGTTAAAAAAATCATTTATGACCAAAATGGCAGTAGAAAAAATGTTTAATGATGAAATAAGTTAAAAAACTTGAATTTTGACCAAAGTGGCTAGGCGAAAAAACGTTGATGATCAAAGTGGCTAATAATTCCCCCATTAGAAGAAGAAGAGCGATGAAGTTAATTGTGAACTCTAAAATATTTTTGAAAATCAATTAAGTTTACACCATACTAAAAACGTTCTGCAATCGCATGATGGGATCCGGCCGGATCTATGATCTTGAAACATATCTTCTAGCCTATTCTACGAGAAATTTTATCTGGGTTTATCGAGCAAGTTATCATTATTGGACCATCCATGGGCGAAGGCCCGCCCTCAAGATTTTTACAAATACTACTATTTATCGAAATTTTATGTGTATTTTGAAAAATTTTTATCAGTTTCGCCTCCCAAGAATTTTTTTTTGCCTTTTTTATTGCCCCCAAGAATTTTATCAGTTTCGCCACCAAATTCCTGGCTTCATCCCTGGGACCATCTGTTCTGAAACCAATGTGTTTAATATACTTAGATAAAAAACTCACTTAAAGGAAAGAGAATTGTCCTGAGTTAATTTTGTCAGCTCAAGTGTATTATACCTATTGGTCAAAAAATAAATTTTAAGATAATGATACTTATATCAAGATAAAATTACGAGACGAGTCCGAATTATTCAAGCACCTAACCGTAGCACATCCGAGACGGTCTGAATTATGCCAAAAAACAATGTACCAAGGATTAACGCTAGAACACCTAATCTTAGCACACCCTAGACGGACCGAATTACGCCACACTACTTGAGTGTAACGCCTGCAGCCCCAACCACGTCCTCCTCTGTACCTGCACGTGTTCGAGTTTTGGTTATAATAACGCTTCTCAGCAACCCACTCCTCCACGGCTTGTCTGGCCGTAAATTCTCCCTCACGGACTGACCAACTTTCCCCGTAACCATAGGGATTTTGAGTGTGGATAAAACGGCTAGGAATCCTCTTTCCTCATTCGATGTCAAAATATACACGTGACAAATAACTATTCGTGGAAACACAGAACGGGGACAAACAATTTTTTGCCGGATAATGCTAGGGCATCTGTCCTTTTCGTTTGCTGCTTGGCGCGAATAATTAGCTAATTTTTTGTCCCATTTCAGCGGCGTCTCCCCGCCCCCGAGATTTTTAAAAATACTATTGTTTATCGAAATTTTATATGTATTTTGAAAATTTTTATCAGTTTTGCCCCCCAATAATTTTTTTTTGCCGCTTTTATTGCCCCCAAAATTTTTTTGCCGTTTTTTTATCACTTGAACTCTGTAGTTCTACATACTGTTACAGTTTCGTCCCCAACACCA
Organism: Vinca minor; assembly: GCA_026122235.1. Taxonomy (NCBI): domain Eukaryota; kingdom Viridiplantae; phylum Streptophyta; class Magnoliopsida; order Gentianales; family Apocynaceae; genus Vinca; species Vinca minor. The sequence continues at coordinate 1,914,426 of JAOCZM010000201.1, read as the reverse complement.
AATTCCTGACTTCGTCCCTGGGTACCCCGACTTGTGCCCGAGCTTCGTTATGGGCTTGAAGAAATTCTTTCTCTGAGTCATGAGCGGAGGACAAACTAGGAAATAAAATTAAACTTGCTAGGAAAATGAGAGCCAGAAATGAAAACTTGGAAGCCATTTATTATTTGTAAGGACTTTTTTGCATGGAATTTTGAGATGGATATATAGATAGATTTGTGTGCGTTAAAATTGAGGTTTTGCATGGATTTTATGGAAAATTTCAAAAGAATAATTGATGTCTTAAATCGGCAATGTTTGAAAATTTCAAAAGAATAATTGATGTCTTAAATCGGCAATGTTTGAACTCGTACGGCTAATGTTAATCTGCAACATGACAACGTTGATGTATATATGGGCTAATTGTAGTAACTGATCGGCACTTGGTATTATAGCTAGCTATGACGATTTTTGTATTTTGTCATTTACTCCCTCCATTCCTCAATGTAAGTCGTTTATGATACTTTGAAAAAATTAAGGAACTCAAACAAATATTTATTTTTCCACCACAATTCCAATAATATCCCTTCCTCATTCTCTTTCATTTTTTCAATAAAAAATATATTGAAGGTATAATTAGAATAAATTGTTGACACATAATAAAAGACATGTAAATACCAATTAATTTGGATACATATATATCTCTTCAACGATAATTAAATAAGAATTGAGGGAGTGTTCTTTTTGGCATTTTGCCGAACTAATCATTAACATATATAGACTATACAATAGTCCATTTAGAGTGTGCAACACCTTAAGATCTACCAGTGCAGAATAATCGTGGTGGGAAAAATCTGGGGTGGAACGGTCCCAATGGGTCCGGCCCCACTCCCCTCTCACATAAAAGAGGGAGGACACACCTGAATGACCTGCGGGACCTATCCTGTAAGTGGGTCATGTCTAATTTTATGTGAGAGGAGTCCGTCCCATGCCAGACTTACCCATCGTGGTGATTGGATGCGAAAATTTTGACGGCTAGAAATGTTTGAGGCCAGGACAGGTCATATATTAGTTATTAAAGTTAGCCATTTAATTTTTTTTATTTAAAAAAATATAAATTATAAAAAATGTCAAAATATAATTATAAATTCAATTTTCAAGAGTGCGAACAATCGTAATATTGATTTTTTTATTTAAAAATGGTTATCCTTCTAACACTGTTTATAAAAGGTAGTTAATTCGTTAATTTTCTTGAATGCCTGAATTATTTCTATATCAACGTATTCGTGTCCAAATTTCAAGAAGTGTCCTCGTGTTCTTATTTTTAGAAGTATAAACCTTACACTTAGATATGCACATGCATCTTACACCTGTATCTGAATTCAAATAACAGAGATATTAAATAATTTTAAAATATTTGAAGCCCCTCATTTCGATTCTGCATGCCACTTTGAACCTGTAGATAGCCGAGCCTCTTTGAGGTGAACACCTATTGTGAATAGATGTTCATAACATCTTTTATGGATGTATCCACATAAAAGAGAAACAAAACATCACAAGGTCCATAGTCCCACTGGGATATGGCATGCCCATGACCTCACGGTCATGGATTCGATACCCTCCACATACATGGGGCATGCTTTAATCTCCCTTTCTAGAGTTATCTCTCCACTTCATGGGGCAACCGCCCAGCCGGGCTTCAAGAAACAAAACGTGGAATATCCCATCTAGGTTTCTTGTTTTCCTTTTTTGTGGTCAATATTCACATTGGATCCGACTAGTCCAGCTGAAATATTGTTACAGGCAATTTTCCTCGACAACAATTTTTTTTTATATTATAAATTTGCAAAATAATTCGCTTGCTCTCAATATATCTCGAATTTGCGCCTTTTGCATGCCTAGACAAACCCTAAAGAGTCTCAATTGTGAACAATTAAACGAGTACTACCCCATCTAGCTTAATTTGATTCACAAGTGTTTGGACTACTCTTTTTTTTTCCCTTTGGTGATCAATGTACAATGTACAATGGACTGATTAATGATTTTATCTCCATGAAAATTTTAAAATGATGTTCAAAACTTTATTGTGACACAAATCTTGAATAAATGAATTTCTTTCAAGTTTCAGTAGAGATGAAGGAATATGGAGTATAATGGAAGGATATTTGGTCCTAGTGGAAGGGAGAGATTATTGTAGTGATTTAAGACAAACTATAAATTATCCAAATCCTCGATTTTAAACAACACGTTATATCTTGATTTTAATTGAAGTATATGCAAGTTTCACAATTGAAAACCCCCCTTCTTTTACTTTTTCCTTTATTAATATCGCATATGTGACTCCATAATTTAGTTGATATCAAATATACGCATAGTGATTTGCTGACAGAAAATTTTGCAATCCTGACACTAGTCACCTCCAATATGTCTCGAACCTGCGACCTTATATATCCTGAATACACCATAGAGTTGCAGTTGTGATGGCTCCACAAAAATACTAATATTTTAGTTACTGTTCAAAGTTACCTGCACATCAAGCCCGCCGGGACTTATTTTTGTCTAGGGGGAATGCTTAAAGATTGCTGAAATTTATGGATTGATCTATCACTTTTTGCACATGCTATTCCCCAACTTGTTTTAGATATTGTCTAACCTTGGTGCCTATAAAACCCCCCCACAAACTATCCATTTTCTTCTCATCCCTAAACCAAAACATTTCCATCAAATCAAATATGGAAACCCTCAAATCAATATCTCCAACCCTAGTTCTTGCTCTTATTGCACAATTAGTCCTTGTTCTCCCCTCTCATGCCCAAAATAGCCCTCAAGACTACGTAAACGCCCACAACCAGGCCCGTAGCAATGTCGGGGTAGGGCCAATGATATGGAACACAACCCTAGTTGCCTACGCACAAAGCTATGCAAATTCAAGAAAAGGTGATTGCATGTATTCAATAAATAATAAATGAAATTGTGATCTTTTGTGTCCATACATTAATGTTTGTGTACGTCACTCAAGTAATAGTCCAGTGGGGCTATGACCTGCCTACAACTTTGAGGTTGTGAGTTCGATACCCTCCTCACACAAGAGGAATGATTTAATTGCCATTTATTGGATTCCCTTGTGTGGGTCTTCTAGTCCCTTTCATGGGGCACCCGCTAGCCGGACTTCTAATTCTCCTCCCATGTGAGGCACTTCTACTCCCCCTCATGGGGCACCCGCTCAGCCGGGCTTCTATCCGCCCTACATGGGCTCCTCCTTTGGTGAGGTCAAAAAAGAAAAAAAAAGAAAAAAGTAATAGTCAAAATGTCCATACATTAATTTCAATTTTCCTCCTTGGGGACAAATGAATGTATATATATGTGTTCACCTTATTTATATATACTCAATGTGTAGATTCATATAATTTGACCTTTATATCTAGTCATATAAAATCATAATATCCTTAAATTGGAAAAATGCCCTAAATTTTTTAATATCCTTAAATTGGAAAAATGCCCTAATAAATGAAATTGTGATATTTTGTGTCCATACATTAATGTTTGTGTAGGTCACTCAAGTAATAGTGCAGTGAGGCTATGACCTGCCCACACCTTGAGGTTGTGGGTTCGATACCCTCCTCACATAAAGGGAATGATTTAATTGTCATTTATTAGGTTCCTTTGTGTGGGTCTTCTACTCCCCTTCATGGGGCACCGGCTAGCCGGGCTTCTAGTTCTCCTCCCATGTGAAGCACTTCTACTCCCCCTCATGGGGCACCCGCTCAGCCGGGCTTCTATCCGCCCTACATAGGCTCCTCCTCTGGTGAGGTCCAAAAAAAAAAAAAGTAATAGTCAAAATGTCCATACATTAATTTCAATTTTCCTCCTTGGGGACAAATGAATGTATATATATATATATATATATATATATATATATATATATATATATATATATATATATATATATATATATATATATATATATATATATATATGTTCACCTTATTTATATATACTCAATGTGTGGATTCATATAATTTGACCTTTATATCTAGTCATATAAAATCATAATATCCTTAAATTGGAAAAATGCCCTAAATTTATGAGCCCAACACAGATAAAATTTAAAAAATAATGTTAAAAGCTACCAAATAAAAATTTAAAAGGGAAAACTCCACAGATAATCAACCTCTTCAAGTCAATTATCCTTCAAAAATAACATCGCGAAAGTGAAAAACTAGTAACTCAAAATTGCCTCTAATTTTACTCTTGATTGTCTAGTTAAATGATGTTTTGTCACGAAATAGAGTATAAAATTTAAAGTTTAATAATCATAACAGTCTTAATATACAATTCAACTTTTATAAAATCTAAACATTCATTTCAAAGCGTTTGATTAAACGTTGTGCAACCAACTACTCCATCTGATTCAAAATATAAATCTTGTTAGAAGTTGTTCTTTGTTGCAAAATATAAGTATTTTTTACAAAAAAAAATATATATTTATTGACTGATTTGCCCATAAATCATTTTCTCTCCATATTCATTTTGGTCAAAAAGTGTAGTTCCCAATCAACATTCTATTAATTTCTTTGTTCTTTGTAGTATTAGTTAGGATACTTTAGTCATTCTGGGTAGTATTTTAATTTGTGTCAAAACTTCTAAAAATACTCATATTTTGAATCGGAGGAGTATTAATTTTGACTGTCAACATTTAATTTGAAAAACTATAGACAAATCTATCGAAAATCCTTGAATTATTTGATCCAACGTCATAAGAAGTTCTTAATCCAAAAGTCAACTTTTTAAGATAAAAAAAAACCAGGTCAACTGATTTTATTTTATTGATACTCCTACATTATTATTCCTGAAGATGTGCCATAGCATCAGCTGAAAAAATCATAATAAAAAGAAACTCGTAATGCCTTTCGAATTAACTCATAAATCCTGATCCTTATATACTTAAATTCAATTTCTTCTGGAAAAAAAATCGCTATTTTTGCAAAATTCAACTATGGAATTAGCCCAACCAACCAAACAAATCTTCATCCTAGCAGGGCAAAGCAACATGTCAGGCCGCGGCGGCGTTATAAACAAACAAAAGCTCTGGGACGGTGTCGTTCCGCCAGCCTGTACTTCCGATCCTTCTAGAATCTTCCGACTCAACATTAACAACCAATGGGAAGTCGCCAGCGAGCCACTCCACCGCGACATCGGAGCTAATAAGACTGCCGGAATCAGTCCCGGAATGTCATTTGCCAACTCCGTTAAGGATAGATTGGGGGTTATAATAATAGGTCTAGTCCCGTGTGCAATTGGCGGAACGCCGTTGAAGGTTTGGGTACGTGGATCCAAAGTGTACGAGGATATGGTGGAGAGAGCCAACACTGCCGCGGCGGAAGGCGGCGGTGGCGGTGAAATCAAGGCGGTGCTTTGGTATCAAGGAGATAGTGATTCGAATTCGTAGCTTGATGCTGAATCATACGAGGCTAACTTTGAGATATTTGTTAGGAACCTTCGTGCTGATCTCAATTTGCCTTCCCTTCCACTTATTCAGGTACTTTCAAAATTACATGTCCAAGGTTTGTTCAGAATTAATGTTCACTTATATTTTCATCAAGGAAAAAAAAAAAAAATGTTCACTTATCGATAATACTAATTTTTTTTTATGTTGCCAGAGATCGATATTGGTGTTCCAAATTACGAATAAGATATTTAACTACCAAATTATTACTGAATGACATATTTTTTGTATTTCATAATATAAAGTTGATCTTTCAGTATTTTAGCATAGAATTAAGAAAGAAAATACACGATATATAATGCATATTATACTCTCAAGTAATTAAAGAGTTTTTTCTTAGTTACATAGTAATTTATTATAGTCGTACATTTCAATAGATGGTGTGATACACGTGTGTGAAAAGTTAACTTGTATTAAATTTTTTTTATATATAAGTTGACTTTTTTTTCTTCACGTACATTGCATTTATTATTGAGTAATTTTTTTTCAATCCAAGCTAACTCATCTCTTACTTTAAGAGAACTGCTTATACATCATTCCACCACTAACGTCCTTGATTTAACGAAATAGAGGTCCATCACATTATCTCACCCCTAATTTATTTTCATTAATAAGGGTATAGTGACAATTTGAATAAAATAAAATATCTTTTTAAGTTTGTGACAAGTCAAAATAGAACATTTTTTTTGTAAGAGTGGTATCATTGAGTCCGAAGAAGAAACATAAGCCACATATAATTTGATTGATGAGGTATATGCTTGATTGTGTTGGGACTTGTGAGGCAGGTAGCAATAGCAGGGGGAGGAAAATACAAGGAATTAGTGAGAGAAGCACAAAAGAGAATGGAAATTCAGAATGTGGTATGCATTGATGCTAAGGGGCTGAAGATGGAAGAAGATAATCAGCACTTGAGCACAGAAGGACAGGTTCAGCTTGGCCAAATGTTGGCAGATGCATATCTCAACCATTTTTGCCTATAGTTAAGGATCACTCAATTCTAAAACCGTTCTTATAGGATTAGTTTCACAATTTCCTCACATGAATTGGGGAGGGTCTATCTTTGCAGGTGGATTCCGCTCAATTCATTAGAGAGGGTTGTGGGACCAATCCTGTAAGACCGGTACTAAAATTGAATTTTCCCTAATAGTGCTTCTCTTTGAAATTACGAATGCTGAGTAGTTTTGCTGATTTCGAATTGTCTATTACACCAATAAAATTATTACACGTGTAAGAATATGATCGATTAAGTTTATAATTTCACTTTAATCCAATGATGTTGTTACGTATAAATCAACTTCATCAATATATTAAAAGATGTTCTAGAAAATGCTGAGTCATATTTGCTGGCAGAAGAACCATTGAATTACGTTTCTCAAAATTGTTGGTAGCCCTTTTTATTTGGTAAAAATATGGCTTAAATAAAACGAACACATATGGACCGTAATGAGATGATTGTTCTTGTATACATACAGTACTTTTGAACGTAATCTCGAGTTCTGAGCAGTTGATTTGAATTGTTATATGTTTTATCGTTAACGAGTGTTCGATTTCTCGGTGGACATTGATTCTTGTATGATTATTTTATGGTGGTAAGACTCCATTTAAAAAGTAGTATAAGTTAGACTCTTCCCGCTAACGGTTATGCTACGAGTCAACCGCAGGGCGAGTCTTAATTAGTCACCACATTGATGATGATCATGTGCTCGTCGGAGTTAACCAAAAAAATAGTAGTTTTGAACGTGATTGCGATTATAAAGTGGTAATAATGAATTGGTGGTGTTAATTACTTGGTATACAAGTATGACTTTGACTTCTTATATAGCCTGCCAAAAAAAATGATTGCTTCTTCAATTGGCATGTTATTAGGATCGATTCGATCAGGCAGTATATGTGTCCTTTACGGTGCACGATCAATTCGCCCGATTTTACCGTCTAGTTATGAATTGTTTTTTCATTTATAAGCTTCGAATATAAATTCTTTCTTATTTAGCAAAAATAAATAAATATATAAAATCTTTCTTAAATGATATTAAACCTATCAAAGGTCCCTTGGGTAAGGGTCTGCCTACGACCAAGAGGTCATGAGTTCGATACCCTCCCCATACATGGGGGCAACCTTTATTTGTCTCCTTTTCTAGGGTTATCTTCTCCTCTTATGAGGTGCTTCTCTTCTCTCCTCATGGGGCAACCGCCCATCCGAGCTTAAAAAAAAATGATATTAAACTTAGGGGCGGATCCAGGATTGAAATTTAGGGTGGTCCCTCAACAATTTAAAATATAGAAGAAAACGATTATCGGCAAAAGTATATACCAATATTACATAACCAAACGATAGTTTAAATTACAACTCAAAAGTAAATGTCTGATTTTAATTCAGGGCAATTGCATCCTCCTCAACTTGGAAAAATTATCATCCATCTTGACACTCTGAAAAAACGCTGCAGAGGAGAATCGAATCTAGGCTACTATTGTGAACATTTAACACTAATACCATATAGGCCAACTTTAAAAAAAAACTTCTCATACTACTTTGCAAACTCTCGACGTGTGATATTGAGAGAATCCCAGACAAATCGTACATTCTCTCAACACTATTGAAATATTGAGAATTAAATTTCTAACAAATGTCAATACTAAGATAATAGTTACACAAAACAAATAAGCTCAGGTAGGTGTGAATGTGCATAGTGCTCTCAGCTGTGGAGTTCTTCTCCTCAAATAAATAATTTGGTTAGTTTTTTCTTTGTAGATAGAAATGGAAATTAGCAGCTTAATGTTAATGTCACTGGAAATCATACACAAGATTCTAACCACTTATTATTATTAGCATTTTGTTTTTAATTGTCATGGTGCGCATTAAGAAAAAGGAAAAAAAAATAATTATAGTTAGAAAACTTAAATATAGATTTTTTTAACGGACTAAAAATTACAAACTATCACACAAATCAAACCCATCATTTGAGTTGGTGAGTACGATCAAACTTTGACAATATTAGAGCTTGTTTTATGAGACTGAAACATGAAGACTAAAGTCTAAAATATTATATGGATCACAACACATATAAGTGATACCATTACACCACTGATCTTGGGTGGTTCTGTGCGTACTTTGACCACCATGTAAATCCGTCCCTGATTAAACTTTTTCCATTTAATTCAACTCATATTTGGTTAATGTAATTTTTTTAAGTCCCGTCATTCTTCACAAAATAAATTATTTTTTATATAATAAAAGAATTTCAATTGGAAATAAATTAATATACACTCCGTAAATTTGGAAGTTATTATTTTAGTAATACCTAATTAATTAGGAAGTGTTTAATTGGAGGTTGATTAATTAGGACATTTACATAGTTAGTTTCTACACAATGTATATTAATTACCTAAATAATGTGTAGTATGTAATATTTGATAGTTAGCCAATGTAATGTATAAATACTCATGTACTAATTTTTTATTTGTAAGAGTGAAATATATAATTTCCCTTCAAATCTTTTAATAATGAACACAACTAAAGAGTTAGAAAAGTTCAAGTTAAACTAGAAAGAAGTTTTATGCATCAAAGAAAGATTAGCATAGTTTCGTTCAGTGGCGGATCCAAGGGGTGGTCCTTGTATGCCCAGGACCACCCCAAGATCAAATAAACAAGTTTAATTTCACTCTAAATTGTTGAAGGACCACCCTAAATTTCAATCCTAAATTGTCTAATATGCAACGAAAATTTGTAGGTTCCCCCTAAATTGCTGAGGGACCACCCTAAATTTCAATCCTGGATCCACCCCTGGTTTCGTTTAATATTTTTCATTCAAAATCGTAAGTTTAGATTTTGATAATAATTAAAAAGAAATAAGTGTTATGCGATGTTACGGCTTAAATTATTTGTTGAATTTTCACAAATATTGATTTAAAGGAAGCTCGTGAACAATTCAAGTTGAAGATTTGCTCTCTTTCAAAGCCAAATCCGTGAACTATTTTCCATAGCATCACAGACGCACCGTGTCGAGGATATAATGTCAACTCGCAATTAAATTCCTTCTTTCTTTTTGTTTTTCAAAACCCGTGTTCCTTTCGAAGAAAAATTTATTCAACTCGCATTTGTGTAGTAATTTAAAATACTTTCGTGCTATGTCCTTTTTAATTAAGAATTAAATTTTACAGACACAACTCAAACTCGAAATTAATCGCACAAACGAATAAAAGAAAGTGAAATAAAAGTTCGGTTATTACAATATGATTCCTATTAGAAGTTGGTTGGAATTATAAAAGTTCACAAAAGCTGAATAGGTTATTAAAAAAAAATATCTCTATATATATTTTTTCTTTTGGTAAAAAAGAAGACATTTCTATTTTTGAAAAGGAAATCTTCTTAATTTTTTTATTCAAATCCATCTTTTTAATCTTTTTTTTAAGCCCGATTGGGCGGTTGTCCTAGATAGGGGAGATAGAACTGCCTCAAACGAGGAGGAGATAGCCCTAGAAAGGGAGATTAAAGCTTGCCGCACGCAGACGGAGGGTATCGAGTCCACATCCTCAAGGTCGTGGGTGAGATCGTGAGTAGGCGCCTGCCCCACTGGATTAAGACACGTTTGATCAATCTTTTTAATCTCATAAGTCAAAATATTACTCCCTCCATTCCCTATTAATTGTTGTTTAGGAGATATCTAGGTATCCAAATTAATTGTCGTTTAAGGTTCTTTTATTAGTTGTCAACAATTTATTTCAATTATACCCTCAACATTTTCCTTTCTTTTCTTTATGATGTATTAGTGAGAGAGAGGGAAGGTGGGGGTAATATTGGAAGTTTAGGTAAAAATGACAACTTCTTTAATTTTCTCAAATTGTCTAAAGAGTCTTATATTTAGGAATGGAGGGAGTACCAAATAGTAAATTGAAAAGCAAACCTAACTAAACCAAATTCCCTGAAAAGTGGCAGATTTTTAGAAACGACACTAAAGAAAAGGGTTATAAAGCTTACCTATTATTAACACGTGACGGTTGCTAAGTTAATTGGGTCATTAGTATTAACTGATGATGACCAAATCATTTTTAGAAGGCTCTGAAACATCAACACGTGTACAACTCACTCACCTCCCATTTTTATCGATAAATAATTAGATAATGCCAATTCATCTTTTTAGCAAAGAATGTTTTTTACAATTCCACATATAGGGTGTGCTTGGATAAGGTCTTAGTTTGGGTTTGGGTGGGAGAGGTTAAAAAATTGGCGGGAACAATTCAAATTTAAATTTCTTACCTCTTAAATTGACGGGAGATGTTATAATTCCAAATTTGTGAAGCCAAAATTTGAAATTTGACGATTATTTGAAAAAAAAATTTGAATTTGAATTGTTCCCGCCTGTTTTTTAGCCTCTCCCGCCCAAACCCAAATCCAAACCAAAACCTTGTCCAATCACACCCATAATTCATTATTTTGTTTCAATGTTAATAGCTATTCGGTCAACTGAACCTCTTTTTGTCTACTCAAGGTTAATCTAACGAAACGAAATGAGAAATGCTAGATTGAAAAAAGGCAAAGTGAATTGATGCAGGAGCAACAACTCTTTGCATTTTCAAAATCGAACTGAATCAATTAAGACCATCAGTACGTTAATTAGAAGGTAGAGATATTGGTTCATGTGCGACTTTATTTCAGTTGTCGAATCAAATAATTTGATGATTAATATTAATTTAGTACGAACATAATTTTTTTTTAAGGAAATGGTAATATCATTAATCGATATTAAAAAATACATGAGGGAGGCAAAATTTCGAGGGATTCCCCTACCTTTTGAAATGAGGCGTCAAGCCTTAGAGGATGTTCATCCATCATGTGAGCTAGAATAATACTTGACTTGCAGGTATAGAAAATTCTAAAGAACGGATTCCCTAAGATACGCATTACTATACCCTTACAAACATACTCTATAACAAAAAAAATAAAACCCGGAGTCACGTTCAAACCAGAGGCTTTCCACAATTGCAGAGTTCTTGTCTGCAAAATTTCAAAACACATAAAATGAGGAGGGGAGATAAACTGAAAACTGCATTGGGTAGTCAAATTAGCCAGCGACCACGCCGGATACGAACAGAACGCCCTCTCCCGATCTTTCCTTCAAAACATTGTTGCAGTAAACCTCGTCTTTGTTAAGTTTGCATAATATTTTCGTCTTTGTTAAGTAATTCTTAACTTAGCTGGTTGCAACTGAGACTTCTCATGACATGCTGTAAAGTCGCAAATTCAATAAAATTTTATAACAAATTATGTTACAAATTTGTCACATTACCTATTATATCTCAACTGCACTAGTTGAGTCGTATGCCTGAATATCAGCATCACCAAAAATAGTATTCTCACGGTCGGGAATTAAATGTCCTCAACCCTATTAATTTTGTATATAGAAAATAAAAAATTTCAATTTACATCTTAAAACAATTCCCCATGATGAAATTTTTTTTTCTTAAAAAATAAAAAAAATAAAAAAAATAAAAAAGGTTAAGTTATACCCCTTAATGCTCTGTGGCATTCTTCTATGCCTTCATTCTTTTCTTATTTCTTCAACAACAATCAGACCCATTCAAACCAAATACTATAATGGAATAAAATCCCCCTTCCCCCACCAAGCTTTATTTACACATTCAATTCACCCTCTGACTTGCAGCAAATTTCACACAGTACTTAATTTGTTATTTTTCCCTTTCATTTCTTGGCTTTAGATTTCTCTGTAACTACCTCAAATGTTTTCTGATTGAAACTATTTTCGCTCCTGAATATTGTTCAGGTATGTTTCTTTTTTTGGTTTTTCTTGGTCAGTATTTTGGTTTCCTTGTGGTTGTTATTAGTGTATTGTTTGTGGGCTTTCTTGAATCTTTGTGTTTGCAGAGTGAAAATAATGGCTTTTCTGATGTTAGCAGAATTGAAAGGGTGTTTTGACTTTATTTATCTAATTTAGAGGTGGGTTTTGATGGTAATGTGTTAAAGTTTCGATCTTTGCGGAAGATTAGATTTGGATTTTTCTCTACTGGGATGTAATTAATGCTTAATGGTTTATAGGATTTTCATGTGTTTTGCAGTAGGGATAGCCTAAATTGGTGGAGAGTGGTATTTGGTTTCAAGGAATTCAAGCAAAGATTATATAAGCCATTGTATGAGAATAGTAATAATTTTTGTTCAGTCGCAAATTGAATGTCTACTTTCCTATTCAATTGAATTTGAAAATGGAATAAGAAAGCGTGCATTCAATTTGGGTCGGAGGGATTAAAAGTAAAGAGACTACTTTGCTGATTCTTGATTTTTGGATGTCTCTATATGAATTTACTTCTGTTTAGTGTTTTCTCAGAACCAAATGTCTAGTTAATTAGTGAAATTGGTTTTGGTTTGTTCTTATCTGATTATCCGGTTATAAGCCGGTTGCAGGTGTTTCATAGTGTTCTTTAGTTATGCAGTTATTTGATTTTTCAACTTGTCGAGAATTGGTTTTATTGATGTTAAAGAAATCCTGAAACAGTAGATTATGATTATTCTATACTTTTTGTTCAGTACAGTATCCTATAGATGGTATTTGTTTGAGCGTTTATTAGACTATTTAGTATTTACTGCTCTAGCAGTTTACCGAAAAAAAGATTCTCCAGCGATAATTAAGTAAAGGGGTATGTTCGAGTGGTGCTGTTGTCCCTTTTTTCTCCTTTTCGGGGCCGAGTATGTGTTGCTTCTTGTTGTTGTCATTTTGATACTATTAATTGTTAATAGGAACCCCGGGGATGAATTTTAGTGCCCCCTAGTTCCTATTCGTGCATTGTCTTGTTTTGAGGAATCTTTACCCTTATTGCCCTTTTTAGATCGTTAATTTGATTGCTTAGTGATTTTGCTTTACTGCTGTGTTTTTAAGCAGAGATTAAACGTGATCCAGAGGAGAAGAAGTTAGTACAAGTTTTAATTCTTGGAAGTCTAGTCATGTTGAGACAGTCACCTGCTAGAAACCAGAGATCCAAAGGAATTAAAGTCAAGCATGTTCTGCAAGTTTGTTTCTTGATTGTTATTTGCTTTTGGTTAATATATCAAGTCAAGCATTCACATGACAAAAAGAAAGAATTTGATCAGAGCGATGCAAAGATTTCCTTAAGGACACAAATTAGCGATGAGTTACCGAAACTCGGAAGAAAAGATCTTCAGCCCAAAGTGGAGGAAACTGCTACAACTGGTAAAAAGCAAGACGAAGAAGAAGAAGAAGAAGAAAGTGTAGGAGAAGAAGAACAACATCAAGAAGAAGAGCAGAAGTTCGAGGATAAAGAAGATGAGGCGAAGGGAGTTGGAGAAGATGAGCTAGATGAGCATGAACAAGAAAAACCTGATGTGGAGGTTGATCGAGAAGAGGATGTTACTGAGGAAGAGAAAGACAAGGAAGAAGTTGGTGGGAAAGAAAATGATTCCGGGGATAACAATGGTGACTTGGAGAATGAAAAATCCTTGGAGGATCACGATGATGAGGATGAAACTGCTGCTAAGAGTACACACGAGGCAAGAGAAGAACATTACAAGGCAGACGATGCTTCTAGTGCAGTGACGCATGAAACCCAAGTTGTTGCTGATGAAAATGAGAATCAAGACTCGGAAAACTCAAATGAAACGAACAAATCAGAAGATGAAACGGACAAATCAGGAGATGGAAATCCAGATCATGAGGCCAGTGTTGACGAGAACACAACTGATTCAAAGACCGAAGAAGAGCCAGAAATGATTGAGAAAAACCGTCCTGTAAAGACCGAAGAAGAGCCAGAGATGATTGAGAAAAACCATCCTGTAAAGACCGAAGAAGAGCCAGAAATGATTGAGAAAAAACATCCTGTAAATACAACAGCCAATGAGGCCGTCCATGATGATGTTGCATCCGAGTCTGAGGATAGTTCCTTGTCCTCAAATTCTTCTTCGGTAGATCATTCTGATGATCATCCAACACTTACCAAAAGCGCCAAAGAAGTGATTACAGGGGCGAATGGTTCATCAACGCAGAATGTTGCCGTAGAGGGTACAACTTCTGAAGACGGCTCTAATTTGCAAAACGTTTCTCTAGATCAGGCCGACAGGTCTAATTTGGATGCAAGCACTCACGAAGGTGATCCTAAGTTGGCAACTTCTGAGAAAACCGGGGAAACAGACTTCAGCTCCGAGGAAACATCAAAGCCTGAGAACAGCTCAGTCTCTACCATGTCGGAGAAGGTGAAAACCGGGGAAACAGACTCCAGCTCTAAGGAAACATCAAAGCCTAAGAACAGCTCAGTCTCTACCATGTCGGAGAAGTCCATGGATTCATCTGTTGTAACAGAAGATGGCTCGGGATCTTCAACCGCGTCTGAGAAATTAGACAACGACGAGGGAACAGACAGTAAGGAAAGTGATGCTTTGAAAACTGAGAATCAAGTCGAAGTTCAGAATGATCCCATTGATTCTTCTGATTCTTCAGTTGCTGTCCGAACGGACCTAGAAACGTTGCCAGAGATGCAAACTGAAGCAAATAACATCGAAGATGCTGCAGCAGAGTGAAACTTAGGTTATTTTTCTCCTTTTTTAGCTTAAAAGCGCGGTCTTTTTAGGAGTGTTCGTGTTTTTGTGAAAATTGAAAGATCGAATACTGCCTAGAGTACATGTTCCTAAAAATGTTGTTTCACTTTGCCGGGAAAAAAAATATCAAAATGTAGCTAGTGTTTTTCCATTGGTTAAAATCTGTAAAATCCATTTCAGCTTTGTCACTCAATTCTCTCTTCCAGGCCTTGATTTCATGAATTTTTATTTGCTGAACAAAGCATTATATTATGTAATAAATCTTCTCTACTTCTGGATTAAGAATGCATCTTTGTAGCCAGGGACTGCAATTTTAGTATCATTTGACTTGTGTTCTTTTTGCTATTTTGTCTGATTTCTTGATAGTAAAAAAGCTTGAGAGGAGGATTTGGAAGGTTCAAGGGCCATTAGTAGTTACCGTGCCTGCTCTTGCAAGCTCAATGGCAAAAGCTTAAGACCAAATGGTTCACGGTGTCCACCACGTGGTGACTAATCCGAGTTCGACCTGCGGTTTGACACATAGCGTGACCACTAGCGGGGAGGTTCTGCGCTCTTTGTAAACGGAGCCTTACCACAGTGGGAAATTCCCACGAGAGACGTTCCCGAGGGAATCCAACACTCGTCAACGGTGAGGTATGTAACAAGTTCCAACTAGCTGCCCAGAGCTCGGGGTTAGCTTAAGACCAATGAGTTGCTCTTCAAAAAGGGTATTTGTGAGCATAATGAAACAAAACTTAAGCGGTAAGACGCTTCATCACTAACCGAGTGTTGGACTGAATCCTCTAAATACATCCTCCACGTATATGTACTTCTGAAGCGGATGTAGTTTGATGGATTGATCGGAATTTAGAGGGGGTGGCGTAGCGAGTATAAGAAGCTTGTCCGGAGCCTTTTGTTTGTCTAGGGAAGTCCTGTTACTCGCTATCCAGTTGGGGCAACCAGTTTCTTAATTATGAGGTTACTTGGCTATTCTGGATTTAGGCGCTATATAATTTTTAATACAATTCTTATATTTTTTTCACAAATAGTTCATTTTTACAAATTAAAATAATAATAATAATATTTACTACTACCACAAGATTAAGATTAATCAATTAATGCCAGAAGATCTCATAGCCTTATAACAAACAACCATTATTATTTGATACTTCCTCAATTCCCATTTAATTATCGTTTAGGAGATTTATAGGTATCCAAATTAATTGTCGTTTAAAACTATTTTATTAGTTGTCAACAATTTATTTCAATTATACCTTTGAAATTTTCTTTTATTTGCCGCATTTGCCATCTCTATTTTTTTCTTTTATTTTCTTATGCTATAGAAGCGAGAGGAATAATATTAAAACTTTCGGTGAAAATAATAAATTTTTTAATTTTCTAAAATTATCTAAAGAGTCTTATATTTAAGAATGGAGGGAGTACTGAATAATGAAATAAAATAGAAAAAAACCCCATACTCTGAAATCCATCCCGCACGAGCACTACATTAATCACCAAAAAAAACAAATACATCAATATATTCTTTATCAAATTGTTTTTCAGAAAGCTGGACGTTTACCTGGTCAAATTGAATCAAGGACAAAGGTGCCACGTGCATTACAAAGCTAGAGTATGACGCTAAATCAAACTTAGTTATTAAATTGTTTAATTTAATTGAGTCAGCGTGATACTAACTAACGGAACGAAATGTGCCAGGTGAGCAGCACCATGCCAGACAAGATGCTTAAAGCAGCCAAACTTATCAACAGCTGTTTCAATGATACCAATTCAATGTACATACTTTTAATATATACATTAAAAAAATTGCAAAGAAACTAATACTTCCTCCATTCTTTAATACAAAACTTTCCGGACATATAACGAATATTAAGAAAATAAAAAGCGTGGTGATTTATTAATCAAAATATCAATATTATTTTCTTAAATAAAACGTGTATACCATTAATTTTATTTAAAAAAATAATATTAATATTTAAATTTAAAAAATCTTAATTTTCGCTCAATATCCTAAAAATCAAAATTTTATATTAAAGAATGAAGGTAGTATTAATCCAAAACTACCTGGTGTCTACTATGTATGAGAATCTAGATGCCATTACATCATATCAAGCAAACTTACATTGGATGCCAATCAGACAACTCATTCTTGTACCCACAAAGCCAAAAAACAAAAAAGATATATTATTAACTCAATTAAGAAACACTAAAGAATTGTACAAAATGAATAGGATTTTACTCAAATAAACCAATCAAAAATCAAGAAACAAACACCTCTCAAATCTCAATAACTGTACACTACCAAAATAATCAGGCTAAAAATTGTTAGTCAGTCAGTAAAATAGGCAATCCAATTACCAGGCAAGGTAAAGGAAGGTTATTCCTGATCAGGTTGCCTTAGCTCTTTCCTTAGCTTTTGAGAGAATGACCTGCAAGCATCCATGCTAAGGTCCAATGCAGCAGCTAATGCCACAAACGCCGCTGCGTCCTCCGTGCAAGTGACGTGCTGCACCCCGACTTCCACCTCCGGCTTGCTGCACTTCCCATTACCCTCCACTGTGGATGACATTACGAAGCCGCGATATAGCAGCTGCGCCCAAGATCCTGATCCTGATCCAGAAGTGGAACTGGGTTCGGAACAAGACCCTGATCCAGAACTGAAATCGAAACTGCTGTTGGGACTTGTCATTGGGGTGGCTCCTGTAGATATGTCTATGCTGAATTTCCCGCCATTTTTTGTGCTAATATTAGATTTGGCAACGGTTATTGCGTCTATACTGCCATCAGGGATGAGTTCAAACCGGTAGCCAAGATGATCGCCGCCATTGCACTCTCTCCAGGCCTCAAGTCTGCCCCAGGGCTTCCAAGTTCCTTCACCCGGGCGGAGAATCAGCCAGGCTCCCGGGTTGGATTTGCTGACTTTGTTGGTTCCCGGTGAGGCCACAAATGGAGTCACCATTGATGCTGCAGCCACGGGTGAACCAGAAAGATCATGGATAGTAATTGACCATCCCTTTCGCTCTTTACTGGTTTGTTCTTTGTTGTCCGTGAATGAAGTGCCAAAGCATCCCGTTGAAGTGTTTTCTTCTGAAAGTGAGGATCTGTTCAAGAACAATTTACAATTAGAAAAATTTACCAACAACAACAACAAAGCGTTCATCACAAGTGGTAATTGGGGTCGGTTACATAAGAAAGAAATAATGTTTGAATAATAATAATAATCAAAAGAAGCCCTATTGGTGCTGATAAATGACTATGATATCACCATCAAACTAATACTACTAATCAAGCTGGAAGATTTGACTTTCTTTTCCAAGAACAATCCAATAGGAAATGTAATTACAATTGCCAACTGGCAATGCATCAGCAGGTTGATTTGACTTGCTTAATCAGGAAAGAAACTTCAAACTTTTCTAGTTCTTTCATGTTTGAATTGCAAGAACCAACCTTACCCCCTAAATTTTTAATTCAATCAAAGTCTATTCTTAAAAATAATCCAAGAAGAATCAAATATTCAAGTTACCAAGCAATACTAACTAGTTCTCTTTTGTACTCATTTCATTCCTTAATATAAGTCGTTTAGTACATATATCGAAAATTAATGAAGCAAAATAAGGTGTTTTTTTAATAAAAATATCAATATTACTCGCTTAAATAGAATTAGTAGTATACAAGTCCTATTAGATAGAGTAATATTGATATTTGACTGACAAAGTACCTTACTTTTTGCTTCCTTAACTTTCACTAAATGGAGGTAGCATGTTCTAACTAACAACAGCTAATATAATTTGAAACAGGCAAATTAACAAACACCTTGACTGCATACAATATTAAAGATCAAACTCAAGAATTTTAACTTCAAAATCAGATAATTAACACAAAGTACATTAATAACAATACTGATTAAACTTTAGTGAATCGATAAAAAAAAAAACTAACCTTGATCTCAAATTCCTTTCGCCGGAGCTTCTGAACCCGAACTTGCAAGTAAAAACGGGTTGTTTAACATTGCCATTAACCTGAAAAACTTGAGGACTACATTCAGGCTCCCCATCAAATTGAAAAACAAATCTGGGATCAGCCTCAGCTCTAACATTCAAATGCAACTGCAACCCACCAATTCCATTTCCAACCCATCCATTATGAATAACACAAGCTTTGTTATTACTTTCCACTGCCTTTAAATCCAACTGAACCAAAAAAGTTCCCAATAACTTTCCCTTTTTCCATCCACAAGTAGGACCAGTTTTTGTCCCTTTCTTCATACTACATATCTCAATCTTCAAACTCAAATTAGAAGAACACTTTTGTAATAATTTCTCAAAATCGGATTTCTTGAAACTATAACAAGCATGAACCCTACTCTCAATTACATCCATCTCTTGTGAAATTACAGGCACGGCGGAGATTTGAGTCGGGAATCCCTTTAATTTGATTTTGGAGTGACAAAAATTAGCAGATTCTGGTAACCTTAAAGCTAAGTTTCCAATAGAAATCCGAACAAAAGGACAAGGATCCATTACCTTAAAGTTCTCACTGATCAGATATTAACTAGGTTTCTAGTAAATTAATGAAAGTCTCAACAAAGATTGAAGTTCATAATATATAAAAAAAAATGGACAGAGATAGAAGGGGAAAAACATGCTGGAGAATGAAGGAGGAGGAGGAGGAGGAAGAAGAAGAAGAAGAAGAAGAGAGTAAGGTAAGGGGGTGGGATGGGGTGCATGGGCATGCGTGCGGGGATAATGAGCTGTATGATAACTCCGAAGATCCAGTGTCAAGCCAGCATTGGGTATCTTAAAATATTGAGAAAAGAGCCTCAATTGTTTCTCAATTATTTTCATTTCGCCTCGATAGTTCTAATATTTTTTTTTTTTTTTTGCCTAAAAAATTCTCTAAAAATTTACGGTTAGCCTAAAGAGTATTTTCTATTAAAATGTGATAAAATTCGTTAATTTTAGGGATAAAATAATCATTAAACAAATATCATCTTATTATTCCTCATCTCAGCTTCTTTCTCCACTGGCAACCACCTCATACCTCTATCGACCACTACTTCCCACCACCTCTACCGGCCACCACCTTCGCCTCTACCTCCACCGCCACCACTTTCCAACTCCAAGTACATAGAACTAATTTTTTTTACAACTTGATATCATAAACATCCCAACAAAATTACACATTCCTTCTTTCATATAAACAAACACATCCATTCATACCCACATAAAAAAGATCTAATAATTCGATAATAAAAGCAAAACCCATCATTAAAAATCCAATCTTGTGCCCTTTCAAAAAAGGATTAATAGAATTGATAAAAATAAATAATTGACCAAAAAATTAAAAAACCCACATGTCATCATCTTCTTCTACTTCCTGAATTCATCAAAATTGGCATGCATTCATATCGATTTTTGAAGGAATTATTGGAACTAAAAAAATCATCAAAACTTTTTGTTTTTGATGAATTCTTGGTTTTGGTGTGAGGAGGAGGAAATAAAGAGGAGTTTAGAGGTTAATGGGGGTGAAGAAAGAATTGACAAGAGATGGTGTGGAAGTGGCGGTGGTGGAGATAGAGGTAGAGGTGGTGGGGGTGGTTTGATGAGGAAAGAGGAAATGATATTTGTTAAATGACTATTTTACCCTTAAAATTAACGAATTTCATCACATTTTGATGGAAAAGACCCTTTAGGCTAACTATAAATTTTTAGAGGATTCTTTAGGCAGAAAAACATACTAGGACTATCGAGGCAAAATGCAAATAATTGGGGGACGATTGAGGCTGTTTTCTCCAAAATATTATGGGAATTGTCTTTTTGCGGTAAGAATCTTCTGATACCCGTTTGATATCTCATTCTCTGTACGCACTAATAATAAATTGACATGTGTTAATTTTTAATTAAAAAATTATAAGCTAAAAGAAATAGTGAAATCCGTAAGTAAAAAGTAAACATGTGTTAATCATCTAATAAAAAAAAATAGTAGTGTTATTTAAAAAAAAAATATTATCAATATATTGTCAAATTGGAAATTTGTTATTGGGTTTAGTCTATATATATATATATTTTTTTTTGACAAATATCTTTAACTCTAAACATAATGTGCTTTTTGAATTGTGCTAGATTTGACAACTACTTTTAACTCTAATTCGTACTAATTCTTATTGATTTTTGAGGATTTTTCTCTATTACAAAATAGGTAATAATTCAATGGTTACTTAAAACGGGATGTTGATGGCTCGTAGTATAACGGTGTTAGTGGATTCGGTACTATAATACGAGATCATGAAGGGGCTTTTTTTAGCTGATTTCTCTAAATTCTCTTCCAACTCTCTCAGCTATGCTGAGCCTATGAGCATGCTAAAGTAAAGATACTTTTTAAAGGGCTTAGGTTTGCAATGACCAAAGATACCAATTATTATTTATATAAAGTGATTGTCAAGTTTTGGTTAATCAGATTTACTAGATAGACGGTGATTTATTTTTGATATGACACATAGTTAATCGAATTAAGAATTTTTTGGAAATAGTATAACCCATTTAATTTTTGTTCACATATTATGTAATATTTTTGCAGATTCTTTGCCGAAATATGTTGTGAGGACTAGAACATCATTTCAATAGTTCAGAAATCCACCAATTTTTTTCTACCACATATAATCTCTGATATTACTTAATGATATTAAAGCTTTTTCCGTTGCTTAAAAAAAGACAGCAAATTTGAAATAAAGATCATGAGAAACATGGTACTCAAATGCACCTTAATTTTGTTCGAGAGCATTAGTTGATTTAAAAAAAACTTTTGCTAACATATGGTAATTTATGTTTTACAATATTAAACCTTATAACTAAAGATTTCGAGACATATAACTTTTTTTTAGTAGGGGAGACGTATTTTTTATAAAATATAGTAGAGTATTTTGAATTGAATTAATTGAATTGCTAATAATTAATCTGTATATGTGGAACTTTCATCAAAAAAAGAAAAAAAAATTCTAACAAATATAGAAGACAGTATTTTTTATTTTATTTTTTTTTTGTATTTTTCCTGAAGAAATATTGGAATTTTATTGGGATATGGAATGTTCTGATTGGGTTAGAGGAAGGGTTGGGTCGGATTATGTTACTAAAAAAAATTCAATACACCCGAAATACTTTTTATTATTGAATTAAAAATTTGAGGGTTCAAATTCTTTTAAAACTAACATGTGTTGTAATTTCGTAACACATATTATCAAAACAGGCATCACATTCTTTTGGGCATGCGTTAATCACAAAAATATATCTATTATATAAAATATAATACTTATCTAAATCATATAATGTCTAATTAAAGATGTTCCGTATGTATTAAATTTTTAGTGTTTAGTAAAATAATAGTATCGTTTAGGGTGGGCGTGGTGGGTGGGGATAGGTGAGTTGGATCCTGTGTTGGATACAGCTATTAGAGTTCTGGTGGCGACAGGAAGACTGGGATTGGATGCTAATCCTCACC
This sequence comes from Vinca minor, assembly GCA_026122235.1. Lineage (NCBI taxonomy): Eukaryota > Viridiplantae > Streptophyta > Magnoliopsida > Gentianales > Apocynaceae > Vinca > Vinca minor. Next base: position 1,891,897 of record JAOCZM010000201.1, on the reverse strand, counting down.
AACTTGCTTTTGGGCCCACAGTCCACAGTCCACAGTCCACATAATCCCAGGTTTTATAGTTGATTTTTGGGAACAATATTTCACAATCTTTTTGTGAATATTTGCACATCTGGAATTATTTTTTGCTTTTTTTTTACCTATCAATTTTCAAAGTTTTGCCCTAAATGGAAAATTGCTGATTGATTGCTACCACATTGCAAATATTTTATTCAAATGTATGGAGAAGATTGATTTCTAAAAAAATTGTTTTCTAAATAAAAAAACTAATTAATAAAAGTGAATAATGTATAAAAAATAATAATAAATGGTCATAAAACTTCTTTTTTTTCTCTTTTTGATAAAATAGCTGGAGAAAATTACCTACATGTAAATAGATATATAATCTAACACATGATATTTATTAAGACTATACTTTAAGGAAAAATTCTGACATGTACTTTGTGGTGAAAAATTAGTTACGTCATCTTAAAATTGTGTCTATTCTCATTCTATAGTGATATAGTCAGTACTGTATCACATGGACCAATGGACCTGGTCCACGCATGTTACAATGTGATTGGTTCAAATCATAGAATTCACTTTATACCAGTATTGCTAATATATGTATGGTAATATCATTAGTGTATATCTCAGAGAGTGTATTAGAAGATTCAGAGTCCACTCTCGTCTTTATCTCACTTAATATAAGTTCGAAAATAAAAGTAAAACACTTCTTCTTAGATACTGCTTTTAAATTTGATGTATATCGCAGTTTGTAGATAACACAATTTTGCAATAGTGTAAGATTATATATTTTTTTTTAAACAAAAAAAACTAGGCTAAAACAAAAAGGAAAAGAAAATTCGAGTTCTTATAATTAGAGAGAGCATATCAAGTAATTAATAAGAAAGTCTTTCATCATTTAAATGCATCTTTTTCGAATTAAATTACAAAAACCTTGCTTTTTGGTCTGCATTCTTCTCTCCAATTATTTTTTTATAGTACAACTACTAATCAAGCTTTATTCTTGTTTTGTTCGGTAAATTAATTTTTTTTTCGATTCATAATCTTCTAATAAATTATCTATACCGATAAAATTATCACGCATGAAGTAATGTGATTAATTTAAACGTATAAGTTATCTTAGATATAATGATGTTGTAATATTTGAACCAATTTCATTAGTGTACCAAACATTGTATTAGAAAATTTAATAGAACATTCGGATCAATTTTATCTTTTCAAAAGCAACTAATTTAGGCTCTTAATCTTCTAGTGCAGTAAGTTGTCAATTAAATTGTCCACATGTAGCAATATTTTTAAAGCAAACATAATTTATAAATTTAGACTAATCACATTGTTACATGTAAAGCTTTTTTTTCCACATTTTTTTATCAATATAAATATAGTAGAGAATGCATTAGAAAATTCGGTGTCCGCTAATTAACTTTATGCCACTCTCAAAGATTTAAAAATAACTAAAACAATTACGTTGTCAATGAAGCCAGCCAAGTTGGGAAAATTCAATTTTAGAAGCGTCTTTATAGGACTGGTCTCATAGCCCCTCACATGAATTAAACGGGATCTATCTGTAGATGTGTGCTCCACTCAATTTATATGAGTGATTGTGAGTTATCTGTGAAGTTGGGTTTTAGAGGACTTCCGACTTGGGTATTTGCCCAGGTTCGAGACATGCAACAAGCAAGCCTCCCCTAGTATTTAAAAAAATAAAATAAAAAAAAAAATAAGTACTTTGTGTGATGTATGGACTGGATACAGCTGACCACGGCTCCTATGCGGATTTTTTTGGGTGCGGGACTAGTGCAGGGGAGACAGTGAGAGCAGTTGGATTACATCCAACGGTTGTTTCAAAGTAAGGGTATTTAAGAATTTCTTTTTTCCAAAGTGCATGACTTTTCTCTCTCATCAAGAACATGTGTTCACGGAAAAAAAACATGTGTTCACGTAGCGAGAACATCTGTTCACCGAACATGAACATGTGTTCACTCATCAAGAAAATGTGTTCACGAGCAAGAACATCCGTTTCACCGAGCATGAACATGTGTTCACCGAACATGAACAGGTGTTCACCGAACATGAACATCTGTTCACCGAACAAGAACAGGTTTTCACCGAACATGAACAGGTGTTCACCGAACATGAACATCTGTTCACCGAACAAGAACAGGTGTTCACCGAACTTGAACAGGTGTTCTTGTAGAAATGTATCTTCACATGCAATTTTTTCTCTCTCCTTTTTTTGACTTTTCAACCGCAACTTTTCTCTCTCCTCTAATAAAAATTACATATGTACTCTTTTAACTTTTCTCTCTCCTCTTTTAAATCATAGCCATTGATCCATTCAAAAAATGAAATCAATGGCTCTCATTGTGTCCCGCACGTGCGGATTTTTGAGCGTTCCGCACTGGAACTGGACTGGGATACAGCTGTGTTTTTGCTGATGACAAACTTGAAAGAAATATCCGTTTCTTATTTATGATTTACTAGAAGAAGGATATAAATTAAGTGGACCACGTAACCCTTGCAAACCCAAGCACAATTCATAACCCCACAAATAAATACCTTAAATTTTGTACATATAAAATAAATTTGATCGACGGATAAAAATTTAACGATCAATTTATTTTTAAAAATTTCCAATACTTTTTACACGAGTACAAATTTATAAAATTTGTTCTGATCATGTCAACAAGTGTTTATATGACCAGAACAAATGTTGCGAGTTTTTAAATAGTGCAACAAATGTTAGACTTGAACAAATTAGTACCGAGTCATGGCCATCTTTCCGTGACGATTTTGTCCCTTCTGGTTCTTGTTCCTTCTAGCAACCATTTTGGAATGGCAAATTGGCGAAATAAGTACTCAAACATTATGCGTTTGGTGATAATGGTCCCCGTTTTATTTTTTTGTTTTGTTTTTAGGAACATAAACAATTTGCATTTGGCTAGAATGGTCCTTCCGTCCATCAAAGTTACGGTAAAAAATAATTTTTTTTTATATTTTAAAAACCCCTTTGAGTAACCGGGGCTAATTTGGGTAATTCACCAAAAAATATAGACCAGGGACCAAAACAACCAAACGCAAATTGTTAAGGGATGAAATTCACCAATTTTTAAATTTTGATCAAATGTTATTTAAATTTTCTCAAAAAAAATGTCAGTTTCAAGAAAATCTTGGTTCATTGAAGAAGCATATTTTTTTACTGTTTACAAATTTTCTACTGATTATATTCTTAGGGAACAGTATAGGAATCCGTGGGATGAAATTATGAAATTTATACCAAAACCCCCAAAAGGGAAGAAGAATTAGACAACAAAAAGAAAACCCATTAGATTTGCTAAATTGTGAATTGGCAGGGGGAGGGGGAATTGGCAGGGGCAGGGGGAGGGGGAATTCGCAGAGGTGGGGGCTGGAGTGGGGCTGGGGTGGGTTGATGATGAAGATGGGGACCAAAACAACCAATCATAATATGTTTTGGTACTTCTAGTGCCAATTTGCAAAAAATAAAATAGATTTTTTCCCAAAATACCCTTCAATTTTGCTATTTTTCATTTATTTTTTTGTTGACTAACAGTTGACATTAACTTTGATGGACGGAAGGACCATTGTCGCCAAACGCAAATAGTTTATGTTCCTAAAAACCAAAAAAAAAAAAGAACGGGACCATTATCACCAAACGCATAATGTTTGAGTACTTATTTCGCCAATTTTCCTTTTTGGAGGCAAGGCATAAACCGTTATCAAGCTAATTCCCAGCTCTATATTTTAAGAATATGGTAACCAAAATTTGAATGTCGTGCTTGGCGCGATGTGTTTACTTGCTATTTGTTAAGTTAAGAATTCGAACTTTGAAAACAGTTTTTTGTATAAAAAATAAAGATAAGACTATATACATCAGGATTTTTCGCAGACACTGTTAATACGGGATACTTATACGCTGAGTACAACCTTTTGTATGGTAGCCAAAAATTGTCACAAAAAAACGTTTCTTCTTTGATTTTTCAAGAGGGTGACATCTAGGCGACAAATTATCTCATATCAACAGAACCATATAAGTCAATTTCTTAGCATAGAAGTAGACATAGTAGACCAACCAAGGCGGGTGAAGGTACGGACGGCCCCCGACGTATTTCAGAATGGATAGTTCTGATATGGACGAGGTTCATTGGATCATGTGGTTCAGGACTTCCCACATCACTACAGAATGAGGAGAAAAATAATTATGTAATGACGTGACTAATTCTGGACCACAAGGTGCATGTGAACCTAATTCATATAAGAAAAAATCATCCAGAATTACGTGAGCCCCATTCGATATAAGATAAATAAGAAAATATTGACATGTATATAAGTACAAGTGGTTATAACCACTTTAGGACAATTTAGGACTTGGAAGGAATTGTTACTCGCGGGTTAGAAATTCTGTAAATTATAACGCAATTTACTCCTAAAATATTTCTAAAATTGACTGGTATATGAACATGAATTTAAATAATCATAACCAGTTCGCTTTCAAAATGTCTCATATATTAATTGATTGGTATATACATATGAGTATAAGTGGTCCTTATTACTTTAGGACTTGCCAAGACTTGAATTTTTACTCTTTTTTTTTTTTTTTTTTGTTAAGATGAATGGATTTTATGTGGCGAAGTTGATTTTTCATCAGAATTGATTCAATTTGCAAATTTTTATCAAACATGAAACACAAATTAATTCCCAGTGACTAATTTATTTACATATGTCCTAACATGAAAGATTAGTATAAGGATGGTTTATGACTTTGAGCATCAAACCTAATAATTTTATTAATTGCTGGTTAGTATCTTCCGTTTGAATGTCTGAAATAATATCATTCCAATTTTGGCCTAATTATATAAAAAATTAATTAGATTAATTTCCTCATACGAAGATTAAAACCCTAATCATTCTATCTTCAAAACCCTAATATACCAAAAAATGTACAAAAAACTCAAATCAAACCTGTCCGTTTACAAGATCAGAACCATAAGGAACTATATAATTGAAATATTGATCCGAATCTTGATTTAAAAAAAGATTGCCACAACATGCCACGATCGAATTAACGTCGGTTATTAATAATGCTTTTCCACTTTTTCTCTTGCATGACTTGAATTTTCAACTGATCGGTTAAAAGTGAAACGTCTTACCACTTAAACTGCAGCGTCGTTGTCAAATCACGAAGCATTATTGTTTAACATACTCAAATTAATATGCTCTACAAAAAAAAATCTTCCGTCTTAGATTTGTATGGTTCAAGCTCCTCAAACACTATGTTCTCAACTGGATCATCCCACCAATAACTCCCACCGTTAACCGCCTTTGACTCTTCAATATTACCTCCATTCCATAATATAAATAGTTTATATAAATAGTTTAGGTTATATAAGGTAAGAACAAGTTAAAAAGTATTGACATAAATTTATCGTCATGAAATGTTAATATTGACATAAATTTATCTTTCGTGACGAATTTTTTTCCGTCACGAACTGGTTTTCTGTAAAGGTATTTCTTGACGAATAACGTATTTCGTCACAAAAGATATTAGTGATAACCACTGTTCGTCAACCTTCGTCGTGAAAAATAACTAGGTTTGTCACCAAAAGTTTTTTTATAAAAGATTTAAAGCCATGTTAGCTGAGCTGGAGACAAGTCGATAAAATTTCATTGGTGTATTAAACAATTTACTATGAGATGTTTTAGAAGATCTATAAAATTTTGTCAATGTCCTTCATAGCAGTGTGAAAAAAGAAGACTTATTTTCTTGTATACTCCATTTTTCTTTCTTCTTTTCTTTTTATCCAACAATAGATTTGCCTCAAACAATCAGAAAATTCTTTAATACCGGATCAAGTAGAATAAGTCGGTAAAAGGATAGTATTCTATTAGTAATGATATGGACTAGACGGTAAATTGTTACTCTTAATTAATTATGAAATAATTGCTTAATGAACACATAAATAACGGTAATATTTAGTATTACTGATTTTTATTTTTTTTATTATTAATAGCTCAACGAGGCTAGCGAGTTACTAGCATTATGTGCATCACATTAATTACGAAAATAAAAGAAATAGGAAAAATTCTCAATATATGCCATCTTGAAAAATTCTCACACTGTCTATTTGTTCGCAACTGAATTATCGGAAAATGGTCACCAAAAACTTGGACCAACCGTATTATTAAGGCCAAAAAATGAAGAATTAGTTGCCTCATTCATAAGCTTATTGGCATGTAGTGTTACGACATTTTTCAATTCATCCATAGAATCACTTAATTGTAAAAGCTCTTGAAATCCAAGTTCACCAATAGGTGCTTCCCACCAATAATGTTTTTGGCTTGCTTTCCTCATAATATCAAATGCCTCACTTCTTTTCTTCTCTACTTCTAGTTCATTGAGAAGTTGAGTGAGTTCCAAGTTAAGTTGCCGGATACTAGCATTCCTATGAGCCTCAACGAGATGGAGAGTACCGGACTCCGGTGTAGGGTTTCCGGTTAAAAATCTATCGATGATAGTTTCGATATTAGGATGGCCAAAAGGAAATACTTTTCCTGCCGGAGAAAACACAATAATCCCTATTTCAACTCCGCATATTGTACAAAGTTCACTAGCCTTTTTCATTAAGCCGGATCGACGTTTTGAGAAGGTTACTTGGAGATGATTCTTGACTTGTATTTTTGCAATTTTGATCTTTTGGCGACCCATGCTAGGTTTCTTTGATGCCATGGTTAGAGTAATATGGTTGATAGGAGATAATTGAGAAGGTTTTAGTTGGTGAAACTTGGGAGTATGGAAACAACAATTTATAAAAGGCTTGGAGTTCACTATCAAATCTTGATAAAATAATATTGTATTTTGTGCTTTTTATTGTCACTTGATTTGGGAGTCTAAAAAATCTTATTCTCTTAATGCATTTGATATTAAAGATAATTATTTTCTTAGTTGGCATTATGCTATGAAGTTCAATTATTTCATGCCAAAGTCAACTGCTTTAGCTAATATATTTCTGATACTAAAATCTAAAACCATACAATTTCAACCATTTAATTGACAATGAATTCTTTATAAGATATTAAAGATTGACAACTCACTTGGATTTTGTAGGTTACTTCTTCTACATTAATTAACAACAGAGTGTACAGGAAGAAAAACTGATGGAAAGTTAAACATTTTTAATTAACAAGATATATACATTAAAACTTAGTGATGATAATTGTAGAAACGTTATATATACTCAGGTAATTAACTGTTAAATCACTTTTTTAATTATTATGGATGTAACAGTAGTTTGATAACTGATTTATGAGCTAGCTGGGTGGCTTGATGAATTGGTTATATAATTTGATACTCTTAAAGGCCCTTCTGAGTTGTGCAATATAAACTGCATTAAGTTACTTAATTATTTTCATCATCTCACACACTCACACACACACACACACACACACTATATATATATATATATATATATATATATATATATATATATATATATATATATATATATATATATATATATATATATATATGGAACCCTGTTCTTCTTATGCGTTTTCACTTTAATTCTATGGCCTATCAATCCTTAAAGAAACTTTTTCTTTTTTTGAAAAAACAAATCTAAGGGCAAAAAATTTTCTATCCCCGTTCTTGTCTTTATCCCCATCTCCAGCAAATCACAATTCACCGTGTATATATAATTGGAAAAAATATTTATATAGTAAATTTTGATTGGTTGGGGACAAGTATGGAGACAGGAATGAAGACAGGGGATTTTCACCCAAATCTAAGTTATAATCGGAAATTGAATACTTATTTTTTCTTTCAGAAAGTATATTGTTCTAATCTTATAGTATTACCTGCTAAAGACTCAAAATCACTTTCCACAATCTGTCTGCATTTCTCTGTTTATAATGATAAATTGATACAATTCTTTTGGTAATGTTCTTGTAGTTTCTAATTGATGACATTTTTTTAAAACTCTTTACATACATAAGATTCAGATGTAAACTATTGTGAAATGAATAATAGCAGCGCTATTTCTCCAAAAATATCAATGTTATAAAAAAAACTTATAATATATATATATATATATATATAAATGCACCCGAAAAACAATTCTTTTTTTCAACATTCATACAATCATTAAGGCACAAAACCAATTACTACCTTAATTTACTTTTATTTCAGAACTTCTCTAATAATGGATATAGCTATATATTTTTCATGCTTAACTAAAAAAAATCTGAATAAAATAAAAATTAGAAAAAGCATCGACTATTATATCCAAGGGTATACGTGATACCCGAGATTTTTCATATATGGATTATGTGGGTTATGTGTATAATTGCATAATTATTTGATTTATCATTAATGTCATGAATTAAATGTTTTGTACTCGATAACTTTTTACGTGTTATATGTGTACGTTTCGTTGAGTGGTATTTCGCACGTGTATCGTGTTTGGGGTTTTTAATTTTTTTAATTCACATAAGTGAGTCATTTAATTAGATGTGAAATTGAAATTGAAATTAATTAGAAATTTTATGAAAATTAGGAAAGTCACCATAATTATAATAGGAATTAAATAAAATGAATTATATGATTTGGGGATTAGGAATATAATATATATATAAAAAATATAATAATTATAATAACATAATCGTGGGTGTAATGTGTAGTGGGAATCACACAAGCAACAAAAATAGGAAATGTGCTCGTGTGCTGCAAGTAAAGTGAGAAAGGAAATTAAATTAAAAATAAATTAAAATAACATAGGAAGCAGATCGTGGGATTATGGGGATTGAGGGCCTTTGGAACATGTGCATCTTCAAGAATGTATATATAAAGAGCACTGCTCTTTGGCGCAAAGGAGATTAAAAAAAAAAAGGAAGAAAAATCAAGTGCTCTAGCGGCACAGTGAGATATAACAGAAGACTTTTTGAAAAATCTATTTTTTCCAGAATTTTGAGAGGTCACTGAGAGAGCGTTTCTCCACCGTTTTTGACGCACAATATATCGAAATGGCGACGTTCGTGATAGCTACGACTGAGCGCAGACGGGAGTCGATTCGGAGCGGAAAGATATCACATCAGGAGCGGGGCAGATTTCTGAATTTTTTTTTTATTTCGGGTTTGGTTATTTTTAATTACTTTTTATACGGTAGGGACCCTCTACGTCATTTAATTTCGCATATAATTATGTATAATGCTGGTTTTACGTTTTGGGATAGTTTGGGTGATTAATTATCGCATGAACTATTCAATTTACGAAATAATTGCACGAATTGTGTTTATTACTTTCGATATTGTATAAACTGTTTTGGCTTGATTTAAATTCATTATAATCTGATTCGTAAATTGATTTACTGCGTTCTTATTATTGCCTTATGTAAATTGTCATAATTAACTGATAATTGTGAATCTTGGATTAATTGGGTCTATATTGAACTTGCATAAGTGTTATCGCTTTGGTCGTCCTAGTTGGGAGTCATTGATTTTAGTCATATTTGGTTTGGTCGACCGAGTCGTCGCCCCTACTGAGCTCTCATCTAGTAACGACTAATTAGCAGGATTTGTTCGCTACTGCATTCTGATACTAATTCTGTGACCCAAGAGGTCTTATGATATACGCGTCTCTGAACCCTCACCCGATCAGGTTATCATTGGGACGATAATAGCTTTGTGAAGTCCACAATAGTGGGTGATGATACAATATAAGAATGGATCCTTAAACACTGGGTCCGTCGTTTTGAGGACCGTACCAAACCCGCGCTTGCATTTTCTGAGCCGTCCTAGCTCGGATAATAGATAGGGTCATTACTGTTATTGTTGATTGGGAGTGAATAGATGAGTCAGCTCATGTGGCGGGATTGTGTGTCATAGCAATAGTGATGTTCTAAGTGTTTAAACAGTTATGTAATCGAGTGTAGTGTATGAGCAATGCGTGGTGCTTGTTATGCATTCTGTTATGTAAGCGTTTAGATGCGAGGAATATGGCTACTTAACTTAGTTGTTGTTTCTTAATACTTGTTCCTTCTTATTATTGGTTCTTACTGAGCACCGGAGCTCAGTCCATCCGCTTTTAATGTGCAGATAATTTAGGTGACGAGTAGCATTACGAGGATGATGGCATCTGGGATGGGGATTACGAGGAGTGATCCTAATCGGCTTAGTTAATGAACTATGTTTTTCCTTTCCAGTTATTTATGTTGGAATTTCTTCCGCTAGTACACTTATGGATTTATATAATTGAATTGTCTTATTTTAGTAATATCTGACTGTGACTTTGATGCTTCATTTATCAATGGGGCACTGCCATATCATCACTCCGGAGACGAGGTGTGACAGGATAACCATTAGGAGTCATGGAAAATCCAAGTACAAGAATTTTGGAATGAATACTAGGGCCAACAGGCAACAATAGGTCCTCCTCTAGAACTAGATGTCCCAAGAAAACAATTAGGGTGCGAGACCTCCAAAATAAGCTTTTCAGCATGCTTTGCAGTATTCTACTTTAGCTCTTCCATGGCTTCTTTTAGTTGCTCAAGTTCTTGTAAACCGACCTGAGTCACCGACGCCTCCCACAAGCAACGTCCCTGGCTACCTTTTCTGATCTTCGCCAGATCATCACCACACTTTTTTGACACTACGTCTAGTTGCTCATGCATCTCTTCGAGTTGCACGTTGAGTTCTCGGACACTAGCATTCCTATGAGCCTCCACTATTTGTGAAGTGCTCGAACGTTGTTGTTGTGGTACTGAAGAAGAATTATGGTTCTGGAAACGATCAACGATTGAGATAACATCAGGATGGGCAAAAGAAAATACCATTTTTCCTGGAGAAAAGACTATGATGGCAATTTCGGCCCCACAAAGGGTTGAAAGTTCATAAGTCTTCTTGAAAATGGTAGAATGACGCTTTGAGAAAGGAACAAGTAAGTTGCATTCTTTTGACATTCTTGTCATTTCGATCTTTTGGCGACCCTTGCTCTTTTTTGCCATAACATAAAAATGGTGAAACTTTTTCTTTGCAAAAATGAATTGTTTATTTTCCAATGACAGAAGGTTGATGGAGATTTAAAGGGACTTGGTTTGTGAAATGTGGATATTTTCTTCCCATTTAAGTTACCGCTTCTTTAATTTATTCTTTTCGAATATAATCTTTTAACACGATTGATGTGTCAGAAGATTCCACACTCATAATGACACTTCTTATTTCACCTTATTTTCAATGTGTAATATGGAGTACATTATAAGAAACTTTTTATCTCTCGTGTTTCTTTGATACTATTTCTTGTGCCAATAATTTGAGTTCCATACTAGAGATTGAGCACGTTTGAAAGAAGAAGTAAAAACTTATGATATTTTCTCCCTTATGCTTCATATCTTGTGTGTAGAGATTTTTTTAGTGAACGATATTGTAACTATTCAAAGTCTCTTGGAACCTAGCTAAAGGTTTGTGACCATATGATGTTTATAGCTCGTGATCATGAACAAACATATTAAGTAATTACATATATTGTTCATAAAAATGCATTTCTCTAAACATTATAGCGCGTCTTTGAGGCATCTCTTTGAAGTTCCAACCATTTTTTAAACTCCTTAAACAAACAAAGATCTTGAACCACTTGAGCTTTCATAAAAAATATGTATATGTGAATTTAGAAAATCATTACTAATTGATCACAAAATTATTCCAAGCTATGTGGCATTGGATTTGGAAGATAGGCCTACATGTATATACATAGATATTGTTTTTCTGTATACAAAAATATTACTCTTCAACGTAATGTTATTTATGTTATTGCTCATATATTTTGTATATACACAAACGTTTCTAACTCGTAGAGTTACTATCAATGTGACACAAATTAAGTCGTGCATGCAAATGACGTCATCATTGACTATTACAACCTCCATTTTGCATGTCAGTATTTAGGAGAGCTCCGAAACTTGATATTAGTGCAGGTGATGATAGGTTGAATAATGGATTCTTCACACCTGTGGTTTAAGTAATCCTAACCTAATTAACATAAAAAAAATATTTATCAACATCGTTTCAGGCATTAGCTGCTATTGTATAAACTGTAACAAGAAATAAAATCAAATAGGTTCAATAAGATTACGAGGAGCCATAACTTATTGTGTTTAGACTAAGAAGCGTTCATCAAGCAATTTTCCAAAATTAATAAACGTCTAAAAAATTAGAGTTTATGAAATAAGTTTGTTTTCATAAAATATCTAACCTATTAAAAACAATATAAAATATAATAATAATAATAATATATGTTAAAGTTTTAAAACATTTTCTCTATATTTTATCTCTAATATAATTGTAATGTATTATGTATATGTGCCCAAGTGCTTGATTGGAGAATTCTTGATCCTCTAATCTATTACTTCACCGTAATTTTTCGTATCATACAAAAATTGTTTAGAATCGGTGAGCTTACTATTGAGTTGAAGCCAATAAAAGCTCATTAGAAGAGTTTTCACAACCAGAAAATATGAACCTTGGTTCATATATCTTCCGATGATTGTTTTCGTATTTGGATGACCAAACGAGAAAGCATTCCCCCTATGTAAAAAGACAATCAAAGCAACATCAACTTTGCAAAGGCTAATAAGTTGGTTAGCCTTCTTAAAAAGTCCAGAACATCATTTTGAGAAGATAACTTAGAAATTATTGCCATTCTTAATCTGAACTGTCATAAATCTCTACCGAGCCTAGTTTGGGGAACCCTAGACATACCTATGGAAATTGAGAAACATAAAAGAGTTGTAAATTTTGATTAGAAGGCAGAGAATATGTTGGTATATGTTAAAGAACATGACCATATTTGTGAAAGACATAATTCATCTCACCATATTTGTATAGATTTTTTCCATTTTATAGCTTCCCATTTATTTACTTGATTAGTTTTACATATTTTTGCTCGTCTTCAACGTTATATAAAATTCACATTTAGAAAAACTTGATTTTCATTGATCAATTCAAAACTCCGATGGCTGAAATGTGTACCTGGAGAAGGAAAAATCAATATATTTATATAGGTGTAGGAAATGTTTTTGCATACAATGTTGTGGACATTGTTGTGCGACTAATTTCAATATCCTCATAAGCCAAATATGACTATGGATTTCTAGCTATTACATTGTTGTACTATATCTTTTAAGCATACAAGATAAGAATTATTTATCCACGTGCTAATAAAAAAATCTCTTACCAACTTTAACCAAGCTTCCTTAATAAAAAAACATTGGACCAAATTTAACTCTCTCTCTCTCTCTCTCTCTCTCTATATATATATATATATATATATATATATATATATATATATATATATATATATATATATATAATTTGATGTTTACATAAACAAATAAAAGTACAATTAAATTAATTATCTTTTATATAATTTAACCATTATCCTTAACCTTGCATTATGTGTAAACACCTATTGGGTTTACGTGTTTTATTTGTGCACATTTCTTACGTTCATTGTATTGATCATCTATTTTACAGGTCAGACTCTTTAAATTCAATTTAAACTAAACACACATTAGTAAAGATAATTTTTGGTGATACTATTTCATTCCTAAATAATCTTCCTCAATCAAAATCCAATGTATTATTAAATATTAAGAGTGTCTTACGTGATACATCATTCATGAATTCATCTTTATATGTATAATTTTTTATTGATATTCTTAATTCTTAGCGAAGTTCTCAACAAATAATTTGTTTTGTTAAAACAAAATTAATGAAATTACAAAATTCCCTCTTGTGGCAAAGGTTCTAATACAATCAAAAGAACAACTCATTGTTTGAAACAACTATTCTCTCAACCTTCGGATGAATGATGTAGTTTCTTTACTTCGATAAGCAATAAGTTCTTTAGTTTTCATTAATTTTTGGGGTTTACTCATTTGTAAAATAATTTTAACATTGAATGCTCTACTTTTTCTTTAACCGTCTTAACAAATTTATTAATATGATTTTGCCACAAAGTTTGTAGTTTTTTAGACTACAAAATTAACGTAATTCTCTTCATTACTTTTGGTGTGAATTAAATTACAGTTCAAGATTCATGTTATATATAAAATAAGAAGAAAAAAAAGAATCTCAAAAAATTATTACAAAGACTGATTTTGGGTTTTCAATCAAGTCAAAAAATAACTTGATATTTTTATAATTTTCTAAACATTACATCCATACGCGAATAAAGAAAAATACAACAACAAAACTAAGGAAAATGAGAAAGGTAGAGGGGAGAAGGGAGAGCTTACAAGGAATAATTGTGGTAAATAAAAGATCGACAAAAAACTTTTAAAAATTAAAATAAAAAGGGAAAGGGAGAATTGTGTTGAACTAAAAGACACAAACAAACAAACAATGCTAAACCCATATGATCAGACATTTCCATGATCAAATCCAAGGTCAAACCCATGAGAGATGTTAGAGGTGCTTGTTTCAGATGTCCTAGGATTCTGAGGAAGCACAGCAGCAATGTCAAAACCATGAGAAATTGTGGAGCTAGCAGATTCAGATATCTTAGGAAACAAATTGGTGATATCAAATCCATGAGACATGGATGAGCTACCAGTTCCAGACGTCATAGGATTATGCGGAACCATAGCAGAGATGTCGAGGCCATGAGGCATTGAAGAGCTACTAGATCCAAATGCTCTTGGAAGCATGCCTGCAATGTCGGAGCTTCCGGCTCCAGATACCCTAAAATTAGAAGGAAACATGGTGAAACTACTACCTCCAGATGCCCTAGGAAACACGGGGGCGATGTCCAAGCCATGAGACATGTAGGAGCCACCGGATCCAGATGCCATAAAATTTTGAGGAAGCATGGTGGAACTACTACCTCCAGATGCCCTAGGAAACACGGGAGAGATGTCCAAGCCATGTGACATGGAGGAGCCACCGGATCCAGATGCCCTAAGATTGTAAGGAAGCATGTTGGCAATGTCAAATCCATGGGGGATAGAGGAGCTACTAGCTCCAGATGCTCCAAAATTATGAGAAAACATAAAACCTCCTCCAAAGTGTCTAGAATCAAACATGTTTTGGACTATTGACTTGCGCTCTTTAACATCCTTCAACAGGGACTCCATAGCAACCGCCAAGTCCTGCAACTGCTTAGGGCTGAGGTCATCAATTGGAGTTTCCAACCAGATTTTGATTGGAGAGCTCTTCCACCTCCTATCAATGACTTCGGCATATTCTTTTGCATAATCCAACATTTGTTCAATGTTGGTGAGTTCAGCATTCAGCCCCTCAATAGTATTCGCACGATGAGGATCAACTAGTCGATCTGCATTATTAGGATGAGCGGGATTCGGATTGATGTATCTTTCAATGATTGTTTCCACATTTGGAGACCCATAGGAGAAAACCTTTCCCCCGGGTGAGAAAACAATAAGAACTAAATCGGCACCACATAGAGTAACTAGTTCATTGGCCTTTTTGAAGAGACCAGCACGTCTTTTTGAGAAGGTAACCTGTAGGTTACTCTCATTCTTAATTTTAGTCATCTCAATTCTCTGGCGACCGCGACTCGTCCTACCTGTTCTTGCCATGAAATTATTTGAAAAAAAATTTCAAGAAGATTGGTAAACTTGGAGAAATTGCTAAGAGAATATTGTAGTTTGTTTATTGAGGACTAATGGGGTATTTATAGGAGTTCTTTTTTGCTTATGTTTGTCCTTATCAATAGTCATACACCACCTAAAGGCATATATATTCAACTTACCATAATTTGTTCGGATGAAATGTAAAATTATTTCCATAAAAGAAAATTTATCATTTTTTAGCTTACCTAAAATTGAAGATATTTAGGTTCTAGATACAATGTTACAGGTGTTGCAAATTCATAATAGATTTATTTCCTTGTCAATATATTCCAAAATATTATGATTATGTCCAAAAACACCAGTCATGAACCAGCAAGAAAGGGAATTTTTTTAATTTACCATGTTTTTGAACATTTTTCCGTACTGTAACCAAATATAATACTTACATTCCATAATATAAGTCGTTTAGAATATTTAATAAAAATTAAATAAAAAATAAGGCACTTTGCTAGTCAAAATATTAATATTACTCTCTTAAATATGACTTGTATACCACTAATTCTATTTAAAAAAGTAATATTAAAATTTTGATTAATTAATTTTCGCTATATGTCTTAAACGACTTATATTATGAAATTGAGAGAGTATAAAATAATAATTAGTTCTGATTATGCCAACCCTCCAAGTTGATAAGGTTTTGAATAATAAATTTTTATTTTATTCCATTTATAATATTGATATGATGTCCCTTCCTATCTAAATCATTGAATAGGGCAAAGTAAAGAGATTTTGTTTCAATAAGTGATAGTACCAACGACACAATCCAAATCTAAGAGATTTTTTCCAATTTCATATGCTTGTATTAACATAAAAACATTCCAAAGTACATACACTTTCTAAAATATTCTTTCTATTTCACAATATAAGATTTTTAGGTATTTTTTTTCATAGATTAAGCAAGAAGAAAATAAGGGGTATCGTTACTATTATATCCTTAACTAATTCTACCAATATAATAGAGAATGAAAAAACTATATATTTATCAGTTAGGCCGTATGAGGATAACTTTAGAAAAATTATTCTTAAAGTTGGTCAAAAATCAAATATTTTTAAAAGGAAAAAACCCTCCAAAAATGACTTATACAGTAAGGGACAGATTGTCAAATTTTCCATTTCAGAATTCTTTCATTTAAATCCCAAAAATCAAATTCTTCTTGCTATGTTCTAACACAAGGTACATCCTAATCTTAATCAAGGCCAAGTTCATGTTTTAGATATTGGACTTGATGACTAATACTAGAATTTAGCAATAGAGATATATCATCTAATAGAAAATAAATGGAAAGTTCGAGATAGCAGTATCTAGCTTAGGACCTATTATTCTAAATTAAAATATTGTTTGTTCAATCTTCGAAGTTAAGACATCAATATAGATATGGTTCATAAAGAATTTTTTTCTTCAACTATGAGCTTCGCAAGACTTTGCAAATTACATTATGGGTAACCCTGCCACAAATGTGGAGTTAGGATAAAAATAAAATAAAATAAATCATATTGCATCGTAAATTTGGTGCGGTTTGAGGTTTTTTGAACTGCACCGTGTGTGTATATATATATATATATAACATATTTCCTTCCTTTGTCACAAATTAACAGTCCATATTTTCTTTTTTGTATGCCCTAAATTAACTGTTCACTTTCGAAATAAAATGTATTAATGATAATATTTCCTATCTTACCCTTCTTCTAACTTCTCGTTCAATACTTTTAATTTAATAAAATCATCAATTTTCAACACATATTTAAGAGGTAATTGGATATTGTATGAGAATAAAAGGGAGGGAGGAGAGAGGAAATGAGAGAGACAATTTTAAATGAGATTAATATAATTAATGCTGGATAGTTTAGACTTTTATTTATATTTTACCATTCAGTTTATAAAAACCTAACACCCGTACATTTTATAAAGTTGATAGTTTATTTGAGACGGAATGAGCGCCATGTTAAAACTCATAGACTAATAAGTCATGATTTTCCCCCAAAAAAAAATGGCTTTGTCGTATTTGTTTTCATATCTATAACCTCATTTGGTAATAATTTATTAGAAATGGGAAAACAAAACAATTTTCCTTCCTCTTCTACTTTTTTCCTTTTTTCTGTCGAAAATTATATTCTTCAATTTTCCATGCTGTAAAAAAATATTACATTCATTCTTTTACCTTTTTTATCCTAATAAATTGAGTAAATCAATTTTCTATTGAAAAGAAAATGGCTAAACAAGTTCGATTTCTCTAAGGAGACCTCAATTATATCAACTTTTTAATTGTTGGTACTTCTTCTATGTCAAATTTTTATAATTGTCCCCAACATTAAATAAAATGGGAGAGAGAAAAGTGTAAATTTAGTGAGAGTGGTTAGTGAAAATAATTAAGAATAAGCATAATTTCTTTTTAATTCCTTAATCTAGGTAAAAATAGTCAAAACCTTATATATTCATATTTTGAAAATGGGAAAGAGGACACTACACACTCACAATTTTGAATATAAAATTCACACTTTTAAGTCTACCAACAAATCACGTTTACAGTTCTCTAAACAAAATTTCTTAAATAAAATCGAATTATTAATTGGATACGAGACAACAATTCTATTTACAGATAATTTTTTTTCTTTTAATGTTACAAATATATATTTTTTTTTTGGTACTATAAAGTTCTTGTGATACATCCTTAGTACCTTATATACTCTTTGGTGTACTGTTTATCATAAACTACATATACACTATAAGTAAGCCATGTTAATTGAACTCAATAGCCCATATTCAAATTCAGATTTATAAGATCCAAATTAGATCTAGATAGACTTTTCTATACTTAGATTTAGAATGAGTCTGGACTCATATAGGTATGATCCAAGCTAAGTATGTGTCCCAAGAGTTGTGGGTTTAAATTATAATTGTATAAACCCAAGACACTCAAGGACCCAAAGACCCAATTAATTTTTTTTTTTTTTTATTTTGTTTTATATGAACCCTAGGATATGATGCTGATGCTAATGTTAATGAGCGGTGCATATTATTTTTCACAAAATATTTCGTTAATAATCGTTATTTATTTTATTTTTAAAAAAAAATTCACGTATCGATCGTTAAAATTGAGTATTAATAAAATTATAAGTAAAATTAGTGAAAGCGGATCAAAATTAGATCCAAGGCCCAATGTGATTGAATTCAAACTCTAGTTGAAAAAATCTAGACTCAATCCAACTTATGTCTCAATTTAGTAGGCCTGAGTCTGAACTAATATTTTAGACTCAATAAACACAATTAACATGTCTCTATAAGCTATATTAATATTCACGTACACTAATAGTAACTATAAGATATAGTCTACATTATTATTGTAGACTATATACAGTGTACCAAATCCCAACGGTTGCAACCCCAAATCCCGGATTACTTCCATTATCCCAAGTCAATTCAGAAGCCTTGCAAGTAAAATTCATTCCACTAAGACGAGGTCATATTGAGGCATATATTTACACAACAAATACGGAGGGAAGTAAAATCATCAAAATCATATGCAAATAACTTGAAATTTCCAAAATCTTTTTTTTTTCTTTTCTATGCACATTTAAATAAATATCTGGGATCCAATTTCTCTCCTTTTGTAAGAATTCTCAAATGACATCTCGCTAAGCAATTATTATGGTATATCGCCTTCCAGAAAAATGAGAAGCAATTGAAAAGCTATGTTGCATGAAGTGAAAGATCTTTCATTTGCTGAGGGTCCACCTCTGATGGCGAACGAGTTAGAGCGCATTGCGCAGTTGATGTCTTTGGGAAAGCGATAACGTCCCTTATTGAATGAGTGCCCGCCAACAGCATCACCAATCTATCTAATCCATAAGCGATTCCCCCTGTACCATAAATCAAGTAATCAGAAATGAATCTAGCGCCCACACCACCCAACAAAAGTAATGTGACTCGAGAGGAAACAGGACCGCGAGGTTGAGGTTCTCCAAAAGAACGTGGAGTCTTAAAATAATTACCAATTGTCCAAACGAATATACTAGGCAACGAAAAAAAGTATCACATACCATGAGGAGGAGCTCCCATGTCTAAAGCTTCCAAGAGGTACCCAAACTTTTCTTCAGCCTGCAGGGGGAAAAACACACAGCACCAATGTAATCTCAGAATATATGCAGTTCAAATTACCGTCTCTTATGGCAAATCAAACTAAATCTAAATCTAGAAAATTGATACTAGGAGTTCAGAGATATTTGGTTTCAGGTTTTTTTTCTTCTCCATCTACCAAACTCTTCTATGAGATAATTAGGCACGGAAATCATCTTCCAGGATTAAATTTACAGCAAAGAGTCGATCAATCAGCTCAAAAGACAACAAAGAATACTAAAATTGAGAAATCATGTTTCCGGACAAATTTCATTAGAACTTATAAAAAAAAGACAAGCCAAATGCCCCATCTCTTTCAACCATCCCCTCGAGCCAT
Source organism: Vinca minor (assembly GCA_026122235.1). NCBI lineage: Eukaryota > Viridiplantae > Streptophyta > Magnoliopsida > Gentianales > Apocynaceae > Vinca > Vinca minor. Next base: position 1,871,784 of record JAOCZM010000201.1, on the reverse strand, counting down.
TTTTTGTGAATTATTATGAACAGCATCCAGATGCATATTACAAAACTTCAAACAATCAGGTTAACCTAAGCTACAAGGGACGACTGTATTATACACTCGAAAAATCCATTATAACTGAAACACCAAAAAGTTAACTACCAAAATCTAAAATATACGTGTAAAATATTATGATAAAGATGTCCCTACCTGTTCATGTGTAATTCCAAGAATTTCCAAAACCTTCGCTTGGATCTCACGTTTGTAAATTCTCAAACTACCACCACCAATCTGTCAGAAACACAAGCACAACCAACATCTTGAGTTATTCATTTTACATGTTTACTCAAAAGGTCAGCAATGCAATTAATTGAAAGTCTACATATTTCTTTACCTCTACCCCATTGTAAACCATGTCATAAGCTAAAGCACGGGCAGAGGAAAGATCATTCATATCTTCAGGGTTAGGGGCAGTGAAAGGATGATGCAAGGCCTGAAAAATTACGACAATCAATAAATTTTTCAAGAAAGATAAAATCCTATACTTCAGAAATAAAGCCAGGAGAAAATTTTAGCTTAATACGAACATCCAGCCTCTGTTCTGCATCATTCCACTCGAACATTGGAAAATCAGTCACCCACAGGATCGCGTGCCTGGACTATACACACATGACATACACGAGGGTCAGAGAGTGTGATAGGAAAAGCGATTCCTTTCCTTCTACCAACTACTATACAAATGTATAACTCATTGCATGAATAAACTTACAGGATCAATCAATCCCAGATCATTCGCTACATAGACCCTCAAACGATCTAATGTTTTATTAACTGAAGCTGCGGGACCTACTGCAAACAAGATAAGGTCACCCGAAGCAGCTGACAATTGCTCGAGTAACTGTCCTCTCTTCATTGGGTTCAAGCTCGATACCAATGCAGAAATTCCTTCAATGGCACCTAGAATTATAAACCAAACATTAATGACGGTCACCCTTTGAATGAATTATACAAATATGAATAATTTAGAGCATCTCCTTACCATCATCTAACACCTTTAAGAAAGGCAAGCCCTTGGCTCCAGATTTAATTGCTTCATTATAGATGTCGCCTTTCTTTAAAGCAGTATTTGAATAAATGTTTGTCCCTGAAGGAACACAAATGGCCTTAATGACTCCCCCACGTTCTAAGGTATCTGCAAAAACCTTGAAAGAGGAACCTAAGAAAACATCGGATACCTGCAGACATGAGAGTAAAAACCAAGGAATTGTTGTCATGCTATTGTCTCAAAATGTCAACAGAATTGGGGCCCTTGAAATGTAATATGCCAGGAATAGATGAGGGAGGTTGCAAGGCAGTTTATCAAAATTTGAAGAATCCAGCATTTTTTACACTGCAACAAGGTGCTGCGCAGTCGGAAGAGAAAAGATAAGTATATCGGAAAAATAGTATGCAATTTCCTATACCATATAGAGGAGAAAAGAAAACTATCATTCTGCAGAACTAACTAGGAAGCGTAAAGATTATTCAAAATTATTTCTTTTTAAAAAAGAAAGGAAAAAGGAGAATAACAAGAGCAAGGTCAGAACATTGTGAGGAGCTTGTTTGGTACAATGAAATAATCTGATTAAAACTTCACCTCCAAAATTATTTTGTTGGAAAACGTAAAAGCTGATTGTTTGTGAGAGGAGTTGTGGGACCCAAAGTAAAAATTTGTATTGGGTTTGGAATAAGAGTGGAAAACAGATGTACACCACCCACAAGAAGAAACTACCATCAAGAAAGAGATGCTTCTTGGAACTTTTTCAACAGTGCAGCATATAAGCATTGCATGACCAAGGAAAATATGGACCAATGTATGTTTTTTCATTTCTTTTTCCCAGCACAACTTAAAGAAATTTCAAGTTTCTTAAAATCAAAACGAGATTATTAATTATGCATGCAGAACATAATTAGCTAATTAAGAAATGGGAGGATAAGCACTACTGAAGGGTATGTAAACAAATGGATATTGTATAAACCCCAAACATATCCGTGAGCAATAGAGATTAATCAAATCAATAATAAACAATGATGATTACATCTTTCAGTTGAAGATCAAACCGAATGTCCGGTCTGTCTGAACCATATCTACTCATTGCTTCAGCATATGTGAGCCTTGGAAAAGGGTCTGGTAGCTGAACACCTTTGATCTCTACAAAAACCTGCAATAAATTCTCAATCATATACCGCAAATAGGAGCAGTACAATTTCAGAAACAGAAAAACAATAACCAAGTACAAAAGGATGGATCCAGATAGAACAACTCAACATTTATACATAATGGCCGATCAATGTCCAGAACTGCCAAAATTGCCAATACTTTTAAGAAAAACACACTCGAGAAGCAAATCCAACTCGAGTTCAAGAAATGCCAAGGCCAAGAGCAGATCAAAACAGATGGTTCAACTAAGAAATTAAGCCCAAGCTCAATTATTAAAGTGAAAATCGCAAGGACTTGGCATAGCCCCCGGGTCCATGCCACCATGCTAGATACTTGATCAGGAGCAGGTTTTAGTTGATGCAATGGATCCACGAAATATATTCAAGCACATGTTGGAGAACAAAATTTAAACCCACAATATATTGACAGAAGTTACGTCTTAAAATTACCATAGTAACAGTATAACTACTTTTTGCCATGTGTAGGAAAAGTTTTCTAAAAAATTTAAACCCACAATATATTGACAGAAGTTGTCTTAACATTACCATAGTAACAGTATTACTAATTTTCACCATGTACAGGAAAAGTTTTCTAAAACATGATCATTTTTTTCTGTGAATGACTAAGCCATTTACGACACAATGCTTTGCGTTTTCTTGTTTCAAGAAAAGGCAAAAAATGGTGGTCTCAGGTTTGGACACATTTAAGATCTTCAACAAACTTTCAAACAATCTTCATGTTCATATTAGTTTTTGCCAATTAACCAACCTTCCTAATCAAATCTTCATTGAGCTTCAGCATGTCTTCAAAGGGAGTGAATGCCAATTCCATATCTAGTTGTGTAAATTCAGGTTGTCGGTCTGCCCTTAGATCTTCATCTCTAAAACATCTGCAAAGCAAGGGCAATATGAACACTCAGCGGAGGGTATGTTTAATATCTTTTACTGGTTAAGTAAAAGATGCTTATACTTCCATTCCCAAACAAGTTACTGAAGATATTTCTTTCTTTGGTATATTAAAAGGAAAAAATCCAGTGCATGGGTCCGGAAGCTAGATGGATCGATAAATGGAGAAGATCGACTTAATTTGCTAAACTACAACTGAATTACCTTGCAATCTGATAATATTTATCAAAACCAGAGACCATTAACATTTGTTTGAACAGCTGCGGGCTTTGTGGCAAAGCATAGAATGTTCCTGGCTTTATAAGAAGGGCATATTTAAGTAAATCAGACAGGGAACAGTGAATAATATGTTTCAAGTAAAAGAAATTTGACCGCCCAAACAAGATGGGACAGGGAATGAAAGTAATACTTATTGTGTAATTACCACTCATCCCCCAGACATTTAGAATTACTAACAAAGAAGTACTATCCATAGATGGGGCCACCACCAACTACAATAGCTGATGTAATCACTTGAATTATCACATTATATTGAAATTAGGCAACCATACCCAGTATTGGCAATTGACTAGTCAAAGCCGTAATTTGAGATGGTTGGCCCAAGCAGCATTAACCAGATAAAAGGAGACGTTTTGCTTATGAAAATTAATGTGTTCAACAAGGTCTGGGCTAAATTATGAGGTGAGCCAATGAGTGTAATAGTGTATCAGTACAACTTAAAACGACCAAAACAAATTCAAAGATCTTGTATCTTGCGAGGTTTATATGAGAACTTCTGTGAATTTTAGTAACAATGATGCAGCTGCTTGAACTCAGAAATGATCAAGTCCCAAAGTTTGTTTTCAAGTGTCAGCAAAATTTCTATACAACTAAAGTACCTGAACTCTTGAAGGCACCAAATAATCTCGAGCTCCTTCAGGGGTTGATCTTGACAAAATTGGAGTCTCAATCTACCTTACAAACCATGAAAGGTCAAGATCAACATAAAGATAAACATGGACATAAATACAGACCAAAAGTTGATGTGGTAAATTATTAGCTTAAAGTTCTAAAGTTTACAATTAGTACCTCTACAAAGTTATGCACATCCTCAAGGTACCTTTCGCAAGAGTTTAACCACTTTATGTCGCAACATTATGTTCAAGTTCATTTGTGGACGGCGTAAATCAAGGCACCGATATCTGGTAACAAGTTCTAGGTATTATAATCCATAGTGCAAAAATCCATACATCAAACGAAGGGAAGGACAAGCGGCACATGAGAAAATTTTCAAAGAAAACACAGGGCATGACTGAGGAGTATATTAAACAAGGCAAACCTCGACCCTGTTCGACTACATTAAATTCTAAGATCAGAAGATCCATTACACATATCATTGAACCTGTCTTCAAAAAGGGAAATGATAAATGATAAATATCATAATATGCAATTCAAAACCAGAATATCAGTGATTATATGTTTCTTTTTTGCAAAAACAACACTTTTACAGTTTTGTGGCACGATAGCAAAAAGAATAAGAATAACTGGGACAGGGAGCACATTATTCCTCGTTTTACCCAGAACGATCACTTAGAATAGAACTTCGAAGCCAATACAAAAGCAAATAAGACGTAGTGAAACCAATCTACATTAGAAATATTATCAAATCCATAAGAAACTGAGTTTTTCACCTCAGGCGGATTTCTTCTTTAGCAGTAGTGTCTTTTGCATCATCTGCAGTAGTAACTAAGAAAGGTAGCTTAAGTCTAACGGAATTCAGAACACGGACATGTTCTGCAGCAACCTGCACAAAAACCAAATATGAATTATGATTATGAAAAAACCATCATATGTCATATAATGAAAGCAATAAAGAATTGAATATCTTGAGTTATAGCAGAAACAAAGTGTTAAAAAAACTGAGTCTACTCACCTCTACTAAACCTGTCTTCATTTTCTTATTCACAGACTCACCAGGGCGGGGGCGAACAACACCTTCCACCACAACCACATATTCAAGCCTCAAGTCATTCACAATTTCATGAGCAGCCGGAAATTCATCAGGGAGCGTTGTAATCTAAAAATGCGAGCACACACGAAATCATATAAAGATCATACCACCAGCAGCACCACACAGTACAAAATCCTTATCTAGATTCAATATACATAGATGATCACAAGAGTCTATCCAATATTAGTAGAAAACAGATAATTGTGGTCATTTAACTTTGGCCACATTGCAAAAAACATGTTGCAAAATCCAATCAGAAAAGCTATTGTCTTTCCTTGGTCTGATTCGCTAGATAAATTAACTAGTCCCAAATTGAATGTCCATTTTCCTCTGTCCCAAAAATGTCTACTTTCTTATTCATTTTCTCCGTCCCAAATTGAATGAATGTCCATTACATGTTAGGCTATCATTATAATATTTAGGAGTTTAATACTGGCACATCTGCGGAACTACTATGAACTCCGGAATTAATAGAAAGGAGAATGCTAACAAGTTACTACCTCCATTCCATAATATAATATAAGTCGTAATATCAATATTACTCTCTTACATAGAATTAGTGGTATACAAAACCTATTTAAGAGAGTAATATTGATATTTTGACTAATAAAATACCTTATCCTTGATTTTCACTACATGTCATAACCTACTTATATTATGAAATGGAGAGAGCATAAGAATATCAAGCACCTGAACAATTCCAGTGTGGTCACGAAGGTTAAGGAAAGTGAGGCCACCATGAACACGATGAAGAGCGACCCACCCACAGAGATTAACCCGTTTACCCACGTCGGATTCTGACAATTCGCCGCAGAAATCAGTCCGGCTGACCCATTCGAGCGGAGGAATTGAGAAGGATTGTTTGGGAATAGGATTAAGGGTTTCAGTGGAGGAAGAAGATGAAGAAGAAGCCAAAACTGTGACAGTTGACAAGCTGCTGTTGCGGTTTGGGAGAGGCTTGATGAGCCTAATGAGTGGAGCGTGGAAGTTAAGGTAGAACAGAGGTAGGCTTGCAAGTGAGAATGGTTTTGGGCGGGAAGCTATGGCGGGAAGAGCACGGAGGAGTACGGCGGACATGGTGGTGGGCGGTGGGTGCTGCTGCTGCTTCTTCAGTTGATAGCTAAGAGTGGCTGTAAAGAGATGATAGGGAAGTAGCGTCCGGGCGAGAGTACCTGTGAGAAACGCAGAAGCATGGAACTTAAAAGCGCAGATTGCGAGCACGTCTTTTACTTCATTCTATTAAGGGTTAATTTCTCCTTTTTTTTTTTTTTTGCAAAGTAAGGGTTAACTCATTAAAACCCCTTAAACTTCCGAGCCAGCTAGGGTGCTGAACAATAGGAGACAACAATAGTTATTAGATTAAGAAGCATTAGATCCATTGGCCATAAAAAACGCACTACAATTAGATAGACACTAGGGATGCCGCACAGGATCACCATCACCAAAAAAGAAATTGGAGCCATATATTTTGTTCACTGTTCATCTTCATCAGAAAACTCCGCCATTACTACTCTTTTGAAAACTGATACAATGATCCCCTATTTCATAACTGTAAAGCACGATTTGCCCCCGTGATTTTTCACATTAAACCACATCGGTCTTCCATTTATATAAAATGAAGTTTCATCCATTAATCTAGAACAAAATCTGAACCCTGTCAAAATCAACCACGATACCCATGTCTAATAGCTATTATGTTCGTTATCCATAACTAATGGAGCAAAAAAACAAATTGTTCAAGTGTATACGGGGCTATAAACATGTTGTAGATATAGCTATAAGACAAATATCTATAATACAAATTCATAATAGTTATTAGCTTGACATATAATAGCTATAAGACAAATTCATAATAGCTATAAATAATATATGATTTTATTCATCATTATTTTCGACCTTAATGTTAAAAGAACAAAAACAACATCATAAACATATTTAATGTTAAAATTATGACATATAATTATAATTATAATACAAATTTACAGTAATGACATTATGACTGTTTCGAATTGAGTTTCAAACACTGTAATTTGGCACCGAAAACTCTATAGAATCAACAACTGGAATGGATTGATTTGCAAGCTACTCGGTGATTTACAACTATAAAAAATCGAATTCTCCATTGAAGGAAAAAAAAATTGAAAAAAATAAAAAAATGAAGAACAATACATAGATTAAGGGAGATTAGGATTTTTTTTGGTATAATAAATTTTCAAATTAGGGACAATGTGCGGCATGATAGTCATGTGCCGATTAAGATTGGTTTTTGTGAGATTTTCGGAACAAAATCACGGTTGAGGGGAGAAATTGTGAAATTTGCGCAAAATATTGAATTGGGCGGAAGACTTCATTTTTTAAGCGCGATGAATTAAGTGTGAACGATTTCAGTAATAAACGAATGTCTAACAACCATTTGATGTAAAAGCTATTAATCCAACGGCTCTAAATACATTCAGGAAGTGCTGAATATATGCATGTTCAGCATTGTAGCCGTAGGCTTAAACTTCTCCCTTAAATCACTTGCCCCATTGGATCTTTCAATTCAAAAACAATTTTCCCCTCAATCATATTAATAGTACCACTTTAAGTCCAATTGTTTTACATATCCAATATCCCATAGGGCCGAAAGAATACCCATTTGCTCCCATACCCAACCTGTCATGCTCACCCCACGTTCGACCTCTGTCCTCTACAATTTCTCATTTTCTCAAATTCTGCTCGTTCCCCTCTTTTATCACTCTACTTGCCACTTACATTCATTATCTTATATGCAATGGGTGTGTCGAGTGATTTGAGGCCCTAAGACGAGAAAGACGAGAAGTAACATCTAATTTAAAATACATTTATCGTGTTATTCTAACTTTCTGAACGATAAAATTACTCACTAAAATCTATTATCAAAGTATTCTAACATTGACTATGAAGTCTTAGTCCGAATAGACAAGAATTGAGACCTTACGAAAATATAAAATAAAAAAAATAATGTTGATATATCACTTACCCAAAAAAAGTTAATAAATTATGTTACAGTTACAGAAGAATAATAATTTTTCTCAACTTTTTCTAAATCTTGAATACTTCATATATTACAGAATAAGGGTAAGGTCGTCTTCTAGGTGGAGGCCTTAGGCTACCGCCTCGGTGACATAAGGCTCTCCACGGCCTTGCTCATATGATGATTGAGGGTGACAATTTTCCAATTGAAAAATCAACGGAGTAAAATATTTTCCTATTAAAAAACTAAAGCTCAAAAGTAATTGATTTTCATTCAAATGGTGGTCAAAGAATTGGGGGCATCATAATCCATTAGGACCGAATGTCAAATAGAAAATATCACTATATTTTTTATTTTTTTTGTTACAGAGTAGTTATGTGAATCCAAAGTTCTATAACATATATGTTGGAGAGAAAATTCTTTTTTCAGCCTCTGTAATATTTGGTTCAGTTTATTCAAATCTATCGAATTTAAACAAGGATAATTTCGAACAAAAAAAACTCCGCAACATGGCTTTCGTGAGAATAGATGTGCATCACACGGTAACCAATGCTTAGCCTAACCCTTCTATTAAAAACCTTTTGGTTCCTATATGTTGTGGCAGGGGTAATTTGTAGTTTGATTAAAATACAGGGATCAAATTGTTATGTAGTCAAACTCTAGGGGAGGTGAATATAATTAACCCAAACTTTTATTCTTCTTCTTTTTTTTTCCTAAAGGAAAAATCTAATTGGAAAATTCTGATATAGACCTGATCCACACGGATCATGTGATGCAGAATTGGCCACATCACTCCATAATGAGGAAATAGACAATTTTGTAATAGTGTGACCAATTCTGGATCACATTATCTAGTAGACCAGTACACAACAGAATTAACCAATCCAATTAGCTGAAGAAATGGAAAAAAAAAAAAAAAAAAAGGAAAAAGCAAAAGCGCAATCCAACGGCTCAAACCTTTTCCAATTCCTATTAAACACATTTTTTTATTTCCCAAAATTGAAACGGTCAGAACAGAACAATTTAAAAATTGAAACTAGCCGTTACCACAAGGGTGAAATCAAATCAAGATCTTGAATTCCAGATTTCTTTAAAACATTTTTCAATTCTCTCATCAACCTTTCTCCTCTGCAAAATTTCCATACTAAGTTTCTTGTTTCCAAATTATACACAGAAAATTGAGTAAATTCTTAATTGATTAGTAATGGCGGTTCCTTCAAATAGAACTCCATCTCCATTGTCGTCAAGACCAAATTCCACAATCAGGAGGAGTTTCAGCGGAAGCCCATTTCCCAGACCTTCAGTTCTCACAAATCCCAGAAGCTTTAATCCAGTTACTCCCGCCAACAGCCCTGCAGGTTTGTTTCTTGTTCCCACAATTTCATGTTTCGGGGTCAATATTTAAATTTTACTTCATTCTTGAACATTTAATTATAGTTTAAAGTCGAGATATTGGTAGCTGTTTCGGAGACTATTATTTCAGATACGATTCGTCGACTTGATTTTTTAGTATTGAATGTTCAAAAAATTATGAAAAAATTTGTAAAAAATAAACAAAAATATAAACAATACAATGATTTTAAAAAAAAACAATCATATTCAACCTAATCTAACCGAATAAAGAAGTACAGTTGCCGAAAAAATTAAAAAAAATTTATAAAATTTATCGGATGTGGCTGATACGGTCTAGTCAACTCGTACTCGGCCGAGATTTTGAATGATGCATCGAAAGTAAAATTTCTAATAAAATATTTAAAATTTCAAATATTTATAAGAGAATATTATTGGTAGGGACGAAGGCCGAATTTTTAGGTTGGAGAGAAAAACTGCGATAGTTGGCGAACTAAATATAAAAACTGTAAAAAAATATTTGGGATGAATTTGATCAAAATATTCCAAATTACATATAAAATTTACTATATCTAATACTACCGGATTTTTACAAATCTCGGGCGACTACCCGACCCGTCCCGTCTTCCTCCCTGATTATTGGGGTTACTTAAATTTGATGATTTTTTTTTGTTTGTTTGTAAATACTAATTTGTTATTGATTAAAATGATTAGGATTCGGAGGGAGAAATTCTGTGGGGAAAGAAGGGATGGGGCAATTTCAGAGTTGTGATGAAAAGGAGAATGAAAAAGATCAGATTTTGAAACCAGTGAAAGTGTTGAGGTCACCAGCAGCAACAAATGGATCAAAGAATTTTATGTCTCCAACAATCTCTGCAGCTTCAAAGTTCACTCCTTCACCCAAAAAGAAGCCTTTGGTAGAGAGAAATGAGCCAATTCGGACTTCAATCTCGTTGTTGGATGGAAAAGCCACATTCTTCTCGACAATTTCTTCAGAGAATTCCGAGGATTTGGTTCCGAAATCTGATGATGTTGGCCTGGATTCAACCGTTATTCAATTAGACAAAAACGAAGCTGTTTTTGAGGGGCCTCCCGCTTCCAAGGACGCGAAAAAAGTAACATTTGCAAAACTACCTTCGGATTCTGAGAGGAAAGAAGATGAGAACATTCATCCTGGTTGCTTAGATGTTGAATCCAATATACTTTCGCCTTCACCTATTATTGCTCCTCTTGATGCTGACCCTTCTTCGATTTCTTCGTATGATCCCAAAACTAATTATCTTTCTCCTAGACCTCAGTTCCTTCACTACAAACCCAACCCAAGAATTGAAGTTCTTCTTCACAACAAAGAAAAGGGACTTGATTCGGAAGACGTTAGGAAGCTTGAAGATAGTTTTGTACTTGAGAGTTCGTCTGAAACCTTTTCAGACAGTGATGGTGAAGATTCCCAGAAAGATTCTGAGGATTCTTCTTCAACTGAAACTGAGGAACCAGAGGTGAAGGAAGATCAATTTCCAATTTCCAGTGAAACCAAAGGACCCCAGAAAGATTCTGAGGATTCTTCTTCAATTGAAACTGAGGAACCAGAGGTGAAGGAAGATCAATTTTCAATTTCCAGTGAAACCAAAGGAAAATGGAGGTTCTTGAAGAATTTGAAATCTTTCTCTCTGCTTCTGGTTTTCTTGGTTAGTGTAATAACAATATCTGTTACAAATTCTCCTTATATGGATTCGACGACTCTGAAAACGTTGAATTTTGCCGAGCTGAATCTACCATCAGGAGTTGTGGATATGTTTAAGTCCAATTTTGATGCATTTGCTGGGAAGTTTCATCAGCAGCTCTCATTCGGCTTGTTTTCTCATTTGTCTATGCTAATTAAGCATGATCCTTTGATCCATTTACAGTTCATGAATCTGACTGATCTACAGAAGGATATCTTGGTTGAAGGGTATCTTCAAGCTTCTGAGTTAGTTCCACCCATTAGTCCATGTCTTAATGAAGTTACTGAGAATGTTAAACTAGTCACTGGTGGTAACTTTGAAAATGAAGATTTGGAAGAAGATGAAGAAGAAGAAGATGGTGAATCTTATGATGTAGAGGGAGTTTCTGATTATGATAGCAGTGAACCGGAATCAGACGGGGGAATTGACTTGGGAACTCAAGAACTTGAATCTACTCCAGAACAACGAGTATCCCAAGTCGAAAAAACGGAAAGTTTGGAGACAGCATGGAACAAAGAGGAAGCTGTTTCTGACCTTGATATTCAATCTGAGGAAAAAACCACTGAAATTCAACCTGAGCTGCTTGAGACTATGAAATCAGAATGTGCTATTATTGATCTTGCTCCAGATGCTCTTGAAGTTAAATCAGATGAAAGTACCACTGCAACACAACTTGAACTTCTTGAGACGGAGATATTAGAAGCTCCAATTGTTCTTAGTTCTGAAGCCAAGGTTGAAAGCATATCAGATGTCACTAAGTTCAGTGATGACCATAATAGCCATTCTGAATCTGCCATTGATGGTTCACAAAATCTGCTTTCAGCAAATATTATAGCAGGAGTGACAGTAGTAGTAGTATTGTGTCTAATTTCGACTGCAGTATTTGTTTATTCGAGGCTACGTTCCACTAGCAATAAAAATGCTCCAGTTTACCGCGATCAATTGTTAACCAAGACGATTCCATCATCTCAGAATTGGACAACAGAAGAAGTTGATGATGTAATGGGAGAATCATGTCCTTCAGAATTGAGCAGCTTTCAGACAGTTTCTTCCCATAGCAGAATGAGAAGTGAAAATGAAGCTCAAAGCCAAGAGAGAAAGCCAAGGAAGAATCCCAATAGGGAGTCATTGGCTTCTTCATCAGAATTTTCTATGGATTCACCATCATATGGAAGCTTCACTACTTATGAGAAGATTCATCTCAAACAGGTTAGTTTTTCTGTTAATGTTTTCTTGAATTGATAAATGCATTTTTTTCAACTAATATGTTTTTTGTGGAATTTTCAGGCAAGTATGGATGGTGAAGTTATGACACCGGTACGAAGATCAAGCAGAATAAGGAAGCTAGTAACTTCCCCATGACTATTTAGCTTGCTGTTCTTCCAGTCTTTCTTCTGGTTCGATGTTCTGGTGCACTGCTGCGGGGCGCACCTGTTATTAGTACTTAATTAGGATTGAACTCGAACACCATGAAATTTGTTCTGACATTAGTAGTTGATGATGATCTTGTAATAGGGATAGGAAATTCTAATTCCTGATGTTAGTTGGTACTGATGTAATTGAAGTTAATGTTTGAAATCTAGTTATGAGATGTGTGGTGGCTTCATTACCTGTCTCTTTTCACCTTGAGACCAAATTTTCTTTACGATTATGAATTCTCATGGCATAAAACAAGTCTTTCTAAATTTGATAAGAAATGTTATAAATAATATACAGTTTACTTCTTTACAAGTAAGGCAGCCATGGAAAAGAGCAGGCGCGCTTGTTATTTCACACACGTGGACAAGATGCTTGTTGAGAAACTTAAAAACAATGCTGCTCCTCAATTCAAATACAGAAGAAACCTCCATTCATTTTGCAGGCCAAGCGTAAGGCTCCAAGGCTACAGGACAGAAATTCTATTTCTCTCTTTGCTTTGCTCAAGGCTGAGAAGAAAATTGGTAAATATATGTTCATATTCTGGCATTTTCCCATATCCTGCAATTTCATTAAGTCCCTTATCAGCGTACAGAATATGAATTCAGAAAGAATTATCACAAGGATATAAAGAACCGTTTGCATTGGTTTGAGCACATTAAAAGAAGACCAAGTGATGCTTCACTTGGGAGAATTGAAGGTTTATGTAATATTGAGAGCGTAAGAGGTAGAGGGAGACCGAGAAAGACTTGGACGGAAATGATAAAAGGGATATAAATTTGCTAGAATTAGATGAGAATTTTGTTTGGGAATCGAAAGAAATTGAGAGAATGCATCCATGTAGATGACCTTTGGAATTAAGGCTTGGTTGTTGTTGTTGTTGTTGTTGTATATAAAGAACCATATGAAGAACCAAGAAAGAACGCAACAGACAATGTAAAACTAACTGAAATTTCCTCTAGCTTTCAGTTAGGTTGACAGAAGAAAACAAAGTACAACTAGACACGTAACAAACAAGCATGAAGGCAGAGACAATCAAGGAACTACAGGAAGGAAAATGGTAAAAAAAGGAAGTGTATTGACTTGCCAGGGAAATAGTTGATGTCAATCACATAATATAGATCTCTAGTTCCATACTCGCGAATTATGTCAATATTGAAAAGCTGCAGGCCCTGCAGGAAACAAATCAGTCAGAAACATCGGACCATAATATGAAAAATGAGAGCCATAGACAATGAGTATCGCAGAAAGTATTTACCAGTCGGACACGAAGCTCTTCTGCAAGCCTCTCCAGCAAAGGCATAGGAGGAGGTTCTGCATATCAAAAACTAATTCATGTTTACCAAAATGAAAATAGTTCACTTCTGCCCGATTATAATCTAAATATACACCACCTACTCTCATCAGACTACAACAAAGAGTCACTTTATACAGCCAAGGAAGCAATCTTCCCATGCAATAAGACATGCCACATGTATCTCATGGAAAAACCTGGGAAAGATTGTGAACATTCTGCACATTTATTTTGATGCTGGAGTTGGTTTTATTTTCTTTTTCCTTTAATATATATATATATATATATACACACACCAGGGTCCAGGTACTTTTGGCTCAAGTAATCAGGCTGGGATCTGGACATGTGACAATAGTTGCTACCGGGTATCAAACCCGGACGCAAGGTCCAGGGCGGATGACTTCCCCCACAGGGGAAGACATTACATCTTTCCCTCTTACAGAGTAGCACATTATCTGATATGGAAATATTTCTTAAAACAACTTGAAGAACATAGCCACTTTTGCACAATTTAAGTAATTCACCCAGAAATACTCAACGGAATTCTAATATAGGGAACTTATAACTCACCAGCAACAGTAGGATCTAGATCAGCACCATCTGCAGAAGCAGCAGCACATGAAACTCTTGGAAAAGGAAATACGCCAGCAATTTTGGACAATTCACGCTTGCAAACATCTGGTAAGGAGAAGCGCTTTACAACTGTTATGGACTCCCCAATAATATAAACTTTAAAGAGCACACCTCCTGCAAGCAATTAAGAAAATGATAAATAAGAACCAGTGAGATTTAATATCTCAATGTGGTTGAAAGAAAAGGATTTTACATTCAAAACAAGAATACCATGATTGACAAACTCTTGTAAAACCAAAGGTGGCTCAAGTTTAGCAAGGGAAGTTTTATCATATGCAAGGAACATTTCATGTGACTTGGCACTTCCATCAACTATCAGAGGTTTTGCAACTGAAAAAGGAAAAAATGAATTCGAAATTATGTTAGAAAAACTTATCATCTGCAATACTTATATACCCTATCTGGGTGTCCAAACTAGAACAGAATACAGTCAGAAAGAATTATGAATTCACCTCAACCCCAAGAAGCATGCTTTTAGCTAATCTATTAACAAATTTACTTTGGAATCATACAAAGCATAAGTACAAATTTTCCAAATCTCTGAAAGATCCACGACACCAGATGTTATAGAGTGTATAATACAATCAGGACTCCTGAGCCCATCAATAAGGTGATATATCTTCCAACACTGGAGGGATAAAGATATCAGGGATTGGGATGAAAAGAAATACTCAAGAGCCTCCCACAAGCAACCAATATGCATTGTCCTGGCACAAAATATATTCTAACCACCATCAAAAGAAATACTGAAGAACAAGCAGAATGTTGAAAGTATTACCTAAAGGAAGTTTAAGACCCTCTCTAGTAACTTTATCTGGAATTGAGGATGGATCTTTTGTGAAAACCAATTGCCTCGGAACAGTTACTTTGCCTAGCAGAAATAGTAGTCAAGCAGCCAAAAAACCCCATTACATGATTATGCTCAAGTAAACAAAACACCCAAGAAAGCAATGATAACTAAACAAGCAAGAAGCACGAGGGACATATGCAGACGTCTAAAAATGGGGGGGGGGGGGGGGGGGAACAACTGCAGATAGGCAATTCTCGAAGTACCATAGCAATCGGGTAACTTAACATTAGCAACTTCCTCAAGCATGGACTGACGGTTGTGTACGTGTTTTATGGCATCAGGAGGATCAAGAACAGTAACATTTGGATGTGTTCGCCTGTACTCCTTCAGAATGAAAGAAATTGAAAATAAGAATGAAATCCAACATAGAAGTTTGTCACTTGTTTCAACTTAATCATCCACATGAATAACTACTCTTAAGGAATAATTATTGCACTTCATCAAAACTCATCCCACATAACAGATTGTTGCCATTTGTTGAACTTGAACATTGACGTCATTTATTCTCAACCCAGAAGGCATATTACAAAATAGGCTATAAAGATCATCTCACTGTCGCAGGTGGTAAATGTTTTTAGAAAACGAGGATTCTAATTGTATCTTAAAAGACCAATGGATCAAATTGCTGAAACTATATTTTCTTCCTAAAGTAAAGAGCAGTTAAGCGACAAAACACAGCTAGGCGACATTGAAAATAACATGGGAGCCAGAAGGGGATGGAAAGGAGAAATAAAATAAAAAAGGTTTCTCCACTCCTTTTTCTCTTTGTATCAGCATAATGCAGAACAATAGAAACCTTCACATAAAACTAATAGGCCAAGATAGTCAAATTGGACTACACCAAATATCCTAACTAAGAAAAAGTTTATGTCAGACCTTTTACAACTAAGGTTAGCAACACCTGAGCAAGTTATCTAGTTTTCAGATAGTAGAACTTCACTTTGCTCCATATTTCTGAGGATCTGTACTCAACTATCTGATCGTGACTCATGATGGAAAGAGCAGAGAGTCTGCAAATTATGTTGCACATAATGAGTTCTATGCCTTTAATCTGGATGTTCAACCAATCACCGTCTTTAACCATGAACTAGAAGGAATTATACTCATAAACTAGCATGAGATAGACAATACAAAGTAATTCAACATTATAAATTTCAATTGATTTCACATAATTGAAAAGCATCATACAGCTTTAAGAAGTTCTAGTGAACAAACCTCGATTATCTCGCTCCATTCCTTTCCTGTCAACTAGAAACAAAAACAAAAATATAAGAACACAGACAAATAAAATTACTGAACGAAAAGGATAAGCACTAGGGAAATAAAGTCATACTTTTCACCCAGATAAGTTTGAAATTTCACTTCAGACTAGAGACAAGAACAACGATTGGAAACCATGACAAAAGCAATATAAAAAACCTAGAGAAAAGAAACTTGGTGGAAGTAATAACACCGACCTTATGCAAAACAACGTCAAAAGGACCTTGGTCTGTTAATGGCCGCTTCAAATCAATGGCAACAAATAAAATTCCCTTATTCCTGAATCAAAATATGTACAGAGAAGTTAATCAGAACTCTAAAATCAATGGCAACAAATACATTGATGTTCAAGAAGGAAAAAGACTCGAAGGAGCTAGAGGTCTATCTTTGTCCTTTGAGAGGACTGAGTTGAGGTGAAGAATGAGATACTTGGGAGCCACCATATTTTCTCTCTGTACTTTCACTTGTAAAAACTTATTGGAAGAAGATTTTCAGACAAATACACCTGTAGCAATTTACCCATAGAAGTTACAGGAAAGCATACAGCGAGACTATTCTTTTTTGGAAGGTATGGGTTTTCCATTCTCTGATACTAAGTCTTGCTTCTCTTTCTTTTCCCTATTGATGATTTGGATTTCAAGTAGGATTTACAAAAACATCACAATTTGAGATTAGACATCTGGACAAATAGAGAAGTTAATCAGAACACTAAAATCCATCACACTGAAATTCATTCAGAAGGACAAGGGATTCTAATGATCAAAGATTTTGGAAGGATTTTTCATCAACCAATCCAAATAGACAATTGGACAAGTAGTATGTTATGCAAATGGGTAACTATCCTTGCATCTATTCTGTCAAGCATTCAACTTGTCATTATCTAATAGATTATGATACCCAATACAAAGGGAATGGTGCGACGAACAAATAACTGGTGATACTGTACACAGTGTACAGTGAGAAAATGATTGGTTTGACGAGATAGGGTGGACAAGAGCTGTGTAGCCAATAGTCTGCAACAGCAGCACGAGGACTTGACTATCAATATAATATGCCTCTAAACAAAGAAAAATAGTCTTAAGAGCATAAATGATGGAATATTCCTCATAAGGAATTGCAGGAACTGCTCCAAGATTCCAGATACTGGAATTAGCATCTTTGAGAGCAAGTGGAACAAAAGACGGCTCACCATCAGACTCAGTCTGCGTAATCTTCTTCAAACCTTATCACTATTCACTACACACATTTGTGCATTTCCAAATTGCAGGCACTAACCTTCGGAAACTACTCAATTACAGAGTTCCTCAATAAAAGCATCCTATTATTGTCAATAAAAGCATTTAATACCAGAAAATGAAATAATAATTTACCGAGCCAACGCCAGAAGCTTAGGCTGCAAGAAGCTCGTCTTTTTCTTAGACGTGAGAGCATAACCGACGATAAGTCTCGTCGCCGGCATAGGAGAAGATCCTACGCAACCACCGGTCAAACTCACTTCTCCGTCGCCGTCTTCTTCATCATCGGCGTGCGTAACACAAATTTCACCGTCAATCCTCATAGATTAGACAAAAAAAACACTAAATATACCCCCGATTAATACACAAAAAAAATCCTTCAATCTTTCAAAACCAAAAAAATCAATTTATTCAAAAATCGCGGTTTCGCCGTTCAATTTCACAATTTGAGCTACGTAATATGAAATGGATAAACTCAGAGAGCCTCTCAGCAGATGATTTGTCGGATAAATTTGAGAATTCTTCGTTTGTTAATTTCGATTGCGGAGAAATGGCGGAAAAAAAGATAGGATTGAGTAGGAAACCTTAACCAAGAGTATTATAATAAGAGATACTAATTCTGCGTAGAAGAAGCTTCAAAAGCCTCTGTTGGAAGTTTATTCTTATTTTACGTTTTTGTCCTTATCTTGTTTTCTATTCTCCATATGGCCCCATCTGTAATCCCTTTTTATCTTTGCACTTTGGCCCCTTCCACTATTTTTTTTCTTTTCTATTGTAAGTTTGACTATATATTCTTCTTAATTTAACTATAATTTTTAAATTATTCTTTCCATGATTAATTTAACTATAATTTTTTTATATTTGCACTTTGGTCCCTTGCACTATCATGCTTTCTCTTTGGAATTACAAAATTGTTTTTAGAAGAAGGAAAGTGTATATTATTTATATCTCATATAATTGTTGGGAGAATGAAAAATGATTATAGTCCCTCTTGTGTTTGTTGCAACTTTTTGGTTTTTTTTTGGGGGGCTTTATAGCGATCGAAATACTAGGGATGGAAATGGGTTGAATTGAGACCGTTCAAGCTCAACTTATTTTAATTTTGCTCAACTCATAATGTTAGCTATTTTAAAAAGAGATGCTTTTGGTACTCAATTTTTGAATGAAAAAGTTGGTTTTGATGGTTGGAAGTTGAAGAAAAGTAAGTGTGGTGGAGTTGGATTGAAAATTGGGATGCAATTAGAAGTAAGAGTTTTAGAGAAATCAAGTAATTTGAAGGGATTTTAGAGCTTGATCTAGTAACAGATAGAGGGGGAGTTAAGGAAAAAGGGTTTTTGGGCTTGAGGGAGTGATGTGCCAACTGTCAATTGTCAATGCGCTAGCATTTTTTTACGCCCTTTTGCTTAAAATACAGTTTTATGATCTTGATAGAATATTTTTTTTATCTTTGGCTTATTAGGATGGATCAATTTGGCATTTTACAACAGAAAGATTTGAGGGTTCTCTTCCATTGACAGTTAATGCAAACCATGAAGGATTTTTTGAAACTAGTTAAATTTTAATTTTTCTGTTATGGTGAAATTAGCATAATTTTTTTACCAGGTGATTGTGTGTGTTGTAAAGGTATTCAAGTAGGTGATGAGGTTGTGATTGATGGAGGAATTGCTACTTTTGAAGTAGTAGAAAAAATTGGATAATTAGCTCATTTTTGATTTCTAGAATTGGTCGGATATCGAATTTGGAATTTCTGAAGGTGTTGAATTTATTGCTTTGTCATTTGTAAAGAATGATGATACTATCAAACATGTAAAGGACTATCTTTCTACTAAATGTTCTAGGTGAGTTAATTAATTAAATATAGCGCATATAGTTTTGGTAGTAATATTTTTCCAGTCGCGTAAATTTGTTCATTTCGAATTCTGATTTAAACTACAGATAAACTAAAATTTTGGCCAAGGTTTTGAAACCCGGACTGGGCATCGACCCGAAAAAGTTACTGGGTCACTGGTCGGACCGTCATCGACCCGTTCATCAACCTGGTGACGTCATAAATATTAAAAAATATATAATATATACTTATTAATAAAAAATAAAGTTAATGTAAGTATATATAGTAGAATTTAAGGACTAATGTAATAATTTTTTTTATACA
This sequence comes from Vinca minor, assembly GCA_026122235.1. Taxonomy (NCBI): domain Eukaryota; kingdom Viridiplantae; phylum Streptophyta; class Magnoliopsida; order Gentianales; family Apocynaceae; genus Vinca; species Vinca minor. The sequence continues at coordinate 1,851,807 of JAOCZM010000201.1, read as the reverse complement.
CTTCTAGACAAAGTAAATAGTTTAGGATTTGTTTGAAATATAATTGTTTTATAGAAATTTATGTGCTAATATTTTAATTGCACTTTAGTCCTAAGTATATATAGTCTCATAATAGCACTCTAACCCTAAAATTTATTTTCTCTTTCACCTTACTTTAACATAATCATCCTTCACCAAAATTTTATTATCATCATCCTTGATACATTTTACCATACCAATGTCTCTTGTCCTTTTCTCTCTTATCGTAATCGGGGATGTAATTGTAATTCACGTAAATGAGTAATTTAATTAGATGGGGAATTGGAATTGGGATTAATTAATAATTTTATTTGTAATAGGAAGGTTAACATAATATAAATAAAATATATAGAATCACATTAAATATAAAAGGAATAAAATAAATAAGGAATAAAATAGAAAATAAAGTAAAAGGAAGGAATAGTAACAGTTTCGTGAGAGGGAAAAAAAAAGAGCGACAAAAAATAAAAAGGAAATAGAAAAGACAAGGACCAATCGTGGGTCTCGGAAACCGTGCGTAAAGAAGAAAAAGGTAATGGTTGTGACCCGAACGGTTTCCACAAAACCGTTCCGGTTTTCGGGTCGAACGGTCGGACCGACCGAGTTAAACGGGTCAGTAAAATTAGAGCGGTTTTTGACGTGTACGGGTTTTGGCACCTAACCGGACCGCTCGGAGGTCCGATCGACGGTCGGACCGGTCCGGTACGGGTTTCAAAACCATGGTTTTGGCAAAGATAGAGAGTGTAAAATCACTGCAGAAGCTGGAAGAAATTGTTGATGCTTCAGATAGAATCATGACAGAATCACTCTTGCATACAACTAGTGCCCAAATGAAATCATGGAGTCGCTAAGAGAATATGAATTCTTTTATAAATCAGCATAAACTCAAGCTCACTTTGTCAGACCAAATTGCTGAGTAAATATGCAAATGTGCTGCAGAAATGGGTAATCTCTTTTTGTTTCCTCCACATTAATCAATAAATCACCATATTTAACTGAAAAACACTAGGCTACTTTATTTGTTAAAGAATGAATGAAGTAAGATGTTAAGTAGCAAAATGAGAAGCAAACCCAATTTACGGGACAAAATGTACATTTATCTAAAGTCTAGGGGCTTTCGATGTAATGTACCAAAATGCTTGACCACATACGACTATTTCGTCGGGGAGTAGCGCAACAACCACGACCACGAAAATATCGCACGCAAAATATGTGCAAAAAATCATATTTTACCAGTGTATGTCTCAATTTCTATATTTAATCAATCATAATTTACTATAATTGGAAGAAATGTTTCAATATTCAATTCTAATTATCTTTATTTTTTAATATATAACTAGTTTAGAATCATGTAGCATAAATTAAGTAAAATAATAAAATATATTTTTAATTAAAATATCAATATTACTATTTTAAATATAATTAATAATATAAAAATTATATTACATAAATTAATATTAAATTTTAACTAATAAAGTATGTTTCTTAATATTCGTTACATGTAATAAACTACTTGTGTGTATATATATATATATATATATATATATATATATATATATATATATATATATATATATATATATATATATATGGAAAATGATTTACTCCTAGAAAATATTGGGTAGAAACCCCTAAATCCCCAAATCGAGGGTGTCAAACGATTATCTTACCCTTTCAGATGATTTGGAAGATTAAATTTATTTTATCTTTATTTTTAAATGCTCTAATCTACCAACCTATTCTACTATATCATCTATCTCCTTCTTCCTTCTTCATTCTCATAAAGAAGCTCAAGAGTTTCTCATTTTTTTTCAGAGAAGACGATGAACAGTAATTCCGATCAAATAGCTCCGGTGAATAGTAACTCCGGTGAACAGTAACTCCGGCGAACAGTAATTTTTTTTTTTTTTTTTTTGCGAAAAACTTTTGCTTTTATAAAATTTCGTTGCAAATATATTGGGTTTTTTTTGTTGTTTAGCCTAGAAAACTGTTTTTTTTTGTTAAGATTCATTCTTTTTTTTATCAAAAATCAAGAACCCAAACGAGAAGTTAAAATTAAAAAATGGTAATTTTTTTTTTTCAAAACGTGCAAAAGAAAGGAAGGGAAAAAAACTATACTTTTACTCCAGTCAAACTCGATTATGCTTGGTTTGTTGGAGAAGACGATGAATAGTAACTTCATTTGTCTTGAATTTGTGTTGCAGAGATGTTGGGAATTTGGAATTGTTAATCCAGTGCAGAATATTAATTGCACCATGCAAAACTATTACGCACCGTTGGATCTAAAATCTAACGGCTGAAATCATTTAGTTTAACAACTTCTTGTGTTCAGAACGAATGTTCTTGTATTCTGAACACTTGTTCTTGTGTTCTAAACACATGTTCTTGTGGTTTGAGAGTCCTAAACACATGTACTAGTCAAGATCGCTCGTAAAAAAAATGTGTTCGATGAGACAAAAACATGTGTTCTTTAGTAAGAGAACGCAGTGTTCGATGAGACAAAAACATGTGTTTTTGTTAAGAGAACATGTGTTCAGTAGATAAAAACACATGTTTTTTGTAAGAGAACATGTGTTCTTCGTAAGACAAATGCCTTCTTGGTGAGAGAACATATAAGTCACTCAAATCTTACTTAAGTAATATTATAATGTTAATAGTTAAATTATATAATATTATAATGATAATAACCACGATCGCTTTATAGATTATTAATATTATGAAATCGTTGTAAATAGATGATTACATTTGGTTAAGTAACTATACATTACTTAGTATATTAAGTATCATTGTTATAGTAATTATATTCATTTTCCTTTTAAGCGGTGTTTTATAAGATTATACGTTCTTCCTTTAACATGTGTTATATGTTAACAAGTAATTGAATCTACATAATGTTTAATTAACTCTAGAAGTGATTATGTGTTACTCCATGTTCTAACTAACACTAAGCTACGTAATGTTATAGTATTGATAATCATTTTTATGGCGTTGTGATTCGTTCTTCATTTCACAAATGTTATATATTAAAAAGTAATCTAATCATAATAGGTGTTTAAGCAACTCTACAATACTTAGTATAATGAGGATCATTGTTCTATTGCATATATTCGATTTTCATTTTAAGCGGTGTTTTATAAGTCATTGTGTTATAATAAACACAAAATCTAATTTTATACTATAACAAGTAATCGTTATAGTATTTAGTGTTAATAATTTCGTAACACATAATGTTTTAGTGTTCTAACAAACACTAATTTTAATTTGGCTACAAAATAAAAAAAATCAGGGTTAAAATTTTAAAATTAAAAAAATATACATCGAATAAATGGTTCAATTTATAAATTATAAAAAATTGATCCCGAGGTCAATTTGTTAAAAAAAAATTTGGGATCAAAAAAATATTTTATAGGGACTTTAGTGGTAATCAATTCACAACCCTAGAGGGACTTAGGGTAAGCATTTAACAAAAGATATAGGGAATTTACGTGCAATTAGTGAATAAATATGTACCGAAAGTGTGATAATGACATTTGTCGTAAGAATTCTGAAAATAGTGATGGAAAATGCCAATCCCAGCTAAAGTGCGAACACCGAATGTTCTGCACCGCAGCAAAATATTTAATGGCCATCGGATGAAGAAATTAACGCCGAGATCATTTTGGTCTCAATACTTATCATGAAAAATGTAAAGTCAAATGATCTCACCAGTCCCGCTTTCTTATCCGACTGGTCACCAAATATTTCACACCGCGTGGAATAGTTGGTGTTCCGCTACTGTAATGAGTTTGGAAAATGTAGCTGGGAACCATAAGTGCTTGTACTTTTTTTAGAGAAGCATTAACTTTTACTTGAAAAAGTTATATAGGAGCATTAAAACATGTATAGGGTAGACTCTTTTATAGGCTACAATTTTCAATCACTTCATTCACTCATTTGTCTGCCATTTTTCTTCTTCTTTCATACTCTCTCTCACATTTTCTTTCCCAATCTCAAGAATATTTACCGAAAAAAAGTAGAAAAAAGTAGAAAAAAAATGAGAAAGAGAAAATATTTGTTGTTTGGTATTTGACTATTTAATCTAACTAATATGTCCGAAAAATAAATGTTCAATTTTTTTTGTTCATTTCGCATGTAGAGAATATTTGATATGCTTTTCCTCTACATCAAAGAAGAAAATGTAGTTGGGAACTATAAGTGCTTGTACTTTTTTAGAGAAGCATTAACTTTTACTTGAAAAAGTTATATAGGAGCATTAAAACATGTATATGGTAGACTCTTTTTATAAAGCTACAATTTTTCAATCACTTCATTCACTCATTTGTCGCCATTTTTCTTCTTCTTTCATACTCTATCTCACATTTTCTTTCCCAATCTCAAGAAATATTTACCGTAAAAAAGTAGAAAAAAAATGAGAAAGAGAAAATATTTGTTGTTTGGTATTTGACTATTTAATCTAACTAATATGTCCGAAAATAAATGTTCAATTTTTTTGTTCATTTCGTACAGAGGAATATTTGATATGTTTTTCCTCTACATCAAAGAAACATTGAAGAACAAATAAATCTTCCAAAGAGCCAAGTTGTACAAATAAATCTTCCAAAAGACCAAGTTGTACTAGGCTGCTATAATAAATATATTAATTCTTCCTGTACCCGACAAAAAAACCCAATATATTTGCAACGAAATTTTATAAAAAACAAAAAGTTTTTCGCATATCATTGATCGAACACATGTTCTCTTGCCAAGAACACATGTTCTGTTAACATGAGCACGTGTTTTTGTCTACTGAACACATGTTCTCAAATTATCAACATCCCTGCAACACAAATTCAAGACAAATGAAGTTACTATTCATCGTCTTCTCCAACAAACCAAGCATAATCAAGTTTGACTGGAGTAAAAGTATAGTTTTTTTCCCTTCCTTTCTTTTGCACGTTTTAAAAAAAAATTACCATTTTTTAATTTTAACTTCTTGTTTGAGTTCTTGGTTTTTGGGCTCTGTTGGGTTCATGATTTTTGATATGGACTGAATATTGACAACAAAAAAAAGTTTCCAAGGTTAAACAACAAAAAAAACCCCAATATATTTGTAACGAAATTTTATAAAAGCAAAAGTTTTTCGTTAAGTACTGTTCATCGGAGTTACTATTCACCGGAGTTACTATTCACCGGAGCTGTTTGATCGGAATAACTGTTCATCGTCTTCTCTGAAAAAATTTGGGCAACTCTTGAGCTTCTTTATGAGAATGAAGAAGGAAGAAGATGATAGTAGAATAGGTGAGAGTTAAAGAGAGATAAAATAAGGTGAAAAGTACTTATCGCTGCATTAAATTCTAAAGTTTGATTTTTTGAATTTTTTTTTAAATTGGAAAGGGCAATTACTGTTGAAAAGGGTAAAATAATCGAAAAAAATATTTTAATCAATGTTTTAGTCAATAATTCTAAGTAAATTAATGAAGTCATATATATATATATATATATATATTCACAGCAACAGACATTCTAAATTTGGAATGCTTTTTCCGTAGACGAAATTTCAACTGTACTAATCATTAGATACTATTAAATATCTTCCTAAAACTAGTAAGAAAGAATCAAAATTTTATCTAATGGCGTCTATTCATATAATTAAAACTAACATTTCTCCATTTTCGGTTTCTAAATTGCATATCGGTTCGGAATTCTTCAATTCAAATGCTTCCGCAAAAAGGAAATTCAGCTCGAGGATTTTAATTAGTAGAAGGTTAAGGATTTCCTGCAAATTTCAGGATGGCGAAAATCAGAAGAACGGTAATAGTTTTTTGTTTTCCTTGATTTTTCTGCTTTTTTTCAGCTATAATTCTTGTTCTAGTTCACATTTTTGGTTGTTAATCTAGGTTTAAATTGCTAGTATTCATAATCTGTTTGTATAGTCTTAGTCATGCAGAAATATGCTTCTGGAGATAGAATTAAAGTTATATGTTTATGATTAATGTTATTCTGATGTTTTTAAGTTAAAATTCTGTAAATCTACGTGATTTTAAGGAAATCTCACCAACACATTGGCTCAGTAGGTAAAAATTTGACATGTCATCCGGCTAGTGACTGTGGGCAGTGTTGGTGAGATCTGTAAGTACCTTGTAAGCGACTTATGGTCCCGAGTGCCTGCCCTGGCCCGGAGCCGAACCCACCCGAACTTTTTTCTACCAAAAAAAGGAAATCTCGATGCTGATGTTCAAATTATTTCAGGAGAAGAACCTCCTGAGTCCTTGTTCATGAAAGAATTGAAAAGGCGAGGAATGACGCCTACTTCATTGCTTGAGGAAAGCAATAAAAGCAGCTATGTAGATGAGGAGACAAAGTATAGGGAAGAAGATGGAGGTTTCTCGAGCTGGAATGCTGTATCTACAAATTCAGGAAGGAACTTAACGAATCAGAGGGAGCAATCTACGGCGCTTAATAGTGAAGGCCTCGAGGTTGGCTTGATTTCTGTTGACTCTTGCATTCGTTGTTCGATTAGGTTTAGCATTTTGTTGATGGAGTATTATTCTGTGCATTGTTGTGGAAACTCGAGGTTAGCTTCTTGGTAATTTATATTGGATGAATGGATCCTTGTTCTGCTTGATTTGTGGCACTCTTCTTACATTTTCATGGAATTTTGCGCTTGGTGTTACAATTTTCTCATTTATCTTTCATCTTCTATGAATTCAAAAAAAAAAAAATATGAACTTCAAAAACTAAAATGATTATAAAAAAAACAATCGTTTTTACAAACAGCTTCAGTTGCACCCGTAGTGAATATGCATTATGACAATTTGCTTGGATGTGGTAGAGGAAGTTTTTTCCTAATATGGTACCTCTCTTCCAAAAAATTCTATTGTTTGGCTTGTAAATTATGTGTATATACTTAAATAAGCATACACTTTCTAATTCATGAGAATTTTTTGATGTATTGGAATATTAGTTTAGGCCTCTGGGACTTACTGAACAATATTTGTGGTTGACACGCTGTTTCACAATTTTAAAACGGATCACCAACTGATCTTCCCCTTGCTGAATCTTTGGGTGTTCAGGAATAATCATCTATGTTTATGCATTCTTTCAGGGTCTAATTCCTCGTGCTAAACTTTTACTTACCCTTGGAGGAACATTCTTCTTGAAGTTCTGGCCATTGATCATCATCACTGTTGCCTTTTTCTCTGCCCTCTACCTGGTGAGCTTGCTGGCACTGGTCTTGTATCTAATTTTACTACCACCATAATTTGTTCTTTGTTTTAAACACTGCTATTACAGTTTCCTACTTTTCTTTCTAGTATCTTCTGCTTCTATTGCGAACTTATCATTCCAAAACATAGGGAATTGTAAAGGGAGTAATTTGCCACCGATTTTGAAGGTAATGAATGCATGTAAGCTTTTTATGTCGAACTTTTAGGGAGAGAGGCAAACTGGGACTCACTTTATTCGATAAAAAGAAACATATTATGTAGTTTCTTTCCTCCATTTTCCCCACTTTTTGTTGGTAAAAGATGATTAGTTGTTTGCTGCAGATGAAAGTTGTGAACTGGTAAATGGTCAAGTTAATGGTACCGTGGGCATTCCTTTGAAATATATCGCCTTCTGAATAACTGTTTCTAAATTCCTTTTCACATAGATTTTCTTACATTACATCTTGATTTGGTTGGGTTTCGAATCTTCTATAAGATCACTTAGCAAAAAAAATCTTATCCTATTTCTAGATTGCGTGATCTGGTTAATCATGTTTAGCATAGTCAGGGGGAGCTCTCGCTACAGTTAAAAATTCATTACTACATCAATGTGAGGTGTTTCATGATATCATTGGCAGGCAAAAAGGAAAAAAGGATATACTGTATTGAATGTTGAAATATCTGTGTCTAACGTAATTATAGTGGACAAAAACAATGATTTTGATAACCTGTCTTCTGGGAAATGCAAACCCATTCAGAAAAACTTATGTGCCCCATACAAACCTTTTTCTGTACTAAGAATTTAAGGCGATACTGATGATTTGTCAGTTGGTTATAAATTATAGATCCTCTGGTATGTGTTGCATTTAATTTTTCATTAACATTAATTTAGGTTTGGTCTTTACTAGACAGGCTTTTACATCTATTGATCATGTGACATGTTCAGATCAATGCTTAAACCTTTTGCTGTCTCTTATTTTTACGGATTAACAAAGTACATATAGTGACATCTTCTTCTTTATATATGCAGTATTTTGGACAAGACTTTGTCCATATTGGAGGCAGAACTCCCACTACGCCACCTCAATACATCGATCCATATGAGCTTCTTGAAGAAGAAAGGATATCACAAACAGCCCCTCCCCTGAACTGAAAGCCCAAAGAGGCAAGCTTTTATAGAAAGTATAGGTTTCTGTTGTTCGTTCCCCTTTTACTTTCTTTGTTCCATGTAAAAAAATGTCGAACTAAAGGAACTTCCTATTCACCCTCTTGTATGGCCTAATTTTACTGGAAAATATTAGTATCCAGAAGCTGTTAAATAGTAAATATGAAGTTTCTTTTAGTGTATACTAGTATATGTAACGACACTTTTTTTTAGCAATTATCCAAAATGCCGTTTTATGAGAAATTGGTATTGTCTCTGGATTTTGTTTTATGAAGGATATGGAAACCCCAATCAAACACAAATTGCCACTGTCTTGATGTAAAATGGTTGTCCTCCTCCCCCACCCTTTTGTTGTTTGATTCTGCATTTGAGCTCCCCTGTTCATCTTTAAAGTGAAGTATCAGTTTGAAACAATGTTTTTCCTATATACTGGCAATGCTGCAAGTCAATGTTGGAGCTCTAGCTTATGTGAGCTCGCGCCCTTGTATAAGCTTTTCAAAAAATTTATGGTAAGCAAATTAATTTCATATGAGTTTGAATTTTTTGAAATGTAAGCAGATATTTGTTTAGCTATAAGTCTCACACAATAATATAATCCCAAGATATTGATGTATTGAATAGCCTATTAGGATTCTGAATTGAAGGGCTTCAAGGATTTCATATTCTTAATAAGCCCTTGGATTGATCCAGCTGCAGCTAGAAGCGAGATGATCAAGCAAACAAAGCTCAAGATCTGCATCCAAACCCAGGCGAAGGAATATTTGTGAACCTTGGTTTGTGCTATATACATCTCAATCGGGAAGTACACAGTCAGTGGCCAAAATGCAGCAGCTCCAATTAGTCCAACAATGTCATTGAAGTTTGGAAATGCCATTGCTACCAATGTTGTGAGTATCACATATATGGTCCTCCAGATCAGCCTGAACATGCTGAAGTTGAAACTGCCACAACCCGGTAAGTCGATCAGGTTATCTTGAGTTATAAATTTACTTTCTGGCCATGCCTTCTTGCACATAGTTTCCACAAAACCAAATAGGGGTTGAGCAAATACCTGCATTAAACAGATGGATTTCTTTATCCTAGATAATTCACTTCCAATTTGTTTAGTACTTACTTATATCAATTTTCCCTTTTATTTTGGTCTTCTCAAAATGTTCAGCCTTATATTTTGAAACGGAGGGAGTATTAGTTTCAAAACCAGAATAAAACGTACCTGATAAGCTCCCACTAGATGTACAACAATGAAAACATTAGCTAAATCGACCAGCCAAAATGGTTCGAAGAATCCAAACCCGGTTAAGAGATTTCCAGGGGCGTTGTTTCCGAATGCTCCATATCCCAGAACCCCACAGAGTGTGTAGAACATAGTGGAGACAGAGATTCCTATAAATGAAGCCTTTTTCATCACTTTGTTCTCAGGAGGACTAGATTTCAGAGTGTCCTATAAAAGTTGGAAAAACAATTAAGTATTCGTTCCGCTTCCAGGAAGTGTCTAAACAAGAGATTAATCAAAAGTATCTTGGTATTGTTATCATGTGTTGAACTCGGGACATATTGTTCGGAGTGCCTTCCTTTTAACACTAGACGACTTACCTGAATCTCAACGAGGACGGTAGAAAAAGCATAGGCAAAGGCAATGTTTCCGAGAGCTGAAAAGGTGCGCCACATCTTATCCATGGCTGGTAAGCCATCTCCGATAGGTACTCCTGTTAGGCTGGTCGTGGGATGATCTCCACCTTCAAAAGGTGCATTTTCGCAGTAAGTATCGAGACACAGGTAAAAGGAGAACAAACAAATTATCCAAGGGGAGGAGAAAAAGAATGCTCAAACTTCTCTATTAGGACCTGTGATTTTAGTAAATTCACACAATAAAAGGATAATATACGATTTAGTCCTATATGTATTTCCGAGTTGCAAGATTGGTTCTATATGATATTTTTTGCAAAGAACGTCCAATATGTTTTTTCGATGTGCAAACTAAAGTCAAATCACCATTTTGCGGTGGTTTCCGGTCAGGATACTCACGTGTACATGTCGTGATGTTTCCTAATACCCCTCTTCACACGGGCGTTAGAAAATATAAAGAAAAACCTAAAAATTTGTCTAACGCCTAATGGGGTCTTAAATTTAATTTTTTTTTTTTTTGTGTTAAGTTTTACCTGAAATACTTTTTTACTCTTTAGGAAACACCACGGCTTGTGCACGTGAGCATCCTAGTTGGAAACCTCCGCATAAGTGGTGGTTTGGCTTGAGTTTGCAAATCGAAAAAACAAATAGAACGTTTTATGCAACAAAAAAAAGTTCATATAAGACTAATATTCCAACTTGAAAATACATATGTGACCAAAATCACAACAATAAAATATTATCAATAAATGCAAATGTGATGGTTGCTAACCTGCAATTTGAGCAATAGAAAGGCCAAGACCTATAGAAGAGTAACCAAATGACATGACTGCAGCAACAACAGATAGCCACCAAAGCTTGTGGAAGTTCGAAATTTGGCATAGAATTATTTGCATGAGTCCGAATATGATTATAAATGTGTTGTTCTTAGCGTGACAACCATCACGTGTATGATGGTCATGAAAACAGTTGGATCGTTTGATCGCCCTAATCATTATTCAACAATATTATATTTATATATACACATTAATATATATAGTTAAGGTAAATTTAAGTCTGACTCGCGTATACAAATTATTAGTGTATACTTACACCATACTAATGGATGCCGTGATTGTGTATCCAATAGTGATGCCGAAAAGATTTGAATATTGAGCAAATCCACACAACTTGTACTTCCCTCCTCCTGTAGAGTAAATATGAAAGGGATCAAGAATGAATTCTCAGTCATAAAGATTCAAAAAATAATAGGAAAAATAAAAATCCTCTCATCATAAAGGGCAAACTGAATTTAGCTTACTTAAATTTTGTAAATTTCTGAAAAATTATTTTAGAGAAATGTGAGTGGCAAATCTTATATTTTGTGTTGGATTTATAACAAGATGGTGTCCAAATGTACCCGTAGACTAAAGTACTAAACTATGATAGATAGAAGAAAAACAAATGGTATTTTTTTGTAATTAGAATACAAATTAATTTAATTGGACTAAAAGGAGACTTTCCCATGAATCTATTGAGTGAAAATCGTTTGTTCCCGTGTATATTTTAATTCATGTACTCAATCAATCACAATTTGCTATGTGAACATTTTTTTTTCAATAATATATACACATGACGAATTGTGAGTTGTTGAATATAAAAATGAGAATACACGGAACATATAATATTTTGCCGAATCTTTTTTATTCATTCACTGAAAACAATAGGTAGAATCAATATCCCGGGCTGAGAAACGTTCGAAACCAGGTCCGGCTCAAACAAATCCGAGGCCCTGTGCCGAAAAAAAAATTTGGGGCCCCGGATTTTTGGGGGCCCTCTCATGTCGCTCACTCAGTATCCCCTATTAACCTAAGACTCGGTGTATGGTAAAAAAGATTTTGAGCAACAAATTGTAAAACATCAAGATCTTCAATTTTTTTAACTAATAATTATATACAAATTAAGTAATTTTTAAAAAAATTTGGGGCCCCTGTAAATGTGAGGCCCGGTTCCGAATGTCACCTTGGACACCCTTGGAGCCGGGCCTGTTCGAAACTCTTGAAGGGTGACTAGTTGGGGTGAATGTGCAGTAATTTAAGTTTGTGGTACAAACTATTATTAATGTAGTACTAATAATAAAATTATAAATGTAAAAGTCATTTATAACATAATTGTTAGAGCACATTTTATGAATTTATGAATTTTTATCCGAGCTATTGTTATTTTGTTTAACTTTAGATGAAAAACTTAAATAAAACCTTGCCTCCGAAAGGGATCCGACCATAGAAGCGTATCGGATTAGTCGCGAAATTTAAATTTTAAAAAAAATTCTCTAAAAAGTGAAAACTGTCCTATGGAAAATCTAATTTTTTTTTATAAAAAAAAATAAAAATAAATAGGAGCCACTCCACCCCTTAAATCCGTCATTGGTCACCCTTGGAAAGAAATATTTTTGGTGAATCTGAGACATAGAAGTAAAAAAATCAATTTTTACGGAAAATTATTATATCAACGTTATGATAATATATATGAATTTGAACCACATAATTTGATGGTCCGGTGTATATCATACGGGAATATCTTCTTTTGTAAGTTGACTTTTTTATTGTTGAACACTTTCACTTCGACAATATTAAAAAAATATTTTTCAAAATTTATGACCTGAATAGGGGTCGCATTTATAACTAGCTAAACAACTTAATTTGATGGATGGAATTTTATGGACCTCCATCAACTAAATGGATTTTAGAAAAAAGAAATTTTTTTTACCTAAATTGGCTTTGACGACATCCATATAAGTATAGTTTCTGCTACCAGTAACGGGGTCAGGCGACCTATAACAATCTGCTAGTAGAATCGAAGTAAACCAAGTGATGACGGAAAATGCAACCAAAGCAATCGGCCCGGCTATCCAGCCGAGTTGAGCCGTGGCCCAAGCCAAAGACAGCACGCCTGAGCCGATAACCGCCGTTATGATATGAGAACTTGCCGTCATCAATGTCCCTTTAATTTTGTTTCAACCAGAATACAAAAAAATAATAATTAAAAAAACTCAGCATTTATAAACACATGCAGAAAACAAATATGAATAAAAAAATAAATTAATTACCAGTTCTTTTGACACGACCATCATCATCAAATTTTGATGAATTATCATCTTCTACTCCTATAGAAAAGCTCATGTTTCTTGTCATTTTTTTCCTCTCTCTCTTTTTTGATTATGAAGATTCAATGGAGTTTGAGAGAGAGAGAGAGAGTGGGGGAGGGGTGTTGAAGAGGTGGTATATTTGAAGGGCAGTGGGATTATGTTAATGACACCTCTCTTACCAATGGCAGAGGGAAAGTTCAATTCTACGTCAATCCCGTTAGGGCTGACCCCACAATGCGTTTACATAAATTGGGTGAAATATATTTATAGATGTGGGTTCCGCTCAACTAATATTAAAAATTTGTAGGGACAGTCTTATAAGGACAATCATATGATTGAGTGACACATTACTGAGATGGCCAACATTAATTTTTTACCTTGCCTTTAGTTAACGTGTGTGACTCATTCTAAGTAATTTTTTACTAGAAGGAAAGTCATGAGTTATGCATAGGCACTTTTATTCAGAACATCTATATGAGTTCGCACTCTTTTACAATAATAATAACAATAAAATCTTAATTTTAAATAATTGAGGTCAGTCCAACTATATAAATTAATGTAAGGTTTTTGTGTAGTCTTTGACATGAATATATTTCCTTTTATCAAATATCACACTCTCATTCAAATTTAACAAATTTATATTATTCTTAATAATTACGGTCCAAATATTCCTTGAGCCTTGACCTCCCTTACCTCTTACAACCTCATGTATCTTTCAAATTTTTTAAGCGAAACCTGAAAACCGTTTTCCTGAAGAAAGAAACCATATTAATTGCTTTTACTAATTTCTGCAAAGTTTTTTAAAAAATAAATGTAATCTTAGAATGGTAATGGTAACTAACCACTGCTTTCATCTAACAGAACGTTTAGTACGATGGAATGGAATGAAATGAAATTCATTTTCAGGTAGAATTGCTTTCCACCCAAAATGACTTCGAAATTCTCTTCCATTCCAGTGTTTGGAAGGCGAAGTCAAAATGGAATGTCGATTTCTTTTCTATGTTTGGTAAAATTATATTTTAATGTCAGGATGGAATGGAATTTAACATATGACATAAATACCCTTTTAGCATATACTAGTGATAAAACCTAATTAAATATTCATTACAAAATCTTACTTGAATAACATTGACATTATATATCCAATATATATATATATATATATATATATATATATATATATATATATATATATATATTGTTGAAATATAATTTTTATTAAAATGTCAACTTAGTAATAGAAATATTTTTACTTTTAAATTTAAAAATAAATTAAAACTAATACCAAGAAAAATAAATATTTATAAAATTATCATCTATGAAATTATACTAGGTGAAATAGAATATTTATGACTAAATATGAATACGATGCTATGTAAAATGAACGTAATAATTAATTAAAAGAGGGATATATATATATATATATATATGGTAGTTACTATTTATTGATGATTACAGCTTCTCCTGGCAAGGTCATTCCATAGGTTTTGGTGTGGAATGACCTTTCCCACTTCTTCCTGGAATCGTCATTCCTTTGTAATGACCATTTCCACTTAAAATTGCCAAACCAAACGCCGGAATGGAAAAAAATGTGGGAAAGGTCTTTCCATTCTTTTCTATTTCCGCGTACCAAACACGCAATAAGATTCCTAGAAAGAATTAAAATGAGTCCACACTCTCGTACAATTATAAAATATTTTTACTCACATACAAGTAAAACCACTAAAAATACGTTTAAAGAAAGTGTGTAGTCATGACCAATAAATCGAGGTTTACGATATAATATTTTTCTTATGTTGTGGGTATGCCTATGAGGTCCACTTGCGTGGTTGCTCTTCTTCTCATATGCTCAGCTTCATTTGATTCCTAATGTAAAATTCTCTTATTTAATCAATAAAATCTTTTTAAAATATTCATTTTTTATTTGTTCCCTTAAGAGAAATTTCTTTCTTTTACTTCTTTTGGTATTGAATGCTTCAAGGAGAGTAAAAAAGATGAAGAACATACTAATTCAGAAACGAACACATAAAAATGGGATACATTAAATTAAATTAATTTGTGGCTTCCAAGTATGAGAGGGAAAAGCTTATGTTTGTTGAGTTTAAAGTTTTCCTGAAGAAAGAAACCACACCATATTAATTGCTTTTACTAATTTCTGCAAAGTTTTCAAAAAAATAAATTTAAACTTAGAATGGTAATGGTAACAACTGCTTTCTTCTAAGATTCTCAGAAAAAATTAAAATGTTGCATTATTTGAAACCTTTTGGGCCGCTACAGTTGAGGAAAGTAGAATATGAAGACATGGGAAGCCAGCTAATGTTGTACTCTCTCGTCCCAAATTATATGTCCAATTCATATTTTGTATGGGATTAAAATTTTATCAAATTTTATAGTGAATTTATGATAAAATGTCAAATATCACTCTATTTAATTTTAATTCCAATTTAATTATATATTCTCTTCTCTCTATATTCTTCGACGCTGGCTCCAATGCGGAACGGGATAATTCCGCACGTGTGTACTTCCCTCGTCCGTTAGATTAAATTTTTTACGTTTAAGATTGATTTAAAATGAACATCTGTTTTAAGCTCAGAACACCTCTTCTGTTTCTACCGCCGCGGAACACCCTGTTCTAAAACTCAGGAGACATGTTTTGACCTATTATGAGGAGTTCTGTATGTACTGGGAAAAAAAGTTGTTCTGCATAGGATCCGGACTAATATTCTTCCCTCTACAACATTTAATGTAAAGGGTATGCTTTGAAAAATTGTCATTAATGAAACATTTATTTAGAAAGTTGATAAATAATTTAGGATCTATTAAAATGAAAATGTGAATAGATAATTTGGGACGGAGGGAGTAATTATTAGTTTTATAAGTTACTCAATGGATTGGTTTAAAAAACCGTTACTCCATGGATTTAAAATTCACGTATTCACGTTACAGTATATTAGTAGTAATTCTAAAATGGTACCACGTAATAATTTTAGATTTTTGCCCATGTTCACTTTTCGAATGATTTCGGAATAACAAGACGTTAATTTTTAAACCAAAATTCAATTACATGTTGAAACCATTCAACTTGCTTTTACTCTCTCTAAAGAATATCGTTGCATCCATGATAGTGGCCTCTTACTGAGGTCAATCTTACGAGTCCGATGGTTGGCATTCCTCTAATTGTCGTCAGCCCATTGTCTCGTGATCCCTCTAAAAGAAAGCAACAATTGGTTTCTATAGATTGACCTGTCAATTGGATTTAAGAGTTCAAATTTAGATTCAGATTCATAAGATTTAATTTTGGTCTAAATAGACTTTTCTTTACTAAGATTTAAATTGTGTCTGGACTTATATGGGTAGGATTAACACTGTCAAACGGGTTGGTCCGGTCCGGTCCGGTCCAGTCCGTCGCGAATTACCTTAAAACGGACCGGGCCGGATTTGGACCAATTTTTGCGGACCAAGAAAATCCTAGTCCATACCCGTCCATAAGAAATCCGCGGGTTAAACGGGCCGGTCCGCGGACCAAATTAATTTTTAAAATAAATTTTTAAAAAAGAAAATAAAGCTTAAAAATGACTTTTTTTTGTTTTTATTTTTAAAAATTGAAAAGAAAAATTGAAAAAAAAGAATATAAAGCTTAAAAATTGAGTTTTGTTGTTTATTTTTGAAAATATTTGTAAAACAAATTGTAAAAATGAGAAGTAAAACTTAAAAAAAATATGTTTTTATATATATATTAATTTAAATGCGGGTTGGTCCGGGTCCGGTCCGGTCCGCCTTGGTCTGTGGTCCAAACGGAGCGGGCTAAAATGGCCCGCATTTAAACGGACCATGAATAGCTTGGTCCAAATCCGTCCAAAAAACGCGGACCGGTCCGCGGACTAGTGGTCCGTTTGACAGTGCTAGGTAGGATCCAAGCCAGGTATGGAACTCAAATGGTGTGGGTCTAAATTATAATTGTATAGACCCAAAGACCCAATCAAAATTTTGTTTTATTTTATTTTATAAAAACCCAAAGATATTATGTTAATTTTAATGAACGGTGCATATTATTTTTCACAAAATATTTCGTTAATAATTGTTATTTATTTTATTTAAAAAAATATTCACGTTTCGATAGATAAAATTGAGTATCAATAAAATTATAAGTAAAATTAGTGAGTGTGCCCAAATTAGAACCAAGACCCAATGTAGTTGAGTCCGGACTCTAGTTGAAAAGATCTAGACCCAATTCAATAAAAATTCAACTTGGGTCTCAATTTAGTTGGACTGAGTCTGGACCCAATATTTTAGACTTAATATGCTCATTTGACAGACCTAGCTACAGACACTCCCTATCTAGGGGTGGAAATGAGCTTAGCTGAGTTGAGCTAAGGCTAACTCACACTAATTTTGCTCAGCTCATATTTGATATGAGC
The DNA here is from genome assembly GCA_026122235.1 of Vinca minor. Lineage (NCBI taxonomy): Eukaryota > Viridiplantae > Streptophyta > Magnoliopsida > Gentianales > Apocynaceae > Vinca > Vinca minor. Next base: position 1,834,269 of record JAOCZM010000201.1, on the reverse strand, counting down.
TAATTTGCCCAACTCAAGCTCAGCTTCATCAGTAACTCACGAGCAGTTGAGCTGAACTCATTTATCTATAAATATTTTAGAAAAGACACAGTGACTTATAATATGAGTTTAATATCCAACTTATACAAAATAAATCAAAAAATATTCTTAACACAATGACATATAATAGTTTAATATCTTTCTACTAATTATAATATGTAAAGACTTTGAAAAAAAAAAACATCTTAACAAAATATAAAATTATACTAATGTAAACCAACAAAAGTCTAGCTAACAAAAATTATAATCCTTATTAATAAATAGTAAAAGTATCGTTGAAACCTTCTTATACAAGCAATTTAATTTACGTGAAGTGTTCTTCCACCTAAAAAGATGAAAATATAGTATTATAATAAAAAGATTATTTTGTAGACTAATAGTAATATACTTTGGGCTTATTCTTAATGTCATAAGTGGCTCGCAGTCAATTTCCTCCACAAATCAATGCTTGAACTATTTTTTTATTCAAAAAAACTTTATATGAATCAATAACTCTTCCACCTTAAGAAAATGAAGAGATTATAAAAGAAATTTTTTTGGGTGTTCGTAGTTTATTTTCATTGTGAAGATGTGCAGCTTTTTTTTAGGGTGTATGTGCGGCTATTTTGTGTTTTATATATATATATATATATATTGAGAGCCAGCTCATAAGTCCAAATAAGTCGAACTCTATCTAGCTTTCAAGCTCGACTCATATTTTAGATGAGCTAAAAATCTTGGCTAATATATCGCTCATTTAGCTAATGAATTGAGCACGTCAAACAGAATATCAAATCAAATCGTAAGCTACTCACGAGCCAGCTCAACTCTTTCGGTATTTTATGCTTCAAAGCGACTCAGAAAAGATGAAGAACATACTAGCAGAGGATGAAGAACATACTAGCAGAGAATAAACACGCATAAAAATGGGTCAATTAAATTAAATTAATTAGTGGCTTCCAAGGATTGAGAGAAAAGGCTTATATTTGAACAATCATCATTCATATATATATATATATATGTATATATATATATGTGTGTGTGTGTGTGTGTGTGTGTGGCGAGTACCAATTGGTCAAATTTAGAATATAATTTTTTAAATGACTATGGAGTACATTTAGAATACAAGTCACACACTATAAATATATAATATCCCAAGATATTGGTTACTCTATCCTATGACAGTCATTGTGAACTGGCCCCACAGTCCCCTCACATGGATTGAGCGGAATCCACACATATACATAAACCCTACCCAATACATGTGAGGGAGTTGCGGGGCCAGTTCCATAAGGGCGGTCCTATTAGGATTGTGAATTGAAGGGTTTCAAGTCATCCATACCCTTAATAAGGCCTTGGATTGAACCAGCAGCAGCAAGAAGTGAAATGATCAAGCAAATAAAGCTCAAGATTTGCATCCAAAACCAAGTGAAGGAAAACCTGGGAATCTTGGCTTGTTTTATATACATCTCAATTGGGAAATAAACTGATAATGGCCAAAATGCAGCAGCTCCAATTAGCCCAACAATGTCATTGAAGTTTGGAAATGCCATTGCTACAATTGTTGTGAGTATCACATATGTTGTCCTCCATATTAGTCTGAACATTTTGTTAGCTATGAATTTATTTTCTGGCCAACTCTTCTTGCACATACTTTCCACAAAAGCAAATAAAGGTTGAGTAAAAACCTGCAATTTTTGACAGTTGGATTTCATTATTCTTCATACTTCTATTTCCAAATTTGGGGTGGAATTGAGCTATTGTGTCGGTTTCACATCCGCTCACATAAAATCAGACAGACCCTACTTTCAAGTAGTACTGTTAAAACGGGTATGCCCGCCCGCCCCGTCATGGGCATGTCTTAAATGGGGATACCCGCTTTTTTAACGGGCCATCAAAAGGGATTCTAGTACCCTCCCGCTGAATGCCCGTGGGCAGATGGGCATGCCCGCGACCCTTATTATTATTTTTTTTTTTTTTGAAAAAAATAGATCAAATCCGAAAAAATCAACAAAATGCAATTTGTTTCTTATTCACTTACAGTTTACAATCCTATAGGGGAAATAAAAATAAAAAATAGTTCAAGAACAATAAAATCAAATTCCACAATATACAAAATAGTTAAAAATAATAATCAAATCAAAGTCCACAATTTCAAAAATAATTCAAGATCAACTGTCCAAAATTAACAGACATGTTGAAGTCAAAGCAACAAAAAATATGTATTGTTTTTTTAATATCCTTCATGATCTATTGATCTAGATCATGAACACTAGAAGTATTATTTGAATCTATTTTAGATAATAATGATTCCACCTTATCATATTCACATATAAAACACACACATTAAGAAGTTAAAACATTATAAATGGTAAATGATAAATGATAAGTTACAAGACTGAAGAGCCTTATTAATTTCTATTCAAAATTAATAATAAAAAAAAACAAAAACAAAGAGGGCATGCTCGGTTGCAACCCGTCCATACCTGCATGCCCGTTACCCGCAAGGATATACCCTTAAATACCCGCATTTAAATAGACATGAAATTCATAACCACATACCCGCTCATTAATCTCATAGGGCGGACATGCCTGCGGGCATATGCCCATTTTGACAGCTCTACTTGCAAGTAGGGTTTGTCTGGTTTTATTTAAGTGGGAGGTGAGAGTCGAGACAATACCCAATAGACCGGTTCCACCTCTAGTTCCCTCACTTTGGTGTGTACTTCTACTCCCTCGCTCTCAAAATACGAGGTTTTTCAGTCAACTTTTCCTTTCCTAAGAAGTTTGACTTTTTATTTTTATTTTTTTACATTTTCTTATACGAATTTGAAGGATTTTCTTTTAAAGTTACCTTTGTTCATTCTTATTATGTTTAGTAGAATTAGTAAGGGATGAAATAGGAAAATACTACTCCTTCCATTCCTAAATATAAGACTTTCATTACATGTTGTAAAAACTAAGTAAGAAAAAAATTACGACGTTTGTATAACCAAAATATCAATATTACTCTTCTAAATATGACTTGTATACCACTAATTCTATTTAAAAGAGTAATATTGATATTTTGATTACAAAAACATCTTAATCTATACTTCCTTAATTTTCGCAACATGTAGTGAAAGTCTTATATTTTATTTTCTTGAAACTTTATCTATTTAAAAAATGGGAGAAAATCGTCTTTCTTGGTGTATGTCCTCATTCCCATACCCAACCACTAAAAATTCGTTATGTGGAAATTTCTTCCAACCAAATATACACATGAATTGTGAATGGTTGGGTATAAAAATGAAGACATACACGAGGATATACGATTTTTTGCCTTAAAATATGCAAATAGCCAGGTGTTATATTTGAGACGGAGTAAGGGAGTACTATTTTCAAAAAACCAGAATAAAAACATACCTGGTAGGCTCCCACGAGATGTATAACAATGAAAACGTTAGCTATATCAACCAGCCAAAATGGTTCGAAGAAACCAAACCCAGTTAAGAGATTTCCAGGAGCATTGTTTCCAAATGCTGAATATCCCAGGACACCACAGAGTGTATAGAACATTGTGGACACAGAGATTCCAATAAATGTAGCTTTTTTCATCACTTTATTTTCTGGAGGATTAGATTTCAAAGTGTCCTATAAAAATTGAAAGGAAAAAAAAAACATTAATCTCATAAAAAAAAATATCCGGTTTATTTTTTCATTTTTTTTAAAGTTTATTACAATAAGCAGTGACGGATCTAGGACTTGAGATCAGTGGGGTCAGGGACGATTCTAGGAGGACCCGAAATTTTTAAAAATACTACTAGATATGGTAAAGGAAATATCTGATATGGGATCGAGTCCATGTGGACTATGTGTGTCAGATTTGCCACATCCCATGCAGAATGAGGAGAGATAAGGAAATGCAGTGATGTGGCCAAATCTGGACCGTATGGTCCAATGGACCTGGTCCATGACAGAATAGACCGTAAAGGAAATATCTGATATGTATCTATGGTAAATTTTAGTAAATTTTATATGTAGTTTGGAGTATTTTATCAAGTTCGCACCCCCTCCCCAAGTTGAGAGCAACTTGTTAAATATCTCATGAGCTGAAGGAATCGAGACTTGAGAGCTGAGAGACAAGACTATTTTTTAGTAAAAGCAACTTGTTAAATATCCCGCGAAGCGGGAAGGATTTGAGACTTGAGAGCTGAGAGACAAGACTATTTTTTATTGAAAACTTGTTAAATATATTCTAGAAGACTAGAAATAAAAAGTATTTTTAAATCTTTACAATATTTAAAGCTGTTTGTTAAATATCTTGTAGAAACAACAAGAATGGTTAACACCACTGCTCCAGTGCGGAACGGGAATTGTTCCGTACGTGCGGAACGAATTCTTATCTGTTTGATCAAAATTTTGAGAATGTTTATTTTATTATTGGGGTCATTAAATTTTTTGTGTGGGTTATTTATACATTTATTATCTAAATGGAGTAAAATATATCATATATAATTTTTTTTAAAAAAAATTCTTTCCACTGGGGTCAATTGACCCCACTGGGTCAATAAGTATATATTCACAACTTTTCTGTCAACCTCTAGGTTTTGGATCGGATTCATTCCTAAGAGACTTACCTGTATCTCAACAAGGACCATAGAAAAGGAATAGGCAAAAGCAATGTTTCCAAGTGCTGAAAAGCTGTTCCATATCTTATCCATGGCTGATATATCGCCTCCGATAGGTACTCCTGTTAAGCTTGTCTCAGGATGAGTTCCACCTTCAAAGTGTACCTTTTCACGGTTAGTATCGCAAAAACGAGAACAAATTATTAAAAAAAATATATTTAAAAAAGTAAAAATAAAGACTCAATTAGGATCTTTGGTTTTAGTAAAAATTACCTGCAATTTGAGCAATGGAAAGACCAAGACCAATAGTAGAGTAACCAAAAGACATGAGTGCAGCAACAATAGATAACCACTCAAGCTTGTGGAAGTTTGGAATTTGGCTAATAATGATTTGTGTGACTCCGAATATTATTATAAATGTGTTGTTCTTAGCGTGACAGCCATCACGAGTATGATGGTAATGGAAACAGTTGGATCGCTTGATTGCCCTGATTATCATTTAACAATATCAAAATGAACCATTTCAACTTATCAACAAAAAAAAAAAACATTCAAATTAATTATGTAAATTCAATTTTTGTTCGCGTGTAGTAATTACTAGTGTATACTTACACCATACTAACAGATGCTGTTATGGAGTATCCAATACTAGTGCCAAAAAGATTTGAATGTTGAGCTAATCCACACAACCAGTAGCTCCATCCTCCTCCTTTATAGTGAATTTGAAGGCAATCAATTGAGAAGCCAATGTAAGCATTAGAATGGGATAAGGTGAACTCTCAGTACAAATATTCAGGAAAAAAAACAAGAAGTAAAGAAAAAGGGTTGTTTAAGCCGCGTTAGAGTATATACTTCCTTTGTCCTGAATTAAATAATTTTCTATTTATTTTGAATAGAAAAAAGAAAATTTAATTGAATCTGTAAGAGTTTTATGTTTCTCTATAACGGTAAACCACAAAACATGAAAAATAAAAAAAAGAAGGTAAACTTTTTCATGTAGGCTACAAATCAATATAATTCTTCTTTTATGGATGCAAATTAATATATAATTGGAATTTAACAGAAAGTTTTCCAATTAATGGTTACTAGTCGACCAGAAAGGTTGATAAGATGGAAAACCTTTTAGTATAAAAAGAAGGACCTTACTAGGCTACTAGAATTATTGACTAAAATAATTTTTTGGACCGTTTTGCCCCTTATAGTTGGGTGAATCCCTTATACCAACAGGGGGTGAGATGGTCATTTAACACTCTAAATTTGGGGATTTAGGGTTTCTATCCCCAAAATTGTAGGAGTAAATCATTTTCCTAAAAAGAAATATTGACAATTCGAATTCAATTTGTAGTTCAAAAGATCAGAAGTCTAGAAAAAAGTAAGTGACAGGCAAAAATTATATGGGGGTGCAATTCAGGTCATACGGGGATTTCTTCTTTTGATTATTGTTAAATTTTCAAAATTATACTAACTCGGCCTAAGAGGATGTTGAAATTTTTTCACAAATTTTAGAAAAGCGGTCTTCTGATACCGTTTCAGTGAGTACTTATCTCATAAATTTTATGTGGGTCTCACGTATGAGTGAATGGATGGATGACTTGTGTGTCTTTCTTTTTAACGGTACGAGGAGAAAATTTTCCCCAATCTCACCCGGAAAATTCAATAGACTATTTTGTGGACTGGACCTACATTCTTCTCACATAAATTATGTGGAACTACATTTGCAGGTAGATTCCACCCCCACTCAATTCGAAAAATTCTGATATAGACCTGGGTTATATGTGGGGTTGTGGACCACTTGGTACACAATCAACCACATCGCCTGTTTTGATTAAAAATAAATAAAAACGTCTCAAAAAGCCTACCAAAAGGGGAAGTATTTTTATTATTTTAATCAAAACTGTGATGTGGCTGAATGTGGACCACCCATGACCACTTGGTAGTCCAGGTTTATATTAGAATTGTTCCACTCAATTCATGTAAGAGGGGTGTAGAAAAAGTTCAACAATGAAGGTTCTGGAGTTGGGTGACCCATCTCCCCCCTAACAACTCTTAAAAAACAAAGAAAACAAAATTTTCACTTTCCTATGGAACTCCACCAACCATTTTATTAACAAAAGAAAGAAAGAAAAAACGATTAAATTTTAAGAAAAAAAAACGTAAAAAAAAAATTAATTAATTACCTAAATGGGCTTTGACGGTATCCATATAAGTATAGTTTCTTGTACCAGTAACGGGGCCAGGTGACCTATAACAGTCCGCTAGTAGAACCGAAGTATACCAAGTGATGACGGAAAAACCAACGAGAGAAAACGGTCCGGCAATCCAGCCGAGTTGAGCCGTGGCCCAAGCCAGAGATAGCACACCGGAGCCGATAACCGCCGTTATGATATGAGAACTTGCCGTCATCAATGTCCCTTTAGTTTTGTTTCAACCAGAATGGAAAAAAAAAAAATTTAAAAAATCAACATTTATAAACACATGAAGAAAACAAAAATGAATAAAAAATTAATTAATTACCAGTTCTTTTGACACGACCATCATCATCAAATTTTGATGAATTATCATCTTCTACTCCTACAGAATAGCTCATATTTCTTGCCATTTTTTTCTCTCTCTTTTTTTATTATGAAGACTCAATGGATTTTGAGGGAGAGAGAAGGGGGGTGGGGGGGAGAGGGAGGGAGTGAAGAGGTGGTATTATTGAAGGGCAGTGAGATTTATTAATTACACTCTTACCATTCTAGAGATGGCCAAAATAATTAATTCTTTACCTTGCATTTAATTAATTTGTCTTGATTCATAAAAAAAAAAAAATTAAAATTAATTTGTCTTGATTCACTCTGTCTAAGTCAATCTTCACTGGAAGGAAAGTTACAAGTATTTATGTATAGTCAGTTTTATGAAGAATATCTATATGAGTTCGCGCTATCTTACTCACGTATAAGTAGACCGTAAAAAATATGTGAAGGGAGTGTGTAGTCATGACAATTCTATCCAAGTAACTCTTGATCGGAAGAAAAGTCATACGCACTCGAAAGAATCTGAGTCCAAGCTATTATGGGTGTACTTGGAAAAAGTTTGCCTTGGTTTGATCTCAAAATTAACGGGAGATATTTAATTTTTGGACTCTAAAATTGGCATAAAAAATTCAAATTCAAATTTTTTTTTTTTAAATATTCGTTGAAATTCAAATTGTGGCCTCTAAAATTTGAATTTCAAAGAATATTTGCAAAAAAAAATTTGAATTTGAATTTCTCTCGCCAATGTTAGAGGCCAAAAATTGAATTTCTCCCGCCAATTTTGAGATCAAAACCAAGCCAAACCTTTTCCAAGTACACCCTATAATTGAAGAATAAAGTAGGACCGTAGAAATTATATGAAGAAAGTGTATAGTCATGATTAGGGATGACAATGTATCCGGTTTAATTGGAGATCTGGCCCGACCAAATTTAATTGGGCCAGGGATTCCCCGGTTTAAACTGGGGTGGAGATGGAAATGGGGATAAATTTTGCCCCGCGGAGGCGGTGAAATAATATCCCGCCCCCATTCCGGCCCGGTCGCAACGTATGATCCTTTTTTTTTTGAGCGCCCGAAGGGGAAGAGCGGAGAATATCCTAGATAGGGAAGATTGAAGTATGCCCCATGCCTGGGGAGGGAATTGCCTCACAAGAGGAGGAAGAGAACGCCTCACCGGATGAGGAGATATATTATTGCCCCATTGTGCGGGGAGCAGGTGTCGAACTTGGGACCTTCCGGTCCCAAGCCAAAGGCTTACCCATTGGGCCAAACCTTTTGTTGACCGCAACGTATGATCCTATAAAATGCTATTTCGTTTTATAGATATTAAATATTTTATTTTACAATAATTATATATTATTTTTTCAAAATTTTATTTGGAGATTTTTGTTAAAAAAATCCCTAATTTTTTCTAGTAGGGGTGGAGTCTCCGCTAAGACGAAAGTGAGGATTTGAGGGGGAAATTCCCCGCTTTCAGTTGGGGCTAGGCCTCCACTTGAGATGGGGATGGGATCCCCGTCCATCCCCAGTCATGGGGCTCGGTCGGGATGGGGATGCGATGGAAGAGGCGGGACCGAGACTGGAGATCATGGTCTCCGTCCCACCCGACCTCATTGACATTGCTAGTCATGACCAATAGGCATGCGGATAGGAGTAATTTTTTTCTTTTGTTGTGGTTATGAGGTTGACTTATATTAGAAAACAAATCTTTTATCTCGCATTCTTGTTACATATCTCGTCTTACTATTAAATGATTGTCAAGTCAAGTGTTTACTTTTTTGTGATGGTTCAACCATTTTTTAGGTTATTATAAATAAAAAAAATTGACACAAAACTTTTTATTAATGAGATAGATAATTAAATACATTCTGTCTTTAAATATTAATGCGACAGAAGACATAAGGTGTGTAATCATGACCAATAGATCGCATATATAATGAGGGTTCTTGGCATTTTCTTTTTTCTCTCTTTTTTATAATGACTCCAGATAGTGATTTTTTTTCCTTCGAAAGGACTATAGGGAGTTTGAGGGAGAGGAAATGAATAGAAGGGGTGGGAAGGTGGGAAGACTCAATTAATACTTCTATTTTGGGTAAGGTTAATTGAACTTTATAGTTCGGAATTCTCTAATTTTCATAGGATGAGGAGAAAGGTTTTTTTTTTTTTTCATTATTCATTCTCAATGGTGAATTCTTATATACAATGACCATACATAAAGATATGAACATGATCCGTATTAGAATCTAATTTATAATAGTAGTAAATTGAGGCACATAAGAGTTATGTTGGGCTAGTGGGAGAGGAATGGAGATGAGTGGCAGTGTCGGAGCCACATTGTTTTGAGTGGGGGCAAGTGACCTCGCTGGGTAAAAAAAACATATTCTATATCTTATTTATTTATTTATATAGTGTACTTTTTAAAGGTAACAAACTCGTTGATATTTTTGAGTGCACTTAAGAGTTGAACAATGAATAAATATTTCCACCATCTAAAATTGAATGTAACACTTTCAGTTTTCAAAATGTTGATGAATGAATGTCACATATTCTAAAATAGTAATATTTTTTATATAAATTTTCAACATTACAACTTAAAAGTGGTAATGGTATGTTATCAAAATTTACCGAGTAAAATTTATCACTATATCGTATGTAGTATATATATTTCACCAATAAATGTCTCATTGTCAGTAGGGTTTTGGCTTCACTAGTAGGGTGTGTGTGTATAGTTGGTATATTTGTTATTAACAGACGCTATCAACGTTAGAGGGGTGAAAATCGTCTATACCAGTATATTTTCATATTCATGTGTTCAATCACTCACAATTTATCATGTGGAAATTTTTTCTAATTATATATACACACAGTGAATTGTAAGTGGTTGAGCACATTAATGAAAATATACACGAGTACAAACGATTATTTGTTCCATTAGAGATGACAAAAATTAATCTGTTACCTTACATTTAGTTAATGTGTCTGACACATTCTATTCAGGTAATTGTTGACTAAAAGAAAAGTCACAAGTATTTATGTTTTTTTTTTGTCAGCAACCTTAACTTTTTTCTTCACCAGAGGAGGAGAATTTTTAATGCCCCACATAGGGAAAGGGTGTCGAACCCGAGACCTCTTAATCACAGGTAGAGACTTGCCCCACTGGGCTACGGCCTCCTTGACCATAAGTATTTATGTTTAATCAATCACTTGTGTCGAGAAAGTTTATATAAGTATGCGCTCTTGCACAATTGTAAAATATTTTTACTCACATATAGATAAGACCATTAAAAATATGTTTAAAGAAAGTGTGTAGTCATGACTAATAAATCAAGGTTTATGATAAAAAAAAAGTTTCTTATGTTGTGGGTATCCTATGAGGTCCACTTACGTGATTGCTCTTCTTCTCATATCCTCGGCTTTATTTGATTCCTAAAATTCTTTTATTTAATCAATATTTTTTTTTAAATATTAATTTTTATTTGTTCCCTTGGGAGAAATTTCTTTCTTTTACTTCTTTTGGTATTGTATGCTTCAAGGAGAATAAAAAAGATGAAGAACATACTAATTCAGAAACGAACACTTAAAAATGGGATACATTAAATTAAATTAATTTGTGGCTTCCAAGTATGAGAGGGAAAAGCTTATGTTAATTGAGTTTAAAGTTTTCCTGAAGAAAGAAACCACACCATATTAATTGCTTTTACTAATTTCTGCAAAGTTTTCAAAAAAATAAATGTAACCTTAAAATGGTAATGGTAACAACTGCTTTCTTCTAAGATTCCCAGAAAGAATTAAAATGTTGCATTATTTGAAACCTTTTGGACCGCTACAGTTAAGGAAAGTAGAATATGAAGACAGCTAATGTTGTAATTATTAGTTTTATAAGTTACTCCATGGATTGGTTTAAAAAAAGTTACTCCATGGTTTTGAAATTCACTTAGTAGTAATAATAAATTGGTACCACATAATAATTATAGACGTGGATGGATCTTGGGTTTCTTGTATTGGTAGCATCGGCTATATCCTGCAAGATGAGTTGGGAGCGGTAATGGCGTGCAGGTCGCGTTTTTTGGCATCACACCAGATGCAGAACAAGCTAAGCACTAGCTATTGGGAATGGTCTCAAGTTTGAATTTTCCCAATTTAATTGTTGAGTCCGATTATAAGACTATTGTGGATCGGTTCTATTAGCTTGATACTGGTCAGTCACCATCTGACCATATTTTACACGTGGTCTGTATTACTTTAGGAGATTTTTTTGTTAGGATTTACTATGTAGGTAATTGTCAATGGGTTGGAGATCCTCTGAAATTCCTCATATCTCATGTAACCTCGTCTATTATTTACTAATATCCAGTTTTCCGTTTTAGAAAAAAAAGAAAAGAAAAGAATAGCAGGACGTATGCTCGATATCTTCTTCCCTTTTGACGGTTAGTTCATTTTTTTAAAATAATTTTTTTTCTCCTTAAAAAAAAAAAGAACTCTGATCTCCTTTAATGAAGATTCCTAATCACATTTTCTTAATTCTTTTTTATTAAGAATGATAAAAATCTTTCAAAGCTGCTACATTAGTCAAGATCCATACTCCATAGCTTTTGATATATAGCTCATAACTGGAGTTCTTTACAAAGCTAATGTTTTGAGCTTCAATTAACGAGTAGATGTATATAGGGAATTCTTAGAGAATTTGGTATAACTGATTGAATATAGTCATAGATTGTAGTATCAGCTGAATATAGTCATAGATTCTTTTGGCGCTAGGGATGTCAATTTTGACGGGGGCGGGGCAGATCCAAACTGCACGGACGGGGGGCGCGGGCGAAGATTCTTCACCCGCGGTGGATCACATACTTAATTTTCGGATACCCATCCTAACCTGCCTCGTGGTCAATTGTCATCCCTATTTGGCGATATTAAATAGAACACAACGTTGAGATTGGCTTCTGAGAGTAGTAGACCACGGAAACCGTCGCAACAAATTTTGGCAAAGTAAGGACACCACAACCATAAATACCAAACCTAACAATATTTTATTTTTTTGCAAATTCAAAAGGAACAGCAATACTACATACGAACATCTCACACAATATGCTCCTTAGTATTCTTCCCCATCATCGCCGTCCTCCTCGGTCCCCTCAGCACCGACCTCTTCATAATCCTTCTCCAGAGCAGCAAGATCCTCCCGAGCTTCAGAGAATTCGCCTTCCTCCATACCCTCACCAACATACCAGTGGACAAAAGCTCGTTTAGCATACATGAGATCAAACTTGTGATCAATGCGGGAGAAAACTTCAGCCACACTGGTTGAGTTAGAAATCATGCAGACGGCCCTCTGAACCTTAGCAAGATCACCACCGGGAACAACAGTCGGTGGCTGATAGTTTATACCACATTTGAATCCGGTAGGGCACCAGTCAACAAACTGGATTGTTCTCTTGGTCTTGATGGTGGCAACAGCGGCATTGACATCTTTGGGCACCACATCACCCCGGTACATTAGACAGCAAGCCATGTATTTACCATGGCGAGGATCACATTTGGCCATCATAGATGATGGCTCAAATGCACTGTTGGTAATTTCAGCCACAGAGAGCTGCTCATGATATGCTTTCTCAGCTGAGATTACAGGTGCATAGGAGGAGAGCATAAAGTGGATTCTCGGGTAGGGTACCAGGTTAGTCTGGAACTCAGTCATATCAACATTCATTGCACCATCAAACCTCAGAGATGCAGTCAAGGAAGAAATCACCTACATCCAACAAAAAATATGCCCAAAAATGAAAAATCAATACCCTTCTTTGAACACGGAACACGAAGCACAAAATAGTTACTGGACTTGTGGAAATTACCTGGGAAACGAGGCGGTTGAGGTTAGTATAGGTAGGTCTCTCAATGTCAAGGGAGCGCCGGCAGATGTCATAGATAGCTTCATTGTCTAGAAGCACAGACACATCAGTGTGTTCAAGGAGTGAATGGGTGGAAAGCACACTGTTGTAGGGCTCAACAACAGAAGTTGAGACCTGTGGGGAAGGATAGACAGTGAACCCAAGCTTTGACTTCTTGCCATAGTCAACAGACAGACGCTCCAAGAGCAAGGATCCCAACCCAGAACCAGTACCTCCACCGACGGCATTGAACACAAGGAATCCTTGGAGGCCAGTGCAGTTGTCAGCTAGCTTTCTGATCCGGTCCAAGCAGATATCCACAATCTCTTTCCCGACTGCAAGAGAAATTTTAAGGATTTAGTATTTAGTAGGTCATCACAGTTAATTAAAGAACCTCGAAAAATCCAATAACGTTTTTATTTACTTGTATAATGGCCACGGGCAAAATTGTTTGCGGCATCCTCCTTGCCACTGATCAGCTGCTCAGGGTGAAAGAGTTGGCGGTAGGTTCCAGTCCTCACTTCATCGATAACACTAGGTTCAAGATCAACAAAGACAGCACGGGGGACGTGCTTCCCTGCACCAGTTTCGCTGAAAAAGGTGTTGAAGGCATCATCACCTCCACCAACTGTCTTATCACTGGGCATCTGGCCATCAGGCTGTGCAAAAGTATCCAAATATTTAGCAATTTATGTAACACATGCCTTCTTTACATACTCAAAAGTGAACCAAAATGCAAAACAGAGGCTTCTTTTGAGAATCTATATTAGATTGACATTTCTCGGTTTTTTTTTAACTTCAAATAGGATAGTGCACAATAACTTGTGGTCTGAATGTTGAAATTACAATGAAAAGATTATCGTTTGCTTTGAAGTTTCACAAATCGACACAAGTTGAGAGGACAAAATTTATCAATTAATATGCTCAAAACACCATAATCAGTGAAATTATCATATGAGCATTATTCAGATGACAGTTCAATCAACATTGACTTAGCAATCTCCTCATCCTATTCCAAATTTCTATTTTTCTAACAAATTCTTGGGACGACCATATACAATAAGAACAAAATACAAGTACAGATCGGCCATCAACAGTCCCACAAGTAAATGCAAATGTAGTTTCTAAGAGATCATAATTTCTAGATCAAATTAGCAGAAAAAGCAAAGGATATAACAACCTACTGGAATCACAATCAGATCTAATCATTACCTGGTTGAAATTTCACGGATCTAATAGAACAAACAGTTCAAACAATACATAAAGATCCATAGAGAATAACTTTCAAATCTCCAACTAGTAAACCTAGATCTTCCTCAAATTACGATATACATCAATAATCTAACAGATCGCAAATGCAAACAAACTCTAAATAACTGACAAATGCAACAATTATAGTTTTAAAACAATACATAAAGATCCATGGAGAATAAATCACAAATCTACAAGTAAACTTAGATCTTCATCAAATTTCGACAGACAGCAACAATCGCAAATGATTAAACAATAGACAAATATCCACAGAGAATAACTGCCAAATCTCCAACTAGTAAGCCTAGATCTTCATCGAATTACGACATAAGACATAATCTAGCAGATCACAAATGCAAACAAACTCAAAATAGCTAACGAAATCAACAATTATCAAAACAAATGCATCACAAATAAATTTGAAAAAGCATTAAATTGACAAATTAAAGAGATCGATCTGCAGATAGGATGAAGTACCTGAATTCCATGTTCGAGGCAGTAAAGTTCCCAACAGGCATTTCCGACCTGAATTCCGGCCTGACCAATGTGAACTGAGATGCATTCTCTCATTTTCGAATTTGATTCTTAAAATCTAAGAAAATTACGGAGACTTTGAGAGATCAGGAAGAAGAAGACGATGAGAGATGAAGAGACGAACTAAGGATATTTTTGACGTTTATTAAGACGCCTTTTTCTCTGTCTCAGTGAGATGCGAAGGAAATGAACCTTGGCGCCTGTATTTATAATTGGAGGGAGGAAGAGAAGGTTAGTATATCATCGAGATGGTGAGGGACGGCCGTTAACCATGGTTAGTGAAGGATAAAATAACAACGAACACATATTTTCCAAATTAGAGCAGGAGTGAAAGCTAAATCCAAGACATAAAAAGCGGCATTAAATATTTGTGATTTTAGAAGAGCTAGCACCATTTTTTATAAATTTTTTGAATAAATCTCTTATTTAATAAAATATCGGAATTAAACCCAAAATTTCCTACGGATGGCCAATGGTCCAAAGAAATGAAAGCATCGGTCCCGTCATTTCAAAGCTTCCATAATCTCTTCTTGAACCAAACATGAATCTTTCGACTCATTTGACTTGAAATAACGAACAAATGGATCGAATCAACAACCAAGAAAGAAATAGGAGTCTTTATGCATTGCTTGAGGTGAGCGATAAAATAACAAGGAACACATAATTTTTTAGTCAAATTCATTTTTTTTTATCTCTGATTATTTACGCTTATGACATTGTGCCTCTTAAATGTAGGAACGAATATAAAATTTATATGTTTTTTTTTTTTTGCCAAGTAAATATAAAATTTATATATATGTTGAGTATGAAAATAAAGGTACATATAACATGTATTGTAGTAAATTTTTAAATTTTCTGAAAAAACAGAGATGAAATTTTTATAAACATGTTTAGGAAAAATTATTATTTTTCTATAAAAAAGACCTAATATGTTGAAAATTTTAGGAACGGTCACCATAGCTATTACGCCAAAGATAGTTCTGATATGGATCAGATCCATTAGAATATGTGGTTCAGAACTGGCCACATCACTATAGAATGAGGAGAGATACCAATTCTGAACCACAAGATCCGTGTGAACTTGATCTATATGCCTTGCGCCAATGCAGTGGAAAGGTACAATTATTTCTCACTTTCAATCCCTTGCTCATTGCCAGTTCTTTGAGCTTCAAATTCGAGAGTTTTTTTTTCTTCCCTTTGAGCAGATCGTAATGAAGATTTCGATTTATTGACTCTAGGTGAGATTACGAACAGCTTGTGGTTTTGTTCGGATAAGGTAAGTTTCACATACTATACTCATGTCGTGTTAACACGGGTACGGCAAACATGAACGAATGATTCGAGTAATATAGACAATATCTGCAGCTCTATTCTGGTTTCTGAATAACGAAGTTGCAACCACCTGAAAATGGAAAAGAAATGTCTTGATCCGACAGTAATCGTTCAACTACTAATATCTATCTATGTCACAGAGACGCTTGTTACCTGGACAAAGTTCCTATGGCATCTTCAAGTTAATTGGTCCAACCTGAAAGAAATTTTATGTTTTCTATATCTCTAGAATTACCAATATCATGGTATGGTTTTAAATCATTGTATAATTTATGTTGAAGCAAAAGGTAAATCAAGTTGTGGGTTGTGCTCCTCTCCATGTGTAGGGTTCATCCGCTCTATGACTGCGGTTTTCCTGTAAATACGAGATTCCTGTCCATATTCCGCGAATAAGCAAAATGCTCACAAACACTACACTGCCCAGAGTACAAATTACCTGCAGCAGATCAGAGTAACATTTTAAGAGATGCTAAATTTGTGAACAAGGCTTACTTTTTTTCCGTAAAACATTGAAAATAGGCTGAATGGTTACAGTTATATTCGACATGAAACACCAGGGAAATCACATATTCTAAAAGTTCAAGTTGCTGGCAAGAAGATTTCACTATTATGGTAAGATTGGAGCTGGACCATCTTACGTGTTTGAAACTTGAAATGTGCCAACTATACAAACAACCATATCTTGCCCTTCATTATACCAATTAAATGTTGAAATACAACTAGCTACAGCATCTTGATCAATCATAATAGCAGATGATGAGTCAGATAACTTTGTTAAAAACTTCTAAAGATACACAGAAGAGTCGTTTCAAAATCTCAAATTTGCTTCACATTATATACTATTAATAGCTTTCACGCTAACAGCTAGGCACAGGTGAAATCCCTCTCTTACTATAGCAATAATTCCTTCTACCATTCAACACTGTCAACAAGTTGATATCACGCTGTTAACAACTCAAGTGAGAACATGCTATACTCGAATGCAAATTTTGAAGCCAATATAGACAGTGGAGTCGTAATCAACTTCTGATCTATCTGACCAAAACTACAATATTTTTTTACCTAATGCGCAACAAGACATGAGCGTGGTGATTCCAGCAAAACTTTTTCATGCAGAAGCAATGTGGGCGCAAATATAATACAAATAGCTTAACCTCATGAAGCACTCTTCAGAATAAGGCTGGTAAACCAATTTGTAAGCTTTATGGAAGCAAACCCACCCCCATGCCCACCAAAAAAGAAGGTTCAAACTTTAGACTCATATTTGATATCATGCTGGTAAACTGAATCATGAAAAACAGCCAAAATAACATTCAATATCCAAACTTTAGACTCAAAAACTAATAGGGATTCAACATAGCAACAACTTGTACCATAATAAAATATAAAATATTGAAAAGAATCAATTTAGAAGGCGATAAGAGAAGATATTACCTCAAGGAATGCCTTTAAAACCCACATGAATGTCAGAATTATGACTCCATTAACAGAAAATCCGACCTACATGAAAAAGTGGTTGAAGTGAAAGATGGATCAGTGGCCTATGCAAAGAAAGCACCACACTAGATTTCAACGCCTCTATCCAATTTATGTTTCCAACCATGTTAAAAAAATGAAGACACTGCTCTCCAGTATTTGAAAGGTAAAAATGAAGTCCTCCTAGTACTATTTTAAGCATTATGTCACTATTTTACTTCTATTCTTTTCTCTAGGTAATCAGACAGTCCACTTCAATGCTCCATAAAAGAAAACAACTATTAAACCAATCACAAGAATACCAGTTACAGTACCTATTATCCAATGGATATGTGTTTAATATAGAACCATTGCTAATGCAATTATCTGCATGGTACTTCACGTCATTTCTCATGGTCCAGATAATTGGTCCAAAACTTACAGCCTAAAAGAACAGTGGCATAGTAAATGTCGTATTCATATGGATCCAGTCAATCCTCTACTCCCCTGCTCCGAATCCCAACCTAGACCCCTCAGAAATCCACTCGCAAAAATCTGCCTATTTTGATTTTTTGGCAAAAACAAAAAAATCAGTGTCTCCCAAGGGAAAAGCTTTTCCCACAACAAGGATTATCAACAGCAAAAACTCATCAACTCCATACAAATTCTCTCACTTTCTCATTTGTTCGCGTAAAATAAAATTAAAGTTAAGAAAAGATAATCCATCCTTGGACCTTAACACACACACACATACACACACAAAAAAGCTTGATCTTCATAATCACAACCATCTTCTACAACGAACCTACTTATCACTATCAAATTAAGAAACTCTGATCTTCACTTACATCAATTCCCTAAAATAATTTTTTCAACTTAAATAACAGCAAGTATCAAATTAACAGTTTCAGGGAGAAAAAAATACCAATTGAGAGGGAATAGTGACAGGCAGAACCAATCGAACAGCTTTGCGAGCTTTCCGAGAAATCTTCTTAAAAACATTCTGAACGAATCTAATTAGAAGATCTAAACTCCGATCTTCTTCATCTTCTTCCTCTTCATCCTCATCATCGTCCTCATAAATATATCCGCCATTTATATTACCGTTTCGCCTGCGGTTCCAATTAAGAGGGCCGCCGACCAAATTATCACCTTCCTAAAACAGAATTTATATATTATCATACTTAATTATTGCTAAATAAATCACTCAAAATTAATCTATTAATCCACACACAAGCAGCAGAAATTTTTCTGAATTACCTTAGCGAAATTAGAGAGTCGTCGGGAGGACTGAAGACGAATTAGAGGCATTCGAATTGTGGAAATTCTCGGATTGACGGAGCGATCGGCGCGATGAAATGAATTTGGTTGTGAGAAGGAACAGAGGAGCTGGAAATAACCAGCTATTTCCGATGCCATGGTGGCTCAGAATTGTTTCGTCGTGAAAGCTGAGATGGCTGATTATCGTAGTGCTGGTGCCGGTGCAGTAGAGCAGTGGCGGACCGGAAGCCGGCGGACGACGGTGGTGCTAGTAGTATTGCTGTGGATGCAGGTGGCGGGGGAGTCAAGCCGCAAGGACTTTACTTCAGGCAGCATGAAGGAGATCAAGCTCAACCTTCTTTTACGTTTTTAGTTAAAAAGCGTTGTCGAACCCGGTAGTATGGGACGAGTTTGTTGTAGCATTCCTCGAGAAAATTCTAATACAGGATTCCTCGTGTACTGCTTATCATGATTAGCAAAATGGGGATTTGCATGGGCTTGCCCTGCTTTTTCCCGGATCGACCATAATACTACGACTGTGAAAAGTGGGACAAACATTTTTTGTCCCATAATCTAAGTCCCCACTTCGTCTCTGGCCATAATCTGGTCTGCATACTGGGACGACGTAGCTTTTCCCCACGTGCAGAAGTCACGTCACCCATAACTGAAACTTCCATCATGGCTCGGACTGAAGTGGGACTTCCGTTATGGTCCCCGCCAAAAAATACCCTACTAAAACCCTAACTTTTGTCCAGTGACTTTGAGGACGGAATTCCCACTTCCGTCCTCAACTTCCACCCAATTTGCAGCGTGTAGTCACTTCTCACTTTTGCTTTTTTGACCCAAAAAAAATTTCCCGAAACGGTTTTGGGCAAATTCAGTGCGCATTTATGACCGGGTTTTCGAGACTTGTCAATAAAAAAAAATAATTTTACAATTTCCAACCACATCTATAAAAACCCCTCCAAACCTCTCCACTCCACAACATACAACCTTCTCAAACCCTTAAAAACCCTATCCTCCATATTACTAGCTTTGAAAATGAATAGCGAAATGAATCCCTACCGGAAGAGTATTTCGTATACCAATTTACAATTGCGGTCTGAAATCAAACCGATGGAAAAAATGGTAGTATTGTATTTTGTAATGAGTAATTTTTTTATCAGTATGAAATGTGTTCACTATCTAACTCATAATTTTGGATGTGTAGCGCCTTCCAGTCAAGTACACAAGTTGGTTGGAGCAAACCGGTCTCTGCTAGCAAATTCCCGTCTATCTCGAAGGGACTGACCATGGGAATCAATGGTGCGTTTATGTAAACAAAATAGATGACACCTACTACCTAGACGGAGGTTTGCAACAATTTTTGCGTGACAACAATCTTCGTCCCCACAAATAAAGTTCATTTTATACCATCACCCATGAATGTATTAGATATTTTTTGTTAAGTGAGGGCTCTGGGATAGGTTACTCAAGGGTGAATTATCGTATCCCTCGGGACGGGGCATTTTTTCCCTAGCAGAGTTTTCGAATAGACATTTACAAAACATATTCTGGGACTTTCAAAACCTAGACGCTTTTGTAATATTAAAATTTTTTGTATTAAAATCGCTCATTTTACATTTATGTGTTGTAATGTTGTTTCCCGTGTACAAAGTGGATATGTCCGCAATACATGCAATGGCGTGTTAGAATGCAGCTTGAATCCCTCGAAGTACTACACATGCGCAACCTTCACTAGTAAATAAATTGACACCGCAAGTGACTAGAGACGAAGGTCACGATCACTACTATTTTTTGGGAGTGGGATGAGTTTGTTGTGTTTTCTAGATTACACCCGGTGACCATGTAAAATTCATCCACTTTCTACGATATCCTTGATTACAGGTACGGAATGATGATTTTTTTCGATTTATTACGTCAACTTTAATAATTTGTATTTGAAATGTAAGATGTTCGATGAAATTGAGACCGGAAAAATCGAGAACATTCACAACAATTTTATAAATTTAAACTATTACAATTCGGAGAATTTAAATACAATTACATGTGGAGGGTGGGGGTGGTTGTCAAGATGTGCTAACATGGGGCAAGTCTTCCCGATTGTGATCGACTCACTTTACAAAGTGGCCGCACTTCTTTTCCCTTTCGAGTGCCCCCTGCTCTCTCGTGGCCATAGCATTTGTATCTCCGCCTCGAGGTCGACCCCACTCGCGTAGCTTTCATGTTAGGTGGGTGATATGTCAAATCAAAAGTGGGGGGATCTCCAATGAACGGGATCAGTGCATGGGATATAAAATAGACTTGTAAGTATTCCTATAATGTTCGAGAGAATAGACAGGGGTGGATGAATCGAGAAGCATCCCGCATTATCGATTTGGACACTAGCAATGACACGGGAGCATGGAACTCGAATAAGCAACCCCACTTATCACGACCTACACCCTACGAACCGATAAGTTGACCGTGCACGCTTTTTCCACCTTGGTCGGGTCCTCTATGCTCGGGACATGACCCTATAGATACCTCGTCCATGTGGTGTCGGGTTTACAAGAAGAGTTGCCGCCTTTTTCTTCGCACGCGAAATACCGCTCCCATATCCTCTTAGGGGAAAAGCGCTCGACAACCATTTCGCGCCTTGCCGTGTTTGTCAAAATAATGTACAAGTTTAAAAAAATATCATCTCCACGAGCGCTTTCAAAGGCAGCGCTCTAGACCGCTTTAGAACGCTATTAAGCGCCTCGACATGTTAGTAGTCATGCAACCGAAACGCATTCCCCGTCGTATGCCGCAGTCCACAACTCTTTGGGGTTGTTGCATTAACCAGCTAAACGCATCCTCATCTTTTTTTGTTTTATACGCTCTAGATAAAGATCGCACTTAACCTTTTTTCGGTTGGCTTGCAAAGAATCCACACATAATCTTTCAATTCTTTGTTTTTTGCATAAGTGTGGAAATTGGACTCAGAATGCCTAAGGCAAGATCGTGCACCGCCTTTCGGGGGTTGCCATCCGGTGAGGGTTGCCACGGCACTAAGAATGCCGACGATGACGATCGCCGATAAGACACACTTGAAGGTCTTTGACAACATGTTCCCTCAAGTGACTAAGGAACCACGCCCAAGTCAAAGATGATTCTGAATCGACCAACGCAAAAGCTAGGGGTAAAATCGGTTGTTAGCATCCGTAGTGCTTGCAACTGTGAGAGTCCCTTTATAATTCCCCCTAAGGTGTGTCCCATCAATCGAGATTATGGGCTCAGCACCACGGTAACCGTCAACCAACGGTTGAAAAGTCCGTAACAATGACCCGAACACCTTCGCCCATTATCGGCTTTCTCGAGGGTGGTAGAGAAATTTGACTATCATACCCGGCTCGAATCTTTTAATGCCCGGATATAATGCGGCAAGACTAAAAGTTGAATGCCAAGTACCAAAAAGTGTTTCTATAGCGTTTCATGGGCATACCAAGCTTTTCTATAGTACAAGTCAAATTCATATCATTGGTACAAGCACTCTAATCAATTTAATGTATATTTCAGATCTCGCTCAACAAGGTGTAGAATTTTTACCCCGATGTAGCCGGGAGGACATGTCACGCTTTTTTGTTCTCGGGGTCCATCAAGCAAGCAGTGGCCCTCGGTTAAGCTTTGTAACCTTCCACATTCCATCCACCCTCGCTATGATTTACGCGAACGTACTCAACCGCATCGGCAATTTCGGTTGAATTTCTACTGCACTTCACTGAACCATTGTTTGTCGCTCCTCTCTCTTTTCCATTCCCTTAATGCCACCTTGTCATGCCACACGCTCACGTACCAACATCGCCTCGCGTTTATCCTTGAATTGCATCCCCAAGCAAATTTCTCGAATATCGGGATTCCATGTTTTAATTTTTTTGTCCACCGTATGTGATTCCGTGTAATCGGGTTCCATGGAACCCATATCATTCCAACAGCAAAATTTGCATAGTTACCGTGACTGATGGAACATTCCATTCTCGAATGGCCGCAGCAGAGTAGTAGGGGAGCTCTGCCTCGTGCTCTGTGTCCCCTCTTCGCCATTAGTCCACCGGCTTGTTGTCGATTTCGGGGTCGGCATCTTCCGCTACACCCCCGTGCGTCTTCCTCGACCCCCGCCGCCCTCGTGGTCTCCCTGCGACTATCGCCGGCGAAGTCGCCTTCCGCTTCCTAACGCCGTCAATGTCTGGATATTGGACCCAAAGAATCCATGACCGAATTATCATTGTAGGGTTCGTAAGTAGACGCTGGGGGCATATTTGGTAATGGATTTGGCTCCGAAAAATATGGTCATGAACAAAATATGGCTCCGTGCAAAATGTGTTGTCGGTATTACAAAGCTATCTCGAATGTCTCGCACATGTTCGAACAGTGGCACCAACATGTAATCCCTCGAGTTTGAAATCCGCTTTGATTCCCCACAAACTCTCTAAACCTTCTTCCTCATTAAGGTTTACAACATCGTACGCCACCATGTTGAACGCTCGGCATGAAGAATGGACTGATCATTATTAGCCGAACATTGACAAGATAAAGCTCGACTCCTTTTCATGCGACATATTCTATGGCAAAGTTGTCCGAATGAAATCCTTTGTATAACTTCAAAACTTTTTTTCGCTAGGCTCGACGAACGGGGGTAACCCCCCATATTCGTAAACTATATTGTGGTCGAAATGTAAATACAATCTCATTGACATTCGAGTGCCATTTTTTAAGCAAAACGAAATAAGGGGGTTGAGGAAATATAAGGGTGTTTAGACGAAATAATATGGAAAATGGTGTTTGGAGTATGAAGGATGGATGGGAGGGTATTAAATTTTATAGAGAATTTTGCAAAGAAAAGCGGCAAAACCATCGCCGGTTGATAACGGAAGCTGGGACTTCCGTTATGGCTCCAAGACGGAAGTCCCACTTCGCTATCAACCGGGACATGATTTTCCCAAAAATTGTACTTTTTGTCCCCTCACGCAATTTGAGGGACTGAATTGCCACTTCCGTCCCTAAAATTGCAGTGCTATTGTCACTTCTCACTTTTGCTTTATCGAATGAAAATCCCAAACG
Organism: Vinca minor; assembly: GCA_026122235.1. Lineage (NCBI taxonomy): Eukaryota > Viridiplantae > Streptophyta > Magnoliopsida > Gentianales > Apocynaceae > Vinca > Vinca minor. Next base: position 1,810,333 of record JAOCZM010000201.1, on the reverse strand, counting down.
GTTTCTTGCAGCTTTGGTTCGTGACATCGACCAATTTTAGGAGACTCGACCAATTTCATAATAATTATTTCCATACGTGTTCGTATTATAATAATTAGTTTCAATTATTTTTTTAAATATTGCTCATTTCTAACTTTCAAAAAATAAAATAACCGACAATTCCATTAACTTCATACAAATAAATTTACATCGAACATTAAAAAATACAAAGTCCCTGCTAGTCAAACCCTAAATATTTCAAACTTAGCCTCAATCATTTTCCAAGTCGTATCGTTGCTTGACGATGCATCTGACATCGGGTATTCAGTGGGGAGCCTCCAAAGTTACCTCTTCGAGAGATGTTGAACATTGTCCAGCCTTCGTCCCACAAATCCTCTTCCTTCGTACTCCAAAAAATATGGCAGAGAAGGATAAAGAAAACTTCGCCACTTCTTCTGCATCGCTTAGCCCTTGGATTAGCCTAAAATAGAGTTATACAAAATAAACATTTAGTTATGAAAATATACAGCTTAATACAAGCATGCCGTTATTACATGCAACTTACCGCAACGTATTCCGCCCACCGGGCCTCAGCACCGTCCCAAGTCAACAATGTTCGCCCTTCCGTCGTAATTGAACCATGATTTGTGGGTGAGCGCTCAAATCCCAAAACCGCCTACGCAGCTTTTGCTAGGACCGCATCGATCATCGCAATCGTGAATTGTCCCCGTCACGCAATTAATTCCGTAAACAATTTCATTGTAGCAATCGGACTAACGCTTTTTCTCGCGGTAACCCCCGCATACCGAAATCATAACAAATTTCTATTAAAACCTCCTCGTATTCGATCGCCATTCTCTAGTAAAATCAACATCCCCGTATTTTTGACGCATTTCTTTTTGCATAAATTTGGGGAAAGTTGGCCATTAATTCCGATATGGTTTTTTTTTAAAAAATAAAAATTTCAAACCTAGTAATACTGAGGATGTGGTTTTTAAGTGGTTTCGAGAAGTTTTGAGATTTGTGGAGAGGTTTGGAGGGATATTTATAGATGTGGTGGGAAATTGGACAAGTCTTTGAAAACCGGTCATAAATGCGCACGAAATTCACAAAACCGCTCGGACATTTTTTTTTGAGTCAAAAAAGCAAAACCGAGAAGTTGACTACACGCCGCAAATTTGCTGGAAGTTGAGGACGGAAGTGGCAATTCCGTCCCTCAAAGTCACTGACAAAAGTTAGGGTATTAGTAGGGTTTTTTTGGGCAGGGACCATAACTGAAGTCCCACTGCTCTCGGTCCATAACTGAAGCTGGGACTTCCGCTATGGACTCGGCAGCAGTGTTTGCCCAAAACACTTGGTTTTTTTTTCGTAGTTTTTATTTCGTAGGTGTTTGTATTATATATAAATAATATTTGCAAAACACAATACGTACTTAAAAAATGAGCAATAAAATAAATAAATTGTATATTAATAAAAAAACAAGCAAATGTAATTATCGTAATAATATTTTACAACCGAAAATAAATAACATTCTACGTAATTCACAATGAACGAAATGTAAACAACGTAAATGAAACCCTATCTACTGCGACGAAGGTGTGTAAGGAACGCGTGTGTTTCTGGGGATCGGTCGCAGAAGTAAAGGTCGCCATCTCTCACCCGTACGTGCGCTACCAAAATTGGTTGAGATGACTCGCGCGCCTTCGTGGTCGATAAATATCCGCTCCTGGGGTTTATCGCAACCCGAGTCTCGCTCGCCGTGGTCGCTGATGTGCAGCTGTCAGACGAGGCGTCCCCTCCCGAGTGAAGCTCCCGACTCGCAGATGTAGACGGCCCGACACTGTGATCCCCACCCGTCTCAAAACTCCCGTGATAAAGTACCGGGTGATGCAAATGTGTACTCAAAAGTGGGGCGGGTACGTCGACTGACTGAAACTGCAGTATGTGCTGGGGATCGCGTCGGATCTGCCGCCGGCAGTACTGGCCCGGTGGCTCGCCAGCGCTGCCGTAGTCGCCGCCGCCAAGTCCTCCCGCCGCAAAGCATCCCGCTGCCTCCGCTGCACCTCGCCTTCCTCTTTGAGACCGGGCCGAACGGGTTCTCTGGCCATGGGCCACCGGCTCCAAAACCGCCGACTCCCGCCACATCCGCAGCCTCTCGATCTCGCAGGTTGTGGACTTCCCGCCGCCACGAACGCCTCTTTGATTGTCTTTGAAGCCCTGTGAGACTAGTGGGACCTATAGTGGCCGATTGAGTTGGAAGCCGCTTATCGAGCTCCGTTAGTATCGACCCTGCTTTCGCATCCGCCCGCAACATCAATTCTCGTGTCGAGATATTATAAACAAGGAAAAGCAATGTACACAAACAAAAAATACAAAACTTACAATAATGTCCTCGGAAGGCGCGATGGGTTGAATGCCCATCGGGAGTGGGACCGGCATCCTTGTTGCGTGGGTTTGTAGTGAGGTGCACTGTAATGAGATTGTACCAATCCATGTACTCACGGGTTGGTAAGATCACATTACCGTGGACCGGGACAGCAGTAACTGTGCAATCCCCGCTTGGCCATCCCACATGGCTATGTAGTCTTCGTGCTTCTTCGCCCACTTCATATTCGGCCCCGCCATGCGGGTGTGGGACGTCTACGCCTCTGCCGCACTCCTCCGCCACCGACTGGGGCTGGTATCACTCGCTGGAACCCGACTGCCTAGCAACCCTGGCTCCCAGCATGTGAAACTCAACCAACTCGAAACACACGAGTGGCGTACGGGCCCGATGCAGTGGATAGGAATCCGTCATCGCGTGAGACCCGAACGGCAATAACCCGACGGGTACGGCCTCACATGAATCGTAAAAAAAATTGTACATTAGCAGGGAATTAATTGCGCAAATAAAAACAAACACACGAAAAATACGATAAACCTTACCCCCCGAGCGTCCGTCACCGGTCATGCTCGGGTCGCAAACACCGTCACCGAGATTTCGCGTGTCTTGAAACTCCGGCGGTGTTCCAACGCGCCCCGTACGCTCGGCCGTCCGCGGGAGGTTCATTCATAATCACTCCCCTGCTCACGGCTCGAGAAATGAAATGCGCTCCCACGCCCACAACCGGTACAAACAAACACACATTAATCATCAATTATTTGAAAATTAGCAGTAAACAATAAAAAATATTCATTGACAATTACACAAACTCGGATCAACAGCAACGAAACCAGCCTATGTCCCTTAGAGTCACCATGCAGTAGATGCACATGTGGCGGTATAGGTAGGACAGACGGCGCCGGCCCGTGAATGCCGGGTCAGCGGCGAGGTCCCCGTCGCCGATGAGCAAGAGATAGCGCATGTTCCTCGCGACCCTGGGACTTATCCGGAAGAGGAAAGCTGCCATGCACAGGGAAAATCGGGGCCCGGCCCGCTGGTCAACCGCGAGGTGCGTGGCATCCCTCGGGCTAGGGGCTCGAAACGCTGGGCGTACACCTCTGCAGAGGGTCGAGGGCGCTGCTCTTACTGGACTCGAGTGGGGGCGAAAACCTGAGATACGGTCCACACGCTCAATCCACTCGACCCTCGACATGTTGTAGTCCTCGCCCCCACGTCACCACGTGGCCCCCCGCAGGGCGGCTCCCTAGGGAGGCGACTCTACGTCCCTCTGTGGGCGATGGTGACCTCACCGCACCGCAGATGGAATGAGTGCGTCTCGGGCCGCCACCGCTCTACTAATGCGGTGATCGGTGCGTGGTCTATCTTAATCTTACCTATCCGACAACAACCCCCGAAACCAAAATTGTCAATGAGATCTAGCACTCTCTCGGTTGCCCTCGTGTTGGTATGCGTCAAAAAAATGCCCGCCATCAAGCTAATGACCTTCAAACCCCTCGTCTCAGACTACATCCCCGCCCCCAAATCCTAAGTGCTTTCTATGTGACGTGTGTTTGTTCAACACACCGGGATCAGACTTTGACCGCATAAGCGCAAGGTGAAAAGCCATCTCAGTAATAAAAACTCATGCGATTTTTGTCAATAATAAGGACAGCATATTCTCAAAACTTGCAATTAAAATACGTAGGGATATCAAATTCACATAATTGCAATTCAAGTTCATAAGAATATCAAATTCACATAATTGCAACTACAATGCAATGCATAAGGTATCAAATTCACAAAATTGCACTTCTAGTCCATAAGAATATCAAATTCACATTATGCACTTACAATACATAAGGATATCACATTCACATAATTTCAATTCAAGTCCATAAAAATATCAAATTCACATAATTGCAACTACAATGCATAAGGATATCATATTCACAAAATTGCACTTCTAGTCCATAAGAATATCAAATTCACATTATGCACTTACAATACATAAGGATATCACATTCACATAATTTCAATTCAAGTCCATAAAAATATCAAATTCACATAATTGCAACTACAATGCATAAGGATATCATATTCACAAAATTGCACTTTTAGTCCATACGAATTTCAAATTCACATTATACACTTACAATACATAAGGATATCACATTCACAAAATTGCATTTCAAGTCCATAAAAAAAACAAATTCACATAATTGCAATTACAATATATAAGGATATCACATTCACAAAATTGCAATTTTAGTCCATAATAATTTCAAATTCACAAAATATATATACATATACAATTCGCAAGAAAACAAAAATATCAAAACTATACATACAAAATACATTATTAAATAAAAGTAAACTTAAATAAAATACACTTAAATAAAATTAAAAAAATAAAAGGTATACCTCCAAATTTAAATTTGGGAGAGAGACAAAATGTTGATGGGGAGAGAGAGATGGGCGGTGGAGGCGGCAGTGCCGGCGGCACCTCGGGGACCGCGCGCGCAGTGGGAAGGAGTGGGCTGCAGCGGAGGGAGTGGGAGGGGGTAGTTTTTTTTTGGGGAGCTTTTTGCTTGCAAAACGCGGTGGGAAGAAGAAGGGTTTTTTTTTAAAACTGGGAGCCCATAACTGAAGTCCCACTTCCGAACCCGAGTGGGACTTCGCTATGGCCACGTGGCACTGCGCGTGGGACTTCCGTTATGGCCCCGGACGAAAGTGGGGACTCCGTTATGACAAAAAATGTCATGTCCACTTTTCCCAGGCCATATGCATGACCGATCTCGAAAAACGCAGTGCCCCTACGCAAATCCCAACAGAAATGAACCCATGAGGCCCATTACTTCGCTCAGAATTATATATATACATGGGCCACGGCCCAAGGAGCTTGTACTTAGGGTGCATGTGGAATTTTGTATATATATATATATATATATATATATATATATATATATATATATATATATATATATATATATATATATATATTTTGAGTTATTTTGTCTTGGGATTGAAAAAATAAACTGTCCGTGAAAGAAGATGGTTAAAAAATTTGTGTTAGATAATGTGCGGAAGTGATGCTCAAATTGTCCTTGGTTTTAATTCAAGTTGTCAATTAGGATTGTCAATTAGACTCAAAGGTATGGATTCAGACCCAAACTTATTAGACCAAAGTTGTTTGTACATCAAAAATTCCAAAGGGCCGATTATTGTAGGTGAAAGAAATCGAACCTACACACTATGAGTGAACATAATACTAGCTAGCTTCCTTTATATCTCCTTTTAGGTCTTATATGCATGCTTCGATTGCCTATGATATGAAAGCCAGTGATATGAGTGTTGAAGAAGTATAAGCTTTGTTGCATTGAAGTACTTTGTGAAGTCTTAGGGGAAAGCCAGTGATACGAGTGTTGAAGAAGTATACGCTTCGTAGAATCTATAGTATTTTTAAGAATTTTTAATGATTGATAAACATATGTTGACTTTGGATCTGTTTAATACACAACTGGATCAGTATTTTCTTTATTTCTTGGTGTTATTCAAATAATCTATAGACTTTATAAATCAAAAGAAATCCTGATAAATCAATATAATAGAATCTGCGTAGACTTTGCATTGAGTTAAAACAATTCATAAAGTCAGCATAATCCATAGACTTTTGAAAATCAGTTAAAATCCTCATTGAATACACCCCTTTAGATTCTAAAGTAATATTTCAAGAGAATCCGGACAAAGTGCTCAACCCATTATTGTATTTTTGTTCCTTGAATCCTTTGAATGTTTTCCTCATAAGTTGAATGCTATCCTCCGAGACAACTAGCTGACTTGCCATGGAATTGATTACAGATTGCGCGGCAAAAGGATGAGCAACGAAAAAGGGCGGTAAGGGTTTTTTTATGGATTGTGTTCACGGTGAAAGCTGTTAATCGAGACTGAATTGGAGTAGTATTGAACAAGGCAAAAAGAGCTTATGAGAAGATAAATATCCTTCTGGGAAACTGTCCTATCTCAATATAAATTGGACAAAGTTTAATTCCATCCGAAGACACATAACAAAGTAGATCAAAACAGCTAAGAAATTCTTTCAACAATAGGAACTTCAACACATGATCTACATGAACAGATTACTATTAAAACCATATCATCTAGGAAAGTAAAATCTTCAAGAATCAAGCGACGTTGTAGCTAAATAGGAATTATTACAGAGAAAACACGATAAAAGATCCAATGGAACTTGCTGGACCGAAACACATTAACCACTCCAGTTATCAATCCATATCCGTTTCCCCCAATCCTCCAAGATTACAATGGGGCACATGGGTTCGAGACGGATATCTGGGATTAGGCAATCTTACCTCACCGAATTGAGTAATATGCGGTCCCAAATCATGGTCACCGCCTATAGTCCCAGGCCATTGAGGAAACCTCGGACGCGGATCCAAATCATGCTCGCCACCTATGATCCCAGGCCATCGAGGAAACCTTGGACGCGGATCAATTACACGACGTGGATGAACAGCTCTATAGGGAATCCTAGAAGTCATCTTCCTCCTCCTCTTTGCAGACTCCCAATAACCGCCAAACTTTCTCTTCCAACAGCTCCATGCATCTGGTTTCGCCGCGTCCCCAAACTGCTCAATAAACTTCTGCTTCCAGAGATCATCATTGGAGGCTAAGTACCGTAATTCAGAAGACACGCAACTAACTCTAGCAATATCATCACCGGGCAATGACTCCAGAATTTTTAGTTTAAGATCAGTAGGAAGCCTCATAAAGCATGGAGGCAATCCTAAACCAGCTCTCTCACACAAGTCAATTAGCAAAGGCAATGCAAGCTTATCCTTCACTGTCCTCCAAAAATTAAACACCTCTCTAGCAGGAGTTGTCCAAGAAATTCCATCTTTGCTAGTGATTTCCTCTCTTAACCCGCAATTCGCCCACGCAACATTCAAAAACGAAACCAATTCGTCCTCTTTGAGATGCACAGAATGCATTGGACTACCACTCTTTAAAGAGCCATACACATTTAGAATCGAACCTAAATTCTGAAACCTCAGTACAATAACGCCATTATCGCATTCCGAACTAGGCAAAATAGGACCAACTATACCAGGGAGAGTGTAAAACAGAGACAAAATAGAAGGCAAATCAGATTGAAATTGAAACCGTTTAATCTCAGTTTTCGAATTCATATCAAAACCAACAAACCCTGACTCTAATAAAACAGCATGAACAGCAATTACCAGTAGTTTCTTACGAAGAAGCCCATCGTTTCCGCCACCCAACTCCTCCGTGAACACTTTCCTTAGAAACCCGGGTGCGGAAAACGACTTACCAACCCCATCCGCAGAAGATTCATCCTCAATATCATCAATTTCCATTCCATTCAATGATTCATCACTTTGATTATTACTCTCTGGTTGATCATTGTGCCCTATTTGTGGATTCAGGTCCGATTTCGGCGCAATTACCTGAGCCAGATATTTCATTGAGCTGGTTTGAGGTGAATTCAAATTGGGTTCTTTGATAACCCTAATTTCAATAGGAACCGGTTGTTGACTAATAGAATTGGGGATTAGGGTTTCTGAGGAAAACCCATTTGAACCAATTGTGAAATAGATTAGATCACCGGAAGTAATACCGAGAGACTGAAGACTATCATCATCATCATTAGGTGAAGAACTGATAATTTCATCTTTTCTATTAAGGGAGAGATGAATAGAATCAGGCGGAACCGGTGAAGAAAGATTCTGAGACAGAATTTGTTTGAGTTGTTGAAGTGAACATGGAACAGGAACCTCAATTCTTAGGGTTTGTCTGTTCCCGTCGTAGGATCTTAACCTTAATTTCATGGCTTTTTTTGTGATCGTCGACGAAGATCAGCGGAGCGGTCTGTTTTCTCTGAGAGAAGGGGAACTCAAGAAGATAAGAACGCAGTAGAAATTAAAAAAAACAAAAAGAAAACGAAACACGGTTATATATGGTGTCCGGCTACAAGGTTAGTTAGTCGTGTTCTAAAGATCTGACGAGTGGAATTTAGCAACCAAAAAAAAAAAAAAGATCTGACGAGTGATATCATTTTTATTATAAAATTGGTTAAAAAATTGTAATAGCGTTGTTTTTACTACTTCCATTTCATTCCTTAATATTAGAATTTTATTATATTTTTGTGAAAATTAAGGAAGGAATAATTAAAATATTTTTTTTAATTAAAATATCAATAGAACTCTTTTAAATAAAATTAGTATTGTACAAGTCATATTTGAGAGAATAATATTTGTATTTTAACTAACAAAATATCTTATTTTTTATTTTTCTATTTTTCGCAACATGTAATGAAAATTTTATATTAAAAATGGAGGGAGTATTATATTTTGATCCGACAGCTGATAATGTTACACACGTATGTAACTTTTTGCATTTCACAATGTAACCGAACAGTCCAACATTCCATTCGGATATAGTGCTTTAGTGCAAAACATATATTATTTTGTACGTGCAAAATAATTTTTTACTCTTAAATTCTTTGTCTAAGGTTTGAAAAGAGAGTGAGAACATGCTTTGTTTCTCTAAAAAAAACTCAGCGTCAAATCTTTCATCTGACAATTAATATTTGTTGTACATGTGCATAACAGAATTCGAACAGGAATTATAACCGTGGATTTCTTATAGGTTCTTTATAAGTACATTTTGCACAAATAACATTTACTATATATACCTACTAATTATTCTTCTTATGTCAAAATGGATATGTATAGGTAGGTGAAACTTCTGGCAGCATAGGAACAATATCAAATACTCTCCATCAAGGTAGTCAAACTCGAGTTTCTACGTAAGATCGGAAGAGTGTAGAAGGATCGTAGAATCATAACTCGGATCGTAGATCCTACTTAATTTAAAAAATATTAATTAATCCAGTACTCTCATAATTCTTCTAGATGAAATCTGAAATTTTCCAAAATCTTATAATATTTGCTAGTATTAAACAAATATTCATTACATGAAAGAGCCATCGGAAAATGATACTATGTTACGTGTCTCAGAATTCTAAAACTTAATTTCTACTATCAATTTTTTTACTGGAAGAAATAGAAAAAAAAATCTTCTCGGGCCTCGGCTAATTGCAACCATCTAAATTCGTTAACATTGATTATTTGACTAAATAAGTTAATCTATCAAATTAGAGTTTAGCGTTTCGAATTACATTTCGTTGTTCTAGGCGATGGCACAAGAAGAGCTCGTTGACAAAAAAAAACATAGAGGCAAAAAAGAAATTGGTATCGATCGAGAAAAAGAAGAAATTGGTCGAAAGTTGAAGATTGGAGAGGCTTGAGAAGATTGAATAAGCCACAGAGTTTTTTTTTATAATAGAAATTGGATATCATTAGAGATTATCAGTGAAAATATGTGGTAGGAGGAAATCGGAGGACCCCCTAACTATCGAGATGAGGACCTAGATCTCATAGCATACTTAGTCAATACATCAACAGAAGTATTACATGACCTATTTATACAGGATATATTGGCTAATCTAACCCCTTGAAGGTCTTTAATAAGACTGATGAAGAGACCTATTGATGACAAATCTTATTTCTCGTGATGCAGCAGAAGTATTACATGACCTATTTTTTAATAGAAATTGGATATCATTGGAGATTATCAATGAAAATAAGTCACGGAATTGAATAGATAATTTTTTAATCTAAAATGATTTTATTTAAACATTCGGGTCGGGTTCGAAAGAGAAAATAATTGACTTGTAAAATCGTACGATCCTACACTATCGAGTCCGATCCTACTTGATCACCGATTCTACGTAGCATCTAATACATAAGGTACTAGTAGAATCGTATGTAGAAGTCAACTCGCGAGTTTGACTGGCTTACTATCCATCACCACAAAAATTCTGCATTTTCTTGTGCCCATCAAATCTTTTCCGTTTCCTGAGTGGGGTTTCAGTTCTTGATCATTCTGGCACGGTGGCACCTGTATAACTTCTCCAAGTTTCTAGACATTTCTTCTTCAATTTAAATTTGCTCCAGAGCTGCAACCATGGAGTGTAACTCTGTTCTTCTTCTCAACTTCAATTCTTTATCCATCAAATTCATAAGCATCCTTTCATGGCTGCACTTTTGCCCACTTTACCATACTCTTCTTCTTCTTCATCATGGAAGATTCCTAACAAGAAATTGCTTTCTTTTCCTTATTCTCTTTCAAAGAATCGCCTTTCATTTACTTTAATTCCAAAGCTCAGTTCCAGAAAAAGATTCAATCTTTATGTGAAAGCTGAGGAAAGAAATGAATCATCAGTGGCTACGGTTTCAGAAGAACCTAAAACTGATGATGCCCAGAAGAAATTGGATGAAGGGACGGAATCTGAATCTGGAAAAAACGAGGAAGAGAAAGAGAAACAGCAAGAATTGGACTGGAAAACTGATGAAGATTTCAAGAAATTCATGGGGAATCCGTCAATTGAAGCTGCAATTAAGCTTGAAAAGAAGAGGACTGATCGAAGGCTGAAAGAACTTGATAGGGAAACAAGTGATAATCCAATTGTGGGTTTATTTAACAAATTAGTTCGTGACAATTTGTCAAGAGAAAAAGAAAGGCTTGAGAAAGCTGAAGAGACTTTCAAGGCCCTTGACCTTAACAAGGTAGTTGCATAGTTTTTCTATTCCCTCCTTCCCAAATTGAATATTCATTTTTTTAATTACTTATTGTTATGGGGACTAGAAGGTCGCAATCAAGTGTTTATTTGATATATGTTAGTCACACGTTCAAACATGTATATTTCACCGAGCCTCTATTTGAGACCTTGCCCAGATAGTTAGGCCTTTGGTGCGGGTCGGAACTTACCCGACAAGGAATTTGGCTAACTTAGGATCATTATAGTTACGGCCGCCGTTCACCGGGGGCTTTCGGTCCCCGGCTCTCCCTGTCAATCAGGTCACCAACTTCCTTGACCTTACGACACTGGGCAGGCGTCAGCCCCGTACATGGTCTTACGACTTTGTGGAGACCTGTGTTTTTTGTAAACAGTCGCCCGAGCCTAGTCACTGCGACCCCCTTTATTTGATATCCGTTAGTCACACGTTCAAACCCCGGAAACAACCTCTTTATGAAAAAATAAGTGTAAGGCCGCGTACATCGGGACTTCCTCCCCGACCCTGCTGATGCGGGAGCCTTGTCCGCTTGGTACAACATTTTTCTGTATGGGGACTATGGTTTCGAACCATCAGTGTTATGCCAATTGTATAGACATCTTGACATTTTGAATAGGAAATGGTGAATAGAAAAGTGAACGTTGAACAGGGGACGGAGGGAGTATTTATTTTCGAACTATTTCAGATAATCATGCAATGTTTATCTTGCTTGAATTTTTTTTAATGCTGTTTTCTGAGGATTTTATTTAGTTACTTGCTTAAAGTACACACTTTTATGATTCTCATGTGGATGTTCTGTTACTTGTTATGGCAGTTGAAGAGCTGCTTTGGCTTTGATACATTTTTTGCAACTGATGTGAGAAGATTTGGAGATGGGGGAATTTTTATTGGAAATTTGAGGAAACCCATTGAAGAAGTGATCCCCAAGTTGGAGAGCAAGTTATCAGAAGCTGCAGGGACAGATGTTGTGGTCTGGTTTATGGAGGAGAAAACAAACGAGATTACGAAACAGGTAGACAAAGATGAACAATTTATTTGATAGTAAATATTCTTTTATTCCAGATTTAATGTTTATTCATGTTATGTCTTGATAGTTTATTTATAGGCTCTAAAGTTTTTCCATCAATGCCAATTATCTAGAAAAATGTAGTCAATTAGTTTAGTTTGCAATCCATTTTCAGACTAGTTACTTACTTTCTTTCCGAACAATGAGAATGTGGTTTTAAATCATTGAGGCTCCTGAATCCTGATGTCGTCGTTATATATTGAGAAATATTTTCTTACCGGATTATCAAAGTATTACCTAGACATTATATTTGTTGATAAAGGGGCGAAGAGGACTACTTTCTTTGTTTTTAGTGATATCTATAGTTCTGTTGTTTTATATTATTCCCTTTAGTTTCCTTTTAACACTTACGTATTGAGGAAGTTTTATTTCTCAAGGCTTGTGTAGTGCAACCGAAATCCGAGATTGATTTACAGTTCGAGGCAACAAATCTCAACAACAGCTGGGGTTATCTCAGTGCAATAGCCTTATGCGTTACAACCTTCGGGACAATAGCATTGACAAGTGGTTTCTTCCTCAAACCTGATGCAACAATAGATGATTATCTTAGGAATGTTGTGCCTCTATTTGGTGGATTCTTAACCATTTTGGGCGTTTCAGAGGTATGTTCTCTGTTCCCGCTAGACTTCTCGTTTATGACCATACACGTCTATTTCCAGTAGTTCCAAAGACGAAAACTAATATATCCAGAAGACGGAAAATAATAAATGGTCTAATTTGGAAATATTTATTCTCTTATTGCAGATCACAACAAGGGTAACAGCAGCCCAATATGGTGTTAAACTCAGCCCGTCCTTTCTTGTTCCTTCCAACTGGACTGGATGTCTAGGTGTTGTGAATAACTACGAGTCTCTGCTGCCAAATAAGAAGGCTCTCTTTGATATAGCCGTGGCACGGACCGCAAGTGCATATCTGACGTCTTTGTTACTTGCAGTTGCGGCTTTTGTAGCTGATGGCAGCTTCAATGGGGGTGACAACGCATTGTAAGTTATTTCTATGTGCGCTTTAATAATAGAATCAATTATTTTCTCTTCTATATCTGTTTTCATTGTCTACTAGATTATAACTTATTGGTTCTTTTATCTTCAGGTACATAAGACCTCAGTTCTTCTTCAATAATCCTTTACTTTCCTTTATCCAATATGTGATTGGACCATATCCCGATGATCTTGGGAATGTGCTTCCTTATGCGGTTGAAGGTGTGGGAGTTCCTGTTGATCCACTTGCGTTCGCTGGCCTCTTAGGTTAGTCTCTCTACCATTTTATTACTCTTCGTTCCTGGTGTTCAAACATTGGATTATTGTGCCAATGAGGCATTGGTCTAGTGGTCAAGGCTGACTGGCTGAGGTCTTATGACGTAGAGGTCGTGAGTTCAAATTCCCTCCCCACTTCTTGATAGGTCACCTCCCTCAATAAATAATAATAATAAAAAAGTACTTTATATGGCTCTAGCACATGTGGTTTCTTGAAAGTCAATTATGGCAATTATGCATATCTGTTGCTGTGGTGTAGTGGTTATCACGTTAGTCTTACACACTAAAGGTCCCCAGTTCGATCCTGGGCAGTAACAGTTTATTTTTCACTTTTTTCCCACAAAAATATTTGTTGTCTAATCGTTAAAAAACTTAATCAGTGGCAATTTTTTATTGATGGGATTTACGATTTTTTGCCTAGAAAAAAACAGACTGTAATTAAGGCTGATAGTCAAGGAATCGTAGTAAAGAATAAGAAAGAAATCCTTTAGCATCACACTAAACGAAAGAAAGTAAACGGTGTAGGCATCACATCTTAGCTAGCTTGATTGTCTCGTGCGACTAGCGACTTCAATGATTGAGTAAAGATTAAAGAACATGAATGAACATGAATGTAAAATACGAAGCAAAAAGCTCAAAGATTTATTAATGCTGGTTGGATTACTACTATGCATGGCTAATATGTAGCAGAATACTATGATAACATCTGATCAGCTGATAAATAGAATCAAATGTGCTTAGTCTTCATAATCTCCTCGAGAAAATTTGTTCTCATGACCACGTCTTCTTCTATGCAATGCTCGTACATGAGTTTCAACATTTATATCGATTTCTTGGTATTCAGGAATGGTGGTAACTTCATTGAACTTGTTACCATGTGGGAGACTTGAAGGAGGCCGAATTGCGCAAGCTATGTTTGGTAGAAGTACAGCTAGTTTATTAGCTTTTGCAACTTCACTTCTGCTAGGAATTGGTGGTCTAAGTGGGAGTGTTCTTTGTCTGGCTTGGGGATTGTTTGCTACTTTCTTTCGCGGTGGCGAAGAAATTCCTGCAAAGGATGAAATCACACCATTAGGAGATGATAGATTTGCTTGGGGCTGTGTTTTGTTCTTGATTTGTTTCCTTACTTTGTTTCCAAATGTAGGAGGCACTTTCTCTAGCTCTTTTTTTAGCTCACCTTATTTTAGGGGTGATTTGTAAATATAATAATTTAGTGTGTATATCCTTAATGAGTAATGAAAAGTTATTATTATTTATTTATTTATTTTAGGAATTTAGGAATGGAGAGAGTACTCTGCTAACTTAATTCAAAGGTAACACTTTTTGATTAAATCGATCGAGTGGCCAGTAACAATAGCCACCAGCAGCGGCAACCGATTTGGGATGTACGGACAGCAATTAAGATTATCATCTGAAATTACATTTTCATGCAGATGAATTCCGACCAACTTTATTTCATAAATTCATATCCTATAATCATTACAGATCATAATATAATATGTGATTCACATTGTGCCTACGACTCTGATATATACGTCTATTATAAGTAAACGACATTACTATAATTTTCTCAGACGAAAGCATATAAAGAGCCGTTTTAATTAAAACTTCTTGTAGGGTACGTATAGAAATCATTATGGAAGAAATAGTTGGCTTGGGATTGGTTTGGTTTGGTATCAAAATTGACGGGAGAAATTCAAATTCAAATTTTTTCTTCTTCAAATATTCATTGAAATTCAAATTTTGGTGGAAGAAATAGTTGGATTGGGTTTGGCTTGGGATTGGTTTGGTTTGGTATCAAAATTGGCGGAGAAATTCAAATTTCAAATTTTTTTTCTTCAAATATTCGTTGAAAAATTTGAAATTTCAACGAATATTTGGAAAAAAAATTTGAATTTGAATTTTTCCAGCCAATTTTAGAGGCCAAAAAATGAATTTCTCCCGCCAATTTTGAGACCAAACCAAATCAATCTCAAGCCAAATCCAATCCAAGTACACCCGTAGTCGTACTTGCCTGGGGGAATTTATGAAATATGATAAGAGTTACGAGTGGATCCAGCAAATTAGTATTAGGGATAAATTTGAATGTTTTAAGGGACGAGACTTGAAATTTTAAGGTAAAAATATAAGTTTTAAAATTTTAGAAACAGCAACTACCTCCGCACTTAAATCCGCAACTAATAGAACACTTCTGATATGGAACGGGTCCACTGGATCATGCGGTACAGGTTTGGCCACATCATTGCATTTTCTTCTCTCTCCTCATTCTGCAGAGATGTGGCCAAATCTGTACCACATGGACCCAGTCCATATCAGAATTTTCCCAACTAATAAGAGTAAATCAACAATAGTCAAAACCTTGGTTTTTCTTTTTCATTAAATTGTTTCAACTTATGACCGAAATGTTTATAGCGACTTTTCTTCTATAAGAATAGGTCAAATGTCCAATATTGCAAGTTTAATTACTTGAAGATAAAACACTAGAAAAACCTTAAAACATAGTACAGTATAAGAGAACTACAAGTGTCTCCTCAATGAAGAAATCAACTCCGTACGTTTTCACCTCCTTTGACTCTCTTTTTTGTCCCACCAATATCAGCTGAATTTCCTTCTAGAGGTCTTCCTTCGTAGCTGAAAGCCTGAAACTACATTCAACAATAAATAAGGGATTTAATTAAATTGTATCTCAATATGAAATTTTTTATATCAGTCTCAGAGTAGTCTTATTCAATCCAAAATTTTTCATAATTTAGTGTTTCGAGTTTCATTCACATATTTCAATTGAAAGAGAGTTTTAGTTTCAAACTCATGTCAGACTTAATCCAAATACATCCTACGTATTAATTTTACATTCATTATTATATTGATTATAACAATTGATAAGCATATGAAAGTAATACTCCTTCGGTAGAGAGTTGAATGTTCGTTTCCCTATACAAAATAAATAAAAAATTGGGTATTTAATTTCAGATTAAGTGAGTAATAATTATTATTATAATTATAAAAGTATAGTTTACAAGTCAACAAATATTTAGAGAATAAGCTAAAAGAATACTAAGGTTTAGAGGTTTAAGATCTTTTGTCACTATTTTCTGTCTCATCTTCTATCTTTATAGATAGTTATAATGTGTCACACCTTCTTTTACACCATTTTTTTTGGATTATAATTTTTTTTTAATAAAAAAAATAAATATTTGACAACTTGTTTATAATGGAACACAAAACTAAACAAAATACCCGAGCCTCCGGCCGTTCTCTAGTCTAGTACTCCCTCCATTCCTCAATATATATTGTTTAGGACACTTTAAATAAATTAAGGAACTCAAACAAACAATAAGTTTTCCATTACAATTCCAATAATACCCCTTCCTTCCTCCTTCACTTTCACTTTTCCAATTAAAGATATGTTGATGATATAATTGGAATAAATTATTGACACCTAATAAAAGACATGTAAATGACAATTAATTTGGATACATATATATCTCATAAACGAAAATTAAATGGGAATAGCGGGAGTAATATATTAGTTTCTTGAGTCATAAAAATTAGTACAAAAAATTCAACCATACAAAATGTTTAAAGGATAAGCAAATTTTTAGCTTCATCTCATTTAGAACCATCCATTTTTCTTTCTTTCCTTGTCACCCTTTTTTTTGGATATATATGCTTTAGTTATATATAAGAGCCCCCCTTCTTTAATGCAATACTGGAAATCTCCCCCCAACAACCCAGTCTATAAATATTTCCCCGAACACCGTTATCCTCAATTACCACATCCCTTTTTGCTCTTCAATATAAAAAAAGCCCTAAAGAAATAAAAAAATAAATACCAGAAATTAATTATTAGACGAAAAAAAAAATGTCTAAAGTTTTTTCCCTTTGCATGATCATCTCCTTCCTCCTTCTCCTGACAAATAAATCTATTGCCGGCCGGCCTATGGCGGCATTCCACGACGTTACTCCCAATGGAAACTCATCATGTGGTAATAATCTCTCTTCATTTATTTTTGTATACTTCTTCTATGCAGAATTAAATATTTGTTTTTTAATACCTAATAAATAGAAAAGTAAACGTTCAATTATGAATAAATTTTTCGTTAACTAATATATGGTTTTTTTTTAATGTTTTAGGAGAAAAATGATCAAGTGGTTAAGGGAGAAATAGAGGAAGGATGTGAAGGGCTTGGAGAAGATGAGTGCATGATGAGAAAGAACACTTCAAGCCCACCTTGATTACATTTACACGCAGAAGGAAAAACAACCTTGAGAAGAAAAAAAAGTCTATTTTACCTTTCCCTAAGGTCTTTTATATTCTGATCAGGTTCATTTGACCATACGGTTCAAAATTATGCGCATCATCACAGAATGACGAGAGAGAAAATTCTATGAAAATAATATGACTAATTCTGAAGAAAATTCTATGATAATGTGGTTAATTTTGTATTACAATGTGAATCTGTTCTATACCAAAAAAATATCTTATACACAAAGGGTTTCCGTATCATTTTACCTTATATACCCTTCTTTCTAGCCCGTTGTATATAGTCTTGTTATATGAGAAGGATCGTAGTATTCTTCTAAAATATTTTTTTTTAACTATCATCTTTATTATGATGGTTTTCGTGTATCTTGAATATATTATATTCATATATAAAAGTTTCGGGTTGAACTCCAAACATATTTATGTACTTCTCTGTCTCTCGTATTAAATATTTATTTTCTTATTTATAAAAAATTGAAT
This sequence comes from Vinca minor, assembly GCA_026122235.1. Classification (NCBI taxonomy): domain Eukaryota; kingdom Viridiplantae; phylum Streptophyta; class Magnoliopsida; order Gentianales; family Apocynaceae; genus Vinca; species Vinca minor. The sequence continues at coordinate 1,792,254 of JAOCZM010000201.1, read as the reverse complement.
ATTCAATTTGAGACAGATGAAATATTTACTGCGGATTTTCTAAGCATTTGTTTGTTAAATATTTCTACTTCTTTATTAAAACTTATAGAGTTGTATTACTTGTGCTCATGGAACAAATTAATATTGTTTTTTTTTGGATGGAAAATTAATATTGTATTCCCCTTTAGCTTTGTGAAAACATCAAACTAATGATATTATATTAGTGGCAAGATGGCACCAACTTGTTTGGTGTTTCATGCTTCACGAATCATAATTTGCACTTTAATTATCATTATCTATGATCAAATTCGATTTTTTCTTTTTGATTATTTGATAAGAAATGTGTAGAGGGAGGTGATATATCAATGATTAAAAGAGCTACATATATATTTTTTAATAATGATGTTTTATACATTATCAACCCAGCTAATCTAATTAGCGTCTTTAAAATATTTTGGCTGAACTTATAAATTCTTACATGCGATAATTGTCGTTCATAACATCGATTCTCACAAAAAAAGAAAACAAGATATATATTTTGTTGCTGCCAATTATCATGATTGCAAAGCAAGAAATATTGGAGACATATCTTGCTTCCACCACCACCCATTGATGAAAAAGGGAGCTAGCTAGTTTTACTTTGGATCGACCATAATAAATGCAATCAATGGTTGTTGTCTCAATTTTCAATCCCATGCCTGTGACCATCACACTATGCCCTAAACTTTAAAGGGCTTTCTTAGATGGCACTTATTATTTGGTTGACGCACTGCATATCCAATTGATCGGTTACCACGAAAAAATTATATACATACTGAACGTTTTTTTTTATTGAATTAAAATTTTGATCGTCCAATTTTTTTTCTATTTTTTTTTAGCGAATATATATTATATTAGTAAAATAGTATCAACCAATTCACTCAATTATAGGACTGTATTTGTGGGGTTGACCTTATAACCTTCACATTAATTGAATGGAGTCCACAATTACAGGTAGATCCCGCTCAATTAATGTGAGAGAATTGTGTAGTTAGTCCCAAAAGGACGGTTCTACGATTGAATTTTCCGGTATCAACCCGTTCGATAGAAATCTGTGGAAAGAAAACTTGATATTGCAACATGATAAATGGGCTGTTTATTTATTATGGGCTTCCCTGATATGGGTGCAAATTGTCATTTGGAGTCTAGGCAGATATGGGCCTAATCTGAGGCCGGCCCAATTTACCTGGGAAGTGGGAACAAGCTAGGAAATCCACAAGGTAAGTAGTGGTCTAAATTGGCGCCAATTATTATTTACCTTCCCGCCAAAACTCATATATTTTATAGACCTTAGAGAAAACAGAAATCCCAAAAAAGCAAACCAAATGGGCAAAGAGATCCAATACTGGCTGCTAAAAACAGAGCCATCAGAGTGGTCATGGGAGGACCAAGAAGCCAACGGGGGCCTATCAAAATGGGACGGAGTCAAGAACAAGCAAGCCCAGAAAAACATGAAATCGATGCGCTTAGGAGACCTTTGCTTCTTCTACCACTCAGGCTCTAAAGCCCGACGAATCGTCGGTGTTGTCACCGTAATCCGTGAATGGTACACCGACGAAAAGAACGGCGAAGGAGCGGTGGATTTGAAGGCGGTTGGGGAAATGAGGAAGCCTGTGAATTTGGCGGAGATGAAGAAAGATGGTGAATTGAAGGGGATTTGGGCTAATTAGGCAGCCTAGATTGTCAGTGGTGCCTGTAGAGAAGAGTGTGTGGAAGAAGGTTTGTGAAATGGGTTGCGGATTTGAGGGCGATGGGCTGTAGTTTTTTTCAATGTTCGCAAGGTGTTTGTGATTTTGCCGCAATGGGATTTGGGGAAAGTCTTTTGGTCTTCGAGTATGGATTTTGCTTGAAGGAATTCTTGAATGTAGTTGAACTGAGGGTATTTCTTTTGGGTAATATTGTAAATTAACCTATGGAATATATATTAGCAGTAGCTTCTTCTTACAAAGTCTAATTCGTTCAATGTGAATTGAATTTCTCTTCGGTATGTTTTTTTTTTTTAATTTTTTCAAAGTAAATTGTTTGTGTTACATTTTCATTTCAAACTTTAACATAAATTTTCAATTTAGCTTCATATCTCCTCTCATTAACAATTTACTTTTTCAATTCTCGAGACAAAAATTCTTTAACTCAAAAACTAATCCAAATGCAATAAAGTGAATGTATTTTTGAGTAATGTGTTCGGTTTAATTTTTTGTAAAGAATAATATATTTCTTTCATCCTTAGACAAAAAGGACAAAAAGAATACATGAAAAACTCTATTTGGGTAAGCACAAAGAACTACACAAAGTTCTTAACCATTATGGGGGGCGGGGGTGGGGGGTGAATGGGATATGGGAATCGGGGTCTTACCCCTGGGATGTGGTGCCTTTTCCACTAGGGCAACCGTTTCCCATGTTCTTAACCATTTAAATAGTCATGCAGAGGTTTTGTATACCCAAATTCTTATATCTTCATCTGTTCAAGACTCCTGTTTAATTTTGTTCAGACATCTAAACATGTTCATTATATGTTGTGAAAATTAAAAAAATAAAAATAAAAATATTTTTTAATTAAAATATCAATAATATTATTTCTTAACTAACAAAGTATTTTGTATTTGACTTATTTTCACAATATTTAATGAAAGTCGTATATTTAGGATTGGATTGAGTATATAATTTTCTCTCGTATTTTAACTTATTATTAAGAAGTTGTTACATGTTTATTTTTCTTAAAAAATAGTGGAATAAAAGTGAATACGCAGAGATTACCTATAAATAGGACGGAGAATAGAACAAGAATTGAGACATTCTGAGACATTCTTAATAATAGTGGAAATGAAAAGAAAAGTGAATAAGTGTTGATTTATTTATAAACGAAACAGTTATAAATTATGTGTCTCATAAGTCATAACTATGGCTCTACTTGGATTGGGTTTGGATTTAGGTTTTGGCGGGAGAAGCTAAAAAATGAGCGAGAAAAATTCAAATTTTTTTCTTCAAATAATCGTTTTTCTTCAAATTTTGGCCTTTAAAATTGGCGGGAGATGTTCAAATTCCAAACTTTTGAGAAAAAAATTTGGAATTGAACGATTATTTGAAGAAAAAAAAAATTTGAATTTGAATTTTTCCCGCTTACTTTTTAGCCTCTCCCGCCCAAACCCAAATCAAAACTCAATCCAAGAAGAGCCCCATCCCTTTCCCTTCTGTAACATTATGTCATGTGGCCCACAACTTTCAATATTGTTAAATGACATTGCTATAATATCACGCCATGTAGTTTTTTTTTTTTTTTTTTTTAATCTCACAGGGGGAGAAGGGCAAATTTAATAAACCCCACGTAGGAGGCGGGTATTGACCTCTCGGTCTTTGGGCAGGCGTCCGCCCCACTGAATTAGAGCCCCTTCGATTCACGTCATGTAGTTCATTGCTCCCAAAAAATGATACTCCCTCCATCCCAAAATAAGGTTAACATTTGAGACTTTAATTTTGTCCCAAAATAAGGTTAACATTTGGATTATCAATGAGAATTTAATGAACTTTTACCATCTTTACTTTTCTTTTAAACACAATTTCAATTTTCAAGATGTAGTTAATGAGGATATATTAGTTTTTTAGCTGCAAAACAACCGTCAGATTATAAATGGAAACCCCCTGACGAGGGGACCCTCAAGCTCAATGTTGATGGAGCCTGGTCTAATCAAGAAGGAGGACTAGGCATTATCATACGTGATCATGAGGGCAAATTCATAGCAGGGAGTGACTTTAAATTTATTTCTCGATCTCGAGTCACTGAATACACGGAATCGAGGCATTCTTTGGAAGGAATTCGTTTTGCTTTTAGTTTCGAGGGACATTATGCCATCATCATTGAAAGTGATTGTCGATCACTTGTCAATCAAATTCACCAATTTGAGGAGGAACTTTCACAGTTAGGTCAGCATTGTTAGTCAAATTCGAATCTATTAGGGGGTAGAATAGCCGATTTAATTTTTACGCGTGGATCTTGTAATCATACTGTCGATAAATTGGCGAAAATATCTTTATGAAGCTTAGAGCTTCCAATCAATGGTTTGGAGACCCACCAGGTTTTCTCCTACCAAATGTACTACATGATATCGGATAATTAATATATTTGTTTTTATTTCTCAAAAAAAAAAAGCTTTAGCTTTTTATAGTTTTTAGGAATTTCTTAATTCATGTGAAATAGTCAAATGTTAACCTTATTTAGGGATGGAGGGAGTAAACAATCTTGACGGTAGAACACGTGGCGTAATATTATTGCAGGGATATTATGAAAGAAATAGTTATTAGACAGAATTTGGCAAATTGGCTCTACGGGTCCAAAAACAATTTAACTTTGATGATTTTTGTCCAAAATCTATTTTTTTGGTGCATAGGGTCAAAAACAATTTATGTTTAGTGCGGTAGAGTCGCTTAAAGTCTAAAAATTAGTTAGTCATTGTTAATTAAATTTTGAATGTAGTCAGCCCTATCTTATCAAGGGTATTTTTAGATTTTACAATGACCCAAAAAAAAACCCACCCCTACTCCCCTTCCCTTCCCGCCTAACCCCCCTACTGAAACATCGCCCCCCCCTCTTCATCTTCTTTCTTCAAATCAACATTTCATTTTGGCGCCATTGCTCAGATCAACACATGATTTCTTTTGCCAATTTCATTTATGATTTTTTAGGTTTGCATTTCTGGGTTTGAAATGTGTTTGTTTAATTCTTGAATTTTATTTTCATTGTTAGTAATGTGTTTTTAGTATAAACCAAAGTCTCAAAAGATTCAGTCTTGGTGATTCTTTTGTTGATTTTTTTAGTTGGACTATTTGAGTATTAAATGAGATGAGATTTTGGGGGAAATTTTGATTTTGGAGGAAGAAGATGCAGGGGGGGTGAGGGGGGCTGTTTCAGGGGGTGGGTTATGGGGCTTAGACGGGAAGGGGGTAGGGGTGGTTTTTGGGTCATTGTAAAATCTCAAAAATACCCTTGATAGTTTTAGTGTTGACCACATTCAAAATTTAATTAACAGTTGACTAACGGAATTTTAGACGGAAGGACCTACCGCACCAAACATAAATTGTTTTTGGACCCTATGCACCAAAAAAATAAATTTTGGACAAAAATCACCAAATTTAAATTGTTTTTGGACCCGTAAAGCCAATTTGCCGACAGAATTTCTAGCGAAATAAACGTAGATACTTTTACAATTTATTTATAGTCTACAGAGTGAAAGTGAAAAACCATACCACGGGCTTAACGGCCCAGGCTTACAAACCCAAGGCTGGGCCACTGGAAACTCGGTCCAAAGTTCATCTTGTCTTCACTCTTCACACTTTGCATTTCCCCGCTCGGGAAGTTCAGACACCAAACAAGTCATCGCCGGCGGCAAACAAAAAAGCTTCGTAATGCAAACCCTAGCATGGATTCCAAATTTCACGAATGTATTAAGGAAGCCTCCTTCATCTTCATGGCGAATCCGAGCTTTCTCATCTTCGTCCGATTGCTCCAATCCGTCTCGTGGAAGCCTTCCTCGCTTCTACTCCGAAAAATTTCCTGTTTCTAAGGTAAAAAATCACCATTCTTCGCAACTGTACTATGTGAAATTCAAAATTTTCGCGGTACAGTACAAAGAGCTACATTTTCTTACCGTAGAGGTGGTTTGTTAGCTGGAACTCTGTTTAATCTTGATGTTTTTGGTGTACGATTTGCTAAATTAGATGATTTGTTTCAATTGAACTTACTTTAAAGGAATTGATCAGTATGCATTAGGTAATCTGTACAGTTACATCGATTCTATTTTTATAGGAATGTTCGTTGAAAACTATGCGAGCTTCCGTAGGTTTATTTTTTGTATAGTAAAATTTAAAGCTCTCAAGTTGTTAACTTTAGTCTACTTTTGCAGCAACGAAAAACTATTACTCCCTCCATTCCATAATATGAGTCATTTGGGGACATGTAGCGAAAAATTAAGGAAGCAAAAAAGAAATGTACTTTGTTAGTCAAAATATCAATATTACTCTCTTAAATAAGACTTGTATACCACTAATTCTATTTAAGAGAGTAATATTGATATTTTGATAAAAAAATACACCTTATTTTTTTGCTTCCTTAATTTTCGCCACATGTTCTAAATGAATTATATTATGGAATGGAGGTAGTAGTACATAATGCTACTGCTACCTAGTATTTGAAATTTTGAATGGACCAGAAATGCGGGTTGTAATTTTCTGTACTGGTTTAATCATTTAGGTCAGAAAGTGAAGAAATGTTTTGATCTAAAACTGAACAGGCTCTTGGAATTGGGGTGCTATTCTCAACATTGCTACATTGCCTTTTACTTCATGCTTAGGTTATTCTTATTATTGTAGCTTTTCAACGCTTTTGATAATGATGCAGGGTGAACTTGTCCGAGTGCAAGGTGACGAATTCTTTCATATGACTAAAGTCCTGCGCTTGAAAGTTGATGACAGGTAAATAAAAATAATTCAACTAGTCAATTTAATTTATTGGATGTATTTCTGGACCCGGAAATGAGAAAATGTTTTTCATTTTTCACTTTTCAATTTCAAATGCATACAAGTTGTGTAAATATTCAATGTTCAATTTACTCTTGTTAATAAAACTTCTCTTCTCACGTAGCTTTTCTCTGCATTTTGGATATCAATTGGAATTTCTCTGCATTTTGGATATCAATTGGAAGTTTTATCCGGAATTAGCATGTGTTGAACAGAGATAATATATTACATACTTACTATCTTGTCATCTAGGAATTCTATTGGAATGTTCCCGATCCTTTCCTCTCAGTTAATCTTTCATTACATTAATTTCACTTTCGTCAACATTATTTGTGCTATGCAAGGGTAGAGCTTTTTAATGGAAAAGGTGGTCTTGTTGAGGGGTGCATTCAGATAATTGACCGTACAGGAGCGGATATTGCAGCACTGGAGAAACCAAAGCTACTATCTCCCCTGACTACCCAATGGCATGTCTATGCTGCTTTTGGTGAGTCCTTGACGATGTTTTTTTGGCGTAAGTAGCTCAGTTGCCAACAATCATACCTAATATATCCTGAACATGATTAGTTTAGGTACCCTGAAGGGAGGTCGTGCTGATTGGCTGGTCGAGAAATGCACGGTATGTTTGAATCTATCCTGTTGGCGTTACCTCTCTTAAAGCGTTGGTCATGCTTATGCCTTTTTATCTGTCTCAGGAGCTAGGAGCTAGTAGCTTGACACCTTTATTGACTGAACGTTCTCCATCAATTTCAGAGAATCGGGTTGACAGATTACAACGGGTTATTTTTGCTGCATCTAAGCAATGTAACTTATGGTCTACTTTTACCTTTTGCCTCCAGCATTAAAGTTGAATTCTTTCGGATTCAATATAGTTAGCTGACTTAAGCTTGGCGTTTTACTTCGAAGTATGTTTTGTGTCATCTTTATTGTTAGCATTTTATGAGTTTTCAACGAATAATCTGTAATCCAGGTCAAAGGCTGCATGAAATGACTTTGAAGCCTCCTACAAAAATTGAAGGACTTTTGCCTATTGTAAGTTGAATTTGTCTCTTTCTACATTCAGAAAAGAAGATGTTCTTATGGAAACTGTATACACGATTTTCTTCTGCGTTTTATTATTTCAAAAGTTTATTTAAGTATAATCCTTTATCTCTGTTCTTTCCGGAGGTCACATATTCTCCCTTTTCCTGTGATGTAGGTTGCTCAGTCGAAACTTTCATTTATAGGTGTGGCTGAGGCTACTCCAGTTTTAAACACTTTGAGCTCTTTCAAAAGAGAACCTTGTGGGATAATGATCATTGGGCCCGAAGGAGGTCAGTGCTCCCAATTGCATATATGTCAATATTTATATCTTCTGAAGTACATTTCTGTGGCAGGGAGGTCTGATGCGTAAGCAAGTTTTAATCTCTCCAATGTTTTTGATGGTTCTTAGATAGATCTTCCAGTTCACATCACCTGGTATTTTATTTTGTTTAAGATGGTATGAGCTGCACAGAGAAAATCTTTCTTGTTTTTTTTTCTTGGGGAAAATAGCCTAGCTTCTTGTTGTCAATGGAGAAAATGAATCAAATAGGCATTCAGAATTTGTAATCAAGTTCATCAAAAAGCAGTTATTTTTAGGTAAAATAATCTTTGCCCATGCATCTTAAGTTTCTATTAAATGACTTGATATTTTGATTTTCTCTTGGCATGTTTTGGGTCTAGCTTTAAGTTTTTGAAGTATTACTGCCAATTTTTTCAACTTCTCTAGGTATCTGATTTGTTGTTTACCATGAACTATTCCAGACTTCACTGAGAAAGAGTTGAGTATGATTGTGGGGGCAGGAGCAACTGCAGTTGGACTTGGTCCATATCGCCTACGAGTGGAAACCGCTACTATTACTCTGTTGTCAACTCTAATGTTGTGGTCCGACTCAGGAACTTTATAGTAACACATACAGTTGTAGGCAAGTCTCTACTTCTCTTTTTTAACTCGTATTTTTGCTTCTGCTACTATTTCTCTTTGATATTTCTTTCATTGTACTTGTTGTGAAACGATTTCTTTTTTGTGAGTTTTGCTTCGTACAAGAATCCTGAATGTCTGAAACTTACCTTCCCAGCTGGAAATTTTGTTCTTTGATGGATAATGCCAAATCTGTCGTTTACATTCATATACTTCTTTTGACAGATAAATGATATGTAGTACTACCTCCGTTTTTTTTAAAAAAAAATTTTAATTGATACATTTCACATTTTTACACAGACCAAGGAAATGATTAGAAGCCAATAATTATGAAGTAAAATGTCCAAATTACCCCTAATTTAAGAAATTACTCTTAATTAATTAATCTTACAACTTCCAAGTCCAGTCCAAGTCTCATCCCAAGTTGATTTGTTTCAATGCATCAAAATTACTACCCACTACTACTAATATTATCATTTGAATTTGTTCCATTGAACGGCATCAAACTACAATTTTATCATTTGTCGGCTTAAAATAAAAAATTCACAAAATATTTCAAAGTGTTTTTCCTACAAAAATTAAAATTATATAATGTTGATTAAGCTTCGCCCTAAAACTAAATGGAAGAAGCTGAAAATTGTGGTAGTATAGTAGTAGTACTAGTTATAGAATTGGTATTTAGAGTCATTAAAAGAATCATGGTTTGACGTGCATTGATAATGTGGAATTGTTGGATAAATAAAACTCCATTAAGTAAAGTTTATTAAGGGTAAAAAATGGAAGAAACATGCTAAATGTTTATCAAATTTTAAAATGTATCAATTAAAAAAGGAACGGAGGTAGTAACATTCATGCTATTGCATGTGTTGATAGGTTGGACTTCACACTCTTTTATGATGAAGGCTTTTCTTGGCAAAGCATGTTATGGAAATGTGAATAAGATTAATTAGAAAATTGATCTGAATTAATCATATATATGGAGGATTAGTGTAAATATAAGCGAATCAACCGAAGTAGAAGGTTCATGAAAAGGTTGCAATTTATATTCTTTCTTTTTTAAGATTTGATATCATGGCTTAGCATTTTTAAGTCCATTCATCTCTCAAGCAAGTAATAGAAACCGATTCTTATGGAAGAGTTTATGTTGACCACCATAAGCGTCCCGGCTCCTATGCGGAACAGCTTTTGTTCCCGCATCATGCGACACGATCTCAACTGGCTTGATGAGATTTTTTAACTGACTGATTTGGAGAGAGATTTTTTTTAAAATTTTTAAGTTCAGCCGTTTCTCTCTCCAGATTTGGACCTTTCAAAATCTCATCCGCCGGCTGAAATTGTTCCGCACGTGCGGAAAAAAAGCTGTTCCGCATGGGAACCGGACTGCACCATAAGAGTCTATGGAGGTTTTTCTTGGCTTTCTATATCTGGGGAAGGTTTTGACTTCTTGTTTGAGGAACTGAAATGTGTTTTGTTTCTTTATGGAAAACTATTTCCATTCATTTCTCCCAGTCCGGCTCCTATGCGGAACAGGGAAAATTCCGCACCGTGCAGAACAATTTGAGCCGTCGGATGATATTTTTAACGGCTCAGATTTGGAGAGAGAAAAGTTGCGGCTGGACTTAAAAAATAAAAAAATAAAAACTTTTCTCTCTCCAAATCTAGACCGATCAAAACTATCATCCGACGATCCAAATTGTTCCGCACGATACAGAATAATTCCTGTTCCGCATAGGAGCCGGAGTGCATTTCTCCATCAATTTCTCAGTATATGACCGTTTGACATTTTTGCATAGATTAAGGTAGAGGAACATATGGTATATTTTTTTATCATATTTTTTACTAATTCTATTAAGGTGTTTTTTTAATCAAAATATCAATATTACTCTCTTAAATAGAATTAGTTGTATACAATAACTATTTTAAGAGAGTAATATTAATATTTTGATGAAAATAATACCTTATTTATAGAATGGAGTGAGTAGAAAATGAAAGAATTGAATTTATACATGATAGTAATTTTAGAAAAAATCGTTCTAAGAAGTATTTGAGAAATAAAATTAAGCGGCACTCACATTATGAAATGAAAGTCCGTGGCCCGTATGCTTGCCACCTATTTCATAGAAAATGAGTCGAAGTCTTTGCAGTAAGGGGCAAAATAATTGACTTGTGTTCTCATTGGATTGTAACTCGTTTTGAGATTTCTTATTTCATTCTCATATTAATCTCAAATTCGAACTAAATTTTACATAATTTAATATTTGAAATTTCATTCTCAAACTTAATTTAAAAAGAGTTTGGATTTTAAATTCAAACCACACTCAATTTAAGTACACCCTTAGCCATAAAAAAATAGAAATCAAATTTGTTGAAGTCTAACTTGTTTAAAGTAGTATCTCGAGATTCAAGAACGAGAAGAGAAGAAAAGGTAACTGCCATGAGAGAGATTTAAGATATTTTCTATATTTCTGAATGTATTAAATACAAGGAATTGACTCCTATTTATAGACAATTAAAGTAACTAACTATGCTAAGCTAACAAGCAGTGACAAAAGAGTAAAAATATCTACAAGCTACTTTATGTACATTTGGCTGTCACTATAGCCTTTCCTTTTTGTCAGTTAGTTATGCAAGTTGACAACTTGCCAACTTGATCAATTGTATTTTCTTCTTCCTCGCAGACTGCTGACTTGAGCTGTGACCATCTTTAAAACTTTAGTTCCATCTTGCCAAGACTTCAGCAATCTGCAAGCTTCAGCTCCATCTTGCAAAGACTTCAGCAATCTGTAAAGTGTCTGCTCAACACCCTCCCTCAAGATGGAGCAGGTTTATATATGGACTTGACACCCAAACTATGCATCAAGGTATGAAACTGTGAAGGCTGCAAAGGCTTTGTAAATATATCTGCTAGTTGATTTTCTGTAGCAATAGGCAAAGGTTTTACTATCCCTGCTTGATATCTATCCCTAATATAGTGACAATCTATTTCAATGTGTTTGGTCCTTTCATGATAGACTGGATTCTCAACAAGATATATGGCTGCCTGATTATCACAAAATAATGGCACAGCTTTAGAATAAGGTACCTCCAAGTCTTTGAGTAGATAAAGTAACCATTGAACCTCACAAACACAATTTGCCATAGACCTATATTCTGCTTCTGAGGAACTTCTAGCAACAGTAGTTTGCTTTTTTGCTTTCCAGGATATTAAAGAAGTCCCAAGAAAAATACAATATCCTGATATGGATCTCCTAGTATCTGAGCAACCTGCCCAATCTGAATCACAGTATGCTGTGAGAGACAGCCTTGCACTGCTAGAAAAATAGATGCCTTGTCCAGGATCAGATTTTAAATACCTCAGGACTTTGTGAGCAGCCTGCAAATGGCTCTCAGTTGGACAGTCTAAAAACTGACTAAGCTGTTGAACAGCAAAAGATATGTCAGGTCTGGTGATAGTGAGGTATAATAATTTGCCAATCAGACTTCTGTAAGAGGTATTAGAAGTCAATAAAGGAGAGTCATTTTTCTGTAGTTTGCAGACATAATCCATAGGAACAGAAGATGGTTTGCAATCAGAAAAACCAGTATCAGATAACAGGTCTAGAGTATATTTCCTTTGATTAAGATTAATCCCTCCCTTAGACCTGGCTATCTCTAAACCAAGGAAAAACTTGAGCTCACCCAAGTCTTTTATACCAAAAACCTTGTTTAGATAAGCCTTGACATCTTGAATAGCTGAAAGAGAGTTGCCAGTTAAAACTATATCATCAACATAGATTAAGAGAACCAGAAAACCAGTTGAGTCATGCCTTATAAAAAGGCTGTAATCACTTATAGACCTTTTGAAACCCAAACTAAGCAATTCTGAAGTGAGTTTGGTGTTCCATTGCCTACTAGCTTGTTTAAGGCCATATAGAGACTTCCTAAGTCTGCACACTTTGCCAAGAGGGGCAGAAAAACCTGGAGGTAAAGCCATGTAAACCTCCTCATCAAGGTCACCATGAAGGAAAGCATTATTGACATCTAGTTGATGTAAATGCCAGTTTTTAACAGCTGCCAATGCTAGGAGAGTTCTTATGGTAGTAACCTTGGCAACAGGAGAAAAAGTGTCTAAGAAATCAACACCTGGCTGCTGTGTATACCCTTTAACAACTAATCTGGATTTAGGCCTCTCAATAGTGCCATCAGCTTTATACTTGAGTTTATAAACATATTTGTTTCCAATGGCAACCTTTCCAGGTGGAAGATCCACAATATCCCAAGTGTGATTGGCCTCTAAGGCTGCAATTTCTGTCTCCATGGACCTTCTCCACATAGGATCAAGAACAGCCTCTTGATAAGACTTGGGTTCATTGTGAGCAGTAACATTCAGAATAAAATGTCTGTAACCAGGTGATAAATGATCATAGGATAAGACTTTGTGCATGTGATGTGGACTGGTATGAATAGAATTACATATAAAGTCTTTCAGATGAGAAGGAGGATGAGAAACTCTAGAAGACTTCCTTAGCTGTGGCACAGTCACATCAAGTGAAATGTTAGATGAAGATGGATGATTGTAAGTAGTCTGCACTGGTAATGGAACATCTGAGGCATCAAAAACAGTTGGAGTAACAACACATGGAACAGAATTAGGAATTTCCACATCTGCTGAATTATGAGAAGAATTTGAATGAAAAGGAAAGTGTGTCTCATGGAAAAGAACATTTCTGGAGACAAACAAGGTTTTAGACTCAGTATCTAACAATATAAAACCTTTACTATGATCAGATTTTCCAAGAAAAACACATTCTCTTGCCCTCGGATCAAATTTCCCCCTCCCTTGCTCTAAGGTAGAACCATAGGCTAGACAACCAAAAACCTTCAGCTCATTATAAGAAGGAAGTTTCTTGTGTAAAATCTCATAAGGAGTCTTTCCTTGAAGAATAGGAGTGGGGGATATGTTAATGAGATAAGTAGCATGCAAAATGCAATATCCCCAATAACCAGTAGGGATGTTAGCCTGAAACTTAAGTCCCCTAGCTATGTTTAAAAGGTGTTGATGTTTTCTTTCAACCACACCATTCTGTTGTGGAGTTTCTACACAGGTAGTTTGATGATGAATTCCTTTTTCAGCAAAGAAATCAGGCATCTGAAATTCTAAACCATTATCAGTTCTGAGAACTTTAACCTTGGCATCAAACTGAATGTCCACCAGGATGATAAACCTTTGCAGAATAACCCTGGCCTCAGACTTATGCTTCATTAGATATACCCATGTATATCTACTATGGTCATCAACTATAGTAAGGAAATATTGTTGATGATGTATGGTTCTGTGTTTATAAGGGCCCCAAATATCAGCATGAACAAGACTAAAACATTCAGAAGAAACAGATTTACTGAGGGGAAAAGTTAGTTTCTTCATTTTAGCCAAAGGGCAAACATTACAAACATGACTTTTAGGTAGACTAATACAAGAATGATAGGTCTGAAGTTCCTTCATTCTTTGAAAAGACATATGGCCTAACCTAAAATGCCAAAGCCAACTGTGATCAATAACAGCTTTATTGTATGTACATGCTGAAACAAGAGAAGGTTTATGAAAACTAGTAGGAAAATAGGAAGGCATGAAGTTGGATGAAGAAGAGGACTTGTTGCCAGTAGCATCAAGCACATAAAGGCCCTTGCATTTTTCAGCTTTCCCAATCATCCTGGAAAGTGCAAGGTCCTGTATAATGCAATCATTAGAATGGAAGCCAATGAAAATTTTAGGAGTAGAGGTCAACTTGCTAAGAGATATCAAGTTGAACTTGAAAGAAGGAACACAAAGCACATTGTCAAGTGTGAGTCCAGTTTTAAAAGTCAATGTACCTTTGTGTGTAGCTGGAATAGCATCACCATTAGGTAAGGTAATGTAATTAGAAGAAATAGGATGATAAGAAGTAAAATGAGACAAAGTCATGCATATATGATCTGAGGCCCCAGAATCCACAATCCATTTGTGATAAAAAGATTGCAGAATACCTGAATCATCATTTGCAGAGTTCACAAAACTTGCAGTTAAAGCTGCAGTATCATTCTCAGAAGTTTTCTGCCCTTGCATCTGCAGTAAATTGATAAGTTGCTGACAAAGATTATTAGAAATGGTGCTACCTGAACCTCCTTGAGGTTTACTGAAAGTTGTTGTGGATCTTGTGTTGTTATAGCCAGTCTGAGCAATAGCAGCAACATTATTAGAGTAATTATCAGCAACATGAGTTTTTCCTCTTCCTCTATTAACTGGATAGCCATGCTTTTGATAGCATCTATCCACTGTGTGCCCAATCTTGCCACAGAAAACACATTGATGTCTTTTTGCATTTGTTTGATTATTATACCTTCTGAAAGTTCCTTGACCAATAGCGTTGATGCTGCTGTATGTAGCATTAGGTTCTGATCTTGCATTTGTAGAAAATTCAGCAGCATTGGATTGCTGATAATTTCCTCCTTTTGCAACCAAAATAGGACTCTCCATGTTTCTAGTAATGCCATTCTCAGAACCTCTATTCTTTTGTCTCTCATGTTTTATGGCAAGACTAAAAGCTTGCTTTATCTTAGGCATAGGAATCATAAGCAAAATCTGAGACCTAACTTGTTCATACTCATCATTCAAACCTTTAAGAAACCTGATCACATATTCATCATCTACATAATTTTGCATACTGACATATCCTCCACAATCACAAGTAGGATTGCACATACATTTAGGCACTGGTCTAAGAGACAACATTTCATCCCAAAGTATTTTAAGTTTGGTAAAATATGAATTCACAGATTTAGTACCTTGTTTCAGATTCTGAATCTCTTCTAAAATATCACTAAGTCTATATGCATCTCCCTGTCCAAACCTCTCAGCTAGATCATTCCAAATCTCATATGCTGTGGAATACCATAGCACACTTTGCCTGATGGTTGGAGTCATGGAGTTAAGTAGCCAAGAAAATACCATGTTGTTGCATTGCACCCAATTCTCATACTGTGGATCAGAAGGAAGCAATTGAGTAATAGTTCCATCTACAAACTGAATCTTATGTTCAGAAATCAGAGCAACTGTCATAGCCTTGCTCCAATTTTGGTAATTAACATCATCTAGAAGTGGCTGAACCAAGACAAGAGCAGCACTCTTGCTTGGATGAAGAGAATAAGGACTGTTGATAGAAATAGGAACATCTGCCATTGATTACCTCAAGAAATCAAACTGAGGAAGAAATTAAAGAGAACCAAATGAAACAATCAAGAACAAATCTGGAAAAATTAGGTTTCCAAGGGAAAATTTGTTCGAAGCAGAATCAATGTAACTAAAATATGAACCAGAAATTTTCAACTAAAATGAATCTAAAACTTCAGGAACAAACAATTGAGCTAGAAATCTAGCTCTGATACCATGTTTAAAGTAGTATCTCGAGATTCAAGAACGAGAAGAGAAGAAAAGGTAACTGCCATGAGAGAGATTTAAGATATTTTCTATATTTCTGAATGTATTAAATACAAGGAATTGACTCCTATTTATAGACAATTAAAGTAACTAACTATGCTAAGCTAACAAGCAGTGACAAAAGAGTAAAAATATCTACAAGCTACTTTATGTACATTTGGCTGTCACTATAGCCTTTCCTTTTTGTCAGTTAGTTATGCAAGTTGACAACTTGCCAACTTGATCAATTGTATTTTCTTCTTCCTCGCAGACTGCTGACTTGAGCTGTGACCATCTTTAAAACTTTAGTTCCATCTTGCCAAGACTTCAGCAATCTGCAAGCTTCAGCTCCATCTTGCAAAGACTTCAGCAATCTGTAAAGTGTCTGCTCAACAAAACTCGTGTGGTTATAAAATACATTATATTAGCATAATTTTGATATGAATCAGGTTCATTGGACCACGTAATTTAGAACTGACAACATCACTATATAATGAGAGAGATAATTCTGTAATGACGTGACTAATTTTAAATCACCAAATCCATGTG
The DNA here is from genome assembly GCA_026122235.1 of Vinca minor. Lineage (NCBI taxonomy): Eukaryota > Viridiplantae > Streptophyta > Magnoliopsida > Gentianales > Apocynaceae > Vinca > Vinca minor. The sequence continues at coordinate 1,775,806 of JAOCZM010000201.1, read as the reverse complement.
AAACTGGTGCATATTAGAAAAATTCATTATATTAGCAGTCGTAGGTTTGTGATTTGCGTGCCGTCATAAACAAACTCCTAATCAAGGAGGTCAATTTTTTAATTTTTCCCTTGGTATATCAAGTTGATAAGGTTCTCCACAGGTTGCAGAAAGTAGTAAAGTTGGGATATTATTACTCATAAAAGAAACAAATCCCCAATCTTACCTATTTATAATAGAAATTTTCAGTTTCTTAACAAATTAAAAATGTTGCCAAGTCTTTACCGATTTTTTTTAATATATAACCGACTTTGTGAGACTGATCACACAGCTCTGTCATATAAGTTGTGGTGGGACCTACTTTGTAGGTAGGTTCCACTCTAACTCATGTGAAAGGGTCATGGGGTCAGTGTCAGAAGGCCGAATTCATGTCAAAGTGACTGTCTCTACCAATGAATATATCTGAAGGTGGCCAATGATGCCAGATGTTTATTGAACGACTCCTCTCTCGCAGGGGCGAAGACAGGGGCGAGCGCGCGCCGCCAGAGATTTTTAAAAATATTACTATTTATTAAAATTTTATATGTATTTTAGAAAATTTTATCAGTTTCGCCCCCCAAGAATATTTTTTTGCCGCTTTTATTGGCTCCCTCCCAAAGAATTTTTTTGCCGTTTTTATCACTTGAGCTCTGTAGTTGTACATACTGTTGCAGTTTCACCCCCCAACACCAAATTCTTGGCTCGTCCCTACTCTCTCGGTAGACTTCCTTGACAACATGCGACTATAATTTTACTTTCATGGGACACCTAAATTTCAATATGAACGTTATTTTGATCTAACAATCATTATTGAAAAAAACTTTCATATTCTATTGATGCGCCATGCTCGTGGAGCCTCTTATTTTCTTCTTCTAAATATATGTGAAAAAAACCAAAAAGACATGAACCAAGAAACTATTAGTAAGAAGGTGTCTCTTTCGTTTGTTGTGGAATTTCTTGGTGGGAGTATACTTTCCTACATTTTTCACACATTTCTGTTCATATCTGTAACAGAAAAGGAAGAATGCTAAGTGTATTACGCTTGGAAATTTTATCATGATTTTTTTTTTTTTTTTAAAAGAAATAATTGTTTATGTAAAGATAACTGAAACTCAAATTTGAATGCAATTTCATGTAAGACGTAAGACCATTTCCATGGGATTCTTTTTGGTTTTCCTTGAGACAATTTATGTGTGTTTAACAAGATACAAATATATAAATGATTTGTATTACTGTTTCGCAAAAAATGAATATTATTTAGAAAATTTTAAAATAACAACAATGAATAACTCATAATTTAGTTACAAGTATCAAAGGTCCAATAGTCCAGTGGGGCATTGGCCAGCCCGTGACCGAGAGGTTTCGGGTTCGATACTCTCCCCAAGTATGGAGTAAGCTTTAATTGTCTCCCTTCTAGGGTATTCTTCTCCTCTTATGAGATGTTCTTCTCCGCTTTGCGGTTGGTTCTCTCCCCTTTGGGGTTCCGTCCTCGGACGTTCAAAAAAAAAAAAGTTACAAGTTTTATTAATTCAAAAAATAAAAATTCAAAAACCAGAATAACTAGTAATAAGGTATTAACTCGAATAATTATTAACTCGAATAAAAATTCAAAATAAGGTATTCACCAAAAAAAAAGGTATTAACTCGCTCAAATAATTATAATTTTGATCGAAGAGCATCATTCCCGCTATCTGAAAACTTTGGCTACACTTCAGTATAGTTGATACTACTTGGTAATAGAGTATCATCATAACATCATGAAAAATAAGATGGACCATCAATTGATAAAATTTACACGCTTAAATTTTTTTATTATTGGAGAGGGTCATCTATTATAAGAAATCGATGAATTTAAGAAGCAAAAATGGTATTCAAACTCATCACTCCTATGTGAGATATCAACCTTAACCACTAAACTAATGTTTCATTAGCGTTGTAAATTAAAAAAGGATCATCCGGTATTTTTAAATACGGAAAATGACTAAAAAAAATGCCTACAAATGTTAAAATAATTAAAAAAAGTCAAGGACCATTTTGCTTAATTATCCGAGTCAATGTGAACCCGAAAAATCGCCCGACACTCGGTAAGATAAATAAGAGCCAGAGCTAGAGATGAGATCACTCTCTCCTTCTCTCTCTCTCTCTCTTCACCCCAACCAAACAGCCCTTTCGTCTTCCTTCAAATCAGTACTTTCAAAATCATCATCATTTTCAACTTTATAAATCTTAAATAATCATCTTCACCAACAGAATCAGAGTACAGAATCAGAAGATCGTAGAGGAAATTGATTATTAACAAAAATCGAATCGATTATATGGCGATTCAATTGGAGAATTTGGTGCAATCGATAAAGTCGAAGGTAAGAGCATTGAACTTGAAGAAGTCGAAGAAACCGTATATCAAAATGGATAAGAGCGCCTCCGTCAAGGTTGAGATCCGAAGCAGAAAAGCTCGCAAACTTATCGATAAAACTCTCCAAGTCGCTGATCATCCTGGAAAGCGCAGCGTTTCCTGATCTTATATAATTCTTCAGTAATTTATATTTTTAATTTTTTTTTGTGGTTCCTGAAATAGAAAAATACATCCAGAGTATAATCAATAATACTCAAGTGACGTTCTCATACATGTTATAAATGAATTTTGAAAAAAAAATTGCACGAATTTTGTGTGTAATCTGAAATTTTGAATGATTCATTTCTCCGGTTTCATGTTGATATTTTCCGTTTGAGCATTCTGAAGTAGCCGTTTGGATCTGAATTTGACGATAAAAATGCATGATAAACGAATTTTATTTGTTCTAACTTTCTTCGACATTTTTGTTCTAGGAGTGTTTTTTATCCTACTCTTGTTCATTATTTTTCTTATTGGTAATAGTATTTGATTATTTATGATGAAAGAGTTTGTCTAATGGGTAGTTTGATCACAATTTAATGCAGATAAAATAGATTAGGGCAAATTGTCATAGCCCAGTGGGGCTTGGCACTGCCCAGTTAGATACCCGCCTCCCTACGTAAAGTTTAATAAATTCTACCATTCCTGAGCTCTCCCTTGTGGTGTCGCCTCCCTCTGTGAGATTAAAAAAAAACATATATGTATATTAACATAGAGGAAAATACCTTACACTATTTTATTGTATTAATGTGTTTTAAGACACGCATTAGAAAATGAATGGTAAATATAATAAATGTGGGTTGTGAATCTCGAGTTATTTGAATTTTGATGTAAATGCGCGTAGATGTATCTGTGGGGGAGATGTTGATAGTCTGAATCAATTATATTCACTATTTATTTCTACCCATTTATGGCACGTGGAGATCTGAATGGAAATGGAGATTATAGGAATCAAAATCAAAATAAATTTGGTGACCATACCCTAATTCAATTATTCAATTTTTTTAGTTCAATAATAAGGTGTTGCGTGATAGTAACTCACCTCACTCCTTACACATTAGGTTATAAGTTTGATTCTTGTTCATGGGAGTGTAGCACATTTTATACAGTCATTTATCTTTACTCGGAAAGCTCTCGTGGCGAAAAAATTTAGTCACTGTTGTTGACTGAGAATATCTTGATCTCGACCAAAAAAATATATATTTGCTTTCCTTGTTTTTAAGAATATTTTAAAGCCAACGTTTTCCTTGGATAATAGTATTACATTGTTTATCAATGACAATTGGGGAAAAAAGAAAAAAGATTCAAAGGATATGGATCCCAAATCCTTCAAATTTCAAATGCGATTTATGGAATCTTCCCACGTCTCTCTTCCAATGTGAAACCAGTTGGTAGTTGGTACTTCCGTATACGTTAAATACTTGAAACAAAAATGGCTCTTGATTCAAATTATGTGTAAATTTGTCCAAAATAAGTATATTATTTACTTCTCTCTATTTGTATAAAGGTTTTTTTAGGTTAATTGACAATTATACTTTTGTATTAAGTTAATTATTAATTGACTCAATATTTAGCTAAATAGCACAATAGCGGGAGGGACAGAGAAGCAATTTTTCAGGCAATTGCTGACTAGAACTATTAACGAGAATAATGGACAATGATACCCCAAAAAAACAGTATATTTTGATTGACTTTTATTTCAAGTTTTTGCTTAGATGATCTAATGCATGTCTGTGATAATATAAATTGGACTAAAAGTGAAAGTTTCGTATTGAATTGTACAAAAACAATTGTAAGCATGACTCATAAAATAACATCTAATAGCCCATCTGAGTATACTTGATTGAAAACATCGTTCAGAATTAATTGCCGACAGGGGACAAAGAGTTGTAGTTAGAACGGTAAATGAGCCAAGTCATTCGCAAACAGCTAGTTAGAAACTCGATTAAAGCTCGACTCGAACTCGGATTGAGAGATCGAGCTCAAACTTGTTCAAAAAATAAACGAGTCAAGCTCAAACTTTCCAAAGCTCGACTTATATATATGTGTGTGTGTGACATGTATATTTATAATTATCTAAGTAGGAAATAAACCACCACCAAAAATATTTTAATTTTACTTCAAAATTCTGTTGAAATTTCCCTTCACATTTTTGTTATACAGAAAAGAAACATAGATAAAATTCAATTAATTGTTTTCTTTTATATTCCAATATTTTCTTATATTTCGAGTAACATATTGTAAAATTTGATTTTTCTTTTAATAATACTAAAAAGAATTATCAAAGAGAGATGGTTTTTATGTTTACCTATTTTTTTGGGTCAAGATTTGTATAAAAAAACTTCGGATTATAAGATATAAGCTCGATAGCTCGTTTATGTTTGGTGAACTAAAGACGAAGCATCATAAAACCGAGTTCGGTAAAACTCGACTTAGTTTGTTACAGATACTCACAATGGAGTAAATTAAGGAATCAATTAAGATAATAATCACAGAAGAAAATCACTTGATTAATTGATTGTGATTTTTTTTTTCTTTTGAGCGCCCAAAGGCGATTGCCCTCGAAGGGGAAGAGCGCAGAATACCCTAGATAGGGAAGATTGAAGCATGCCCCATGCCTGGGGAGAGAATTGTCTCACCAGAGGAGGAGATATATTATTGCCCCATTGTGCGGGGAGCAGGTGTCGAACTTGGGACCTTCCGGTCCCAAGCCAAAGGCTTACCCACTGGGCCAAACCTTTTGTTGACATTGATTATAATTAATTGACATTGATTGTGATTGATTATAATTAATTGTATATTTCTTTACTTTTCTCCTGTGATTATTATCTTAATTGACTCATAATTTATTCAATGACAAGTATCTGTAACACAGTTCATTCGCATTCTAACGGTAGCTCCTCTTTACCGTGGCGGTAGCCGGTAGTAGACTGTCAAAATGGGTATGCCCGCCCGCCCCGCCCTGTTATGGGCATGTCTTAAATGGGGATGGGCGGGCATGCCCGCTTTTTTTACGGGCTATCAAAAGGGATGCCCGTACCCGCCCGCCGAATGCCCGTGGGCAAATGGGCATCCCCGCAACCCTTATTATTAATTTTTTTTTTTTTAAAAAAAATAGATTAAATCCGAAAAATTCAACAAAAAATATTTATTTCTCATTCACTTGTAGTTTATAATCCTGTAAATGGTAAATAAATATCAAGAACAATCAAATACAAGTCCACAATATCCAAAATAGTTATAAAAAACAATTAAAGTCCATAATTTCAAAAATAATTCAAGATCAACTATCCAAAATTAACAAACATATTGCTGAAGTCAAAGCAACAAAAAATAGATACGTTTTTTTTTTTAATATCCTCTATCTATTGATTTAGATCTTGAACACTAGAAGTATTATTTGAATCTACCTTCGATAATTTTGATTCCTTCTCATCATCTCCACCTATAAAACACACACAACTTGAGAAGTTAGAACTTAAAACATTATAAATGGTAAATGATAAATGATAAATAATAAGTTAGAACATAATTTAGTTACCTTCAGAGATGAAACCGTTAATATTTAGGTAATAGAAGTATAGAACGGCTTCAAGGGGCTTTACCCAAGATATATAACACGGTTTAACTTTTATATTGGACTTTTAGTTTTTTTTTTTCTTCTTTTGGCTCTCAAGTCTCAATTGTGAAAATTAATCCATATCCAAAATTTTAAAAAAAAAACAAAAACAAAGCGGGCATGCCCATTAATACCCGCATTTAAATGGGTATGGAATTCATAGGCCCATACCCGCCCATTAAACTCACGGGGCGGGCATGCCCGTGAGCATATGCCCATTTTGACAGCTCTAGCCGGTAGTACGGGTTCAAATCTCTACCATGCCGAGTGCAAAAAATCCCCCCACCCCTTCTCAAAAAAATTAAAAAAAACTAAAAAATAAAATTGCTGACTGGAATGGACATTGTTAAGCAGTTACCAACTGGAATCACATAATTATCATTGTTTCCTATTGCCGTTGATTGGTATCTTATCCACTAAAGTAGTTGTAATTAAGAAAACAACAAATAAAACAGCAAAATTTATTGGTCATAAATAATGAATTTGGGTTCCAACGAGTTGGGAGGCCAAACGGCCCAAAACCGTTAAAGGTCAATTTCCTCTCTTCTTTAATTTCTGTTCGACTTGTTCAACCACTCTTAAATATGGGTTGAAAAGTGATAATTTTAATTAATTAAGAGTATTCAATGAGGAGTTGGAAGAATGGTAAAATTGAAAAAATTGTTATTAATACATACTTTATTTAGAAAGTGGACAACTAATTTGGGATAAATAAAAAAAAGAAATGTGAACAGTTAATTTGGGACAGGTGAGTATAAGTAAAAAAAAAGTATTTAGTTAAGAATTCAAATTATTTGATCTCATTTAAATTTAAATGAGTTTGTTCGTTTAGTTTCAAAAACTAAATGAAACTACTTGGATTGAGTCTAATTTAAATTTGATTTAGTTTAAAATTCAAACCGAGGTTCCAACTGTCTTTAGATTGAGTTTGTAAATAAAACTTGAAGCATTAAAATCATCTCAAATTTGTTTGAATTTATTTGGGTTTAAGAATGTCTTGAGATTGAAACCATAATATCAGTCTGAGACCCAATCTAAATGTGGCCAAAAAAATCGTCTATCCCCCGTTCTGTGTCCCCCCCACGAGTAGATATTTATCATGTGTATATTTTTCTCTTGAGTTCCACTATTTCTTGTAGGTTATAATTTTTTAATTAAAAATTTAATACATGTCATTTTTTTATTAGTGGCCTCCAAAACTAAAAAAACGTCATTTTGTTTTTTTAGTTGGTTGTTTTCTCCTCCTAACCTTATAATTGGGTTTGACAATTTCCATGATAAAAGGGAGCAGCAAGACAGAGTCAACATGCCTACTATTATGACCAATTCTTTCAACATTTTCTCTTATCCTCACACTCTTCAGTGGACTTGTCTATGCTCAATCAATCGGCAATTGCCGTCTCTTTTAAATATCTTCACGATATTTACCTTTTCTCCCACCTAAACAATACAAAAGCTCCATCCCAATACATTAAAAACCTACACTTTCTTCTTCTATTCCTATTTCAATTTCAATTCTCATTTCAAGGTTTCCTCATTGAGATTTCGCATTTTTGCACGATCTTCAACATAATATTTTTTTACATAGAATTCACTTTTTCAATTTTAAATATAGAAGTTCTTAAACAAAAAATCAATCCAAATACGCAAAATTCATGAGATCCAGTACCAACATGAAAACCACGGGAAAGAAGCAAAATCAAAACAACAAGATTTTTGAGAAGAATAACCGCACCTTTTAGAGCACTGAACAGAATTTTCATGAATTCGATGTTCGATTGCGCTGCAAATTTCGATCACGCAAATGCCGTCATGAATTTTAGCATTGGCGTTCCTCAATTGAATGCTCAATTACCTAGAAATTTCAGTGTAGATTCATCATCGGCTTCCGCCAGGCAGATCAATACCGATAAAGAGAAGGAGGAATTGAAGGAGCTTATTCGTGTAATGTCGAAAAAATTGAACGGATCGCCTACTAAGTTAAAGGTTCAGATCAAATCGGCTTCAATGGCGGCGGCGGCGGCGGAGGAGATGAGGAGTTATAGTTTCGGAGTGGGTAAAATTGGGAGAATTGATGAGGATCAACCCTGTGAATTCAAGGAATTTGGGGATGGTAAATTAGGGATTTACCCGAGAAGTAGAAGCTATGCTGTTGCTAGAAGAACAGTTGTACTTTAGCAAGCTTGATTACATGCAGGGACAAAGTTCTTGCTTTAATATTTTATTATTGTTAAAATGTTTTTTATTATTATATAAGTCATGATTTTTTGAGTTTTTTTTTTATTTGGATAACGGTTAACTATTATTTAGTATACTCCTCGCTTTTAGAGTAGAGTATCCAAAAATAGTTACAGGGACACGTTTAAATAATATATGAGAAATATTTTATAACTCAAATAATTGACTCCTGTCTATAGAAATGATTTTACCATTTTTTTATACATATTTATGCTATAATAGGTAATAAAATATCATTGACCCCCCTCGTTTTAGATATAATTTCACAGTATTTTATAATTTTACCTCAAAATTATAGCTAATTAAGAATCACCTAACACTACCCATAATATATTAATATATACCACATTAATACTGTTCATGTTTTGGATTTTTTTTTTTTGAAACTCAGACGGGCGTACACCCCAAAGGGGAGAGTAGCACCTCACAAGAGGAGGAGGAGATAACCCTAAAAAGGGAAACAATTTAAAGCATGCCCCATGCGCGAGGAGGATATCGAATCCACGACTTTGAGGTCGTGGACATACCGTTGAGGAAATAACCCTAAAAAGGGAAACAATTTAAAGCATGCCTCATGCGCGAGGAGGATATCGAATCCACGACTTTGAGGTCGTGGACATACCGTTGCTCCCACTGAGCTAATGACCTTGTGATGGTGTTGTCTTTGATTGGATTCAAAGTGTGAGTAAATGGCTTTAGACTAATTTCTCTAACTATGTGAATCTTTTTCCCTTCTCGATGAATTCATAATATATAAATTTGAATTAGTTATTGTTTGATGAATTTTTATTTAAGAAATAAATGATGAATTGTTTGTATGAAGAAAAAAACAAAATAAAGGGACTTAAATGGAAAAAGATAAATAAATGTGTACTGATCCACTAATTTTTGGAATAATACAACGTGAATAAATATGAAAGAAAAAATGTCATATTTGATCCACAAATTTTGGGTCCAAACATAGTATGATCCACTAATTTTTTATTTTGATGATAAAGTTTACAAAAAACTTTATGATTAATCTTTATGATCTGTCACCATATTCCGTCGCTCTCACTCAGCAAAATTAAGCACATCCAAGTCTCATTGACAATTTTCGAGAATAATTGTCCACTCAAATAGCAATGGCAAACGAGTTAGCCTGACAAATTCAGAGCGGGTTCATGGTGACTTTGACAGCCGAACGAGACAGGACAGGGATCGTTTGACCGTTGACCAAGGCGGATGGGTCAAAATTTGAGATATTCTAACTCGGCCCGACCAGTTTTCCAAATTCACTATTTTGCGCGGCGGGACGAGTTTCAACGGGGCGAATAACCCACTTATCATTGCTACACTCAAATATTCTTAAACCAATGTTGTACATGTGAATGAAACTTTTACATAATATGATTTATTGCTTAAATGATACTCCCTCCATTCCTAAATATAAGACTCTTTAGACAATTTGAGAAAATTAAGGAAGTTGTCATTTTCACCTAAACTTCCAATATTACCCTATCTTCCCTCTCTCTCACTAATACATCATAAAGAAAAGAAAAGAAAATGTTGAGGGTATAATTGAAATAAATTTTTGACAACTAATAAAAGAACCTTAAACGACAATTAATTTGGATACCTAGATATCTCCTAAATGACAATTATTAGGGAATGGAGGGAGTAAAAGTTAAAACCTCTTAATTAAATATTTGGAGTTTGAATCTTGTAAAGTGTAGAAAAATGACAATATGATGAATTTCTATAAGATTATCGGTTAGGTAAACTAAAGTGTCATTAAATCTCAAGTAGATTTTTCAGATAAATGCTTGGGTGACCATACCTTACAAAAATGGACATTTTAGATATGTATCAGGTCCATTGGACGTCGTGATCCACAATTTACCACATAATTACATGATGAGGAGAGATAATTATGCTGATGATGTGACTAATTTTGAACCACGACACGAGGTAAATGTGGACATGGTCCATATCAAAATTTTACTAAAAAAATCGAGTTTAAAAATAAAAAGAAAAAGATTGTATAACAACTAATAGACTTCCTACATAGGCCCGAAAGAAAATGGATCCGGCCCAAGATGAAACAGAAACAGAAACATCTCAGTCGTCCCCGCAAAACATGAGAGGTCCTCCATCAAAATACGGCGCCGTTCCGCCGGAAGACGACGGAGTAGATATACTCCGCCCCTATCCGACATCTGTTCCCGGCGGTGTGGGTGTCGGAGGTGGCCTCCGGAAGAAAGCTGCGGGCGTGAGACCATGGCTATTATTGGACTCAACGGGTCAAGCCCAAGTGGTGGAGGCCGGAAAACACGCCATCATGAGACGAACGGGTTTACCTGCTCGCGATCTTCGTATACTTGACCCGCTCCTTTCTTACCCGTCCACTGTATTGGGCCGTGAACGGGCCATCGTTATCAATTTGGAGCATATCAAAGCCATCATCACGGCCCAAGAAGTTCTATTGCTCAATTCCAGAGATCCTTCTGTTACTCCGTTTGTTGAAGAGCTTCAGCGACGAATCCTGCGTCATAATCAAGCCACCAAGTCACAGGTCAGTTTAATCTGTTTTTTACCTTTGATGGTTTCTTAATTGGATAAAAAAAAAAATTTATTGCTGAATTTGATTTAATGACTAGGAAATTTAGTTTTGTTTATTTTCCATTTAGCTTAATCGTGGATATAAGTTTTAGGAAATTTAGGATGTATTTGGATTGGTTTTTTTGTTCGAGAATTTCTGTCTCCGGGATTGGATTGAAAAGGTGAATTGTACTACCTCCATTCCTTAATATAAGATTTTCAGGACATGTTGCTAAAATTAAGAAAGTAACAAATAACATGTTTTTTTAAATCAAAATATCAATATTACTCTCTTAAATAGATCAATAATGATTGTTGGATCAAAAAAAATTGGATCAAACAAGGATCAAAGAGTATAAAATAAAAATGATAATTAGAATTTAATGTGACCCTATGCCTTCTTGATCCAAATTTGATCCTAGATTTTTTATCCAATAATCACTACCCTAAATAGATTTAGTTGTATACAAGTCATATTTAAGAGAATAGTATTGTTATTTTGATTAACTAAATACCTTGTTTTTTGCTTTCTTAATTTTCGCTACATGCCTCGAAAGTCTTATATTAAGAATGGAGGGAGTATTTGAGAGGAGATGTGGGGCCTAAATTGAGAATTTGGTGTTGGAGTATGTGAGTGAGAGAGTGGTAAATTTGGGACGGAGGGAGTAATATGAATGGTTCTTTCGAAATATGGATGAGCATACTTTAGGTGGGAAAAAGTGGATGTCTTTATGTTTTTGTTGTTTTTGTAAGGATATATGCATGATAAGTGAATAATGGTTGTGAAGGAAGCTGGAGTTAATGGAGAGGATGTGGACTGGTCGAATTTGTATGATCTGGACGATCCACGATCAAGGGTAGTTAGTCCTCAAAATTATTCTGGGAGCTTCCCGGCGAAAGATGAGGATGGTAAAGCGGATGCTAAGCAACCTGAAAATAGGGATGGGCCGAAGCTGCTTCCTTTTGAGTTTGTTGCATTGGAGGCATGCCTTGAGGCTGCTTGCAGTTGCTTAGATAATGAGGTAAAGAAAATTCACCATTGGATTGATTTTATTTTGTTTTTATGCTGTTATGTTAGTATTATAATTGGGATGTTCTGTAATGTATATGACCGTTCCTTGTTTGTGTTGTTTTCCTTGTGTCAAGCTAGGCAAGGACACTGGAGCAAGAAGCTCATCCAGCGTTAGATAAGTTGACGACCAAGATTAGTACCCTCAATTTGGAAAGAGTTCGTCAAATTAAAAGTCGACTGGTTGCAATAACTGGGCGCGTTCAAAAGGTTTGACTGCTTTAAGTTTTCTTTGTTGTGAAAGGTCATACATAATATTAGTATTGATGTCCAAGTATATGTAAACGACAATGCCATTTTTTAGAGCTTAAGAACTAAGCTTGTCCTATAAATATCTGATTGATACCTTTCTAAGTTTTTTAAATACTAGTTCATTGAGCTCATTTTCATTTTACTTCTACTTTTGTTGTAACCCAACTAAATATGCAAGTACTTGTTTGGATTTCTAATGTTTAATCCTTTAAACAAGTTTTCTGAAATTCTCTTACAGAAATTATGTATATCTGAATCATAGGTTTTTTACTATCAATGCAATGGTTCTTTTACTGTCAAACTACTATTATGGAATCATTCTCCCTTCGTTTTTCCTGGAGTAAGATGTCCAGTCTCTTCTTTTTAAGCCAAAAACGGCCATTTTCATGTCCTCACGAGTCATACCTACTTCTAGATAACAAAAAGCTGAAAAAGATTTTCTTTAAGGTTGAGTGTTGGAAAATTATCATTAAAGATGCTTCCTAGAACTACTTTTTCTTGTTATCTCTTTCTAATTTATCTGGTGAACGGTTTATGACTGTCTCTTCGGCACATGCGCTTTTCTTTCCGTTTTCCCCCCCTAAAACACTTTCTGTGGTTAATGATATAAAAAATTTCACCCCAGGTAAGGGATGAGTTAGAGCATCTGCTAGATGATGATGAAGATATGGCTGAGATGTATCTTACTGAGAAGCTGAAATTACAGCTTGAGAGTTCTTCTATTACTTCCCTAGATGAGCAAGACGACTTGGATAATGAAGTTACTGGGCCAGACATGGATGACAGGCAGTTAATACACTTTCTCATGCTTAATAGTATATTTGCTTCTCGTTGTTGGTCAATGTTTTCTTTTCTTAAGTTTGTATTTGGACTTTATGACGAAACCTTTCTTCTCCTTCTTAACTATCAGGATCCCTGCTGATATCTCACTGGAAGGAAATGAGGAGTCTGGCGGTTTTAATGCCGGTATTCACAATAGTGACGATCCCCAAGAGCAGTTATTTGTTGGTGCACCTACCTTCAGCAAAGATAGTCGCGGGTCCCATACTAGTACGGCATATAGCTCTTTGAGCAAGCAACTAGATGTCGAAGAGCTGGAGATGCTTTTGGAAGCTTACTTTGTCCAAATTGATGGAACTTTGAACAAACTTTCAACTGTATGTACCTCAACATGTCGCTGATGTATTTATCCTCAGCCTTTTGGAAGCACTTAGTTTGCAGAAAATGATTTTTCAAACCCTTATCCCATTTCATTTATTACGATACTTTGATAATGTCCATAGCCTTCATAACTTATTACATATTATGATTACATCTTATGTTGTTGTTTGAAGTTGCGGGAGTATGTAGACGACACTGAAGACTATATCAACATCATGCTGGATGACAAGCAGAATCATCTCCTCCAAATGGGAGTCATGTTGACAACAGCAACACTCGTGGTGAGCGCTTTTGTTGTTGTGGCTGGAATCTTTGGAATGAATATCCATATCGAACTCTTTGACCAGAAAGCAACAAGCATGCAAGATTTCATGTGGACAGTTGGGGGTAGCACCATGGGTACTGTGTTCCTGTACGTTATCGCAATTTTCTGGTGCAAGCATAAAAGATTGCTGGAATGAGTGTAGTCTGCATAATGTTCACAAGAGACTTCTAGTTTCTCCCAAATAAAAACACAAGTCACTATACATTTTTATGATTTCTGTGTATTGATAATGTTTACATAATCAAAGGTGTCCTACCCTAGTGGGGTAGGCGCCTGCCCACGACCTTGAGGTCGTGGGTTCGATACCCTCCGCCTGCGTGCGGCAAGCTTTAATCTCCCTTTTTAGGGCTATCTTCTCTGGTCTGAGGCAGTTCTATCTCCCTTATATGGGGCAACCGCCCAATCGGGCTTCAAAAAAAAGAAAAGATAATGTTTACATAATATACTATGCTTAAAGCCATAAAATTACTACACATTTTGTATTTTAGCTATCTTTCGATTTTGGATTTCTGATATTGATCATTCTCCTATACATATAATTTAACATGAATACCTGTATACTATATAATAACAAGTCACCTTCAGGTGGAGGAACAATATATAGTTCAGATCGCAGCAAGTTTACTTCAGAAGTTATCTGGGGTATGTATGGCTGAAACCCCGAGACTCTCTTTGTTACACTTGGCCTTCATTTTCCCCTTTTTATTTATTTATTTTTACTGTGTCTCGCTTTTTTTACCATGTCCCAACTTCAAAGATTGTTCAGTTTAGGTGAACTAACTAACTTCATCCCAGAAGGTTTTGCACATTTTTAACTTGTTTCTTTTGGACATCTGCTTCTTGATATCTTATGATGAACAGAGATACGACCAAATGTGCGAATTGTGGTCTTGATGAGGACAGCAAACCTCGTAGTGGGATTTTTTTGTGAACCGCCGAGGAAAATTTTACACGTTCATTGCCCCCAGATTCTGATTTGTGGATTGCAAATTTGCAATTGTCTGGTTCATATAGCTACAAAAAGGGTTTGCAGGATCTATTGCAGTTGTGCAGACTATTGACGGTATAGAACAACTTTTGATCAAGGTATTTTTTTTTTGTTAGACCGAGGGTGTCTACACCGATAGCAGTGATTAATCCCTCGCCACTGGGATCTTTGAAGAGGTAAATGGCTGGCTATGAAGTGCGCTCCATTCCTATGGGCAGAAATAGAACTCTTAACATCATGGTTAAGGGACGAGGAGAACTATCACCACGCTACATCTCATGGTTTCTGATCAAGGTATGCTGATATGAACTAGTACAGTTTTTTTCTGGCTTTTGCTGATATTTTTCATAATTTTACATTTGAATGAGAAATATAATTGCATGATCTACTCACTCTCACTCTGATTGATTGATTGATTGATTGATTTTCCCTTTCGGTAGTTGAGTGAGATTCATTTTGTGGGCCAAAATTTATCTAATCCATCATCCCATTATCAACTTTTGATTTTTGGTCTCATTAGTTGTTTTCTTTGTTGAATTTTGTTTTTACAGCAATTATTGGTTTAAAAATTTTTGTAGTCTTATATAGAACTCAAAAACCATTTGATCGATAATGGAACTTACACAAATCATTGGTCCTTGTTTACTTGTGTTTACTGGCGTCTTAGATAAGGTTTCTATTAAATTTCCTCAATTTGTCTTATCTTTTTCTCTCGCAAGCAATTTAGACGTTACGAAAATCAAAGAAAACTCTATCCTATTCCACCACCTAGTCTATACCTATATATGTTATCCGGACTTGGATACAGGTGTCGAGCTCGAGTATGTATTTAGGTGTCGGGTATTTAAACATCTAAAACAAATTGTAATCCAATGTTGACCATATATGGTAAGTACCCCATACCCATACCTATATGACAGACATAAACGAAGGTACTAGTTAACACGTGTATACTCTATAGTTCATATAATCAAAGAACTATGAATGTCAAAGATAATTTTGTTAATTGAAGACTAAAACATGCATGGAACAGAGTCTTGAGTTTTACTCGGGGAAATAAGAGCTTGCAACTCTTTTATCACGTGTCACAAATTTGAATCTAAGACATACTCCTATTTGAGGTCGGACCAGTGGAGTTTTCTATGTTACCTTATCTTTCGTTTATACATGTCGTACTCGTGTCGAAATGGCACGATATGATTATTGGATATTTATCGAATTTTGTCAACATCAATCAAATATTTTATTTTATTTTAGATGTTTAAGTATCGGACACATAAATATATATTCGTACCTGACACATGTACTCGAGTCCGGATAACATATGAATTTTTCCAACAAATTCAATTTGCGGGCTGCTCTACACTGAATAGTATATTAAGTGTATTCAGTAGTGTAAAAGTGGTACACAACCGTCCGCAATAGTTGAGTTTTCTATTAATGTGACCCACAATACCCGGCTTTGACGTTTACAATTCGCGTTAGATTTGATTAATTCTATGCTTCTATGAAGCATTAATGTACAAGTATTAATGTTACATGTACGAGAAACTGTGCAGGTTTGAACTTTTTCTATGAAACTTGTGATAAGGTTTCTTTTTATTAGACTCTGAGACAACCACGATTATAGCCTCTGAGCCTTACAAAAACACCCTTTGGACCATAGCTCAAAAGATTCCGCCGAGGATTATGATCGTCCTATGATACAAATTAATTGTTCGTAGGACATTTATATTAAGTACCTTACTAGGTTATTAGAATTATTAGCTAAAAGATTGACTAAAATTGCCCTTATAGTTGGTGAATCCCTTATACCAACAGGGGTAAGATAGTCATTTAACACCCTCAATTTGGGAAGTTAGGATTTCTATCCCCAAAATTTTAGTAGTAAATCATTTTTCTTATATTAATGCTAAAGGGTTCAGCTAGACTTGATTAGTGAGCTTGGAAGGAGTACCTACCCTTAAGTTACGTTTGTCAATTGGACTCAAGAGTTTAGATTCAGATTCACTCATAAGATACAATTTGGATTTAGATAGATTTTTCTATGGTCAGATGTAGATTGAGTCTGGACTCATATGGGTAAGATCCAAGCCAAGTATGAGACCCAAGAGTAGTAGGTCTAAATTATAATTGTATATACCCAAGAGATCCAAAGACCCAAATACCCAATTAAGATTATTTTTTTATTTTGTTTCATATGAACTCAAGGATATGATGATAATGTTAATGAACGATGCACATTATTTTTCACAAAATATTTTGCTAATAATCATTATTTATTTTATTTAAAAAAATATTCACGTATTGATCGATAAAATTGAGTATGAATAAAATTATAAGTAAAAAATTAGTGAGCGGGCCCAAATTAGATCCAAGATCCAATGTTGAGTCCGGACTCGAGTTAAAAAGATTTAGACTCAATCCAATATTAAGTGAAACCGTTCTTCAGTAGCAATGAAGAAGAGTTGTTCGAATAACCGTTCTTTCTTTTCTTTGAATTGAGAATCGATAATTAAGATTGCATTTAAAACACATATTCCGAACATATCCGTGCCGTTCCCATTATGGTGAATTTTAGCATCCCACGGACTTGAAAAAATCAGGGTATCTTATAGTGATTCATTTGCCTCTTGCAAAGGTAACACTCCATATCCAATATTTGATTTTTGTCACCAAAAAAAATATCCAATATTTGATTCTAATGAGATGCCCTATAATTGGAAGCAAATAAACTTTTGGCTTTCAGACATGATCCTAATGACGTTATTTTGAAAAGAGCAGTGCTAGAGAGCTAAGCATTTAGTTAATTGATTGGTTAAATTATGGATAAAATAGTAAAAATATCGTAAAATATTTTAATACCAATATAAATGAATATTATTTAATTTAACTTTTAACTAATTTTATTTAGTCGAAAAACTATTTTCTATTTGAAAAACCTTATAAGGGAATTAGGTAACACATGAGTTTCTATTTGCCTCAACTAAAATATCATTGCAAGTAAGAATTTTAACAAACAAGAATATTGCCTCCCTGTCGGCCAGCCATTTAACAAATTTTCACCTCAGCATTTCTACTTGTGGTAATAAATAACAAAACAGTTCAAAACATATTTACTGCTCGTGTAATATGTTCTTTTCCTTTGGACTAAAAAAATAAAAATAAAATTGTTTTGATTTCATATCTATCTTCAAGATCCTTGTTTCCAAGCTACCAACAACCTTATATAATGGATTTCCAGTTGTCCCCAAGTCTCCCAAAAGTCCTTTTTTTTTTTTTTTGAAGCCCGATTGGGACGGTTGTCCCATATAGGGGAGAGAGAACTGCCTCAGACGAGGAGGAGATGGCCCTAGAAAGGGAGATTAAAGCTTGCCGCACGCAGGCGGAGGGTATCGAACCCACGACCTGTCGTGAGCAGGTGCCTACCCCACTGGGCTAGGACACCTTTTGATAGCCTCCCAAAAGTTATTGTATATTTAGCTACTACCAATAATTTATCAGTCTGGTATGGTAATCACTCAATTTTATAATATAAATATTGTTTAAAACATGTAGTAAAAATTAAAGAAAATTGTATTTTTTAATCGAAATATCAATATTATCTCTTAAGTATAATTAGTGGTATATACATCCTATTTAATAGAGCGATATTGATATTTTAACTAACAATGTAATTTATTTTTTGCTTCATTATTTTTGCTACATGTCCCAAACGATTTATATTATGGGATGAAAGTGGTAATTTATGACCTGAAATTTGATCAATAAGAATTCCACTACGGCCCTTTGTAGTATTACTGTAAATACTTAATTCTTAGGTTTAATCTTGTATGGTTTAGGATATACGGATGAAAATTTCCATAATTAAAATATTAGGGTTCGCATTATAATTATATAATGAGTCAACCATGATCGGATTTGTTTGGAGTAAATATTTTTGGCAAAACCAGTCATTGACTACGTGGACAGACATCCTACATAAATAGTAGTAAAAAGACCTATCTGTCCTGGTTCTGATTGGCTGGCTAAGAATAGTAGTAAAAAGAGCTATCTTTTTACATACATAGTTATAACTGCAAAAAAATGGTGGGCAACTTGGAAAAACAGCATTGTTGTGCAGAGAAATAAAAGATGGGAATTGCTGTTACAACCCTTTGGTGGGGTGGATCTAAGTAGTCCTATTTTTATGAAATGTTCCATCTTTACTACTTACTGATTTCTGCCACATGACTTGTGGGCCTAAAAAGTTTAGTCCGGGCTATGGTGTTAAACACAAAAAGATTTAATACATACATAATATTTTTTTACAGTCGGATAAAAAATTTGACGATTTAGATTTTTTTTTTATCGGATAGGTGTTGTGATTTTTTAATATGTGTTGCCTAAAAATGTGTTACAAACGTTAGGACATGAGTTAATCAGGATAGATTATTGTCAAGAAAAATGGGAACAGTTCTAGGTGAAAAATTCAATTCTATTACACCAAACACGTTTGTTTTCTTTCTTGCTAGGAAAATCGAGTCCCTTCCTTTTTTATTTATTTTTTCCTCACTTTACTACACTGTCTTTGATTGTTGTTGGTAGGGCAAAAATGTTTCCTCCCATACCCTTTTGATTCCTACTTGTAATACATATCATTGTGATCCTTCTTTTTTCTTTCACATGAAAATATGCAGAGTTTAATAATCAATCAACTAGAGTGGTAGGATCTAGAGTTGTGGGAAGTATGTGTTACACTGTGTGTAATTGGAGTTATTTTTGAAATCTTACAGTCTTAATTTATTTTTCGGCTGAGTAATGATTGAGGCGTCTACTGAGGACGCTAGAGCCTTAAAAAAAAGGTGAATATGATCATGCAATTTCACTTGAATAAGTCAGATAAATCTGAATGGTATATGAGTATAAACTTAAGTATCTTGACTATGTTTGACAAATATAACAAATATGGTTACTAAAGTAGTTGATCTTGAATATTGTCGAATATATAAATCATTATATATAGTACGAGATGTGACACTTATAGTCACTTTTTCTTTAAATCTACAATATTTTCTCCAGTAATTATCTAAAAAACTCCTAATAATTTTTTTTATTACGATTTCAAATCTCAATATTCTAGTTCTGACTATATTAATAAGTCCATTCTCGCCTAGATAGACAGAAATCATAAGTAAACCTTTAAACTTTGCGCAAAAATATAACTTTCTTGAGTTAATAGTACCATGCATTATTTCAACTTTTATCACTATTTTTTGCTCTATAAAGGATTAAATTTGGAAGGAATTGAAGGAGATAAGAGGCCCAAATAGTGAAATGAAATAAACAACCTAATTGTATATGACATCAAATTCAATGACAGCTCGAACACCCATTATTATACTTCTTTATCTCATTATACATTTCATCCTCTTGTAAAAAAATTTAAAAAATGAAACTAAAACTTTGAATAATTATGAGAAGTATTGTGAATTATAAGATAAGAGTTTTTGTCCGGATAATTTGAGACAATTGGGGTCACTCTTGCATGAAACCGCCCTTCTGGGACTGACCTCACATTCCTCTCAGATGAGTTGGGGCAGGGTCTATTTGCAAAGTATGCCCCGCTTCAATTCATATGAGAGGGCGGTGGGCCAATCCCACAATAGCGACTCTACCTTGGAATTTTCCCAAGTGGGGGTCTATAATCAAATCTTATTTATTTATTTTTTTAGATTTTGTTCTGCTTCTTAAATAGGGATCCTTTGAATCCTACCTAAACAGTTTCTTTAGTTAACTAATATGCTTATCATATCCACCTAGGGCCTCCCTTGATCCGTGGTGGTGATCGGAGTCAAATCCACCTAAACTTTTTTTGTACCAAAAAAAAAAATATGCTTATCACATATTTTTTCCATCGACTAGATTTAGATGGATATATTTCTTGTCCCCAGCTCTCTATGATTTTCTCTCCTCACTCCCAAATTTGCACCATCAAATTGATATTTTGTCTCTTTGTGCAACTCAACTCCATAAAATTCAAAAAGATTTGACCTCTGACATATGCATGTGTCTGGAAAATACTCTTTTGAGAGATATCTTTCTCTAGCTGTAGAACGGGTTTTATTAGTTATAAACCATAAAACGGATATGAAAAATAATTTTTTCTAGAACGTTTAAAACAACCGTGTTAGTTTGAGAAAGTTTAAGGCTCAATCGATCCACATCTCTTTCTAAACATGTTGATAAAATATGAAATTTGCTTTCATTCAAGAATAAAAAGTTTGATAGAGAACAATTAGGGTTCTTTGCATTTTGTTATTACAATATGTTAGTTTTCTTTACGTCAGTTATCGGTGCAACATATCGAACCTAAAACTTATAATTCCGATTAAAAATGCTGTGCCAAGTGTATCATTTTTTTATAATATGTCACTGTTGACTTATGAAACTTATAATTCCGAGTAAAAAATATTGCACTGGTATCTTTTTTACAATAGGTCACTGTTGATTTAAGAGACTTATACCGAGTAAAAAATATTGCGCTGACATCCTTTCGACAATATGTCACTTGACAGGGTAACAATATTGGAAGAGCATGGAGCTCCATGAGGAACAAGGCATAGTATACACTAGTGAGGGAAACACATAGCCCATATGTTGCCATATCATTTCATTGACAAGAAAATAAGATTTTACAGAGAAACAAAGAAACTAAATTCCCATTGATAAGAAAATTATTCCCCTTCACATAAAAGTACTTTCCACTACAATCTTCATAAGCAAAGTTGCTATCTTCTTCTTGGAAACCATCTGTTGCAAATTGAAAAATAAATTAGAATATCAGCCACACAATTATTGGAAAAATAAATTGAAAAAAAAAAAATAAACTCAACTGATTTTCTTGCAGATAGTTTCCTGATAGTGAAGAATGGAAAAAACCATACTGGTCTTGATATGCTGACTTTCCCTGCAAACAATTAATATTTTTGATCATTTTTCCAATTTGTCAAGCTCGCGGTCAAGACTATCATGTCCCTCTTGAATAATATCGAGGTCATTTACTAATTATCAAATTTAGACTTAATTTTTATAAAAAAAATATGAATTACAAAAACAAAATTAAGCGCATCTCTCATGGTGATTTTCTTCATCCGGCCTATAGTGCGGAGGATATTATAGTTAATTCGTTAATTTTTTTATATACTCCTAATTATTTCCGTATACATGTACTCGTGTCCGAATTCTAAGAAGTTTCATTGTGTCAAACACATATCACTTAGATAAGTACTTGCATCTGACACCCGTACCCGAATCCAAATAATAAGTTATTTTAAAAATTTTGAGTCCCTCCAAATGAGAGTCCGATTCTGCATGTAATTTTGAACATGCTAAGAGCCGGGCCTAAGTTAGTACAGTACTTCTTCAGACTCGAAATTTGTACCTGGAAATGAGTTGTAGAGTAGCCCTGTGAGAAATCCAAGACTTCTTCTGCTGATTCTTCATGGTTGTTGGCGATTTTGAAATTGCTCTAATAATTATATCAATGAATTAATCATTGAAAAACAATAAATTATTAAAAAAAAAATGAAATAAAACTTACATTGGAGATGTCGAAAACTTACAGTGGAGCTAGCAGTATCATCAAGTAAAGAAGATTGTTGCTCGTGGACGATTTTTCCGCGGTCGGATTTCTTTGTTTTTCCTAATCTTTTCGCCTTTTTTTCTCAATGCACCATCGACAGGTGATGGTGCATTGTAATCGAAAGAAATCTCTTCTTTTTCCGCAAAATGTGGAGGTCCAGAAGATGCATCAGACACCATTGACAAGTCCTCCTCTGCCTCCTCAGTAGCGACCTTTATTCTATTTTCTTCATGATGACTAAAATTACATTTTTCGCCTCCAACAAAGGAGTTGTCTAAATACAAAGTCCAACCAGATTCACATCCACTGCTACACTCTGAATTGGATAAAAGATAGTCCATTTTTCTAGACTTTTTTTTTGGGGTTCAGCAAAAATGAAATGAACTTTTGTATTTCTTCTTATATTAGCTTTTCTTTTCCTACTATTGATAAATATGAAGTAAGCAGCAGCTAGTGGATAAATATATGCACGGCCTAGAAGCAGAAAAGTCAGTCAGTCCCTATTTATTGTCCACCACCAAATAGTATGGGTGGAAGAATAGCGACAAAAAAAAAAAAAACAACAACAACTCAATTAGTTAAAAATCTTAATATCTCAATAGAATGGGAGAGAGGGTGGGGAACGGAGGAAAAGGCCAACAAAAAAAAACCAGCCAAAATCTTAGACAAGTTTTGTCCTAACGCACTTAGTTAGGGGTGAAGATCGTCTGTCATATGTATCTCCCTATTCATGTACTCAAATAATTAGAATTTGTTATGTGTATATTTCTCCAATTATATATACGCATATCAAATTGTAATTAGTTGATTATAGGAATGAGGATATGCACGAGGACATATGATTTCTTACTCTTAGTTAGAGGGTTTCAGTAGCAACGAATGAAAAATGCCAATTGAGATGAGATTTCTGCCGGTTGGTTTTTATCCACGTCAGTTAATGACGAATTCTTAAAATTTGTCCTCCCTATAAAAAACAATATATTTTCAAAAAAATAATGTTATGTGTAAATTTTTATGTAAAAAAATAGTGTTATTCTAATCAAAACTCGATTAAAATGATTAAAAGGGAGTGAATGAAGGAACGATGTAAAGGCGAATGGTTGGATCGGAAGGGAGCCTTTGTATATTCATTTTTGTACCTTAACCAATAAGAATTTGACATGATTATTTTTTTTAATTATATACACACATAATGAATTGTAATTGATTAAATACATAAATAAATATAAATGCGGCTACATACGATTATTTGCCAAAACAGAAGGGATTCACATGCTGGACAGCTTAGCAAGAGTACTACTCATCTTCTTTACTTTACAAAAAAAAATAAAAAAAATAAACTGAGTACACGTCCTTCTTCTCCCTTCCTCAGATTTTGGACACCTATACCCTTTATCTGATTACTGTAGTACTATTGAAATGTCTTCTCCTCCCCTGGCCCTCCTTTTCTTTTTTTAAATCTATTTATTAAAGAATGTGATATTGCGAGTATGAGATATGTAATAAAAAAATAATAATAACGAAAGGTAATAAAGTATGATGAATATGACGTCCTCACTGTAAGTTTCTTGAGGTTGTTTGGAGTCCTATTTATGCGATTTCCAAGACAAAATTATATCAGATTTTGAAATAAAATTATGAGGTTGTTTGGAGTAAGTTTTGAAATAAAATTATTCATACGTTCTATTACTAGCATTATAAAAATAAAAAAAATAGAGAATCGTTGACTTTTAAAGAAATTTTATAAATTGTAAATGATAGAAACGTGAAAAATATATTTCAAATATTCTTACATCTTACTTGTGAGTAATCATTTTATAAATGAAATGATTTGAATGAGTTAAATCTTACTTTTACCGTAAATCTTGATGTAATTTTTTCAAAGCAGTATTATTTCAAGATTTAAGACTCAGATGCAATACCAACTTTAGATCCTTTCAGATCTGGAGTTTATCTCTATACCCGGAGTTGTTCTGGGCCCTTTCTCAATTTTCTTCATATTTCCAAGACAATCTATGGGACGGTTGATACGCCCATGGTTTGGTAGATTATTGATTTCTAAAAAAGGTGATGAAACTGAGCTTGCTACTGCTGTTTCAGGATCTCGGAGAAGCTGCTGCGAAGAATTTTATCATGTATTTATTTTTTTTACTATTTTTTGTGTTGTTTACCTGGTTCGGGGTGTGGACTCTTATCTGTTATCATGGTGTTTACACCATTGTATAACTTTTATTTTTCTTTTATTTGCGTTTTATCTTTTGATTGTAATGATATTGACTATTTTATAATTAATAGGTAAATTTTTATTTAGCAAGAGTTCACTAGTGACAAAATAATCAACAGTGATTTCATTTTTGTTCTTTTTATATTTCTACCCTTTTTTTCTTCTGATTGTTGCTTTTACTCCACTAGCAGTATGCAGGGGATTGGATGGAGTTGCCCAAATGGTGTTTAATGGTGACACCCAAAAACCTATTAAAACTACCATTTTCATGTTTTAGGAAAGTACTGTCTCTGTTATTCTTATTTACTAAGAAAAGAAATGAAATAAAAGTTAATTATTAACATATTCAACCAGCTATTTGAAGAATGCTCAGTACATTTTCATCTTACTAAAATGCCAAATTTGTTTCTTCTTTTAGCTGATGAACTACTGTTACTAACATGTACCATAGTAAATTTGCAAGTGTTGTTACAATCAACATTAAAAAAAAATTGATCAAAATGTTTGGACACGGATATTAAAAAAGTGAGTTTGTTTTTTATATTGTATTTAGACATTTTTGTTGGAATAATTTAATGTTGACGATTGTCTCGTATCTATCAGAACAAATCATAATTTAATAAAAATTGAATTGTTTTTAAAAGAGTTCGTGTTGGTATTGTAAAATTAAAAATGATACATACACTAGTATATGGCGTTTCTGAGTGCGAAGTTATATTAAGAAATATTAATTTCTTGCACTAGGGGTAGTTCATGGACAGATTAACAAGAAATGATATTGATCCAGATATTCTCAGTCAATAAGCACCCTGGTCAGTGCGAAATTTGTTCTCGTTTGTCGAATTAAAATTCTGATGGTAAAGATTAATTTAAAACGTATACATATCATAATTTTACGACATTTGTCATAGTTTTCAAAAATAAATATCATATTTTAGTGTCTCAATATAATATTCCTCATAAGATCCGGACTGGTCAAGAAGTTTCAAGGTTTAGGTAGGCTTTGACTGCTTACATGTTCAAACCTTTGAGTTTGCTTAGATGTTCTTGCACTAATTTTTTTCACGAACTCACACACACATGTATGCACGTGTGTACATATGGGAGCTTCCACATATTTACACCACCACGGCTCCAGTGAGGAACGAAAAATATTTTGTATGTGCGGAATAAATTCATATCCGTTGGATTAAATTGTTGACGATTGAGATTGATTTAAAAATACCTGTTTTTTTTTTAAAAAAAACACGTTCGCCGAACACTTATTTTTAAGTCAAAAAAATATTGCGCACATATTGAAAAAACCTATTCTACATAAGAGCTACATTGGATTTACACACATGTACGCACGTGTGCACACACTTTAATCTCAATTGCGTTTTTACCATTTTTGTATTTATTATACTTTATTACTTATTAGTAGTAGTAGTTACAAAAAAATTCTTTTACTCTATTTTTTTCCGTCTGGTGTTTTTTGGGGTCAATCAATTCCAACGTGCTATTCTCTTCACCCAAATCACACCCACCAGACTATCTAATCATGTTGATGATACTTCATGTGTCTTCTAAACAAAATTATATTCAACCATTTAATATCATTTAGCAAAAAAAAAAAAAACCATTTAATATCGTAGTATTCTCGTTTGAGCGGTTCAAACATACTTAAGGCATCCATAATCAATTAAGAGTGTATAATTCAAGAAGCATTCTCCATCAGTACTTAATTTCAACTTCAGTATTATAACATTAGTCATGTATTCACATGTCTAAGATCATAACTTATGAGTCTGACAGTATCTAAGATCAACTACTTGATAATCGTTCTCACTATTTTAAAATACACTATTCTAAAATAAATATCTCAAAATAACCGTAACTATTTAAGCACATACTCTTATACTGTTTAAACTTCTCTGACGTATCCTATGTGAACGGAAAAGCATAGCTATCTTTCCGTTTCACGTTACATGGTATATTGATTAATGGTAAAACCATGTTTTAGGAGAACATAATCATAATAATGATCTCTCTGTTTCCGTTCTCATTGGTCCATAGTTACATTGTACTAACACATAAAACAGTCCAGATCTTGTGTGAAACAGCTTTTTTTTTAGTATATATGGAACGCTTCAGTAAATATATTTTGCATGGTAAAAAGAAGAACATATATTCTTAGCTCATAATATATTTTCGTTTTAAATTAATTCTAATCATAAAAAATTTAATTAAACAAATAAAAAAAGTTTCGTATGTGTAAAATTACCTCTGTTTTGCATTGGAGCCAGCGTCGTGGGATTCTTACAATCTCATTCAAATGTTAAAAACTTCATCATGTGCCCTTCCTCTTGGATCACTCGTTTATTAATGGCCCCCAAGTGGTAAAAAAAAATTCCAGATGGATCAATTGTGAAACTTCAAATCACATCTTCATATAGAAAGATTTATTCACATAGTACGCTATTTTTTCAATCTTAGATTTGTTTGAGGCATTAAAGATTGCCTATAAGTGACCTATCCAGCTCACAAAATGGGTCCATAATTTTGACAGATGCATGATTTACTTTCACGTGCTCAATTTTTCTAATCTTTTTTTATTGAAAAAGGGTGTAAAGTTGAAAGTATTGCATTAACTTTAATAGTATTTCTAGACACTTTTCATGAGCTCACAATCAGGGACGAAGATAAGTTGCGGAGTGACAGCCGCTCTTGAAATTTTTAAAAATATTATTAGATTTAGTAATTTTTATATGTAGTTTGAAATATTACTTCAAATTCGCCCTAACATACAGTTTTTATATGTAATTTCACATATTATTGTAGTTTTTCGCTCAAACGCTAAATTCCTGACTTCGTAAAATTACAATTTTGATTTTACTTTAAGATCATCATGGTAATGTGAAGTGAAGAAACTTTTTAGATAATGGTAAATTAATCGAGTATACTTCGAAGAAAGAAATACAAGAAAAACGATTCAAGTGAGCATATGCAGGTGCAATGAATCTTTTATGAGGGGATCTTTTAATACACTTCTTTTTCAGTCCGGCTCTTATGCGGAACAGGAAAAATTTGTACGTGCAGAACAATCTCATCCGACGACTAAGATGGTGTCCCGCATGTGCTGAACACTCACTGGAGCCGGGAGCCTTCTTTTTACATATTTCACTATATCTTCAAGATCTTTTAATACGCTTCTCTTTACATACTTCACTATATCTTCAAAAAAAAATTATAAAAATTATTCAATTTCGCAACCAAAATCAACTAAAAGTTCTAAGAAAAGCCAAAAGACTAAATGCAAATATCTTGTGATTGTTCTCTTCGAGGACTAGTATCAGTTTTATATTTTCTCTTTCACAAATTGAAAAGTAAATTAAAATTGTAAGATTTGTTTAATTAACTTAGTACTTTCGAATTAAAATGATAAATTTCGGTTCAATACTCACTACCCTTTTGATCATAGTAATTTTTTTTCAGAGAAAAAAATCGAGGCATACTAATTTAGTTTGCTTATTATTTCGCACCAGAAATAATAGATCTCGTTCGACACTCAATTACGATAATAATAAAATTTTCAAAAGAAATTAAAATTTCTTAGAATTAGATTAACTTAGCACTTTGCAGTCAAGAAAGTCGTGGCCCAGTGGGGCAAGCCTTGACCTGCGACCTGGAGGTCCCAGGTTCGACATCCGCCTCCTACGTGAGGCAAATAAAATTCTTAGGAATTAAGGTGCTGACCAAAAAAAAAAAAACTTTAGCACTTTGCACTTGGAAGAATAGTTTTGGAGTTTTACATCTTGCCGTGAAAATAATAAAAGTTAGGAAAAAAATTGAAATTATAAAGTAATGAGGCTCAGGTCACCAGCTTTGACTGCTTGCGTAAGGTGACGACAGAAAGCAATTAGGTGAAGCCACGTAAGGTGTGATATTCCGAATAGTCTTATTCTATTTTAGGCCCATAAAACAACCTTATCCCAACTTTATGGCTACAGTCCAATCTACTACTATTTTGTCGTTTTGCTTCGTACGTTGTACGGACTGGATGTACCATTTGCTGTCCCAATCAAATTCAATTGATTTTACTCCCCAATTAAAAAGAAAATAGAAAAAATAAAAACCAAATTTTCGGTAATCACTAATCACATATTAGTTCACGTAACTTTATATCTACTCATCAAAGGTGTTCTAACCCAACAGGGCAGGCGCTTGCTCACGACTTTTGAGGTCGTGAGTTCGATATCCTCCGTTTGCGTGTGGCAAGCTTTAATCTCCCTTTTTAGGGTTATCTTCTCCTCGTCTAAGGCAGTTCTCTCCCCCTATGTGGGCAACCGTCCAATCGAGTTTAAAAAAAAACTACTCTCATTTTTTTCATTTTCAAGTTATTTGACGAAATTCATTTTTTTTTCTTTTTTTCTTTTTTGATAGATGTGGAAATTCAGTTCTGGCCTAGACACAATTGGACCTTTTATATACTGTAAAAATAAAAGAAACCATTGGGCCTTTATATTAGCTTTTCTTATCCACAAAAGATTGGCCCCTTTTATGGAACTCTAAGTCATAATAGGAAAGACGTTATAATCCTATTTTACTTTTATAATTATGGACTTTGAGGTCCATAATCTCCAAGATCCGGCCCAATCAATCAATAGGAAATTAATCTCAATCACTATTTACGATGGACTCTTATATGCACATGTGCATTTAGACGCAGATTTTATAATAGATTCTGAGAGAGATGCATAGATGCATCACGCATGTTCTAAAACACAGTTAGTCATAATCGACATGTTAATTTGGAATAGTTGATAAGTGACTTGAACGAGAGATAACATAGAATTGGAGAAAATTCTAGACTTAATTCAATGTTTTTGAAGTGATTCATCAGTTTTGAATTCACTCCATAAACAATGCAAAAGAGTTTTAGTCACTTGACCAATTTGTTGAAATAGGACCCCAAATCAAAAGCATGTGTGAATAAGGTACGAGACAAGGACTAACAAGTCAAGTATAATTTGCTTCATCGTTTGAATCTTTGTTGTGCTCTTAATTTAAAAGATTTTTTATGAGGTCTTTTTTCGAAAAGTTATATGGAATAAACATATTAAATCAGACTTCCGAGCATAAAGTTATACCTCTCGAACATTTTTTTTAAATTACAAGTTCATTTTCGCTGTGATAAAGTGTGTGGATTGTTGTTTGAGCACTTTCATTGAGAATATCTATTCAAATTCCATTGAAATAAACTCTCAATTGTGTAGTCTTACAAAATTTGCTTTGCGTTTGAATCTTATTTGTAAATGTCTTCCCTTTACGGAATGGAAATGTCTTCCCTTTCCATTCCGCCATTTGGTTGGGCAATTTGAAGTGGGAGTGAACATTCCATGAGAAAATCCATTTCAGGAAGAAGTGGGAATTTGTCTTTCTTCTCAAAAACTTGAGGAAATGTCTTTCTATGAGAAGTTGAAAACCTAGATAAATATTTGTAACAATTATACCCTTCTTGTAATTAACGTAAAATCCATCACCTATCCCTCTAATTTGCAACGTCATTGGCAGTCTCACTATAGCAAACTTCATCAGGCTCTTCAACTTCCATTCGTTCTTCATCAAGTATTTTTTAAATAGCTTTATTCATTTACTTTCTTGGGAAAAAATAGTTGTTTTTATAACTTTATTTACTTTTCTTTATAAACTATAAACACGTTTGAGAGAAATAGTATATTTTTGTGTGTTTATGAAGGTTGATGTGAATTTTACTCAAAAGTTTATATGTGTACGATTTAATTTGAACTTATTGCCAACATATAATAGCAGAGACATTTATGTCATATAAAATAAAATATTATTTCATTTTGACATTGAGTAACACCTTTGCCAAACACAAGAAAGAAATGAATTATCATTTCATTCCGACTTCACCTTCAAAACAATGAAATGGAAAAACTGATTCCTTTCTCATTATGTGTAGAAAGTCATCCTGTATGAAAAGAGATTTCATTCCTATCAATTCCATCTTACCAAACGCGCAACAAGAATAATACAAACTGAGCGCCGCCCATATTAGTCTTATCCAAGGAAAAAAATATGACAATATAGTAAGGACAATTCTGATATGCACCAGAGCCTGGGGTAGGGCCCTGGTCCACTTGGTCCAGAAGCTGCCACGTCGCCCCTCTTTCAAACAAAAAAAAATTTCATCTTTCAATCACAGTTAAAATACAAAAAAGATAGTTCTGATATGGAGACAGTTGAAAGTAACAAAATATTTCCCTCCTCATTTTACAATGATGTGACAAGTTTGTACAATTTTTGTACTTTTAACTGTGTTCATATCAGAACTATCTTTTTTGTATTTTAAGTGTGACTGAGAGGAATTTTTTTTTATTTTTTTTAAAAGAGGAGCGACGTGACAGCTTCTGTATCAAGTGGATCAGGGTCCTACCCCTAGCCCTGGTCCATATCAGAATTCTCCATATATTAAAGCCAAAAAAGGTTAAATCTTTTCTCGAGTGTTGGACATCCCCAGAATCACAGATAAGATAATTAATCATAATAATCGCCATGGAGATCACCGGAGTGCCCTTCCATGAAGTTGAATTCATTGATGAAGCTGGTCTAGTAAAGTCCACAAGGGTACCCGTGGTTCAAGAACTAGCTCGTAAACGGGTCGAATACTTGCCCCATATGTTCATACAAGAAGACGATCCGTACATCGCCCCATCTTCTTACACTGCAATTCCAACCATAGACATGTCCAAAATCCGATCCGGATCCGTGTCGGAGCTATCCAATTTGGCCACTGCTGCTAAAGATTGGGGTTTCTTTCTCATCATAAACCATGGAATTGAGTCGGAAGTTATGGAAGATGTGAAAAGGGTAGTAAAGGGATTTTACAGTTTATCGTTGGATGAAAAGAAAGCTAGTGTTGGGACGTATAAGAGTGTTGATAATATGGGTTATGGCCGGAATTTTGTGAAATCCCCAAATCAGGCTTTGGATTGGATTGATCGTTTGACTATGAAGGCAGCTCCTAAGGAAGCAACCCATGGACTCAGAGTTTGGCCTCAAAATCCTCCATATTTCAGGTAATTGAAGGGAAAATTCAAGCCCTTATGTGAATTTTGTAGGGAAATTGAAATATTAAATTCCTATAGTTATTGTCTCAGCTGAAAAAGAGAAGATCCTCAAAGAGGATAGCTACTCTTTGGCAATTCTATTACGTTGCGCTGAGACTTACTTTTTCTCGTCTATACTAACATAAATCTTTTTTTGTTAATTTTTTATTTAACGATTGAGATATAGCTATTCATTTAGTTTGAATAGCTAAAACTATGGGAATCAGGTAGCCTAAGTGGTAAGGCTATCCGAACACGGAGCGGAGGTCCCCGTGTTCGATTCTTATATCTCCCCAAGTGGAGCTAATAAATTTCTCCTCCTTACGAGACTATCTTCCCTCTCCATAGCATGGGACATGCTACAATCTTTCTATCTAGGGTACTCTCCGCTCTCCCCTCGGGGCAATCGCCTTCGCGCTTAAAAAAAAAGAATAGCTAAAACTAATTATGTGTCATTTTCTCTGTCATTGTCAATGACCTTCTACGTGGTATTTTTATTTTCAAAGAAAATCTATAATTTAAAAAGGACTTGTTAGGCTCCTCAAAATAATCAACTAAAAATTTGACTAAAATTTTTTTTGGACAATTGTGCCCTTTTAATTAGGAAATGACCTTCCCTTTTAAAAAAAAATCAAAATCAAAATTCAAACCTAGAAATTAATTGTGCCCTTTCCAAGAGGATTTTTTCAAATGTGAAACATCTTCAAAAGCATTTGTTCTTCATCTGCAAACTCCACATTGGATAAAATATTGTTCATTTCTGACGCATTTTTTAAAGGTGGTCGGAAATTACTGTTCATCACTTTTCAAGTTTTTCAGTTTTTTAGAACAACAATTTCTTTCAGGTTCAATATAAACAAATGAGCTTGAGTGGCTGAAACGCCATGATCAACCAAAGTACCAGTGAAACCATGGCTACCCTTTCATATAACACATAGTCACTCCTAGAGTTAATTAAATATTATATAGATACAATTACTTGTTAACATATAACACATGTTAAAGGAAGAACAAATCTAAATACTATAATAATAATTAGAATTAGTGTTTGTTAGAACACAAAGTACTAGAACATATAGTCTTATAAAACACCGCTTAAAAGGAAAATGAATATAATTACTATAACAATGATACTTAATATACTAAGTAATGTATAGTTACTTAAACAAATGTAATAATATATTTACAACGATTTCATAGTATTAATAATCCATAAATAATCGTGATTATTATCATTATAATATTATATAATTTAACTATTAGCATTATAATATTACTTAAGTAAGATTTGAATGACTTATACTATTAATTAAAATTTTCTAATACTACTTAAATTTGTTAACAATAATAATGCACGTGTAGAACAATTTTGCACTGTGCGGAACAATTAGAGACCGTCGGATCAAACATTTGACGTCTGAGATAATTTGGGTCTCAATAAAGTTTATAAAGAATGTGTTAAACCAAAAGATCTCAGCCGTTAGATTTTAAATCCGACGGTCTGTAATAGTTTCACACAATACGGAACAATTAATATTCCGCATTGGATTTAATAACTCAAAAGTCCCAACATCTCCGCAACACAAATTCAAGACAAACGGAGTTACTGTTCATCGTATTCTCCAACAAACCCTAAGACCTCTAGAGCTCTATTTGAATCCCATTTTTCAGGTAATTTGTTTAATGAGTTAAAGGTATACATATATGATTTGCCATCAAAATACAGCAATGATTGGCTTGAAAATCCAAGATGCAGCAACTATTTATTTGCCTCTGAGGTTGCGATTCATAAAGCCTTAAAGAGCAGCGATGTTAGAACATTGGACTCATTGGAGGCTGATTTTTTCTTTGTCAGATCTGTTTTAGATTATTATTATAGTATATCTACATAATCTAAATACTATAATAACTATTGTACGAAATGGCTATTTATTGCTAATCCAGCTGTTCGCCAGAGTTGTTTTACCGGAGTTGCTATTCATCAGAGTTACTGTTCATTTTCTTCTTCAAGATAATGAATGGAAAACTCTTGAGTTTCTTTATGAGAATGAAGGAGGAAGGAGAGAGATGATATAGTAGAATATGTTGGTAGAGTAGAGTATTTAAAAATAAAAGAAAAATAAATTTAATCTTACAAATTACTGAAAGGGTAAGATAGTCATTTGACATGCTCAATTGGGGGATTTAAGGTTTCAACCCATCATTTTTTAGGAGATAATCATTTTCCTTTAAAAAAATAATGGTGAATCCTATAAGAAGGTAGAACAGAGATCAGAATAGTTAATATGTCTGGACACCCTAATCTTTTTTTATTAGCTGTTTGGGATATTTGGTGTCCACCGCTAACGTGATAACTAATTCGGACTCGAGTTTACTGTTGACCCATAGTATTACCACTAAATGGAAAAGAGCCTAACCCACTGCTATTTTCTCATAGCCCGCTGAAAATTCCCACAAAAATGAAAATTCTCATTAACGGTGAGTTATATGACTAACTCCAACCAATGTTGAAAAATAACTTTCAACACCCAACTTTTTTCCATACTATCTTGACGCTATTTTGTTTTACATCTTTTTATATTCAAAATACCTTCTCTCTCACTCACAATTTAATTTTTTATGAAATTCAAAACAAAATTTCCAAAAATCAAACCTTTTTAATCCTACCCTTAAGACTTAGGATGAGGTTGAGTAATTTTAATTTTCATGGCAGGCAAGCAATTGAAAAATATGTAGAAGAAGGAAGAAACGTGTGCAAGGAACTACTCCAAGCGCTTTCTGAAGTTTTATTATTAGAGAAAAACGTTTTTACTCAATTCATAGACAAGAAAACTAGCGAGATTAATGTTAGAGTGAACTACTATCCACCCTGCCCAAGACCGGACCAGTCTGTGGGCATAAGCCCACATTCGGATGCCAGTTTACTAACTCTATTGATCCAGTTTGACGTCTCTAATGGGCTTCAAGTGTTCAAGGACAATAAATGGATGGGCCTGGAATGGCCCAATAATGCATTGCTAGTGAATTTTGGAGATCTTCTTGAAATAGTTAGCAATGGCTGCTTTAAGAGTCCATGGCATCGGGCGGTTGTTCAACGGGATGTTGACCGGTTCTCGGTGGCTGTGTTTTATAATCCGCCGGGCGAGGCGGAGATCGAACCGGTCGGAAATGGAACGGTTATGAGGTATAAGAAGGTGGTGGTTGAGGAATATTTGAAGCATTATTATAAGGTTTCTCCAACGGCTAATAAAGAAGCTATCAACTTTGCTCAGTTGTAAATTAATTTGTTGTGTATTATGTATAATCGTTTTTCTTGCTTGTTTGTTATAGTTTTGTTCAAATATGTAAGAATTCGAAGTAATGCATGGTTGCAGAAAGTTTTGTCAAGTCGAATAAGATATTCACTAGATTATAACCGAATTAGTCTAATAAAAAAATTTCATGACACCGGTAAATTTAGAATAAACGGTTTAAAGTATGAGAGACAGATTCGAATCCGTCTTTCAAATCACAGCCTTTTCGGAATTCGTCCTCAAAAAAATTGGCTCGACTTTTGTGTTAGGGTAAATTTAGGGCGAGGGTTTAGGTTACTGAACGACGGATTCAATGAATACACCTTAAATTTATCCACGGTAGGTAAAGACGAATTCGCTGAAGCCGTCCTCGCCTTAATCAAGATTACATGTCATAATTTGATTGTGAATTAAACACTACATGATGAGCCACTCAAATCCTCATATCATTGATTATAATAGTTCAATTAATCAAGATTACACCAGTATAGCACCAAAAATAACTATTGTTTTCAAGATTATCATTCTAAGTAGCACATTCCGCTGCCTAAGTAATAGTTTAGTGATTGAGAGATTGAATCGCGACTTAAGGGACTAGAAATCAAAATGTAGCAACTTTAAGGGGGGGAGTGGTAGCATCTTCTCACCTAACAGCAATATATAAATTAGGAAAAAGACCGCCACTGTCGATAAATCGGGTCATGCACTTGTGATGATACTATATATATATATATATACATCATTGGCATCATTGGCAATGTGAATTTAAACTTTAAATTGAAGGTATACACACACACACACACACACTTGGGTTTAAACTTTAAAGTGAAGGAAAGTATTTTGTAAGGCTAAAAGGGAGCTTATAGAATTCTTCACTTCTGGGATCTCTGTCAAAGGTTCTGAACTTAGCCCACCAATGCCTACCACAATCTTTCTTTGTTAAGGTATGTTTTCGCGCCAAAGTCAAGTCCAGAAACAGGGCAACAATTCCAGCTACTGTGGCCGGAGATGTGAAGATCACCAGCATCAATTGGTTAAACTGCAGAAAACGCAGCTTCACATTAGCATTCACGTTGGTAATAGCTTAAACGAATGAGTGCCCCTAACTCGTAGTTCGGGAGACCAGGGGTTGAACCTTAGCAACGTCAACAAATAAATAAATAAATTGCGAAAAACTGTTGAGCGGGAGATGAGGTCAAGTGATACATACCCATAATGCCTTAGTGTTAACAGGGCCGTGACCCGAAGTTAATACATAGCCATTGAAGTATTGTGGCACTGAAAGCCCCATGAAGAATGAGAAGCCTAATATAAACTTTGTTCGGAAGCTATTAAGATTGCAGTACTGCAATAGACCAAGACCAGCAGAAGCTGCCAAATCCAATGAAAATGAGATACGGAAATTCAGTCAAACCGATTTAGGAATAACTTTTTATGTCGCGACCCGTGCCTGCGGGCCCGCAACGCGACATGTGGACATGGTAGCACCCACGATAATCTACTTGGCAATCAAACTCGCTATGCCAAAAGGGATATATCGTAATGATAGTGGGTACTTAGGCCTACCTTATATATTAGTCACAACTTTCATTTTTATCGAATATGGGACATTTTCCCATATGTTAGTAGTGGTTTCACATTTGAAGTCATTTACCGATCAAGAAGAGAAATATTTGTATGTTTTTAATTACCAATAAATACGATATACAACAATCTATCGTGGTATTTGTGGACAAAAAGGGAAACGCGATACTCACACATGAAGGCAAACAAGACGCAGTACAATGCTCCAACAATTGGCAGTGGTATCGAAGCAAGAACAGCTACAAACTTTCCTGATAACGAAAAAAATAGAGATGTCACCATGAGTCCAAACAATATTTGACCCTAAACTAAATTTGAATAGCTACGAGCATTAAATTTGGTGCGGGTGCAAACTAGAGTTTAGTCATAAAAATTAGATGCAGACATGAATAGATCCATCTTGAATTTCATGATAATCTTGTGAATAGGACCGTGACATACCTAGCACAGAAAAGAACAGCATAAAAACTGCTGATGTTTGGATTACTCTTCTGCTTCCGACACGCGTCAGTGCCAGCAGACCGACATTTTCACTAAAAATGTTAACAGAGAAATTTCATAAGACATTGCCAAAATCCTTGCACTAGCACAAAAAATTCACAGATGAACTAAGATGACAGATAAAATGATAAAAAGTTATATAAACTAGAGGACCAAATAAAGTTTTACGGATTCTCTTAGCGTTGCAGACTATGTTGACGTATTATTGAGGAAAATAGGCAATATCAGAGTAGTGTAATTACACTGATACGGTAGATCCACTCGCAGTCCCCCACAAGCCATCCAGTAAAATGCCTATCCCCTGCTCGCATATGAAATACAAATTGTGTGCATAAAAGAAAGACTTTCCGATATCGTTAAAAAGAAATATCATGATTTAGTAATTGATTGTTTCCTACCAACCAACCAATTCCACGGCTCAGAACAGAAGGCGGGATATGTGTAGCGCTTCCAAATCGTGCTGCTGCTATAAATGCTCCCGTAGACTGTCCAAAGCAAAAAGGCTTAAAGGTAAATATAGCAGATAGCTTAACCTTGAAAAAAACTTATTATGGAATCGAGATCAACGTCACATTTCAAATGGAGTACAACAATCAAGAAAACTAAGGACCGGGGAGTTTAAGGAAAAATGATTTATGAAAAATAATCGACAAGGTCCTAGTAGAGATTGAAAAATGCATTATGAATGTCGACCTCAACAATTGCAACAAATGCAGCTGCTACCATAACAAAAGATTCTCCAGCTTCTAGAGTCGGAGTACCCCATTGCCATGGATACGGAAATCTTATCCTGCATATTGGGAAAAGAGTGCAAACTTGAATCAGAATAAAGTACACTTGAAGTTAAGAGCAAGGAAGTTAGGGATGAAATTATGGATTTAGAGTCGTGCTATAAACTTATAACCAACGACTGAAAAGGTTCTGCGTTAGAATCTGGCATTAAGGCAGACAGATAACAATTTCACAACTATGGTATATACTGCTGACACTAACAGAAAACGAGTATATAGAAACCGGAACGTGACAAAGATGTGATATCAGTTATGTAAGTGACTCAGAACAACAGAAGATACTAATAAGTTGCATAAGTTTGAACTTGCCATGAAGCTCCGCTAATAAGCCCAGAGCGATCAACGCGGCAGCTGAACTGAGTTGCTGGTTGGCTATTTTTATATGCACCAGCTGCAGTCAGAAGGGCGGCATATGCCCATACTAGTCCCACAGAGATTAGGACTGCGAATCGATCAAAAATGGGTCTTTGGAGTTTGTAAAATTGAGGAGTATACTGCATCAACAATGATTACGCATGTTATCAGCACAGAAAATCCAGAAACAGGCCAAAGTTGAAGACATAGACACAAATCATTTCATATTTAGCTGAGTAACGTATTCAGCCGTTGGAGAAGTTTATAATTGATCAGTTTTTCAGTATAACTAATATGAACAAGTATCCATGCCAGAGACGTCGGAGCATTCCCCTTATGTATTTTACATGAACAAAGGAAGCAAACTGATAAACAAATACTCTTATAAAGACAATCGTTCCATAGATTTTAGGCTTCTTCCATTTTCTGTGTTCCGATACGTGATTAATGAAGGCCCTAGCATGCTGACAAAGATGAAAATGGTGAAGCACTCAAACGTGACAAACAAGGGGACTTTAGGCAGGCTTGGAGGACAACAAGGGAGTGGATTTACCTGTGATAAAAAAACCAGAATAACCAATTCCGGAAGACCAACCTCAACACATTGAGCAAGCTGTAATAACAAAAAAGAAAAAACTAGGTAAAGAAATAAGCATTAGACGAAACATCACACTTCGAGTAGGAAATGACAGTAACCGCATCTACACATTAAAGGCCAATAGTAATTGATATAGCATATACTAGTATAAACCATAAAAGTTCACAAATGAGAACGCATTTATATTGGAAACTAAGTTTACAAACCTAATTATCTGTTATTCTTGCTATCCAAAAGCAAAACACGAGAAAAAAATGAATTTTTAATACGTTAACTAGCAAATTTCAACTATCTATTGGGACATACCAGGGGGAATCCTTGTTGATAAAGCCCAAGGCCGACAAGAGTTACCAAAGGAACAGCAGAAAGAGGGCTAAGGAACCTACATTATAAGACTAATGGAATGAGTCTTCTTTCAATAACCCAAAACACAAAAACTAAAATTCGAAACAATACCGGAAAACATACCTCACAACAATCCTCCATATACCCAAAAAACCAAACAATATTGGAAGTAAGGACGAAATCATCACCGCTCCTTGAATTCCTCTCATTGATCTTAGAAACCTCTATCATCGGTAACATGAAAAAAGCAACAACACATATTTTTATACGAATTAATACAATACAAGATACTAATGAATTAACAATACTTGTAAAAGAATACTTGATGATTTTAGATCAAATACTAACCTGACGAGGACTAACAAATTGATTATATCTACTAGCTAATGCAATAAAAACAGCTGGAATTATGTATCTAAATGAACCACCAATCACCACCGGAAGCCGAGTCCCAAACCAAGTTTGTAACAATGTGTTGAGCCCCGACACGAAGAGCAATGTCTGAATCACTTGAGCTTTCTCTCTCTGGTAGAACAAAGATATAATTAAACAAATCAGGCCATATATTCCATCTAAACAATTTCTTATGTGATTATGATATATCCACTCTATCTCAGTGTGAATGTGTATTTTTTGTGTGATTATGCTAAGTTGTGAACTTACTAACTTTTTAGTCAGCTCAGCACTTCCGAACTCAGAACAATGGGCCTAATTCGACACTTTCCCCCGATACAACAACAACAACAATAGCATCACCCATTAAGTCCCCCATAATTGGGGTATGGGCGGGGATGAATTAGACAGACCTAACATTTGACAATAAATGCACAAAGTGACTGCTCCCAGTATAGTAGTATAGTACTTGATTGGAGACTGATCTAACATTTGACAATGAATGCACAAAGTGTTTTGCTCACAGAATACCACAGAAGCAGTAATCCCCTATATTGTCATGTTTGCTACGTAATCATACCCTCAAATCAAAGTAAAACAAAATCAGAGAAGAGAGTCTAACGCGCAGAACTTCTTACGGAACCAAAAGATTGCGAATTCGACACACCTCTCGATAATAGAAATTAGTAGGAAAAATAAAATAAAAGTGAACTTACATTTCCACCGCCCATTTGGGGAACAATAATGGTGGGTATGATCACAGTAGTCCCCAGCATTACCAAGAAATGCTGAAATCCCAGAATTATAGCTTCAACTGCATTTTTCAATTCGAAACATTACAACTTTAGCATATGCATGATTAACCCTTTTCAAGCAAGATAAAAAAGAACCCATTTTTAAAATAAAAAAAACTGGAAACATCAATTTTGAAATCCCAACTCAAAAAAATACACCAAAAAGGCAAAAAAAATTGATGCCTTTGAAGGAAGAATTTGAGGATACAAAACAGAAACGTACGCCAAGAGGGATTGCTATTGACACAAAAATCGATGCCGGTGAGCTGGTCTTTGACCGGATGAGGAACCAACTCATCCCCTTTCGCCGGCGCCGGCATCTTTCTGGAGTTCTTTAATTAAGACCAAGAAATCAACTGTTCTTAGTTCTCTGTCTCCGGTTGCTTTTAATTTTCGATTAAATCAAACGTTGTACTCTTCTTTTAACTGGAAAAAAAAACCCATGCAATGTGACGGATCAAGCACGTGCATGAATCAGAAGAAGCTCATTTTCCATTGATGAGTTTTGAAAGAGAAGTTCCAAACAATGACGCCAAATCTGACTGCAATTCAGGGACTTCTCTTTTTTTTTTTTGCTAAATCAATTCAGGGACTTCTCATCACTACTAAAGTACTACTTATGGAAGAAGGAAAGAAAGTGGTGATATAGTAGGAATATGGTGTGTAACACGTTTTGTTCAGTACATAATGAATAATTTCATCCGTTACGATTTATTAGATAAAAAAAATAAACAGTTTAAGATTTTTTTTCCAAAGTATGCATGTTGTGGTTTTTAGACAATTATTATGTAAGATATGTATTTATACTTAAGGAACGTGTTGCAGTCTTAGAACATATGTTAATAACGAAAAAACATCTGTTATATGATATTTAACACATTTTCAAAACGAGTTTAATATTAGTTAAAAATATAAATTTAACACTTTTCCAAAACGAGTTTAATATTAAGGTTCTATTTGGATTGGGTTTGGGTTTGGGTTTTGGCGGGAGAGACTAAAAAGTGGGCGGGAAATATTCAAATTCAAATTTTTTTTCAAATAATCGTTCAATTCCAAATTTTTTTCTCAAAAATTTGGAATTTGAACATCTCCCGCCAATTTTAGAGGCCAAAATTTGAATTTTTACGATTATTTGAAGAAAAAAATTTGAATTTGAATATTTTCCGCCCACTTTTTAGCCTCTCCCGCCAAAACCCAATCTCAATCTCAATCTCAAATCAAAATCCAATCCAAATAGAGCCTAATTAAAAATATAGTGTTTTACACTATAGCTGTGAGTTTGATAATATCACATTTATGATCAATCATTTACTTCTTTGATAATTTGCGATCAAAGGAAGGTGATGAGAGAAAGATAGATAGACACGAAATTACTGTAATTAGGTGAAAAGGGATTGTTTGGTAGCAGAAGTTGAGAAATTTTCTTACAACCCCAACAAAACTTTACTTTGATCACATTAATGGAAAAAGAAGACAAAAAATGGATTCAAGAACTCAATTACTTAGTTGAATTAATTAATATGAATTATAAGATTCACAAATTAAGAGTAAATACTCACTTAATGAAGCGTGACAAACAACAGAAGAAGTTAATATATAATAACATCATAGAAACAGAGTGACGACTTGTGTCTTGCATTTTAGGGGGAGGGGGTTGAGGTTTGGTGTCACCTTTAGGAACCAACCAAGAAAAGTTTAGAGATTATTGTAATTTTTTCAAATGTGGATTGACTTTTTTAAAAGACATTTTATCCAATTAAATCCTCTTGATATCTAAATGTTATTTTAGTCGATTCGGTAAGAATTTATGCAAATATACCGCATATTACTTGAAATTTAAGTGAAAATTTGCATTGAAGTTTTATTTCAATTTCGACTCCCCAATACAGCAAATAGAACATTCAAATTCGGATAAAGAAAGTACATATTTTGCGACATTTAACAGAATCCAAACTCGGATTAATTTGTTATTAGTCTTAAGTGCTATTATTGTTAGATCGAGTATAAAGAGGTTATTCTTATTAAAGACATTAGTCAACGAGGCCTTGTCCAATAGTAAGAGTTGAAGTTTTGAAAATTCGACTCTTATCTAATGCGTAATATTTTCTCCTTTTATATAGGATTACTCTTTTTCACTTTATGTGAATACTAACCTAATAATCCATGTCACGTACGAGAAATATTTCACTTGGTTAAAAATTCTACATACAAAATCTTCATAAAGACTAGCTATGGACTTTATTAGATCCATAATGAAAGGTGTATTTTGATAAAAATTTGTAACTAAACTTTAATATTTTTTTATTTATTTAACTTACTATTTTCACCCAAAAATAATTTACTTCTCACTGAAACTTTATACAAAAAAGATCAATAATTTATGTTCTTGTTTCTATTGTCGTTGCCATTGTCTACCAAGATCTAATAATAATAATAATAATAATAATAATAATAATAATAATAAGTGCGAAGAAATACCAACACAAGGTAGTTGTCGAAAATCCAAATAAGGCAAACCAACTTGATACGTAGTCAGAAAGTGGATGCACCAACCTGGCTGATTTTACTAGTGCACGTTACGTAATTCCTATTTTTGTATATACAATAATGCTCATTTCTATTTCATTTTTTTTGGTGGACCGGTCTTTGAAGTTTCTTATTAATTCTGTTGATGTTGAGATATTAACATGATAAGTTTGAAAATGCTATATTAAGTCGTTTATTAGATCATAACTTGAACACTTAACTTTATCATATACATGCCCTTAGAAGTTAGAAGCGAGATCAACTAAACTACAATCGTTTGTCATACTCGGATTTTCATTTTTTTATTTGTTCGTGAGGTGTCTTAGTTGGCTACGATATTTGAGAGACCATACCAAACTAATACCCGCTCGCACTGAGTCAACCCAGGAAGGGGTAAAGTGCTGGCCAAAGTGACGGCTCCATACGATTCCATAACCACTCTTAAAGAGTGAAACTGTCGAACCAGCTACGCGGCTACACCAACCAACTTTGGTTATACTCGGTTTTTCAATTTTTTTTGTCTGGCCATGAAGTGTTCTGACTTTTGCTAGAGAGCATACCAAACTAATCTTTGCTTACACTGGATTGACCCACAAATAGATAAAGAGCTTGCCAAAGTAGTGACTCCATACTCGAATTTTCATTGGCTACTGCATTTTTTTTTTATCTTCTTCTCCATATTTTGAAGTTTTGGACTATATTCATCAAATATATTTGGGCTTCTACCTTCCGCAACTATCTACAGCTGTAGTACTTAACCGCCCAATCAAGTCCAGAGATGACTGGATCTTTCATTAATGCATTCAGGCTATGATAAATCTGTAATCCGTCTTGGTTCACAATAGAAAAAATAGGTGTGACGGGTGATAATCATCTTCTCCTAAATTCTTTTTTGATTTTATTTAGGAAAATTGGTGTGTTTAGTTAGACCCTAAACAATTTATGACCATAGATAAAATCTTTAAAGATTATTATTTTTTATTTTAAAATCCCTAAACAATTTATTGTTGGTATACAAGGTTATTTTGTCCCAAAAAAATGTTAGTCAACTGTTAATTTAAATTTTTACCAAGCCAACAAAAATATTATAGGGGTATAATCGGTACATCACATTAAAATATACCCCTTCACCCATTTTTTTTTTTTTTTTTTTCATTTGTTCTTAAGTTGAGAAGAGAAGAGAAGAGAAGGGAAGAGACAATGGGAGATGTTGAATAGAGGGTGCGGCGTCGGAGAAGAAG
This sequence comes from Vinca minor, assembly GCA_026122235.1. Lineage (NCBI taxonomy): Eukaryota > Viridiplantae > Streptophyta > Magnoliopsida > Gentianales > Apocynaceae > Vinca > Vinca minor. The sequence continues at coordinate 1,731,784 of JAOCZM010000201.1, read as the reverse complement.
GACTGGGGTGGGGATGCATCAGGGGAAGAAGGGATGGATTGTAAAATACTATAATTACCCTTTTACATTTTTGCTTTAACTCAATTTTTTTCTAAAATTTATGTTGACCGTAACTTTTTGGACGGAATGACTTTGTATACCAATAGTAAATTGTTTAATGATTTTATTATCCAGAATTAATATTTAAGGATCTTGTGTGCAATCTATAAATTGTTTAGGGACTATATTGACCAATTTGCCTTTTATTTATCGAGAGAAAATTTATTTATTACAAAAATATAGTAATATGAGTATGCAAATTTGCACACGATCAATACTTATCTAGTAAGATCGTTACGCTGACTGCTACTAAATAAAACAGAAAATCAGCTCTTCACTTATTTTTTCACCATGACTCCAGTACGGAACGATTTAAGTTTCGTCGTGCAAGACAAATTTTTAGTTGCCGGATATAAAATTTGACGATTGATATTAAAATTTTCAGTATTCTCTCTTTAACACTTGCTAGACAAAACATGTATTCATAGAATGAGACAGGCCCGGCTCCAAGGGTGTCCAAGGTGACATCCGGAACCGGGCCTCACATTTACAGGGGCCCCAAATTTTTTAAAAAATTACTTAATTTGTATATAATTATTAGTTAAAAAAATTGAAGATCTTGATGTTTTACAATTTGTTGCTCAATTTTTTTTTTACCATACACCAGTGCCGGTTAATAGGGGATGCGAGCTGAGCGACCGCAGAGGGCCCCCTACAATCTGGGGCCCCAATTTTTATTTATTTTTTTTTGTTTATATATATATACTTAGCCTAAAATTCGGGGCCCCAATTTTTTTTTTGTTTATATATATATATATATATATATATATATATATTTAGCCTAAAATCCGGGGCCCCAATTTTTTTTTCGGCACAGGGCCTCGGATATGTTTGAGACGGGCCTGGAATGAGAACAAGTGTTTATTAAAAGTCGAAGATGTGTTCTCATGCGAAAAATACATATTTTGTTTAACAAGTGTTCAAAAAATACAAATAGTTTTGTTAATTTTAACCGTCAAATTTTGTATTCGACTGTCGAAATTATATTTTGAACGTCTGAACTTAAAAGTGTTTCTTACCTGACCGGGGCCGCTTCTTTGTTTGGCTTTGAGAATTTTGATTTGGTCCCACAAAAATAAAATTATTAGGAAGAATGTAATCATTAATTAAATGACAACGAATCGCAACTCATGCGGTAAGACGTTTCACTCCCAACCAGTAGGTTGGGAATTCGAGTCATGCCGGAGGTAAAGTAGGGAACTACTCCATTTATCCTTCTTTAGTTAGATAATTTCATTAAAAAAATCATTAATTAAAGAAAAAACATTATTGTTAATTAAATCCCACCCCACCGTCTTATACTACCATCACTCGGTTGATCCACGGTTCACTAGCCGGTTTATCTGGGGCTTTGCATGGGCCTGACCCAGCTTTTCCATTTCGGTCATGACATGGCACTCAAAAGTTGGGGAGAAACATTTTTGTCCAGAACGGAAGCCTAGCCTGTCAGTTTTAAACCCCCTTATTCTTCCTCCCCACCGCGACCAAAACCCTCCCTTGAGCAAAAAAAACCGCCCCCTCCTGCAACCACCTCTCTCCCACCGCTGCCACCACTGCCCTTGCCAGCTGCCGAGCCGCCATTTGCCCCACCACAAATTTCTCTCTCCCAAATTTTTTAAATTTGGAGGTATAATTTTTTTTTCCCCCAAATTTTGCACTTCAATTGTCATTTAAAAATGTATGTATTTTGTTGTTTTTTATTTTGCAAATTGTCATTTAAAAATGTATGTATTTTGTTGTTTTTTATTTTGTGAATTGTTATTTTATGCATTTTGAATTGTGCTTATGTATATTTGTGAATTGGGATATGATTATGTGTAGTTTTTGATAAAATTCCATGTTTTTTTATAGATGTATGTTCCGGCCCACCTTATGCCCGGTCCCTACGATCCCAGTGTGTTAAACAAACACACATCACATAGAGCACTTAGGATTTGGGGCGGGGATGTAGGCCTAGATAGGGGTTTGAAGGTCATTAGCTATGACAGGAGTTTTTTTGAGGCCTACCAACGCGAGGGCCACCCCAGAGTGCTAGAGCTCATTGACCATTTAGGTTTCGGGGGTTGTTGTAGGATAGGAAAGATAAAGATAGACCACGCACTAGTCACCGCATTAGTAGAGCGGTGGCGCCCCGAGACGTACTTCTTCCATCTGCGATGCGGTGAGGTCACCATCACCCTAGAGGACGTAGGATGCCTCCAAGGACTGCCCACCGAGGGTGACGTGGTGACGTGGCACGAGGACTACAACATGACCAAGAATCAGTGGATTGAGCGCGTCCACGTGAACCTAGGATTCCGCCCCCTCCCCACCGGGTCAATTAGGGGTAACGTCATCGAGCTTGCAGAGGTGTATACCCACATTTCCAAGCCCCTAGGCGAGGATGCCTCGAACGGCGCGGTTGAGCAGCGGGCCCGGGCCCTGATTTTCCTCTGCATCACCACTTTCCTTTTCCTGAATAAATCCGGGTCGCGCGGGAACATGCGCTATCTCCTGCTCATCAGTGACAGAGACCTCGCCCTCGACCATCATTCCTGGGCCAACGGCGTCCTGTCCTACCTGTACCGCCAGATGTGCATCTCTGCACAGGCCGTCTCTAAGGACATAGCTAGCTGTTGCCTTTTGATCCAAGTTTGTGTAATTTTTACTGCGTTTTTATTGGTTTACTGCATTTTTTTTAATATTTGATGATTAATCCGTGTTTGTTTGTACCAATTGTGGGCGTGGGAGCGCATGTCTTTTCTTCGGCCGGTGAACCGGGGAGTGATTATACATGATATTCCCGTGGACGGCCGAGCGTACGGGGCGCGGTGGAATACCGCCCGGAGTTTCAAGAACACGCCGAAATCTCAGCTTACGGTGTTTCGCGACCAGCTGGACCGACTGACGGACGCTCGGGGGGCAAGGATTATCGTAAATTTCGTATTTTCATTTTTTTAATTAGCGCAATTAATTTATGCTAATGTACAATTTTTTTTGACAGTTAATGTGGAGTTCGTACCCCAACTGGGTTATTGTTGACCAGGTCGCTCACGATGTCGGCTTCCTGTCGGGCCCGTACGCCACTCGTGTGTTTCGAGTCGGTTGAGTTTCACATGCCGGACCGGGTTGCTAGGCAATTCGGGTTCCAACAGGTGATACCAACCCCATCGGTGGCGGAGGGTACGACAGAGGGCCAGGACGTCCACACCCGCACGGCGGGAGCGAATATGAACTGGGAGAACGAGCACGGCCCCTACATAGCCATGTGGGATGAGCGAGTGGATGCCTAGCGGACGCTGTCCCGGTCCCCGGTAATGTGTTCTTACCAACCCGTGAGTACATGGATTGGTACAATCGCATCACCGTGCACCTCCTTACAAACCCACGCAACAGGGATGTCGGTCCACTCCCAATGGGTATTCAACCCATCGCGGCTTCCGAGGACATTATTGTAAGTTTTTTCTTTTTGTTTGTCTACATTGTTTTTCCTTGTTTATAATATACTGACACGAGAATTGATGTTGCAGGCGGATGCCAACAAACTGATAATCACGGAATTCGATAAGCTGGCCTCCAACTCAATCGGCCACTACAGGTCCCTCGTCACCTGGGCTTCAAAGACAATCAAAGACGCGTTCGTGGCGACTGGGAAGTCGCTGTCCTGCAGATCCCGAGCTGCCGATGTGCCAGAGTCTGCTGTTCTGGAACCGCTCCCAGGTGGGAAGGCAAGGTACGTGGAGGAACCGGCAGGCCGCGCGAGAGGACTTGGCGGCGAGGCGACTAGGGCAACGCGGCGGGCCACCTGAGGCGGCTCCACCGACGACAGATCCGGCACAGTCTCCGACACAGACCCAATTTCCCAGTACTGCCGACATACCTTCCCGTTTTGAATACAATTTTCCATCACTCGGTACTTATTCTCCGGTTATTCAGATGGGAGGGGATCCGAGTGCAGGACCCTCTACATCTGCACATCCGGGCTTCTACCTGGGAGGGTCGCCTTCGTACAGCCTGCACATCCCTCAGACGCAGCATCAGACTCCGTTGCCGCTTGACCCCGAGGAGCCGATTTACATTGACCTCGAAGGCGTGGAAGTCATCGCAACCGATATTGGTAGCGCCGTGCGTGCGAGAGATGACCGCATTTACTTCCTGCGACTGGACCCGAGAAGACCCGATCAATACATACCTTCGGAGCCGTAGATAGATTTTCATTTACGTTGTTTACGTTTCATTCATTGTAGTTACAAACTATGTTACTTTTTTTTCGTTATAAAATATTTTTCCGATTATTCCATTGTTTGTTTATACATTAATATACAATTTATTCATTTTTTTTCACAAATTTTAGTATGAAATGTGTTTTGGGAATATTTTTTTTGTTGTTGCAATACAAACACCTGATATAAATAACCACTAAAAACTGCAGTCCTCTAAAAAAAACTAAGTGTTTTTTAGCCAACACACTGCCAGGCCAGAACAAAAGTGGGACTTCCGTCCTGGGATGCGTAACGGAAGTCTCACTTCCGTCATGGATGACGTGGCAAAGCGCGTGAGGGAGGCTGCCACGTCAACTTCCGTCCTGTACAAAAATGTTTCTTCCCAACTTTTGGGTGCCATGTCATGACCGAAATGGAAAAGGTGGGCCAGGCCAATGCAAAGCCCCGTTTATCTGCTCCAAAAACCCTAACCTTTGAGCTCTCTCCCCTCACATTTCCGGCTCCTTCCACCACCTGACCACCACCCCGACGCTTATCGCCGCCGTTTTAAGTATTTGATCCTATCTCTCGTTTGAAGTTGTTCTGGATTGGGCGTAAAGACCGAGTCACTCTACTCTATCAATCTCTGGTGAGATTAGTTTGATCTTGCAGATTTAGATTGAGTAATACAATTTCAATTGATTCGTGATTAATTATAACTTCATGCATGATTTCTTAAGCTTTTTAGGTCTATATTGAGAAGGAAATTGTATACTCTGATCCAAACAAAATTTTTTATTGATAGGTTGTTATTGAATTAGGTCATTTCTTAATGCTGAACGATTGTGCAATTGGTTTAGAATACAATGCCCATGTTTTAAAAAAAGGGGTCTTACCCAGGGCACAAGGCTAATGCATCAGTATAGTCTTAGTTAGGTGGTCTCTATGTAGGCAGCCTTAAAGAGTCTGTTTTCGGGTTCGAACTTGCCAAGCACACCTTCTAATGCCCATGGTTAAAGAATTTGAAAAATTATCTTCTTGCTGTTATAGCTGAGAACTTATTTATTAGATATAGTTTTCCTTTCATAGCAACTCAATTGAAGGATCCTCTAAGAACAAATTTCGGATGATGTTCTCGTTCTTTGAATCTGGATGTTACATTTCATGCAATGTGTTAGAAATGTCATTTTTGTATCTGAATTTGGTAATATCTGGTGTTACTTATCTTCTCTTAAGGCTTTTTAGCCTTTTCCCTGGCATCTGAATTTAATTATTACACCTGGGCAAGCATAAACATGGCGTCCAAGACAGATTCATTGGTTCTTATAGAAACTTCCTTTTCTAATTTATATAACTCTCCTTCCACTAGGGTGTCTGAATTAAATGAATGACACTCTTATAAGAGTCGACTTGCCATTTACCAATCAGTAAAGTGTTGGACTCGTTCAGGGGGGAAAATCTTTGCTCTGTGTCTTTGGTTTTCCATTCTCAGCTAGGTAGTTATAGATTCTTAATTCTGATAATAAAGATAATTAGTTTAGACAAATAGAAGAGGGGTTAGGATTGACTGCTAAAGAATGTAGCGAGTGTTGTAGGCACTTGGAGAGGTAGATTCATTAGATCAGATGTGTGAGAATTCAGAGGGTGAAATCTTATTGAATATTGAGTGGCCAGAATGCATTTGGAGTTTGACTGTGCTACCTTTTGGTTTAATGAATGAGTTGCCAAGGTCGTTAATGAATTTGTGGCAATTGGCAAAGACAAAACGTTAAGACAGATTCCCTCACTTCATTTACGTATTGAACTTGAAGATTAGTATATAAGCTATTCTCAGGTTTGTAAATATCTATGTGGGTTGTGGATAGTTAATTTCTCCTTCAAACATCTTTCTTATTTGTATGTGGCTCTTCTTTCAATTATTTAACTACATTCCTTCTTAAGAATCACAGATTCAAATTAGTTAAAATGGCTGACAATGATAAGCCTACTGAGAACCTCGAACCTACTTCGGATGAAACTGTAGCTTCTCAGAATGACTCAGAAATATCAATTGATGCCCTGTCACGAATAGTCCAAGAGTCCTTGTCCCTTACAAAGCGGCACAAATTTTGGGAAACTCAACCTGTGGGGCAATTCAGGGATCTTGGCAATATGAGCCTGCCTGAAGGACCAATTGAGCCTCCAACACCCTTGTCTGAAGTGAAACAAGATCCTTATAATCTTCCTAGTCAGTATGAGTGGATTACATGTGATTTGGACTCAGAAGAGATGTGTAATGAGGTGTATGTTCTGTTGACCAATAACTATGTTGAGGACGACGAAAACATGTTCAGGTTCAACTACTCAAAGGAGTTCCTCCGGTGGGCACTTCATCCTCCGGATTATTATAGTAGCTGGCATATTGGAGTGAGAGTGAAGAGTTCAAAAAAGTTGGTTGCTTTTATTACTGGGGTTCCTGCTCGAATCAGGGTTAATGAAAATGTTGTAAGCATGGCAGAGATAAATTTCCTTTGTGTTCATAAGAAACTTAGGTCGAAAAGACTTGCTCCTGTAATGATTAAAGAAGTAACTAGGAGAGTCCACTTGGAGAATATCTGGCAAGCTGCCTATACTGCTGGTGTTTTTCTTCCCACTCCCATAACTATTTGTCAATATTGGCATAGATCTTTAAATCCAAAGAAACTCATTGATGTTGGATTTTCGAGGCTTGGTGCAAGGATGACTATGAGCAGGACTATAAAATTATACAAGTTACCGGATAAAACGGTCACTCCTGGTTTCAGAAAGATGGAGCCCCACGATGTTCCTGCTGTTACTCGTTTGCTACGAAATTACTTGAATCAATTTGCCGCTGCACCAGATTTCGATGAGAATGATGTAGAGCACTGGCTTCTTCCAAAAGAGGGTGTTGTGGATAGTTTCCTGGTCGAAAGCCCTGAGACTCACGAGATCACAGATTTCTGCAGCTTTTATACTCTTCCATCATCTATATTAGGCAATCAGAATTACTCTACTCTAAAAGCTGCTTATTCTTATTACAATGTGTCGACAAAGACTCCCTTAACTCAGCTGATGAATGATGCTCTTATTGCAGCAAAGCAGAAAGATTTTGATGTTTTCAATGCTTTGGATGTTATGCAGAATGAAACTTTCTTGAAAGAACTCAAATTTGCGCCTGGCGATGGAAAACTTCATTACTATCTCTATAACTACCGGATGAGACATGTGCTAAGAGCATCAGAACTCGGGCTTGTACTTTTGTAATTTTCGCAAAATTTTGTTATCAAGTAACGATTTTTTTCAAATTCAGAGACGAGGGACAGCACTGAAGTTTGTGTCTGAACAAATACAATGCCCAGGTTTTTGAGGTTTTTTCTCTTTATGTCGTGAGCTCTTTGTTTGCCGTTGAAAAATATGTTATGTTAAATTATGGATAGTAATTTTCACGTTGTTAGACTTTGGTTATCATCTTGTTGCACTAATCTATACTTGGAACAATTTCTGAACTTCACACTTAAAACTCTACTGAAATTCTAGTGCATGAAGATACGGAGTTCGTACCGATTTAATGGGAGTCTTACTGTTGATGTAAGAAACAGGAATAATATGCTTACCAATGCTTTGTTTTGCATTAGTAGTGAGGGAGGGCTGCAGCCTGCAGCTATAGTGCAAAATATCAAAATTCATTAAATATTGGTATGTGTTACAGACTCTTTACATAGATATTACATTCTATATAATAGGCGTTCTTTCTTCATTAACATCTGTCTTAAGATATGTAACGTGTTTTACGTAACAAGTGTTACAAAATCATAACACTTGTTCGCTAAAAAAAATTGGACCGTCAAATTTTTTATCCGGCTTTTAAAAAATATGCAGTATGTAATGAATTTTTAAAGTTTAACACCATGGTTATAGACCGGTGTGGTAGACGTCTTTTTGATGAATTTATGGGGTTCTATGTTTGGACTATAAAGGTGTCGGTTGAGAGGATCATTCATAGTTATGAGATTGGTTTTCACTATTTATTTGATTGCAGAACCACCGGACTAATGACCATGGTTGCTTTTATACTTGGGTCCATCAAGAATTCTAGAAGTTGTTGAAGTTTTCCTTGCTTCATTATAAAGGGTTAATCCCATTTTCATACCCCCAAAGTTTGGGGTATTAATATTTAAGGGTATCAAACTTCTTCGTGCTACAAATAATGGTCAAAGAATACATCTAATTGCTAGTTGGAGAAATGATGAAAAGTCTCATATGCACTTTAACTTTATTAAAGCTTGGGTTAATTCATCACAAGGTCCTTAGCCCAATGGGCAGTGACGGATCCAGGAAAAAATTTCACTGGGGTCATTTAATATACACAATAATTGACTGCGGTTATTTATACATTTATTATCTAAATGGAGTAAAATACATCATATATAATTAAAAAAAAAAAATTTTTTTTGAGTGGGGTCAAATCAGCCTTATGTGGATCCGTCGCTGCCAATGGGGCAACGGTCTGTGTGAGTTCGATACCACCCTCCCCGCGCATGGGGCATGCTTTAAATTGTGTTCCTTTCTAGGGTTATCTTCTCCTCCTCTTGTGAGGTGCTACTCTCCCATTTGGGGTGTACACCCGTTTGAGCTTCAAAAAAAAAAAAAACTTGGGTTAATTCTATTTTAGTACCTGAAAATTTGAAAATTTTGACAAATAAGAAAGTAAACTTCTTCCGGTGACAAATAAAAGATCAATTTAGAAAATTGTACTAATCATATCATACTATGTGTATTAATATCATTGGGTTGCAATTCAATCCGAATGCAAGTATACATTTTTGGAGTGAGTTAGTTTTATTTTCTCTTAGGAAAGTGAATTGTGAATTTCACTAAAACCTTAAGCGTTAAAAGATTTCCAAATTAAATTGCAATACAAATACATCTTTAAAGTTTTGCAGTTCAAATGTCATGATCATGTGGACTGAAAAGCTCTTTCTTTCCCTTTAGTGTTTAGGTAATGTTTGTGTACTCACTTAGAAGGTTTATCTAGCCCTGTTTTAAGGAAAAGTTGAGCTATCGAATGTGTGTTTTTTTTAATATTGTGTTTAATTTTCAGATGTTGGATCAGTCTGATAAATTAATAGTTGCTTTTATTATAATAGCTTTTTCAAGAAAACATAGATACTCGGATAATATCTTTAGAGTCGAATGTCTTACTTGTAATATAATAGGGGTCAAATTTAAACAACCTCAAAAGAAAAATACAAAGTCTTTATCTATTGTTAAATTAAAAATTAACGGTTAGGATTCATCAACATATGTTGATAAAAATATTTCTTAACATGTATTATACTTAACTGTGATAACTTTATTACATTGTATTTACAAAAGTTTTCATTAGTTGGTTGAGACGTATTATATACGCACAAGTAGTTATTTCTCCCAATACTTTTATACACACAGATATTTAAATACAACTTTTTTATTATTATTTTTTAATTAGGTTTTATCTCCTAGTTAACAACTTCCCGCATTATCAAAAATCGACTAGCAATTTTTTATTCTCATTCGGTGTCCACTTTTCTATCTCACCAATAAGAAAATGACATGTATTAAATTTTTAATTAAAAAATTTAGAAATCATAAGGGAAAAATATACACGTGTCAAATATCTAATTGTGGGATAAAGAAGCGGTCACAAACGATTTTTTGCCTCAAAAATCACCTTATCTTCCTCCTCCTCTATAAATTTCCACAAAACCCCCCAATTTTCTTCTCTTTTATTCTTACTTTCCCCTTCTTTCTCGCAGAGTATCCGCAGATCTTTCTAAACCTAAGAATTCACCATCAGAGACATGAGTTACTACAATCAGCAGCAACCCCCTGTTGGTGTTCCTCCCGCTCAAGGTTTCTTCATTCTTCTTCCATTTTTCTTTTTTTGCTGTTTCTGATTTCATTTGTGTTCAATTATAAAGTCTCACATGGCTTGTCTAAGAATGATTCAAATCACTTATAAGCTCATGGGATTGGTTGAATTGATTGGATCTTGCGTTTGATTTTCTGATTTTTTTGCTTGAAATTATGTATAGGTTATCCACAGGAATACCCTAAGGATGCATATCCTCCTCCGGGATACCCTCCCCAAGGCTACCCACCACAACAAGGCTACCCTCCCCAGGGCTACCCGCAACAGTATCCTCCTCAGTACGCTCCACCGCCTCCTCAACATCAATCTAGTGGCAGTAGCGGTGTATTGGAAGGCTGGTCAGTTCTCGTTTTCGTTCTCGATTTCCTTCAATTCTCGCATCTACTTTGTTCTTTACTTGTTTCAATTATACAAATTAAGAAAAATGATTTATTCGATTCTTCTAATTTATAATTGGATCTGTATAAAAATTTGGTTGCTCCGGCTATTTTGACCTACCGGCGCCTCTGTGTTTCAATTTACGTCAGACAATCCGGCCTCCGTCAATCACAGTCACGGTAGTGTTAGTTTTTTTGTTATAGTTCATCTAGTGTCCAAGCCCGACAGGTCTGACTTATCTAGCCGGGTGCTGCAGAGCCCTAAGAAGAGTAATACTCCCAACATCAATAACTCCAAAAGCGGTTCGAACCTGGTTATTCTTAAAGAGAGTAGGAGTTCTCATCCACTCCACCTCAACTGATGTGTAGTGTTAGTTCCACATGATGGGTTATGCTCACTTTTTACCTGAAATTCCTAAATTACCCCTGATATTCAGTAGAGTTGAAAATTGCAAAACACACAATTAAAAAGCAGCAGTACTAGGGAGTTAATTGGGATTTTCTTATTGGAACAAATTATTTAATTTTTCTTGTAAAATTTGAGAAATTGGCTAATTAGGAGCTGTCGGTTGAAACAAACAGCTTTTGCAATTCATGGTATTGGAGTGTGACTCACAGCAGCACCACCCTGAGGTGGTGGGGCCAGAAATTAGGTTAATGGAATATTTTGGGAATAGTAGGACCACCAGCAACCAGTATATGCTCCACATGAATATTGGGCATTACAAGTGTCTTAGGGTGTAATGGGTTTTTTATTTTATCCCAACTTTGGTCTTATCTTTTTTTTTCTGAAAACAATTCACTTTTTATGGAGCTCGAACTAGTCTGTGGACAACATTTTGTTTTGGGTTTTGCAAGGGTTGATTTGTTTGTGCGAGAATATGTGGTGTGGCTGCGAACGCACAACATTTTGTTTTGTTCCCTAATGGGGATTGTAGGTTTGGTTAAATTTAAAACCTGTTGTTCTTGATTCTAGTTCGCTTTATGGTACTTTGTTTCTGTCAACATGTGACACAATGTTATAATAATGCCATTTTGTTCAAGAAGAATGCATGAAGTACACTTGGTGTGAAGGAAAAAAAGAGAGGTCAAATAAAATGCTTCATTCCATCAGTCCAGATCCTATGCGAAACAGTTATTTTTCAGTATATACGAACGCCTCAGAATAGGTGTTCTTCGGCTCAAAATAATTGTCTGAGGCTCAGAACAGGTCTTCCGCGCGGTAAAATCAGAACAGGTGTTCCGCGCGGTAAGATCAGAACAGGTGTTCCGCTCGGTAAGATCAGAACAGGTGTTCATTTTAAATAATCTTAATCGTTAAAAATTTAATCCACGGACGAGGGAAGTTTCACACTTGCGGAATTTACCCCGTTCCCACGTGAGCCGTGGCGTCATTCCATAGGAAATTGAGTTGTACTGAAATTTATTATTTTGATCATTTCTAGGTTGAGTTTTTTTAATGATATGACAACTTGGGACTAATGGGATTTTGTTTTGGAATAATACAGTTTGGCTGCATTGTGTTGCTGCTGCCTCTTGGATGCCTGCTTTTGATGATGTATGTGGAATTGTAGAGAAGAGAAGGCTTTCATGTGTTTCATTGATCAAGAATTACTTTGGAGAAGACTTTTTTTATTGGCTGTGCGTTATTGTTCTTCATGTAATTCTAAATCCTCTTTTATGTGTTTTCTCAATTGTTAAATTGCAAATTTTCTTGCTGGTTGAATGTTCTTATGTTGATATTTGCTTTTAGTTTTTGAATGAATTGAGCTAAAGCTTGTATAAATAAAAACTCAGACAAGTTGGAAATTAGCCCTTTTTTTCCCCTGGCCATGTGGTTGTTTTATTTGGTGTATAAAAAAAGAGATTATTTGAGGGGAGGAGGGAATATGCTTGAGTTTGTACCAAGTTCTTTTTGGAGTCTCAGCTGTTCTTTCACTTGTGTCCTCTAACTCTAATTAATATTCCCTCCCTCCAGATTGATAGTTACATTTTCTATTCATTTTATATAGAAAAGTGGACGTTCTATTCTAGACAGTTACTTGATTATGGCCATCGGCTTTTTCCCTTTGGATCCTTTGCTCTGTCTTCTCATGAGGAAAACTACAAGTCTATTAGGATTTGGGGTTGCCTTTGTCCTCAGCTTTGGAACAACTTTCAGCAAGAAACAAGAACAAAAAAGGAAAGAAATGTACCTATTTTCAGAATTAGATGTTTCAATTAACACCACCCCTTTTTTGGTTTCTCTGTGTCATTCTTGACAGAGTGTTAGCATTGTACAACTCCCTTTCACTCCAACTCCAATAAAGCGACCTGAGTAAAGCGTTCAAATTTAATTACTTATTTATTTATTTATTTTATTCAAACCATGCTAACCATTATATTTATCAACAGAATCCCCATCCGGTTCAATTACAATTGGGATACTACATTCCAGATCACAAAAAACTTGAGGGAGTAGGGAACTAAGTTGAATGTTATAAGATGTTTGCTACTCCCTCCATTCCTAAATATAAGACTCTTTAGACAATTTGAGAAAATTAAGGAAGTTGTCATTATCACCTAAACTTACAATATTATCCCCCACCCTCCCTCTCTCTCACTTCTTTGTCAAAAAGAAAGGAAAATGTTGAGGGTATAATTGGAATAAATTATTGATAACTAATAAAACAACCTTAAACGACAATTAATTTGGATACCTAGATATCTCCTAAACGACAATTAATAGGGAATGGAGGGAGTACTAATTAAGGGTGTGCTTGTACAAGGTTTTGGTTTGGGTTTGATTTGGGTTTGAGTCTCAAACTAATCTCAAATCCAAACTGGGTCAAAACTTACAACCCATGGACATATGGGTATTTGAAATATCAATTCAAATAAATCAACCCAATAGCCCATAAGCAAATAATCCACCAAATTCAAATTCAAATTTTGGCATTTAAAATTGGCGGGAAAAATTCAAATTCAATTTTTTCTTTTCAAATTTTCGTTCAACCTCAAATTTTGGCCTCTAAAATTGGCGGATAAGAATAGTGTTCTTGGGTTATATCCACCCGGATCAGATAGTATTCTTGGGTAAAAAAATATGGATTATATCCAGATTTCTTAAGACTCAATCTAAAGTGATCTAGGTTTGAGTTTGAGATCAGTCCAAACCAAACCCAAACCAAACATTTTCTAAGCACACTCTAAATATTTGCTTAGTCAATTAGAACACTTAATTTAAGACGACAAGAGTACATGTTAGGCCAGCAGATACGGAATGTAGTATCAATTCTAGAAGTTTTCCGTTAGATTCAAATGTGGGGGGTGGAATGGAAGTCAACTTTTCCGGTGGTATGCCGCCATTACGTGAATGATGTTCTCAGGATATCTCTATTACTTGTCTGGATTTTCCTGTGATATTCGCCTATTAATTAATTCATAACCCGTCACGTTAATAGATCCAGCGATAATGTCGACTTCAGAAGGAACAAAAAACAAATTCCAGATTGGACATTCTTGATTCTTGGAAGCTCCTTAAGATCTACGAAAGTTTCTATCCAACTTCTTTAACCTCTCCCTCTCCGTCTCGAGTCTATCTGTCAAGTCATTGGAGTCATCGAATATGCCAATTCCTTTCTTTCGTCTAATAATTCTTGAACATGGGTGATGTTATGGGATAAACACTTGTCGGTTGAATAAAACGTTCATGAGTTAGCTCCAGAACAAAAACTTCGAGATATATATATTCATGATCACCAGGTAGAACCCACAAAATTACATAGATATTACTCTTATAATCAGCAACCCGGCATTTCGCTAATAAGGCCAGACCAGTCCCCCTTAACCTTGAAAAGAAATCTATCCATATTTACCGCATCTACAGCTTCAGTTTCAGTTGATAGGACCACTTTGTCAACTTCATCATGCATGAACCATCTGCAGATTTTTCAGAAGTGAATATATATAAATCATTATTAGCACGGTCTAAGATCACACTTTTAATTACAGATAGAACGGTTTTTTATTAGTTAAATATAAGACCTAAAATCAAGTCATATTCTTTAACATAAGGGCAATCTAGAGCCCACATAGGGAGAAAAAACGGAGAAAAGGAAAACGAGTGCGACATAATCTAAAATCTTACCACCCTTGGGATGCTTCTTCCTTTAAGTGTCTTCGTTGCTGCTTCTGCAAAAGCCTGTGCTGCTTCCGCATCAGCTTCAGCTGCCTCTGCATCTTTTGCAGCCTCTTCAGCATCGGCAATTGCAGCTTCCGCATCGGCAACTGCTTGTGCGGCAACTGCAGCAGCCTCTTCCGGACTCATACTCCTCATCTTGGCTAAATCTAGATCAATCTGAGATTTTGAAATGATGTCAACATCATTCTGGTCAATCATAGGTGAAAGCGTCGGCCTTGCTTCCTGCCTTCCCTCCAAGAGTGGAAGGGAAGGCGGCTTCCTTCTTCTGTCGGATAATGCTGAAGTTGGTGCTATTCTGTACTTGCGCTTTGTCTGAAAGATACATCGCAGACTTGCAGTAAAGCCAGAAAAAAATGGGCTAGCAGAAAATATATTGTAGACAACATCTTGACTGGATTCTAATCTAACAGAAAATATAAAAGGGAAAAAACAATTGCACAATCAAGTGAACAAAGCCAAACTTACCTTCATAAGTTTGCCGGTAGCTGTCAAATATTTCATTTTAGCAGACAGTAACCTTGTAAAGTTCGGCGGTGCCCAGTATTGATCCTACAAGAGAGAAAACAGAAGATTGCCAAATAAGGCCAGAGAAAAATTTTCGTTTGCGATTACAATTTCAGATGGACCAAGTATTGACAAAATTTATATCCTCAACAAAATCAACGAATCTTTGAAGAAGAAAAAAAATGCGTTAAGTTTAAGGGCTTGGATGAGTAACCAATTCGTTTTCTTAAACGTCATCAAAATATTACGAAGAAAAGTACCTCTATGTATTCAGCGATGGTTGTTTTGTTAGAACCACCAGGTTCCTTCAGGTTGTTTATGGCATCCATTATAAGATTATCCAACCTACAACATCAAAAGAAGGAAAACATAATGTTAGTAATCTGTTTCTAAACAAAGATGAGCCAGTAGTCACATAGATGATAATGTTGACTATTAAGACCATTTCTCTAATCTTATTCACAAACTGGAAAAATGGGATCTTGATGTAAGATACCCTCGTAAAGTTTATAAGACTGTATCTGATCCATAGCCTTAAATATAGTTTCTACCTATAAAAGAAGCAAAAATAACTAGTACAAAGCCTTGACATATTCCATAGAATTGGCAAGACTAAATAGTATAATCTTATATTTAGCATAAGAATTTTGTATCAGATGAACAAGAAGTTGTTCCAGATAAAACATAAAGCCTTTTTCTCTAATAGTTGTATGTGACATGCTCGACCTTATAACTGATCTTTTGGAGGTACCAATCTGTGGAGAGCCACTAGAGGTTGCAAGAGACTTTGCATCAATTATATCCTCGTCACTTTGAGTACTAGCCATAGCACTCTCATCATATTTAGGTGGCTGTTGCATCCTCTTGAGAGCTAACCTTGTCCTCTCTCGAGAACCCCAGCCATTTGCCATGACACTCATGTTCCTCCATTTATCCTGGAATTAAGAAATGTAAATATGAAACCTCATTAGAGACAACGGTAAAGTCCGATATCAAGATCACTATCTACCTATCAGCTACACCAAACAAGATATGTTATTGTTCCCGATATGCACACTCGGAAATCAATAAAAACCAGATGATAACTATACCTTGAGGTCTACATTTGAACGGAGACAAAGGACACTGCTAAATTCTGGATCTTTAAGAATTGTGCGCCACTTGCCTGGTCCATGTTTAAGGATCCCAGCTTTAAGGGCTGCTTCTTCTTCTGCAGTCCACTTCTGCTTAGGTGCACCCATCAGAGGATTGACACAAAAAATCCAAAATATTCCTCTATGTATATATACAGAATACAACCCTACAAAACAGATTTCGTGTAATAAGCATTACATGTAGAATTCAAGCTCACACTTCTCTCTTAGGATCTTTCGTAAGGTTAACATTCAGCTCTCACTGACAACAATGGGCTGCCAAATGCACGTAAGTACAGATAACTTCAAAATGTCAGGAAATGTATTCTGATCCATATGAATATATTTTGATAATTCTCCTCCGAATACTCATATAATCAAGCTACGAATGGGTCATATCAGCAATCTCCAATCTTATACACAATAAAAGGTTATCATAGCCAGCATTAGATTAAAAAATCATCGCAAATTTAGCGTCCACCCTAGAAAATATGTTCAATCTCTGCTTCTCTCATCGATTTCTCAAAACCACAAGCAGAATATAGAATAATCAAACAATGCTCTAAACTACATGTGGGCTCAGTTCGACTGGCCTCACATTTGATTCCTAAGGGCTTGCCACCTATGGTAAGATCAGGGGTTCAAGTCACACATAGGGAGCGACTCATGCCGCATCATAAGGCATATATTCCAACAGGATTAGTCGGGTTGATAACCGAACACGGTTTACCAAAAAGAAAATGCTCTAAACATCTCAGCTGGAAAAAAAACAGGAAACTATGAATATATAGTGAGTCCATCAGACATTTGATTACCAACCTAGGTTAAATTTCAAATTATCTATAAAGCAACTAGAAATGCTTGATTCCACTATAAATCATGATATTGAGAAGCCACAAATCGAAACCCTAGTTTATTACATCTAAAATGGATATATAATTCTCAAAATTCAGATATCAATTCAATTTTTGTTGAAGACGAAGGAAAGAAATTTACCAAAACGATTATGGAAATGTAGAGATCAATCGATTTGATTGCGGAATTTGAAAGGGGCAAATTTAACATCTGCATCCTTTTCCTTTCGGGACTATCTAATCTTTAGTGAGTATAGATCTTTTAAGATCAGTTCTGTCATGGACCTGGCTACCAAGTCAATTTTGATTAAAATAATAAAAATATTTCCCTTTTGGTGCATTGTTTGAGGCGTTTTTATTGTTTTTTAATCAGGAGATGTGGTTGATTGTGGACCAAGTGGTCTACGTCCCCCACTTCAGTAAGTCAGTGCCTATATCGAATTTTTCATCTTTTAATACACGGTCTAATATAGACATTAATTGATTATGTGTGTGTATATATATATATATATATATAATGGAGGATCAACTGTGGTTCTCATATTTTTCTACGATATGTCTCGAGATTAGTACTGTTAAAACTGGTATGTCCGCCTTCCCATCCCGTCATGGGCATATGCTTTAAATGACGATGGGAGGGCATGCCCGCTTTTTTGACGGGCCATAAAAAGGGATGCACGTACTCGCCCACCAAATGCCCATGGGCAGATGGGCATGTCTGCTACCCTTATTAATTTTTATTTTTTGTGAAAAAATAAACTAAATCCGAAAAAAAAAAAAAAAAATGCAGTTTTTTTCTTATTCACTTACAATTTATAGTCAGGTAGATGTGAAATAAAAATCCAAAATAGTTATAATAAAAAAAAATCAAATCGAAGTCCATAATATATCCAAAATAGTTAAAAAAACAATCAAATCAAGGTCCACAATTGTGAAGAAAGCGTGTGAAACTGAGGATGGAGATAAAAGTTGTTTAGGGTTCCTTTTTTGCTTTCAACTGTGAAGAAATTGTGTGTGAGAAGATAATGGATATATAGGATTCTTGTTGGGTTTGGAGAAGATTGAAGAGTCTTATTAATCTCTATCCAAACTCTATCCAAACGACACATTTGATATATATTGATATTTTTTTTCAAAACCATTAATCAAAACGGGCATACCCGGTTGCAACCCACTCATACCCGTATGATCCGTTACCGGCAAGGTATGCCTATTGATGTCCGCATTTAAATGAGCATGGGATTTTTAGCCACATACTTGCCCATTAATCTCACGGGGTGGGCATGCCCACAGGGCATATGTCCATTTTGACAACTCTACTCGAATTCTCAATTTACTGGCTGGAAATGAAGCGTATGAACTGCGTTTGGTTGTCGTATGGAACATTCTTTGACTATAAAGAATTCGTGTGTTTAAATTATCTCTCTCTCACTCTCACACACACAAACACACACACACACACACATATATATAATATCATTAATATATTAAAATATGTACTACAAATCTATGGTACCTGTTGGAATTATTAAATCAATCTTATTATTATTTAGGATAATATTTAGTTTTGGTAATTACTAGTAATTTTATTGTAATAGATTTCTTTAGTAGTAGTATATTAGTCAGATTATATTTCCTATATATCTTAGAGATTCTATGAGGGTTTTGACTCCTATAAATAGGAGAGTTGTTTACGTATTTTGGTGTGGCTTTGAGTTTGGTCTGAAGTAGCATTGTGGTGTGGTTAGGATTATTGATCCTTATGAATTTGAGATTTGATATCTCTGGTGTTTGTACTCCAGACATTCACCACCAAATTATTTATTTATATAATATATGTATTTTCACATTGAGTAAAAAAATCTACAATTGGTATCAGAGTTTGGTAGAGCTAGTGTTATGTGATGAATCCCTATATGATGCATCCCTATGTGATGGATCCTCGTTTTTTGAGTTATCCAGTTTTTGTCTTTGATGGCAAAAATGATTTTGATATTTGGCGAAAATTTATGGAAATTTATTTTGTGAGTCTTGATGTGTGGAAGATTATTGAGAAAGGTTTTGAAAAACCTCCTTTCAACCACCAATTTTAAGGTAACATTAGATGTTGCAAGACAATTTGTCTATGTTAAATCAGCAAAGGAGATTTGGGCTCATTTACTGACTACTTATGGAGGTAAGGTTCCTTCTCAAGATATTGTTGGAAAAGAAAAAAAATGAAAAAGATGAAAGTTTTAGATTTGAAAACTTTGTTGAGAAAATTATTATCAATGAGGAGAGAATTAAGAGTTTATCTCCTCGAGATGAAGAAAAATATTTTGAGAAAATTGAAGATGAAATTGAATATTTGGATTTGGATTTCTCGAATTTGGAAGAAAAAATTGATTTGGATGATTGTGTAAATATTATTTTGATAGATTCTTCTCAAGGTAATGTTGATGTAGCTTATTCGTTGAGTGCTACAATTGATGATGAATGGTTGATTCAAGATTCTTCTCAAATTATTGATTTGATGGATAATTGTGATAATCTTAGTGTTGAAAATTTAATTGAAGAGAAAGTGTCGAAAGAGGAAGAGAGTGATGAGAAGGGAAACAACAAAAATATATTTCCTGTGGTGGATAAAATTATTGAGGTGAATTATGTAGTAGATATTGGTGGTCTGGATGACCAGATAAACGAGAATGGAATGGGTGAAAATTATTGTATATCAAATCAAGATTTGCATTAATTCTTTGTTGATGAATATGGTGATAATTGTGCTACAATTAATGGATTTTTTGTGATTGAAAAAAGTGAGTTTTTGAGACCTTTTGAAATGAAATTGAAGAATAATTGATGATGTCCCTGAGTAGGATGAAATCCACGTTCACCAAATAATGTATACTCAAGATGCAAGCAAATATGAAATTGGTATAGATTTTGTTAGAGTGAGATCCTTAATCTCAAAGAGTTATTATGAGATTGAATCTGAATGGGCGAATATGATTGACTTCTTTCATAAAGAGGAGTTAATAATGAATTTCGTTGCGGAGTATAAATTTTTACCATCTCCTCGTGTGAAGAAGAAAGTTAATACTAAATTGGTGTTGCACGTATTGTTCACATCTACAGAAGTTGCAATGGAGATTTTTACTCGTGATGGAATTTGACCGGATTTATTGTCGAACTTGATTTAATGGAGGCAATGTTGGAATTATTAAATCAAGCTTATTATTATTTAGGATAATATTTAGTTTTGGTAATTACTAGTTTTATTGTAATAGATTTCTTTAGTAGTATACTAGTCAGATTATATTTCCTAGATATCTTAAAGATTCTAGGAGGATTTTGACTCCTATAAATAGGAGAGTTGTTTACGTATTCTAGTGTCGCTTTGAGTGTGGTATGGAGTAATCTTGTGGCGTGGTTAGTTAGGATTATTGATGCTTATGAATTTGAGAGTTGATGCATAGAATATTGTCTGCTCAGTATTTGTGAGATTTGATATCTCTTTTCTCGTACTCCAGATACTCACTACCAAATTATTTATTCAATAAATTTATGTATTTTTGCATTGAGCAAAAAAATCTACAGTACCTTTAAAACATAATATATGGGCTCATTTAATTTGTCTTAAGAGCTTGGTTGAGATCATTCTGCTAGGAATCTACACAAAGGAAGCTGGTTGTAGGAAATAATAAAAAAATCATTTGAGAACTCTTGTAGTCATCTATGATTCTAAATGCATAAAGTCACCGTTGATATCATAGTCGAACCCGGGACGGCTCCTATGCTAAACCCCCAAAATTCCGTACGTGCGGAACCATCCTAGCCGTCGGATGAAATTTTGAACGGTCCAGATCTGGAGAGAGAAAAGTTGCGGCTGACAATAAAAAATAATAATAAAAAAAAAATGTTATATAATGAAAGGGTACATATGTAATTTTACAAATAAATGATTGGGTTACCGAGGAGGAGAGAGAAAAGTTGTGGATGAACAAAAACACATGTTCTTCGTTATAGAACATGTGTTCTTGGTTAGAGTTCCGGGAACAAAAAGTAACACGCAACCGTCACATTGATTGGGTTCCCGAGGAGGAGAGAGAAAAGTTGCGACTGAACAAAAACACATGTTCTTGGTTAGAGAACATGTGTTTTCTAACAAAGAACATGTGTTCTCTAACGAAGAACATGTGTTTTTGTTCAGCCGCAACTTTTATCTTTCCTCGGGAACAAAAAGTAACACGCAAAGTTTATCCCTAAAATACCCCTATTTTGATACAGCTGTTGGATCAAAAAGTATAAAATCCAACGGCTGGAATCGTGTCCCGCACCGTACGGATTTTGGCGGTTCCGCATAGGAGCCGCGACGAGTCGAACCCACTTAATTTTTTTACCAAAAGGAAAAAAAAGAAAGCTCATTTGTATTGGCCTCTTGATCTATTTTATATTTGCACAAACAAATAAATGTTCAAAATTGCATTTTTTTTTTCTAAATTAAAAAATTTCATACCAGAAATCAAACATAAATCCTAATCCTCCCTTTATCTTGTAATTATCTGACTACTAGAGAAATGTGAATCCCAAAGTAAAATATTTGTATACGAGCAATCACAACTTGATTTACTCGTGATTTTATTTAAATCGAGTCTTTTTAACTAAAAAAAATAAGAACAAGCATTCCTTGTTTAATTTATCAGTCGAGACTTAATTTTACTTTTATTTTTTCATGTGTTTGCTAAAATAATAGGGATTGGTCAAGGAGGCCGTAACCCAGTGGGGCAAGTCTCTACCCGTGACCAAGAGGTCCTGGGTTCGACACCTTTCCCCTACGTGGGACAATAAAAATTCTCCTCCTTTGATGAGGGAGAATTGAAAGTTGCTGACAAAAAAATAAAAATAAAAATAATAGGGATTGTAAAACGAAACAATTTCTCATTCACTCACGATGGTTATTTAAATTGAGTGAGCAACATTCCTCGTTTAATTGATAATTACCACATGTTCACTTATTCCTTGAAGTTTTCATTATTTTTTTTATATGATAATTTTTTTAATAAAAAATTAATATATAATAACTTTTTTATTGAAGAAAAAAATAATAATATATAGAATGAGATAGAATATTCTTAGCGCAAAATTTGCATGAAAAACTCAAGTAGAAAAAAGATAAAGTAAATGAAATACAAAACTCTTATTAATTTATTATACTCATCATTTTATGTACAAGTACAACAAATTCTTACAAACTCTACAAACAAACAAACGGAAAAACAAAAGAAACCATCATAATAAAAAATAATGAATCCAACGTAAATGAACTCTCTCAAATTGTCCATTTTGTTTGGTTCAAAATATTATTGACTCAGCAGCTATTTCCATTGGAACTGATGATGGGAAAATTCCAAGGTAGAACTGTTTGTGGGAGTGACCTTACAGTTCTATCATATGAGTTGGGATAGAATTTACTTTAACAATTTATGTAAAAGGATTGTGAGACCAATCTCACAAGGACGGTTTCATGCCTGACTGACCCCTAACGATGATTAGAATGGTTGTTTCTCTGGGTTGGTTTCCATCTGGCTATAATTTCCCTTTTCCTTAAAGAGTTGAATGTGGTGATGCTTGCAATATAATTGTCCATCATATTGAATGAAATTTGATGGGCTTATGGTGCAACCTCCACGTGTGCATTTGAAGCAGCTTCTATGGTAGGCCGACCCGTTCACCGCCACCTATAGGAACAGATTCATAAACTTTGTATTATTACGAGACAAATTGTACAAAAATATATAGTATTTAAGAAACATTATAAAAATAAAAAAACTTTCGATAATTTTTTTGTGTCTAACCATAATATTTTTTTGATTTTTTTTTTCTTCTAATGGTATAGTAGGAATTATTAGCCAAATTTGTCCCCAAAAGAAAAAGGATGAAACTGGCTAAGCGCAACTTCTTTGAGGACAAAAATGGCTAATAATTCGGTATAGTAGATACATAATTTTGTAAAATTTTGTCCTTGTACACAAAAGGCGATACCCACGCCCTCAAGGCCCCTACCACCCGATCCGATGGGCATTGTGGAGGATGTAAATCAAGGTGACCCAGCGTTTCGATTGGTGGGAGGCCTTGTCTTAGCCCACCGCAAGAAGCCACCCCCACATTGGAGGGTTGAAACTTCCAACACTGCAGCTGCCAAGATTCGAACCTGCGCCCTTGTACACAATCTACCACCCTCGAACCAACTGGGCTACCCTTGCGGATGTAATTTTTGTCCTGGCCCTATCTAGAATCGCTTATGCATAAATTGAACTAGAAATTTTATGTTGGCAGGTCATTCTCTACCGAATATACAAGAGTGGGGAATCTAATAAAATTTTACAAAATATTTGAGGGAGGCGAAAGATAAAAAAAAAATTAATAGTTGTTCTGTAACTTTAATTAATCGTGTGTTTTTACCTTTTCAATTGGGTAGACAGTTTTGGTGCATGCTACACATTTATCTCTTGTGCCAGCAAATAAATTCGAGACTTTGTTTCCGTTCTGCAAAAAAAAAAGTATAAGAAAACAAAATGAAAGAAAAAAAATATTATCCTTAATAAGAGTTTGATTTTGGGAAATTGAGAGTACCTCTTTTTCTACTGACTTTTCTTGTTTCAAGATTTTTGGTGTTCCTGTAAAAAAAAATGTTTTATAACAAATTAAGGAATGTAATAATGAAAAATTTTATGGAGAAAATTTTATGAGTTGGTTTTATTTATACCTTCAAAGCTCTTGTTTAGGCTGCCAGTTTGTTTGAGGAGCTGATCATAGTGAGGTCTACAATATAGGACTCCCTCAAAAGAGTTGAAGCTGCTTAGCTGCCCAATCAAAATCATGCCAAACATCATTCACAATCAATACCAGAAAGAGTTAGAAACTTCATGTTGGAGGCGAAAAGTAAATTTTGTACTTCCTTCCAGGGACGAAGATAATGGGCGGGGCAGTCGTCCCCAAAATTTCTAAAAATACTACTACATATACTAAAATTTTATATGTAGTTCGGAAAATTTTATCAAATTAGCCTCCAATATTTTTTTTGCAGTTTTTATATATAGTTTGGCATATTGTTGCAGTTTTCGCCCCAATGCCAAATTCCTGTTTCGCCCCTGCTTCCTTCATTCTATGATATAAGTCTTTTTAGCCCCTCTTTTTCTTTTCAAAATAAATGTTCTTTTTTAATTTTTAAGGATTTTTTCCTAAAATTAAATATATATTTTTAATAACACATTCTGAAAATTTTACAAGAAAAAAAAACACATTTTTAAAGTTTTAGAGGCATGAGAACTCACTTATCCAAAAAAATAACTTTGTATTTTGAAAGGCGAGTTTAAAACACATATTAAAAAAAAGAAATTATATTACTCAAAAAAATTCAAAAAAGATTGAGGAGAAAAATAGATAATTTTTAAAATGTTAGGGTAGATGTTGCCACCTCTCCTCTAGATCCTCTTTTGGGAATGAATGGATGTATTGGTTTACTGGTTTTACTTCCCATTCACAACATTTACTTGTTCCTACGTGAAAAATGTAAATCTCGCAGAATAAATATTATGATAACGTACGTGACCGGGCCAACCATCACCTTCCTGACTAAAATCAATTGGACAAAACGTAGAACATATTTAATAGGAAAAAGAAAGGATAGGTTACCTTGAGGGTACCATGGCAATGGTGGCAGCGGAAGCATGCCTTATGATAAATACGTTTATCTGCATCCAATCTATCAACCAAGTAAACTGATTTATCACAAGCAGTACATTTCGGGGTTGTTGTAACAAATACCATTTTATTTATTTATTTATTTAATTAATTAATTATAATATTATATATTTATTGCTTCTGCAAAAGAAAGATTAATTGGGAGAAGAACGATTTAGAGAGTCTAAGAGAAGGAATTCTTTAATTCAACTCAAAGAACTACTTCTCTTTTCTCTTTGTTTTTGTCTTCCAAATCTTCTTTCTTATGCCTCTTTTGATCACACTACTTTTAGCATTTTATTTGTGTGCTTTTTATAGGGAGTTTTAAATCAGAAAGGCAAAGGCCAAAAAAATAGATAAACCATGGAAAAAAATGTGGGTTGTAATAATTTACGGGTGAAATTATTTTTTGTGAGAATCCTTCTTTTCGCAAAATTGAAAGGTAGAGCTATTATTATAATTTTTTTTGCTAAATAAATGTAGAATTAATTGATTAAGAGAAAAAAACAGTGTCTAATTTATTAATTAGCTGCGGGATCAGAAGGCCCCCAATTTTTGGGCTGACAGAGAAAATGGACGGAAGGGATATGATTGATACGTCTGAATAGTTTAAAGGACAAACTTTACGTTTTTTAATTGATGTTAAAAAAATAAAATTCGAACAATTTAAGGGATGTGAGCGATTTTATCAGTTTGATATTGATATGTTACCATATTAGCCATATTTTAGACGTGACTTGTAGTACTTTAACAGATATTTTTATTAGGATTTACTAGTGTAAACCGGTCATATAATTTTCCAACTCATCAATTGGTCAGATACTCGTATAGGCTCAAAGCCTCCTTTCAATGAGTTAAATATTTCCCGAACTTTCTCCTTCCTTATGTAACCTATGATATTATTCAATAATATTCAGTTTTCCGTTTAAAAAAAACAAAACCTTAGACTACTTTGATAAATTATGAGAAGCTTGGTTCTAAAAATATTGTCCAATTTTAGAATAGTTAGTTCAATACGTGATATTTTTATCCACAAAAACCACTTCCTATGACATTTTGATTGTCAAAATTTAAATTCCAATTCTGGTGCTGACAGATTTTGTAACTAACCAAAATGGTCAAATTGCCAACTTTTCTAAAAGTTGTTTAGGAAGATACAATTTTTTCTAGTGAATTGATCTAAGATGGCTAGGTAAGTACACATATGAGGGCATTTGGTCTAGTGGTATGATTCTCGCTTTGGGTGCGAGAGGTCCCGAGTTCGATTCTCGGAATGCCCCTTTAAACCATTCATTATAAAATATTTTGTCAACTTTTGGTGTTTTGCTAAAAATCATTATTAATGAGCCTTTATTTAATAAGTGAATAAATATTTTAAAACATATTATAAAAGAAATATGGACAGATAATTGGGACGAAGGAGTACATTTTTTCTACCCCTGTCTAATGAGAAGAAGAGCTCCATAAGTTGAATTGAATCTAGCCAAATGAAACATTCAAGAAAAGCTTTGAAATAACGTTCCCCCTAACAAACACAGGGCATTTGGTCTAGTGGTATGATTCTCGCTTCGGGTCCGAGAGGTCCTGAGTTCGATTCTCGGAATGCCCCATTTTTACAATTTTCTTTTTGTAATATCAATTGTCTTTTTTCTTCCTCTTCCAACTGACATATTTTACATAGGTTTTTTTTTTTAATTTTTTATTGAAGAGGGGAACCTATCTATTACAAAAAAAAAAAGATGATTCAAAAAACGGGAAGGATATCTGAACTCGTGACCTCTACGTTACGAGGCATTAACCTTAGCCACTAGACCAATTCCTCATTGACTATGTTTTTTACATAGTTATCTCATGCTTATACTGGAAATATTTAGGATCTCACACGTAAAGTCCTTAAAACTTGTAGTATCGTACAGTCTACAAGTCAACTCACTAGTTTGACTACTGTCATGTCAAGGAAAAAGTAAAATTTCTTACTTCTTGATGCTGTTTTTTTTTTTTTTTTTGCGCAAAAGAACATGAAGGCTATACAGAAGGCATCATCCCGGGCATTTGGTCTAGTGGTATGATTCTCGCTTTGGGTGCGAGAGGTCCCGAGTTTGATTCTCGGAATGCCCCTTTTATTCCTTTTTTTTTGGGGATCAGATCTGGGAAGTCAATTTGTAGAAAATCTACAGAAAAAAGATTAACACGAAAGTCAAAGTTGTTGAAAGTTAATAGAGCAGGCACAGAACTAATAAACATTTTTAGATCGGAAAACTGACAAGTGAAGATAGTAGTAGGCAAAAGATTCATGCTGCATTCTTTTCAACAAAGACGGTCATGTAGGCCTTGTAGAAAGGTATATCCATTTGATTCTTTGACTCAATACAAGTGAGTATATAACAAAATATACAGATTGCTTTAACAGTATTTAGGATGCAAGGTTTTCTAGTAAAATTGATCAAGATTTTGTCTTAAACCAGAAAGAAACTTCAGCATTGTGAAGCACAGCACAACTAGATTATGACTAAAATAAGAACTCTCGTACTTGTTTGAGAATTTCGAGCCATTCTATTTGACAAGTCGAGCCCAGCATGGCATAGCTCAACATTAGTACTCTAGTACCAGGATGTTTTTTTTTAAAAAACCCGCTTTTTGGGACCGCACTTGTGTTATTTATATATCCACCATCACAAAAATAATAAAAGAATTGCACACATTTTGTCCATATTTCTCCTAATAGGCTCCTCCTTCACAAGACAAAGAAGATAGAATGAAATTGGGAAGGGAAATAAGTAGATGTAGTTTAGGTCCAATTTGATCAATAAATTATGTGAAAGAGTTAGTTTTACTAATATATCTCAGAAAGTAGGCCAGTCAACCACTTATTAGAGCAGAAAACACATCAGACCATACAAGTGAATCAATAGAAGGCAAAAGCTCATCCATATAAGAAAAATGAAGTCAAGTAATATGCAATTATGCAATACTTGCATCTAAAACATGCAATCAGTTGCAGAAATCAATTTTTTTTTTGGGGTGTGTGTGGGGGTTGTTAGCACATACACTGGTGATCTTAGAGAAAGAACAGGGCATTTGGTCTAGTGGTATGATTCTCGCTTTGGGTGCGAGAGGTCCCGAGTTCGATTCTCGGAATGCCCCATCATTTCTTTTAATCAATTCAATCTTTTTCTATTTATACTTAAATATGAAACAAGGGTTTAACATAACATTTTGCAGATAATTCACATTCTCCAGATAGTACCTTTCAAAGATTGAAGAGTTTACCAGGAAATGATATATTCAGAAAGAAGCGGTATGCAAACTTCCTCAACGTATTATGATTTTTACAAACAAAGGCTAAACAAGACAACAGGGCGAAATCTTAAATGCAACATTAAATAGTACCACTACTTGAGGAATTAAAATTCAAAACAGCACTGGGAAGAAATGGCAGGATTTTTAGGTAAGGAACAGTCAAAGATCAAGCTATCTTATAGAAAAGAATAACACCAAACAACACAGGGCATTTGGTCTAGTGGTATGATTCTCGCTTAGGGTGCGAGAGGTCCCGAGTTCAATTCTCGGAATGCCCCTTATTTTTTTCATGTCAATATCAATTATAATTTGTGTTTTATACTTTCATATCAAACAACTCCAACTTAAATAAAATTTCATGGATTCAATTTTTCCATCATATTATGCAACAGTACTCACTGAGTTAGAGTTAGAACTCAACGTTAAGTTTTTCCAATCCAATATAGTAATTTTTTTGAGAATTAGTCCTTGTTCATAAGACCTGAGAAGGGCATCGTGCCATATGGAAGACAGGGCATATACATGAGCAATGTAGGTAAACAAATCGAAAATTATACTTGCTTGTGCGGCAAATTGTCCAGTAGAGTGTTTAGATGTGCAGAATACTTCAAAAGGGCAGCAAACTAATCCGATTAACCTAAAGTCAACACAGGGCATTTGGTCTAGTGGTATGATTCTCGCTTAGGGTGCGAGAGGTCCCGAGTTCAATTCTCGGAATGCCCCTTATTTTTATCATGTCAATATCAATTATAATTTGTGTTTTGTACTTTCATATCAAACTCCTCTATCAAGGAACTCTAAATTACATAAAATTTCATGTATTCATTTTTTCCATCCTATTATGCACCTACTATGCAACAGTAACTCAGTGCCATACGGAAGACAGGACACATACATGAGCAATGTAGGTAAACTAAAACATATCGAAAATTATACTTGCCTTGTGAGGCAAATTCTCCAGTACAGTGTCTGGATGTGCAGAAATACGATCAACATTTACAATTGGTTTTTTCTAGCAAAACGAAAAAATAGGAAGGGCTGAAATTTTTTTTTTTGGCCGAATGTCAAAACCTTTAGAATGATATATATGGGGGGTGTGAAATCTAATTTTAAATTTTTTTATGTAAATGATCCATAGAGGACACTGACTCTGAATTAACAACCTGGGCATTTGGTCTAGTGGTATGATTCTCGCTTTGGGTGCGAGAGGTCCCGAGTTCGATTCTCGGAATGCCCCTTGGGTGAATTAAATTTATTTTTCATTCGTCATTCTTTTTTTTCCCCTTTCCTTTGGTTAAATTAAAATTGCCCCTTCTGAAGAACACTAGTTAGTGTTCCCCTGTTTCAATAATTGAATATTCTGACTTCTACCACACACACCCAAGGAAAAATTGGCAAAAAATCCTCTGTCCCGTTCGTGTATGTCCCCGTGTCCCCAACCAATCACAATTCACCATGTGTATATATAATTGAAATAAATATTTATATAGTAAATTCTGATTGGTTAGGGACACGGGGACATATATGGATGGGGACAGAGGATTTTCACCCGGAAAAATACACCAATTATTTTATACACCAGATAGAAAATATCAACCATATTTTATATAGTAAATTTAAGTAAATGGCTCAACCAAATTGGAACAATCAAGGGTATAATTGTCTATACAAGAATAAAATATCCCTAACATCTATTTATAGGAAAATTTTCTGCCATATTTTATGCTTTTACCCCTTAATGATCCCAATCAATTGGCTCAACTCGAGTCGCTAGCACTAATGTAACTAAACATACAAAATCAACCACCCAAAAGAACAATACCTACTCAGGAATTTCTTCAATTACTCAAATCTTCACAAATACACAAATCTATACTGGTAGAATAAGCTTCCAATACACACCAACAAATACATGCGCATAAATCACAAAAATAGGCACCCAAGAGATATTAAACCCTAATTAAAGTACTCCTCCAGTTCAGTACACATAGCGAAAATCAAGGAAGTACATACTTTTATTCAAGAGAGTAATATTGATATTTTGATTTTAAAAAACATCTTAATTTTCGCTAAATTTCTGAAAGTCTTATATTAAGGAATAGAAGTAGTATCAATTTAACAACATATTTCTCGAACTGAGTTCTCATAGCAAAAACAAATCCAGGAAACGAAAAATTTACACAAATCGCATAAATTATTTGAAGATATTTTGGGGAAATTAATAATTGAGAATTGAGAATAGTACCTTAAACGACGGATTTGGTCTCAGAATCTGGAGAAGAGTGATGAAGAATTAAAGGCATAATCTGGACAAATTCTATGCTTCGATAACGACGACGAAGTGGGAGAAAACGAAAGGATTTGCTTTTTAGTATATTATTTTAATGGAGTTTGCCGCGGCAAAAAAGTTATTGGTGCAGTTGGTGTTGGAGGGAAGATATTATTATAATGGACTAACTTTCCGATATTCTCCTTCAGTAATAGGATTGAAGTTGGCGGGAAATTAAGGGTTATTTTGTCATTCTGAATTATGGTAAGTTTTTTTTTTGTTTTTTTTTTTTTGCTAAGTAAAAGATTAACCATTAGAAACATCCAAAATTGGATCAAAGTTACAAAAAGTGCATCACCTATCACAAAGAATTAACGGCGGAATGGCAGCTGGATCAATATATCCTACATAAGAATTGGACTTGGCCCAAAGAGCTATATTATGGTCATGAAAATTGGCAATTCTATTAACATAATGAAACTGCCAATTTGCACAACCTCTACTCAACTCTCTTCCAGAATTAATCTGGTCCAAACCACTCCAGTGGAGATCATCCATACAACCCTTAAAACAATTCAAAACATTACGACAATCTCCCTCAATAATAGCAAAATCCAACTTCAAAGCTTTCAATTGATTCATAGCCAAGACAACAGCTTTTGCTTCAGCTTCAAAAGGACTTCTAGCCTTAAATCTACTAATCCACACTCCCATAATTTCACCAATGTCATTCCTGATGAGGTAGGAACTCACCGCTTCGTCCTCTGTGATAAATCCCGCATCAAAATTGACTTTAATTATACCTTTGGGGGGTGGCGACCAGATCAGATTCCCTTTTTTAGCTCCCCTCTTTAAAATCCTCCCATTAGCCGCTTCCCAATAGGTCTTCGCTTTGATTTCTATTTGCTGCAATAACTCCTCCATTCTCCTGACCTTGTTGCCATGAAGTATATCATTCCTATGCATCCAAGTTTGTTCCAACACAACTGCAAAAAAAAAGAATTATGGTAAGTTTTGAAGTACTTGGGCATAGGTAAACCAGAAGGATTTTTTCTCATAGAGTAGTGATTATTGGATAAAAAATTTCGGATTAAATTTGGATCAAGAAGAAATAATGTCACGTCAAATTCTAACAATCATTTTCATTTAATACTATTTGATCCGTGTTTGATCACAATTTTTTTATCCAACAATTATTATTGTTTCTGATATGTACCATGTTCTAATTTATAATGTGGTACATATGTATACACATCATTAGAAAAATTATGTTTCTCATGATGTGAATGAATCTGAAACATATTAGAATTAACTCTCCCGGAAAGTTCTAGTTGGAGACTCGAACACTTTTACTAGAGATATGCCATCGAGTTGGGTTAGTCATCAAATTAAATATCTGAATTCTGAAGACGCATATTATTATTTAACTGTTAGATATTTAATTCGACAGTTAATATTTATTTTGCACTAAATTTGACTGAAATGTGTAAAACAAGCTCGCCTTCTTTCAATTCCTTGGCAATAACAAAACTTATTTATATAATTTTTTTGCACATAAAATTGTTATATATATATATATATATATATATATTAATAAATTCTTATAAAAAATTAAAAATGGTAAGTCCTTGAGAGTTCATTGCAAAAACATGCTGAAGGTCTCATATTTTAATTTGAGCATAATGTTAAGCGACAATAGAATTTTTTTCACCTAACAAAGTAGAGAAATGGATCGATGAGATTTTAAAGGAGTTCAATAATGCAAAAGTTATTTAGGATAAATGTTCATTGGTTATCTTTATTCATTGGATTTTACAAAAAAAAAAAAAAATATATATATATATATATATATATATATATATATTTGTTGGTGTCTCTTGGATTTGTATGGCTAATATTTGGCCACGTATTATTTTAACCATCTGAATCTTGCTGATTTTGGGTTAGAAATCGTCTGTTTTTGTAAATGTAGGGGACGAAGTTAAGATATTTTGGTTGGGATAAAAAAATGTAATATTATGTGAAATTATATATAAAAACTGAAAAAAAAAAATGTTAGGGCGAATTTGATTAAATATTCTGAACTATATATCAAATTTACTATATCTAGTAAGATTTTTAAAAATTTCGGGGAGCGACTGCCCCCACACCAAGGCTCCAGTGCAGAACTTTTCTCGTTCGTTAAATTAATTTTTTTACGGTTAAGAATGATTTAAAAAAACACTTATTCGCACGAATACTTATTTTTAAGCTAAAAATACGTGTTTTTAGGCAAAAAATACTTATTTTTAAACTTAAAACACCTGTTTTGAAGTATTTTCGTATATACTAAAAAAAATCTGTTCCGCGTAGGAGCCAGATTGCTGCCTTCACCCACCCTTTATCATCATCCCTCTAAATGTACCTATAAATGTCCCCACCAATTTTTCAAATTTAATATATATGTGGTGAATTGTGATTTAGTAACATGAGAACATGGATGAAGTAGACGATTTTTTGCGCTGATTCTGCTGTACTTGTACCCAAGTCTCAACCCATCTTTCTTTCTCCTTATCGCCCCTGTTCCTGGGAATGGATTTCCTGATCTAATAATCCTACTGAACTTCTCAAAATCCATTTCCAGACTACAAGGTAGTATTAGAATATCTTCTTTGTCTGAAATTCTTTATTTTAGCTATGGAAACAACCCAATTCCTTAGTAATTCCGAAATCTACTTTCCTAATCTCCAATCACCCAAAAAAACCCACTTAACTTCAATCTCCTACAACAAATCCCTGCAGATTTCTCACTGTAAATCATCTACAAACTCAATTTCCCTTAAACCCCACTTCTCTCTAAGTACGGTGGCGGCCGCCGCCGAAGCCGCAATTCCGACAATGTCAGATATAATGGAGGCATCAAGAAGGCAGAAACTCCACCTCCAACTCCAGAAATTCGGACCCTTTTTCAGAATTACGGCGAAGAATCTGGAAACTGATAAGGAACTGGGAAGAGCTGAGGGATTGATAAGGATTTGGTTTGGAGGAAATATTCTTCATTTGGATTCCATTAGATTGAGAAGAGATAGTTTGGGAATGGAAAAATCTATATTTGGGATTGGATTGTTTATAGGAGCAGTGGCTATTCGGTACGGATATGATTGTGGGTGTAAGAAAGCTGAATTACTGGCTATCAATGATACTGATCTTTACCATTCCAAGGTTATAATTCTCTCTCTTTTCTCAAACCTTACTTTTTAATTACTGTTTCAATTACATAATATAAATCGTTTAAAATATTTAATACTACTTCCATTTCTTAATATAAGACTTTCATTACACGTTGCAAAAATTAAATAAACAAAAAATTAAGATATTTTTTTTAATCAAAATATCAATATTACTCTCTTAAATAAAATTAGTGGTATACAAATCATATTTAAGAAAATAATATTTGTATTTTAATTAACAAAGTATTTTGTTTTTTCCTTCCTTAATCTTTGCAACATGTAATGAAAGTCTTATATTAAGGAATGAAGTGAGTATGAATTAGTAAAAAAACCAAAAAAAAAGTAATTTGTTAGTTAAAATATTAATATTAAGAATTTGTAGACTACTAATTATATTTAAGAGATTAATATTAATATTTTGATTAAAAACATTTTATTTTTTTGTTTCTTTAATTTTTTATGCTACAATTTCCTAAACGATTTATTTTATTATAGAATGGAGGGAGTGAATCATTGTGCGGATTCTCAAATTCTGTTTGTAAAGATTAAGGTTCAGATACAATTGGAGGATTAGAAAGATTGGGGATTCTACACTAGCGTGGTAGTCTTATTAAAATTCTCTCTCACTTTAACTTATGAATATGCGTCCAAAATTGAATGTTGATTTTTTTTTTTTTTTCAGTTTGTATGAAAAAGTCAATATTTAATTTAAAATGAAGGGAATAATATATAAAAGACAAACTTCCGGTGACATATGTCTCATAAGCCAGTCTTTAGATAGATGACATGTCTGGGATAGAATTTTTTAGAATGCATTGCGAATTAATGAGGGGTGTCTTTAGAGTAGATGCATCTCAATCAAATATTACAAATTTCAATTATTGTCTAGTATGTTTGTAGAAATTTTTATTTAATCGGCTAAAATGTACTAAGTATTTTAATTGAATTAGTTGATTCATTAATGTCTAGACTCTTTATACATTGATAATAAAAACAACTAGAGTTTGACTCAAATTCTGGAATTATAAAGGATGGATTTATGATAGTATTTTGATAAGGGGTTTTTGAAACTTGTAACAGCTTGTGAAGTTTTATACAAGAATTGGGTTCAAGGCAATACATGAAGTGAGTGGATCATCCATTGGAGATGTTGCTCACATGCTGGTTTGGGGTGGTGTTGGGACTAGAATGGATGCCAATATTCATCACCTTCTCATCAAATGGTGCACCAGATTCAGCTCTCACAAATAATCTGGTTCCTCATGTAGCAGCAGGGACGAAGACAGGAGGCAGGGCAGTCGTCTCCGAGATTTAAAAAAATACTATTAGGTATAGTAAATTTTATATGTAGTTCAGAATATTTTATCAGTTTCGACCCCCGAGATTTTTTTTTTTACCTTTTTTTTATGTAGTTCGATATTCTGTTGCAGTTTCGCCCCAATGACAAATTTCTGGCTTCGTCACTGTGTAGCAGTGAAAATATTTTCAAGAAACAATAATCTCAATCACAATAAATATTACTCCCTCCATTCCTAAATATAAGACTCTTTAGACAATTTGAGAAAATTAAGGAAGTTGTCATTTTCACCTAAACTTCCAATATTATCCCCCACCCTCCCTCTCTCTCACTTCTTTGTCATAAAGAAAGGAAAATGTTGAGGGTATAATTGAAATAAATTATTGACAACTAATAAAACAACCTTAAACGACAATTAATTTGGATACCTAAATATCTCCTAAACGACAATTAATAGGGAATGGAGGGAGTATTATGGAGTCGACAGTCCAAGAAAATTGGAGAAGTACATGAAAAGCAAAAAACTTTATGTTCATACCCACCTACGATGTCCAATGAAGGAAAACATCCAAACTCAGTGGTAATGCAATTGCAAACCACTAAAAAATATAACATGTTGGTCCTTCACTTACACATTTCTCAAATGTTTTGATGGTCCTACTTGCACGAATAAAAAATGTGATTAAATATTCTTTTGACTCAAAACTAATAAGTTACGTTTACGTTGAAAATTTTCCCGGTTAAGTTATGATGTAGAACGATTAAAATTTAGTAAATACTAAATAATTTTGACTGTTGGATAAAAAGTTCAATTGTGCAATAATTTTTTTTCTTTTCCTGGGATACCTAAAGTAATTTTTAGACACATATTATGTAAAACATTGTTACATGACTAAGGACTGATGTTCATTTGCATAAAACACGTGTTGGTGTCTTATGACGGATGTTCATATAGAGAAAACACATGTTGTATGAGAGTTAACATATATTCAAAATAAATGCAACACATATATAAAAAATAGAGCAAATAGCTTTTTCTGCCACAAAATTAATTACGAGTGTTATATCTGCCACAAATCATGTTTTCGTGTTTTTTCTGCCACAAAACTAGTTACGAGTGCTATATCTGCCACAAATTATTTTTTCGTGCCTTTTCTGCCATGAAACGTTTTATGAGTGCTAAAAATGCCACAAAACGAGGGAGGGTGAAGGGAAAAATAAGTAAGAGATCAAATTAATTTCAAATAAACCCTAAAATCAAAATTTTAAATTACATTGGGTACCTAATTTTATTTTATTTTTAATACTTGAACCTTCTTCCCAAATTTACCAAAATCCTCACCGCTACCTTCTTCTTTCTTCTCTTCCCACATCGAGGCGCCACCACCTCTCATATCGTCACCCAATCCCTGCCCCCACCCATACCAAAGAGTACCAAATCTGCCAAAAAATGACTGCTTGATGATTTGGAGAGACGTGGTGAAGGTGATAGCCTAGCAAAAATGCCTAAGAACAATTAGATATGCCTATGGAAGTTGGTCTGCATTTTGCATATTGCTTTGAGAGAGTTTTTTTTTTTGTTTTGGAATTCTGATGGTTTCAGATGCAAAGTATCTCTGTTAGGTTAATTATGTAGTGCAAACTAATCTACATTTTGTTTAGTACTTTGATTGGCATGTATTTTGTTAAAAAATTTTTTGATGGTTTTAGCAGCAAAGCGCTTGGTTAATCATGTAGTGCAAATTGATTAGCATTTTGCTTATTGCTTTGACTTATATGTATTTTGTAAAGTAGTTTCTAAAGGTTAGAGCAGCAAAGCATTTGTGAAATTTGTTATATGTGTCTGAAATATAGATCTAGAAGTACTTTCATCATATGGATTGCTATCCTTGGTTAATTTTTAGGGGGTTTGGGGGTTGGGTATTGGGTGACGGGATGGGAGGTGGTGACGGCGGCTCGAGGTGGAGGAGAAGGAAGAAGAAGGTGGTGGGGTTTTAATAAACCTGGGAAGAAGGGGTCAATTATTTAGAAAATAAATTGTGTACCCAATTAAATATAAAAATGTGATTTTAGGGTCTATTTGAAATTAATTTTATCTCTTACCTATTTTTTCCTTCACCCTCCTTTGTTTTGTGGCATTTTTAGCACTAATAAAATGTTTCATGGCATAAAAGGCACGAAAAAACGATTTGTGGCAGATATAGCACTCGTAACTAGTTTTGTGGCAGAAAAAACACAAAAACATTATTTGTGGCAAATATAGCACTCGTAAGTAGTTTTGTGGCAGAAAAAACTATTTGCTCTAAAAAATATTACATATGTATTGAATTTAAAACGTTTTGCAATATATTCATTAATGAATTTCCCCTAAAAAGTTTCCTAGCACGTGTTTTACGACTTTTGGGTTAAATTTTCCAAACTCTCCTACAATTAACTCGTCTTTTCCCACCGAAAACCAGATTTTCCTTTTTTTTCAAAACCTTGTGGATAAAAATAAATTTTGCTTGTTTATTTGCTGTGAATTAATTTTCACTCTATAACACTTTAATTATAGAAATTTTTATTCATATTTAATATAAATTTGAAAAAAATGAATGAATAAACGTTAAATGTGAATAAAACTATAATAAAAACAAAGGACATTGCTAGTGAGTTAAAATTTAGGGAAAACAGCCTCACTCGTCCCCCAACTTATTTCTATTGCCCTCGAGAATCCTTATTTAATTTTTTCAGCATAAACAATCCTTAAACAATTTACGTTCAGCCTATAGAATCCTAACCACCCATTTTGCGGTGGTTTCTGGCGACTTAAGTGCACATGCACTAAAAAACAAGGGCAAAATTGTCATTTCATATTTAAAATTAAAAAATTGTCTTCTTCTTCCCTACCCAGCACCTCACCCCACCCCACCCCTCTCTGCAATTCCCCCCGTTCCCCTCCTGAAGACACCACCAAAAAGTCACCTCCACCACCGCCCCAACTCTTCTCTCCCACCCCAACCACTACCCCACAGCACCACCCCCTCGGTCACTCTTTTCTCCCCTGTAAACAAAACCCCCTTCCCTTACTCTTACATCATGTTCTTCAGAAAAAAATATAAAATTCTCCCTCTTTCTTCACAATAATTAGGTTTAGGGGGCAATTTTCCTCCAAAAATCCTCACATTTCAATTTGGGTAATGGTGAAATTGGGGTTGATGGATTGAAATTGTCAATGCGTGAAAATCGAAGTGAAAATTGTCAGTGCGAAGTGAAAATCATCCGCCGCCGCCGCATTTCTCCATCACTGTAACTGTTTGGCGGTGCTATCAGGCCCCATCGGGGTTTCGGCACATAAAGCCTTCGATTTAGGGCTCAAGAATCCCTCAGATATCATATCTTGAAACACAGAAGAGTAAAATTGATCTGATTTCTGGAAATCTTTAGTGGCCCACAGATCAGGAAGCTTAGATGGCTTAGCCGGAGCCGATGATCTTTCACCGACTGCTATAATTGCCAAAGAAGACGATGTAAATCGAACGCCGAGAATGAATACGCGAAATAAAAACAACTGTAATATAATATTTCTCAAGAAGCTCGGCTTGCTTGGCTCCATGGCAAGCTCAAATTAAATTAAAAATAACTAAATTTTGTGTATGATTTTGTGTGTATCTGTTTGTGAAATCTACAATTTCGTGTGTATCTGTTTGGTAAATTTGGAGCTCAGGGAGTGGTGGTGGATTGGAGAAGAAAGTGGGTTTTATTTTTTATTTATTTTTAAAATTGTTTTTAGGCTACATAGTAATTAGACAATTTTGCCCTTGTTTTTTAGTGCATGTGCCGGAAACCACCGCAAAATGGGTGGTTAGTATTCTATAGGCTGAACGTAAATTGTTTAAGGATTCTTTATGCTGAAAAAATTAAATAAGGATTCTCGAGGGCAATAGAAATAAGTTGGGGGATGAATGAGGCTGTTTTTCCTAAAATTTAACTAATTAATTGGTTAAATTGGTGGTAGAATAGTAAATAATTAATTTTTAATTTGGGTTTTTAGCCCATTTTAGAGCCCACTCATTAAGGAAAAAGGTCAGGAGCCCATTTTAGAGCCCAGTTATTTATCACTATTGAGGCCCATAATTGTATCCGAGTCTCAAGACAAAGCCCATATATTCAAGTAAAGGTCCACAATACCCTTTGTTCTAGTTGAAGAGAGGAGCCCTAATTTTAGCTCAACAGTTAAGTTAAGACGGATTCTCTCTATACTCAATCTGATTTAATAATGTCTCGTCGAGATTCCGAATCAAGAAGAAATCGTTCCAGGTTCGATCAAGAACCCAGGTACATATTCTCGAATCCCTTCTTTTCCCCCCTACTCAATTCTACCATTTTTTACCGTTTCGTTGATCAATCTTTGCTACATGTTTTTTTGAAGATATTGTTTGAGTCTCTTTTGTTCTTAGCGTAATGAAAAAAGAGTTGAAGTAATTGCTTTTTTCGGGTTTTGTATGAGTAGATTTTTCAATGAAGATTGTAGGGATGTTTAGTTTTTGTTCAATGTTTCAATTGGTTTGTTTTCTTCAACTTGAATGAAAATATTGGATTTGGGGGAGATTGCGGGCTCATGATGCCCAAGTGTGCTCTAATTGTCCCCGCATGACCCAATTAAGACGGACCTTGAATTGACTCCCAACTCAAAGTGGTGTGGGGGGGAGTGTTGAATTTATTCAACTCGATGTGAGGTGAGTATTGAAATATAAAGTCCCACATCGCTGGCCTAAGGAAGATCCAAGTCACGCTCACGGCTCATGGGTTAATACTTAATACCTCTCATTTCCAATTGGTTTTGAGAGGATATGGATGCCCATGTGCTAATTTTATAATAGATTATGGAAACTGTATATAAAATTTAGAAAGTTGGAACCTTTACAGAAGATTTTGTAATGCAAGCTCATTTGTTTCTCCCCTGCTTTGTTATATTCGTATTGGGTTCCATTGAAATTGAACCAAAAATGGCAGGATGATGTTAAAGGGAGTGTCTTTAAGTCAAAACAAGCCATTTGTAATTGGTGATCTCTTCATATTTGGGAAAATTTTCCAGTAATATTTCATGTTAAATGCCTTCTTGTTTGAAAGAATTTGAATATGTTAAGTGTGCAGAAATGATAATTCAAATGTATGTCCAAATTAATGGAAGGCTTCCAAGCCTCTCTCGCATGCAAGGCTAGCGTTACATTTCACTTCTAGCTTACCAACCGGATTGTTCAAATCATGCATTGCAATATTGGCTTGACTTTGTTATTCTCTTCTTTTAATTTATAGAATTTGAAAATTTGTTAATTAGTTACGTGTTGAATTTTCGTTGGTTGATTTTCTCGTGAATTTCTAGTATACAACCGCAATGTAAAGCCTTTACATTTGATGCCTACTCTAGCAGTTGAATGTAATTTTCCATTAATCAACTTGTTTTCCTTGTGACCTTGCTACTAGTCCTAAGAGATCTAGGAGGGATGGGAAACCAGAAAGTGAAAGATCACGCACTGCCATTGATTTGGATAGACGAGACCATTCAGAACGGGAACAAAAGCACCGGCGTCGGCTGCAGGATGCTTTACCTCTGGAGGCACCAACAGCACAAGTCTCTAAGGAAGATGTTGGATCTGTGAGAAAAGAATCTGATAGAGCTAATGTGAACCATGAAGGAACAAAGCGCCCTCTGAATCCTACAGAAGTACCTCGGCCGCGATCATACTTTCAGGTATCATGAGTGATGTGTTTGTATATTGTTCACTGTACGGTTATCAATTGAATTTTGTTTTTATGGGGCATGGTAAGCTGATACCTCGTTTAATTGTTTTTTTTCCTTTGCCCAGGTGTTTAGAGAAGTTTTTCTCTCCTCCTGCTAATTAAACATCATGCAAACTGATAGCTGCAAATTTAGAGGGCTGTATAATTGCATGATCTTGTTATCACAAAAAGTGACCATTTTCTTCCAAAGCCAGTGTGTTCTGGTTAATCCTGACCAATTAGAACCCTGATAGTTGACGCATTAAGAATTCGAAACTTAACTCGTAACTTGTTGATAACAAGAGATCTTACTGTGTAGTTCATACCCGTAGGATTACTTCCACTAAGAAAATCTGAGATTGACAATTATTTTTATTAATATAACTACAAGAGAAAATATTAATAAGCTTGATGGTACTTTCATTGTGACTAGCCAAGGTGGTTCTTTATTTTGGCATTGAGAGAAATATCAAATATGTTTTTCCCTAAGGATAATATACGGATATTTTGTTCAACTGTTCATAATCATGTCAGGGGTTGTCCTTGTTTTCCAAATGTTAATAAATCTCATTTACTGACCTTCCAAACCTCTTAGAATGTCTTTTTTGCTTGAACTTTCGAAACTTATTACCTAAGGTGGTCTATGGGGATTTTGTTCAGCTTGGTGAATTCAAGTATATAACAGTGTTAGGCTTGGCTGTGCCTGTCTTATAACAGCATGATGAACGTGGTAGTTCTGGTCAAGCTAACCGCAGCTTCAGTCACAGGGCAGCTACTGGTAAGCTCCTCTTTGCCCTCGGGTTTCTGTTGTCTTCTTGTTTTGACCCCCTGCATTGTATCAAATTCTTATGACTACTTGTTGATGAGCTTAATTTATTGGCATCTATACTCCCCATATCAAATTTATTGTGTCAAATTCTTAGTACTGTTGCGATTTGTAAGAAGCTGATTGTGCTCTTATTTTGAAAGAAATAAATGTTATGATGCAGTAACATGTTATCCCGGCGTTCATGAATGTTAGAACTCTTGTTTTCTATCAAGTTCCGTATCTCTAGGCTTTTTATCTAAACCCAAATATAATAAGAAAAGCAGCAATTTAGTCTGTCTACTAGTCTTGGACCTCAATATCCAATAAGCTATTTAGGCTCTTTTTGTCAGATGCTTTAATAATTCTTCTATAATCATTCTTCATGGTTGTTACCGTTGTTTCTTATTTTGGAGGGAAGATGAGGTTTTTCGCTGCCTTCAGAAATTTAACTCATGAGGGGTTTGTCTCAATATTGGCTTTGGATTCGATATTTGGCATTGTAGTTAAATGTCTGGAGTGTCATCTGAAAATTCTAGTAGTTGTCAATTTCAAACTATTTACTCTTATTTTCAGGGAAAGAGCGAGGATGGTGGAAAGATCCAAAGGAAGAGCAGAATGAAAGATCAAATAGGATATCTACTGGTGATATGCAGAAGAAGGATGAGAGATCTAGAGATCATAGAGAAGAAAGAGGTGCTTGGCGCCATGACAGGTACTCTGAGACCGAGGCAGACCCCAAACAACTTCCAAGGAAAAGGCCGTCTTTCAGCGAGAGAAAGATCCCTGTTGATCCTGAGAAAGCCGACAAATCCATTGAAGATTCTTTAAAGATGAACGGCAACAGCAATCCCACCTCGGAAAATGAAAAAAGAGAGGATAGAGGAGGCAACAACAACCTACGTCATTTGGACAGATCCGAGAGAGGTTTCCCTGGTGATAGGGAGGCAAACAAGAGTGAAGCATGGAGAGGTAACTTTTCGTCTAGAGATCGACTCAGTAGCCGTAATGGAAATACCCATGGAAGAGAGCGTTTTACTGGAAGGCAAGGGTACCGTCCCCCAACAGGTGGTCGGGTTGAGAAGTGGAAGCATGATCTCTATGATGAGGCTAATAAGAGTCCTAGTCCAAAGAAGGAAGAAGACGCGGTTGCTAAAGTCGAGGCACTCTTGGCTTCATAGGCATTCAGCTTACGATTGTATCTCCTGTATATCGGATCAAATGCCGTCCTTTTGAAGACGAATATCTTCTTAGAATTCCAACTGTGTTATGTATTTATCTTTTTTAACTTTTAGTGAACATGAATTTGCTATGAGTTTTGTTGTAGGAGTTTTGCTTAATAGCAATTCTTCAGTCTACCCTTTTCATTGCCAGTGATTCTGCTCCCTTTACAAAGTTAATCACCTTTCTAAACTACAAGTCTCAACTTTACTCTTCATATATGTGAAAAAAACTAATTGATATTTATATCATTATAAAGTCTTAACCGTTAGATTAAACATCCGACGAATCCTTGCTTTTTTGCAGGTGTTGAATTCTATACGTTCTGCACCATAGCCGAGATTGCCCACATCCCATATCTTTTTAGTGCTCTTCTTTTTCCCTTGGGCCACTTTTCAGTTTCAAACTAGTTTTAGAGCAAAAATTAGCGTTTTAAGATAATATTTGCCCGAGAGTTTTATATTCAGAGAAAGTTTATTTCTTTTGAGTTTCTAATCAAATTAAACTTAGATTAAATTCAATCTAAATACACCAAAGCTTTGAAAGTTCTTTTCAAGTTTTTTTTAAAAAAAATAATAATAATTTAAAACTCACTCCATTCATTTAACTAGATATAAAATTAATAATAAAAACTACAAATTAATGTATTCCCGTTCAAAAAAATATTAGTTTAATTTCTGTAAAAAATATTATTTATAAAAATAAAAAGTAAACTACAAAATAATATTTATGTATTAAATTGGAAAGTAAAACCTAATCATGACGTAACAAAGTTGGTAAGCAATTCGATTCACTTCTCATGCCCAACCTCCAGGGGAAGGTGGAGAATTAAAATCAGATGCATTTTCATATTGGTTTATCTAGTATTTTTTTTTTTTTTTTTTGTGCGCAAATCTCCCCAGATTAATCATGTCAGATAACATAATATTAAGAAAAAAATAAATAAATAACTAATCCAGTTAAGCACCACTCTCTCTTGTAATAAGGTAATGTTAGAATGACAAATTTGACCCTAGCTAAAATATATTATTTCTTTCTAGAAAAGTACATTTAACAACTCAATTTTGGTAAAGATTTAACAACTCTTCCATCGGATGTGCTCTTTGACTAATCATCATTTCCTAAAAAAAATTCACCAACTATTTTGAAACTTGCATATTAAATTACATAAAAAACCACAAGAGAAAAGAATATGATAAATAAATATTATAGTATATGTTAGTTACACTTGAACCAATAAACAAATAATAGTATACAATTACAAGAGAGAATTCGTCCCCAAACAATTTACGATTGGTCGCTTGGGTTCCCAAATATTTTTTTTTAAATTTTAGATACTCAAACAATTTGCGTGTTTGTACCATGGATCATTCTCTTCAAAAAATCGCTAGTC
Organism: Vinca minor; assembly: GCA_026122235.1. Taxonomy (NCBI): domain Eukaryota; kingdom Viridiplantae; phylum Streptophyta; class Magnoliopsida; order Gentianales; family Apocynaceae; genus Vinca; species Vinca minor. The sequence continues at coordinate 1,687,563 of JAOCZM010000201.1, read as the reverse complement.
AACGGTTAGTCAATATTTTTTAAAAATATTTCACTCAAAATATCAGGAGTATTTTGGGTAATTCATACTCATTTTCTCCAAACCATCTTTCCCCCCTCCCTTTCTTCTTCAACCTTGCATTTCTTTCTCTCATGGCATCTTTTCTTTTTTCCCGTCTTCTTCTTCTTCATTCAAATCATGTAACTAATCTCTTTATCTCTTATTATTTTGAAGTCAAGTTAAAAGATTAAAGTTTCTTATTAATTAAACTAATCTTAAACCATCTCAACCAATAATATTTTTTACTACTAATTCATAAACTTAAAATTCAAGATATTTCATTAGCATTTTTAGAGCTCTCATACGAAAAAAGGGTGTTTCTAATAATAATAGACTAGTCAATAAATTATTTGGGGACGAATTCTACCAATTTTCCTTTCCTAAAAAAAATTCACCAACTATTTTGAAACTTGCATATTAAATTACATAAAAAACCACAAGAGAAAAGAATATGATAAATAAATATTATAGTATAGGTTAGTTACACTTGAACCAATAAACAAATAAAAGTATACAATTACATTTCCTTGCATAAAACTAAAAAAAAAAAAAAAAAAAAAACTCCTCAAATTACACAATTACAAACCAGACAATACATAAATCTTAGCTTTTTTACTAGCTAGAGAGCTTCATCCCAGTGTTACCAATCCCCTTGGGGATTTGAAAGTAGCAGAAGAACCATTTTGTGCCACTTGGCATCCAACCATTGGTGGATTATTAATTTGCCTATGCCTTAGAGCAACATTATTATTATTTGGAATATTTGAAGAAGGTCTAGTGAAGCTTATGGAATTGGACAAATATTCAGAACTTGCTAACCTATGCTCCAATAAATCAAGACTTGGTGGTTGGAACTCCGATCGCGTTCTCCGGTGAGATGAGCCTTCTTGAGATTGATCGCCTCCGCCTCCGATGAGTAAGTGGTAGCTCCGGCTAGAATCGGCGGCCGAGAATGATCGATAACTATGGTAAGCGTGGTGGTGTGGCTTTTGTTTCTTCACTGCTTTTAGGAGGAATGGGATTAAACCTTCCATTGATTTTTTTTTTCTCTGTTGAATTTCTATGAATGTTGTTTTTGTATGTAATGTAAAAGTATGGAAGATTTTATGGTTATTTATAGTATGGATTCTACGGGTTAGTTATATCCTATATAACACGAGGAAAAGTCAAGGGAGAGGCAACTTGGATAATTACACACGGGCATGCACACTTTTTTTTTTGTCTAACTGATTAATCAATTGCGATTTGAAAAGTACTTAGGACGACCTAGAAGAAATTAATATTAATATGTGACATGCAATAATTATCGCTTCTCGAATATAAAATCTGAGATGTATGGTTCCAAACGAGTAACTTCCCCCCGTTAAGTAAACATCATTTTTTTGTTTTCTCTTTTCTTAAATATATGGCAGGTCTTATGGGTGTATATGGATAGAGTATAGTCTGTTCATGAAGCCTCAAATATTGCGTCATCTAGAATGATATGAGACTAAAACAAAAAATTCATATACTAAATTCAATTCAATCATACTCATCATTTATTTACTATTCAAGGAAAAGTATAAAGATAAAAAATGATCAAGTTGATTGAAGTTTTATTAAAGCACGTTGTATTCAATTCAACAAATCTGGTTTTATTTTAGGTGAAGTTGAGATAGTGGATAATATTGACTTTTGGTGCTTCCGTCAATTAGTGGAATTATTAATGGCGTGTGATGAGTTGTTTGCAACCAAGTTTTTTGACTGCTTTTGCAATTTAAGGAAGGCAAGAGGCGGTTCTACGCGCCAACTCTCAATATATTTTTAGTGAAATATGAAAGTCTTACCTCGACTGTCTAAGAAATTATTAAAATCATTAATAAGTTCAAAAATTAACAGCTCTCATTGCCAAATTGATTTTGAAGAGAACATAGAGACCTGTGAACTAATAGTGTTTATGTGGTATCAATATGGGTCCTTGGGCGAATGTGCGGGCTCAGAATGCTCAAGTAGGATCTAATTATCCACGTACGACCCTACTTGGGCGACATGCCTTGAACTGTCCCTGCGTGATCTAAGAAGGACGTCGGGCTTAGAATTAACGTCCACCTCAATGTGGAAGGAGTGTTGAAATATGAAATCCCTCAATGTGCGGACTCATAATGCCTAAGTACGCTCTAATTGTCCCCGTACTACCTAAGTAGGGCGACGAACATTAAACTGTCCCCGCATGACCCAAGAAGGGCGCCAGGCCTTGAATTGACGCTCACCTCGATGTGAGGGGAATGTTGAAATATGAAGTCATACATCGAATGCGTAAGAAATATTCAAATCACTTATAAACTAATGAGTTAACACATCTTGTTGCCAATTAATTTTGAGAGAATATAAAGACACATGAGCTAATTTTCACTATTTTTTTTTTCTTTTCTCTTTTTTGCAAAACTTTATGCAAACCAAATGATTAATAACACAAATAAAGATAATTAATCAACTTTGACAATGACTATAATTCTCAATATTCAATAATGAACCTCAGCAGCTTTGTCCCCTTGAACAAATCTCAATTCAACAATATAGATGACGGGGCTTCAAAGAAAATTCTCTGTTTTTTCTCTTATGATTTCCAGCTAGTTGGATCATATTTATTTCTGGATAACTATTTTCATTATCTTAATAAGTTTGACAATATGTTGGTGTGCTGAAGAATATGTTTGAGATGGGAGAAGATTATTTAGATATTATTATTAGTAAAGTCAACGGATTAATCACAAGTGACATGGAACAAGATATACCATCATCAATTTGTTCTTTCTTTTCTTCTTCTTAAAATGTTGATCAGTAACATGCGCGTCGAATAACACGTCACATTAACTAGCTCTGTTTAGTACTGTTAAACATACACTTTCACAAGGAACAAGCAACATAAATCTCTGACACAATATTTTCTGTTCATATTCTAAGAAATCGGAATGATATATAAGCATATAAGCTAAATATTTATTGTCACTTTAAAATATTTATTTGTTGGTATTAAGATATCTACTAACCCACAAATCATGAAGGACATTGCAAAGTAGATTTGAGGAGATATCTTACCATCCACTCTTGGGTTTGCGGTATGATTTTTTTTACTGATCGAGTTTTAGTCTATTGATAGATTTAACCATTGGACTGTTTGATTGTACAACCGAATTTAGTTATTCAAACTAGTTTCCTTAAACACTGTCAGTAAAGAACAACTGATATTTCTAAAAAATTCATATTGATCGCCTGATCAAACGATTACATGGTGCTCGTAAAAATGAGTTCTAGAACCAAAATCGGCAAAATGACTTATTTGGTCCTTTTCATTTTTGAGTTTGCCGATATGTTCTATTTCGTTTTATTTTGACCTTTAAGGTCCAGATTGATTTTATGACTTGCCATTAGAGGATTTCCGTCTATTCTCCTCTAACACATGCATATTAGGTATCAAATATTTTTAATTTTTACAATTGAATACATATGATTTTATTATTTTATTTTTTTTGTAGGGAGAGAAATGGAATTAAGTTCCCAAATTACCCCTGGAAAATAAATCACGTGAAAGGCAAGTGACTGGGCAGACGAAAAATAGACAAAAAAGTGGACGGAAGTTCTCTAATGATAGATCGTAAAATCGTTATGGACCTTATTGGCAAACTCAAAATACGAAAAAAGGATTAAATAGGCTATTTTATCAACCAAAATCCCCTGTGGGTTGACATGTTTTTTAATTCGTAGGGTGGTCCAATTCCAGAGCTGGACTATTGTAATCTTTGTTTTCATGGATTTGAGGAGAGGTTGGACCTTATTTTTCACATTTGTTATGAGCATAGATTAGAGCATAGATTATACTCCCTCCTTTCCCTATTCATTGTCGTTTAGGAGATATCTAGGTATCCAAATTAATTGTCGTTTAAGGTTCTTTTATTAGTTGTCAACAATTTATTTCAATTATACCCTCAACATTTTACGTTCTTTTCTTTATGATGTATTAGTGAGAGAGAGAGAGAGGGAAGGTGGGGTAATATTGGAAGTTTAAGTGAAAATGACAACTTCCTTAATTTTCTCAAATTGTCTAAAGAGTCTTATATTTAGGAATGGAGGGAGTACTAGTTAAGATAATCAAGTCTTTCTTTATTTTCCTTTTTGTCCAGTGATTTTTTTTTGGCTGGTGTTTTTGGTTTTTATGCGATATTGTTGATTTTAGTTTGGTTTGAAACCCATTGAGGTCCGAACTCGCTTTGGATTGATTCTGGATACGAAACTTTAAGTGTTAAATTATTTACAAATCTGATTTGGGTTTGAAATTAGTTTGATACTAACATCAGAATCTCATATTAGTATGAGAGGACAACAGAAATTTTTAGAACCCATTTTTTAGTATGTTGTTATTGAGGTGTCAAGATTTAACTATATCTCCTCAAGTTCGGCTTGCATTGTACAATATCTTTCGTTTGAGATAATAGCCCGTTGTGCGAGCCTCTAGTTGGGCCAACTATGCTAAAAGTCTCGAATTTTGCAAAAATTGTATTGTTGGTTAATAGAGATGTGGGACAAATTTTTGTCAAATTCGCTTAAATTTTAAATTTAAATTGAACTCTGATTGTGATATTCAAACACATGCAAATCTAAAACATCAGCAATTAATGATGTGTCAAATAAATAAATGTTTTTTGGAGAAAACCCGATTAGGGTTTCTACAAACGCAATCAAAAGCTCATCATGACCACCCCTATGATCTATGAGCCCTCCTCCCTCTACTCATTATAATTTCATTCTTATTTTCCATCAATTGCGCCGAAAAATAAAATATTTTTACTTTTTCCCCAATTTGGGGTTAAAATTTTATCCGCGACATAATTTCTCTATACAAAAAATTTATCATAATATTTATTTATTGAATAATATAATATAAATAAAACCGGATCAGAGACAGCAGCGCCATGCATTATGCCTCTTGATCATATATATTCTTCTAAAAAAATGGATGGATGGATGGATGATTTGGAAGTCATGTCAATTTTCAAGTCTCAAACCAATGTCCATTCCATTGTAGGCTATAGGTGAATACATCCACATGTCATCTGAGCTTAGGAGCTGTTCATGATCAAAGTATACAAAAATGCCACTATTATTAGAAATTTAGAAGCCACAAAATGTAATTACTTGTAAATACTCAAAATTTAGAATGCACTTGTTTTCATTAATCTAATTGTTCAAGGTTAGATTAGATCGAGCTTTACTCGTGATGAATTGTTTAAGAGAGAAAAAACGGGGTCAGGATAATTTTTTTTTAAATTATTATTGGATTTTAGATAGAAACATTGTCCATATATACTTATTGGTTATAAAGTTTGACTAATTATTTCATGTAGTGCTTGCATTTGTATTTTTTATTTAGTAAGTCGATCACTGTAAACAGATAGAGTATGTGTTTCAATTTTTCGTTCTGAATTATTTGTAAAAGGAGAACACTAGAAATCAAATTTAAAATATCCAAATTTGAAATGCTGTCTAAATGCGTATTTATGACGCAATATGACTGTCATAGTTTGAAGTGGAAATTTACCTTGATTTGGAGTTGCAAAAATTTAACATACTGAACAGCCTCTTCAAGCATGGTGCTTATGTCAACCTTTGTTCCATTAGGGACTAGGGTTTGCAAGATTCTGAATCTCTCATTAATCCTTTCTCTTCTTTTCTGCAAAATATTAATAAGGAACCAAGGAAGATAGATCAGAAAAATTACTCATAAAAGACTATTGACCTAAGCTCACGTAGTTAAGAAAGGTTAGTATAGACGGCAACATCGCTATGAACGTTTGGCTACCACAAGTCAGTTATCCCTGTGGCCAACCGATGCCGAGACGGCCTAACGTCGGCATGCACCAAGGAAACTGATGCTTAGACAGACAGACACTGGGCTGCCGATGCAGAGCACTTGCCGTCTTGGCATCAGTTGCCTTGGTGCATCGCCAACCCGCTACCATTGTACCAAGGCAACCGATGCCGAAACGGCCTAATGTCCAGATCCGATACTCCTTAATTACCTGATAAAAAAGAAAGAAAGAAAAAAAAAATTAAGGAAAGATAGTTACCCTTGCATAGAGGCTTTGAGGGTCGGTGGCTGAACCCCTGCTAGCCCTAGTCTTACCATTTAAGTTGAGTGCTGATTTAGCTTCCTTTGATCCTCCATTTAACTCATCATGAGAACCATTAGAGTCATCTTCTGAACTTTCATTATCATTCTTCTCACCAGAGTTAAGCTTCTCTTGATTCTTTTTTGGCTTCACAATTCTCTTGTTCTTCACCTACATTATCAAAAAATGATCATAAGAAAATCACCAACACATCTATCCATCTCAAACACATGATCATATTCCTTTCTTAGCTAAAAAAAATGAAAATTGAAATTCGTAATATCTGTCTCGCTTTTTTTGTCTCATTTTCTGTCCTAATCTTAAAAAAAAACGTCATGTGACAATGGGCAGACTCAGAAATTCTATGTTGTTAACAATTTTAAAAAAAAATCATGGGAGGGAAGGTTGAGAGATATATTTTGTAAAGGACAGTTTTTTCCTATAGAAAAAAGGACGTTTAAAAAAATATTGGGGGCGACCACCCTCCTCGCCCTCTTAGATAGATCCGCCACTATATGTGACCCACTTTTTTTTATTAAGGTTTCCTCTTTTTTTTATTTATAGTTATTTGAAAAAAGAGATAAGAAATATGACAGTTTGATAATATTGAAATAGATGACGAGAACAAAATATCTGAAACTCACATCTATAGGTATACGAGGTCTTTTCTTGGATGTCTCATATTCATTATCTTCAACTTGCATTTCCTGCTGATGCAAAGTTTTCCCTTCAAGAGCGTCCTCTCCTCCGGCCGCCTGGCCACTAGATTCCATACTATCATTGCTTAAATCTTGGTTAAAAAACTCATCCCCACCTTCCATTCCACTATAATAAGCCATCGGAGGAGGATATTTTCCGGCCGGGCCATAGGGCAATGGAAAAGGAAAAAAGGAAGAATTAGTAGTAGCACCACAACTATAAGTACTATTCCCTTGTGAAAATGAGTACATTTCAGAACTAGTCTCTTCTGAAGAATTATAATTAGTACTTGATGAAAATAGTCCAAAATTAGACATATTTGTAATTGGAAATTCATTTTGAAGTGAACAATTTCCAAGCATTAATTGTGACATTAAATCAGCTTCTTCATTGTTGAAATTCATATTGTTCCATTGATGATCTCCTTCAAACATTGCTCCAATTGACTCCATAATATGATCCAAAGATTAATTAATGAAATAAAAAAATTTAATCTAATTTACTTTTAATGCAAAGAAGACCGATTAATTTTCGCTTTAATCGATGCTCAAAGTATGAAGAAAATAAACCCTATTTATATGAATAGCCAATTGACTCTAAAAATATTTTATTTCATTTAAACTTTTGGATTAGAGATTAAAGAAATGGGGTTTGATTCTTACAACCTAATAAGGAATCAAAATTAAATTAATACAACTAGGGATAGACTTAAAAAAATGGATTAAACTCGAAATAGAAAATCAGAAAATTGTAATGATCATCCAATGATTGAACAAGTTCATAAATGGAATGATATTCATTAGTTCGTGTGAGATTTTTGGATGGAAAATCAGATCTGGCAATTATAATTTATTAAAGAGAGAACGTGGGGGTCCTTTTCATTAATTGTACAAATCATTATTCACTTCATCCAATAATATAAGTCGTTTAGTATATGTAGCGAAAATTAATAAAGCAAAACTAAGGTGTTTTTTATTTATAAATTAAGTCTCACTAATTCTATTTAAGAGAGGAATATTGATATTTTTACAAACAAAATGTCTCGTTTTTTTACTTCATTAACTTTCTGTATATGTAGTAAACGACTTATATTATGGAATGAAGATAGTAATAATTAATTTAATCATTATAAATAATTTATTGAATAAGTATGACATCACTTGAAGAAGAGAGATCGTGTGGAGATGAAGTCTTTACATAACCAGACATAATATATTCTTATTAATTTGTTCCTTGTCTCCTTTCCACTGTTTGTTCTTATATTACCTAACAAATGTTTGTTTTCTGGTGAGCTTTCTTCTTTTCCAAATCATAATTCTTAAAATGCAAATGGATTTCACCAAATCTTCTCATTTTCTGGTGATAACCTAAAATCTTGAACGTATAGCACGATAAGATGGTGAAAGACGACTCAATACATTTGTTACATGAACGCAAAAGAGTACATGTACAATGAATCGTCACAATTTTAGTCATTGCGCTTGGGGCAATGACGTAGCTAGTGAGGTATTAACCGAGGCGCCTCTATTGCTGGTTGAAAACTATTTCCAAACCCCCTCTTAGGCCTAGGCTTGTCTCAGTGCCTTTGAGAATTTCTGGAAGGGCTCCTTTTGGGGTAAAGCCCTAACTTGTAAAGATAGCGCGATAAGATGGAGAAAGACTCCAATGCAATATAGCTAGTTATATATTGAGAACCGTTTGTTACGTAGCGAAAGATTACACAACAAATTGTCACACAATTTTAGTTTTACACTTACTTAAATACAATAATGACGTGTCCCGTGGAATTGAAGAGCAGCACAAATTATTAATACTTCAGAATGATCATTGTAGATATTCTGGATCATGAAAGATCTCATCAATATATATATATATATTCTTAAAACAAACAAAAATTCTTCAGAACCTACAGGTGAACAAATCGGATCAAGTTAAAACCTGTTTCATTGTACGTATGCACCTCAAAACCCTAGAACAAATCTGTTTGAAACATATATATTGTACTGATACAACGTTATATATATATGTGTGTGTGTGAAATTAAATATGAATATCATAATATTGCATGAACCTAAATTGTTAAGACGGAACTAGGGGTGAGGTAGGGAAAAATTCGAGTATGAGCACTAGCCTACCACTTTGGTCATGGATCACTTGATCCAGAAATTAACCACATCACCTCTTTTGATTAAAAAAAAATTCTCATAAGACCCCCACTGCTTTTTATTATTTTAATTAAAATTGTGATGTATGTGAATGTGACTAAGTGATTATCGACTCAAATGTAGTAGGCTGTGTCCATATCAGAATTATTCGTGAGGTAGCCGTATCAGCGCACAATTTTTTTTAAATGCCAGATCCTTTACATATTTCTTTTTTTGAAATGTTATTGTAATTAATTACTACATTTTGCAACTCAAAACTTCCTTAAAATTTATTATATTACATAGGGACGAAGCTAAAACTTTCATCTCGGAGCGAAAAACTGCAACAGTATGTTATGACTACATATAAAAACTGCAAAGACATGTTGGAGGCGAACTTGATTAAATATTCCAAAATACATATAAAATTTACTATATCTGGTAGGATTTTAAAAAATCTCGTGGGCGACCCAGTTTTCGTCTATGATAATACATGTCCTCTATAACTTGCTCCGAACAAATACGTGTTCTAGTTTCGGCACTCATGTTTAACATTGCGGGTATACCTATAACTTGAGATTCAACGATGAAGCAGTGCATGCAAATTATGAACTTGAAACAATGACGAAAAGACACAATAGAATCGGCATAAGATTTTTTTATGTTAATGTCAACCAGCCATGAAAACGAAGTTCGACTAACTAAACTTAACTCTTTTCCGCATCACTTTTACACACAAGAAGAAAAAAAACCGCGTGATCTCAGCCGGACACAATCACACAAAGAGGTAACTTAGGAATTTGGATTGTCTAGTTAATTAGGCACCACGACTATAGCGAAGAACGTTTTAAATTTAATACATAATAAATATTTTTTTGACAGGTGATATATGTTTTTGGGCAGATGTTAAATTACATGCAACATGTGTTCTCTTATTATAAACACATGCCCTAATAAACACATGCCCTAAGTCTGCTACTATAAGTGTTTTACGTTATCCATGTTGAACACCTGCCATTAGGTATGTAACATTTGTTTTACGTAACATGTGTCCACTAAAAACTAAATTTGGACTGTTAAAAATATTTTATCCCAAAACAACAAAAATATTTAGTATATACTGAATTTTGGTTGTTCAACATCATAGCCAAGAACAAAGACAGAGAGGGGCGAGGGTGGCAGTCGCCCTTTCAGATTTCTAAAAATACTACTAGATATAGTAAATTTTATATGTAGTTCGGAATATTTTATCAAATTCGTCACCCACCATTTTTTTTTACACTTTTTATATGTAATTCAACATACTGTTGAGGTTTTTGCCCCAACGTCAAATTTCTGTCTTCGTCCAGACCATAGCCAAACCACGTTGGGATATCAACTTTCAAACTGATGATTATCGGAGATTTCAACTTTCATAGTCAGGATCGGATCAGATGCCATCCTCACTATCATAATCATACAGCAAATGTTCGTATCCAAAATATCTTTTAATTACTCTTTTTAATTTAAATTAAACTAAATGAAAAATACTCAACTTAATTGCTAGCAAAATGATTAATTGTGTTATGCTCACAAAGATATGTGCGATTCTCAACATGCACCCTCACGTCCAGGGCTTAATGGGCACAATATCAGATTAAGTGATAAAAATAAATTTTGGTCTAACTCAATTCCTCAAAAGATACCTTAAGAGGGGAGAATTATCCAAGTATTATATGCTCACAAACTAGCCGATGTGGGATTCTTAACAAATTGAGTAGCCCAAATAAGTGTTGGCAACATCAAAAGGCCAAAAAATAAAACAAGGAAAACAAATTGGTGCATGCGAGATAGTCGACTAGGAATGCCCCCTCGGATTCCGGCGAACTTCACGCTTCAACACGCAAACATACCTAGTCTTCCTCCAATCATTTTATCCCTTTATTCTTCTTAATCATATTAATTTGTTATAGTATAGACGGAGGAGGAATCAAGGCAAAAAATCGTCTTGTCCCCGTTCTGTGTCCCAACGAATAGATATTTGCCACGTGTATATTTTTCCTCTGTGAGTTTCATTATTTCTTTTAGGTTATAATTTTTTTAATTAAAAATTGAATACATGTTATTTTCTTATTGGTAGGAAAGGGAAGGGGACAGAACATTCCTAGCCGGAATCAAGTAGTAGCGTTGGCTCAGGTGAAAGGAAATTAATTAGTGTCTATTAAGCAAGAGCCTTGGTCCATATGTTACATACAAAAAATGTTTTCCTCCTCTTGGTATTTGAAAACAGTATGGTAGAATATTCTCTGGTGTAATTATAAGTTACTATTTTCATACTAAAAAGTTATTATCATGATTGTGGACTCTATATCACAAAGGGGCAGAATTTCAAAAAGGGAAAAAATCGGGAGTGAACCGGTCGATATATGGTCATGGTTCTATACTGTTACTCACAATATTTGTGGATTTTACATTCATATATAAGTTATGATGTGTAAATGTTGTGAGTAGAGCGTGAGATTAGTACCAGTATTAAACTGGTTCATCCTCACCTTCTCGTCAAAAAGTATGTTGGGAGTACCACACCGGCCCACAAAATGTTTTGATGATCACTATAAAAAAGGGTAAGATCGTAAGTAGTGAATGGTAAAACAAATGCGAATACGTGTTATATCTTAAACCTTCATTCCATAAAAAAAAATGAATAGAAGACGACAAGGAAATTTAGTCTTTATGCCTTATTGGCGAATAAGAGGAAGTTTAGTCATTAACATAAGGGAGAAAATTCTCTGTCCCTATTCCCTTTCCCTATCCCTATCTCCAACCAATCAGAATTTATTATATAAATATTTTTTCCAATATATATACACAGGGTGAATTGTGATTGGTTTGGGACAGGAAAGGGGATAGAAGATTTTTTGCCTTAACATAATATTGAGAAATATTGCATTCTAGTGTTATAGTCGGCCTTTGCACGTTCTATATATATAATAAAAAGAAGGTCACATCCATCACATGCATATATAATTCATGTAAAACAATTGATATTTGGTCTAAAGATCCGATTAGGGTTGGTTGCCAGTCCCCATATATTTATGGGCGATGAGGATATTCATTTCTAGGTTGTCCTCCACGTTTTGGACTGTCTTCAGCCATTTCCTATCTTTCTAGGGTTTACCATGCACAAACAAAAGCTTTTCTATAAACCGAGCCTTTAATGTAATGTAACTTGTCTTTCATATGATTTAATGTAATGTAACTTGTCTTTCATATGACAATTTTGCGATCGAATGAGTCTCGTAGTTTAAGAGATCACAACACATTAGGAAAAAAATGTAACATAAACTTTAGATATATATATATATATATATATATATATATATATATATATATATATATATATATATATATATATATATATATATGATCATACACACTAATGGTATGATTATCTTGTAATACATAGATATTTAAGTTTATGATAGAATAATTCTTGAGGAAGTTCTATATCCTAAAAGACTAGAGCTAAAGAATTAGCTGCAACTTCTTAATCTTAACAAAATAGAGGTAATATGATTGGTTTGTGATCCTGTGAATAACATTTCTCTTACTATAGAGAGAAAATTGAGGGGTCGATTAGTGTTTAAGAATAAACTAAATTATTTAAGAATATAATAGTAAAAATATTTATTCTATTTTCCTTTTTTAATTTTATTATAAACTACGTAGAAGATCTCCATTGAGAAATGGAAGAAGTAATATTTCATGGTTCTTCATTCCATAGCGGATACCAAGCTTGGATAGGCTAACAAGTGTCACATATACCCTTCATAGGCGTACTTGTACATGCAAGGAAAAAAGGGCAAAAAATCAGGTCTCCGTGTATGTCATCATTCTTTTACCCAACCAATCAGAATTCGCCATATGTATATATAATTGGAAGAAAAATATTCACCTAGCGAATTCTGATTAATTAAGAACATGAATATGAATATACATGCAGACAGACGATTTTCACCCAAAAAAAATAGCCACAAAAAAAACATTATGAAACAAGCTAATTGCTTGAAGATCCTCTAATATCTATTTTGTATTTTTTAAAACAAAACAAAATAGAATCAAATCTTCAATTTTGATAAGAAGTGGTTTTGTTACTTTTCTTGGGAGCTATATTTGAGTTTTAATTAGCTCGTAGACTTCATCGCTTTTATTTAAGCCAAATTGGATTAAGAAAAACCACTCGCCTTCCCCTACTACGATAATGCACATAATTTATACTAGCGTTTTGCAATTATTCCACACGATCAAAGAAGAGAAATAAGGTCTTTAAGATAAAGACGATCGAGCCCTTAAAGATCCAACCAATATATACTCTTTTTCGAGATCGATTCATTTTGCTGAATATTATTTCACATCAAGAAAATACACTTGACAATAGAACATACTTTTCTCATAGTAATTGGAAGAAGATGATTTTAATGATTGTTTCTGGCAAGGGTACCAAAATTTATACCCCAATAAAACTCCTATATCCACAATTTTTTAATTAATATTAAAAAATATTATTCAAATATTTTTGTATAAACATTACTCATCTCGTCTAAAATTGAACATATATACTATCATTTAAATGAGCGTGAAAACTATCATTTTAGATAACTTAGTTAGAAAGGGTGTAAATCCAATTATCAACTATTATTAGGCATCCTATAGTTCTTCGTTTCGCTGCTTAAGCGATCGAAGTCTCCAAGAATAGAGATAAATATATTTGTTAAGAAAAGTTAACGTAGTTGGTATTTTTTACTCAAAATAATATATTCCGATTTGATGTCTTTATTTCGATAATAATACTTTTCTAAAAAAAATATCCACGTATTAAAAAAAAAAATCTTGGACGTACTTTATGAAGAAAAGAACAAAAGTATCTAAGGTTCCTTAGCCCAGTGGGGCAAGGGCCTGCCCACAACTTTGAGGTTGTGGGTTCGATATCCACCTCACACAAGGGGAATGATTTAATTGTCATTTCTTTGGGTTCCCTTGTGTGGGACTACTACTCCTCTCACGGGGCACCCACTCAACGGGCTTCTACTACTCCTCCTCTGGTGAGGTCGACCTCCTTTGGTGAGGTCCAATAAATAATTGTAATAGAAGGGGAAAAAAAAAGAACAAAAGTAGCAAAGCGAAATGAAGGAATAATATCGACAATTGCAGACACTCTTTCGTGTTTGATGATTTTAATGTGATTATAGTTTCCTAATTATCTTAAAAGGTTAAAGATTCCATGTGGATTAATTTGTATGAATATTTGATTCTTATATGATTTGGGCAATCCATCACTCTGAAAGTACTTTTTGAGTGATTGAATTATACTCAAATCCATTTTTAATATATTATCAGAGTCACTTAGTTTGATATTTGACCCATTAATATTTCCAAATGTCTAAATTGGATGCAGACCCGTCTCGAATACTATCGAGGGTATGTACAAATTATCAAAGTTAGGCACCTAATTTATTTTAAATTTTAAATTATAAAATGTGTCAAAATATATTATGTTTTTCAAATTTTCAAAACCCAAGCAAACAACATTAGTCGTGATTTTTCATATGATCTATGTTTTAATAGATTAATATTGTATTTAAACTAAAAAAAAAATCAAATTTCTTCAAGAAAATACAAACATGTATATATAGGTAACAAAAAATTGGGACCCCGAAAAACCGTAGGGCACTTTAACCCTCCATGTAGCCAGGCCTGATTGGATGTGAGAGGTGTATTAATTAGAATCTTAAATCGACTAGTTTGATATTAATGTTTCCAAATGTCTAAATTAGATGTGAGAGGTGTATTAAGAATCCCACATCGACTAGTTTGATATTAATGTTTTCATATGTCTAAATTGTACGTGAGGGGAGTATTAAGAATCTTACATCGACAAGTTCGATGTTGGGCCTCATTGATGTCTCAAATGTCTAAATTGGACATGAAGGGTGTATTCAGAATCTCACATCAACTAACTAGTGAACAAGTTTGTTCTTTATAAGGATTGGGCAATCCAAGATGGATAAAAAGTTCTGTGACAACTCTTTTATGAATTTTTGTACGAGAGACAAACCCCTAACCTAACACTTGTCCAAGTATTAATGCTTAATTAATATTTTTCAATCCGCATATTCCAGCATGTACCTATATATCTCTCATTATCGATTTGCAAATTCCAGCATCTCTCTTTTATATATATAATTGTCCAGATCATGTTGAATGAGTTAATATATATAACTAAATTTGGAAATCTTTTAAAATCTATTTCTACAATATCTGTATTAGGAGAAACGACACAAATTAACGTTAAAGATGCTAAAACTGCTCGCCGCATTTGACCTGAAAGTACTAAAGGATAATTTCGATATGAGCTGCGCGTACAGTGAGGCGCAGTTCACTTGCGCATCAATCGCCAGCGTCGTCCCTCCAAAAAAAAATTACAGCTTAAAAATACAAAAAAGATTGCTTACGAGTATGATACGCTTAAAAGTAAAAAAATTGTATAAATTTGTCACATCACTATAAAATAAGGAGAGAGACAATTTTTACTTTTAACTCGTGTCCCATATCGAAACAATCTTTTATGTATTTTAATCGTGATCGGTAGTTGAGAGGCGACGCGACTAATCGGGAAAGCTAGTGACTGAGCCTACCATGCACTCCCTGGTCCCATACTCGTAATCTTTCCCTAAATTAAGGCATGCAAATTCAGAAGCCACAACCGAACGTGCATAGCCATTTTCTTAGTACAATATTCCATTCAATATTTTAACGACTCCAGATATTCTAATACATATATATATATATATATATATATATTATGATGATACACTAATAAAATCATCACATAGCAATGTGATTAATTCAAGTCTATAAATTTTAATTAGTCAAACAATGTTAATCCATATAAAATAATTTAATTGGCTTACAGACCAATGTACTATAGAAGATTTGTTAAAAGATCTGAAATCGTCCTTTAACAAAATAAAAATTTATCTAATACGTGGCGCATTTATTACCCTATATGAAGGACTTTTTTTTATCCATATTGTTGATGGAAGTTGATCAAGATGGCGACATCGAATTATAAATCATTACTATGGTTTAATAATTTTGTATTATAATCGGTATTTATTTATTTTTATTGGATTAAGGCCATCGCCTCGTAGCGTGAGACACGGTAAAGTCTTATATAATTACGTTGTTTATTTTTATTTTTATTTTGCTGAGTTACATTGTTAAATTAAATGATCATAAATTTTCCATTTAGAAGAATAATCGAGAAGAACTTAAGACTTTGTTTGCACTTCACAGCACCAATAAAAGATTCGTATCGTTTTCTTTATTGGATATGATCATATGAAGGTTTAAGAACTAACTACCGACTTAGAAAATGTGTCTTTTTTTCCATTTTGGTTGTGGGGGATGTTGGTTTGATTTCTATATAGGAGTTTTTTTTTGGTTTTTTTTTAAATTTCATTTTTATTTATGATACATTCCTAACTAAAGGTACCTAAACTCAACTCAAGATATAAGTAAACAGAAAGGAGCTCGGATAAGAACTAAAGGCTTAGCCGAGTGACCTGAGATAGAGCTAGAGAGACTACTAGTCGAGCTAGATATGGAGGTGAGAGCACGAGTAGGGAGCCGTGCTTCAAATCCGAGCTAAGTATCTAATCGCCTGCTAAGATAAGCAAAGTTAGAGAAGGTGAGAGAATACTTCAACCCCGCTCCGATATTAAAGTTAATTCAGATTCTAGAGAGAAATGAACTTAGCGCAATTTTTGAGAGCTAGAAGAACACTAAGTAAATGAAGTGGGAATACCACTATTATTGGGTGGAAATCGTCTGTTCCCGTACATGTACCCACCACTCATAATTCGCCATGCAAAATCGTCTGTTCCCGTACATGTACACACCACTCATAATTCGCCATGCAGACATTTTCTCTAATTATATATACACATGGTGAATTGTGAGTGGTTGGGTACAGGAATGGTAACATACAGTGGAACAGATGATTTTGTTCCCTATTTATAGAGGGCCCAAAGGATATTTTATATACCTTCTACAATACGAGGTGAAGCAACACTAGCTTTTATTACGAATTTATCACTGCATTTTCGTGAACTGTTCATTAAACTCGATACAACGAATAGCTTCCACACACATGATATATCCTTCACAGTGAATTTGTACGTGTTAGGCCGTGCGGGGAAGTCGGTCCAAGACCCGGGCTCGACCCGAGCCCATAGTCCAACATGGCTATTTTCTATTTTTAGTCTAATAATAGTATTTTCTATGTCTAGCCATTTCACATTATTGTAATAGAGTACAAGATGAAGAGCCATTCAAGGCCACGAAATTCGACTGTTTCCGCAAATTTACAGTTAGTTCTTTTGACATTTTCTGCAATAAGTTGAAGAAAATATCTCCAAATTATTGCAAATGTCATTTTCATTTACATATAGAAATAACAAATTGAATTGGAAAATTGTTGAAAATCGATCTCGAAAGGCCAATTTGAAGATTCAATTAGACTAAAATATTAAATTAAATAAATTATTTCAACAGAATTTCAAAAATAAAAGATAAAATATTATGTTTTAGATCGTTTTCATAAATCTGTTTTTGACATTCTTCTTGTCACACTTGGTTAATTTTGTATCATATATTCTATTAGGCCTCCATACATGCGGTGGGTGAAAATCCTCTGTCCCCCCATTCCTGTCCTTAACCAATTAGAATTTACTATATAAATATTTTTTCTAATTATATATACACAGGGTGAATTGTGATTAGACAAAGGATTTTTTGCCCCATACGTGGAACATTATTATTATTTTTTTAAATTAATAAATCCCTAAATACCCGCAGCCACACGGTTTGGCTGCATTATAATAAATGTAATTTTTTCCTAATTATATAAAGGAGTAGGTTTTTCATCAATTTATATCTATAATAATTGTTCACCTTATATATATACACACACTAGTTTTCTTTTAGAGGAAATACGTAAAAGAATTAAGTCCTTTCATCATGATTAGCACTAAGTTAAATACCCTTAGTAGTATTTGTTTTTTTAATTATCAACTAATTAAGTAAGCCTAGTGTCGATTTCTCGACTTGCTGTGATTTTCTTTTTCTTTTTTATTTTGCAAAAACTTAAAATGTAAGCAGCCAATCAAATAATTCCGAAAAGAGAAAGTGGTCACCATAAACAAATTAACATTGTCAATTATCATTTATAATTATGGAAAATATTCCTTTTTAGAAGATAATTGTCCCTTAGACCTCACCTCATCAACTATTGAAAAACTGTCTCCTTTTATCTTTTTCTTTTTCTTTCTGATATTGAAAATATTCAAAAAGGTCTCCTTTACTAGTGCACAAGAAATTTTCACTCCGATTCTTTTAACATTTTATGTGACACTCTTAATTAATTCTCAATTATAAATATTTTACCAGTAGAATTTACTAGGAATATAAATGTTTATTATTAGATTGTTATAGAGAGTGTTACAGGAAGTGTTATAGATATCCGACCGGAAAAATTTTTTTAGCTAAAGGGAAAATGTTGATATGTCTTAGCTTGAAAATCAAACAGACATACAAAAGAAATTATGTTTTATTCAGATTTTTTCAACTCGGTTGATATAAATTCCCGAATTAGCATTTACGTGGATAGTTTTCTTTAAATAAGACACTCTGTATTTTCAATAATAATTTAAACTCAAGAAATTACACTGAAAGAAAATATTTCTTCTTTTTTCCTTTTTTTTTTTTTTTATGTATCAAATAGAAGTTCCACTATTCTACTAGAGTAGGATATTAGTGACCCTCTCCCACCTATTGGGGTTTTGCAAAGGTCATCTCAAAAAGATAATAAAAATAAGTCTCTGGTGCTTCTATATTTTTTTCTGCTAGAAATTTTTGAACAAGGTACTGCTAGGCGACTCAATTTTAATCAATTATAATTGATTAATTGAGATAAAAGTGTAAAATATTAAAAAAAAAAAATCATTTATTAAAATAAGAGGTTAATAGCATTTGGTTTCTACTTAGATAATTTTGTCCTTATTTCTAACCAATTATAGCTAATTCGGTTGAATCACAAATCATTTTTCTTTCAATAAATACTATACTCTGAGAAATGAATAATGAGCCATACTTATTTAAAGAAAATAATTATATATATATATATATATATATATATATATATATATATATATATATATATATATATATATATATATATATATTTCTTATAAGTTATAACCTTGTGCTAGAATATCGACCTTATTACGACAGCTATTTTCCATTATTTTTCACCTTTTTCTTTTCATAGCTTACGACAGCGATTTCAAGTTTAGTGAAATGTCGATAATAATCAAATTCTTAGCTTTACCCGCTTACTTATGACCAGTGACGGGAAGGCGAATTTCTTACTTAAATATTTTAAGGGAACGAAATATAATATTTATAAAAAAATATCATAAAAAATAATTTTTTTCTATGAAAAATTTCTAAAAATGTTGGGGCCCTTGGCTCCGCCACTACTTATGACGATGGCATTCACCAGCGAGAGAGGCAGTAGCACATATTGATCAAAAGTGTACTTTGGGGCGTTTTGAATCTAGTGCGGAACTGAACAGCTATTCACAGCTACTTTTCACGCATTTACATTTGCAGACAAAACACTCGATTCATACTGAATCTTGACGGACTTCTGGGGAGCTTTGGAATACATGCACAATAGCTGCATTTGTTTGCCAGATGATACAACAAGATAGATGGATTGCAGGTATCTCAAAAGCGAAATTGATGGATCTGATCTACTACAATAATCATTCATGAAGAGAAGTAATTAGAAAAAATCCCATTTCACAGTTGAACGTAAAGTAATGGCTTTTGAGCAACGTCTAAATAGAAAGGGCCACAACCCACCCCCATCAAAACTGATTACTTAAAAAAAAAAAGAATTCAGCAGTTTTTTCGCCAAACGACGTCTTTATCCAGGGAAAGCATTTCCAGGTAGATGAATGTAAGATGAATAAAAACTGATATGCAAACCACACTCATCTAATTCAAACCATATTCAATATAGTTACTACTGTTCATCATCAGGTACCTGCTGCTGCTCCTCGCCAAGTCCACGCTGTGCAAGCCTGTAGTACAGAATGCCCATGGTTGCCATGCACGCCCTGAAAAAAGGAGAGGAAAGAAGGGGAATTATTTATTTTTCTGGCTTAAAATGAATTTATAATAAAAGTACCAGGTCTAAAACCCCACGCCCCCAACAAAGATCCTTAAACGTAAGTTTGTGGATATAACCTGTAACTGATATTTCAGCTATGTGAGAAAACGTCAACGAGATAATCCAGTTTATATAAAATGTTTTCCCCAAATCAAGAACTTAATACTCCCTCCGTCCTAAATTGAATGCCCAATTTTTTATTTTAGTTTGCCCCAAAATGATTGTTCACTTTCTCAAAATAGATATGTTTTCTACCTAAACTCTCATAACTAACCCCTATATTCTATATTTGCAAGCTCCTAAAACATATGCATCCTCTTATTTTCATAAAAAAAATATATATATTTAAGGATATTATGGTTAAACTATTCTTAATTTTTATGCAAGTCAAATGTAGACATTCAATTTGGGAGGGAGAGTAATATCATGTTGGAGCATGGTCTCTAACAATTGGTACAACATTCATTCTCTCCAATTTTTATCCTCATCCAGGAAGAGATGGACACATAAGATGCTCACAGGGATTTGCTAAGAATTAAGATGTATGCACAAGATGGGTTAACCACTAACAGGACAGTGGAAACATTACATGATTGCTATGATAAGGAGAAGCTTTCTTGGATCCATCCTTGAAGATCTAGGATGTCTTGTGCGACCTTCCGGAAGATCATTAACATTTGAACCGTGTTTCTTCGAGGGTGCAGTCACTGGTAAAATTGGTAATGCACTTGACCAGAACGGTAACAATGATCTGAGAAACTTGAGGCGCAGGGATCCTACAAATAAGAGCAATTAGTTGTAACCAACCAAGACCTCCAACTCCAATCACAAATCCAACCAAGATTATAATGCCAAATGTAGAAACTGACGATTAGGGAGTGCAGAGACATAATAACTCAGGTTTGAAAAACACAGTACTTAAGTCTAGCATGTCTGTGCACCATTGCTTAACTAAATCAGTGACTGTAACAAGGAAAGGTGGAAGTTGTCAAGGAAAGCTACCGCAATTGGCGCAGCACTTCCGACTCATAACTACAGGTTCCGAGTTTGACCCCCCTTCCCCCTTACAAAAGTTAATTAAAAAAAAGAAAAGAAAAAGGGGAAAAAAGAAAAAGGAAAGACGGAAGAATTATCACCAGCAATGAATGCATTCTGAGCATACTGAATTTTAACTTTTTACTCACCCCTTCGTGTGTACTTTTGTTTGTTCCTGTCTTCATCATCCGCATAATATGAAACTTCAGAGCCCTGCCTATCAAGTGGAATTGCACTCTTCCGAGTGGTAGCACCAGGCTGTGAAAACCGCCAGCAGTGCAAAAGGCATGAGAGAGTTATACAAGTAAACACATTGTAGATGATTCAAAGTAACAATTATGGGGCAGAAGCATAAAACTCACAGAGCAATTAAAAAAATCAAATGAGAACAGCAGAATTCTCTTACCCCAGCAGGACTTGAGTTTCTTATAAAACTGGACTCATGATTAGGCAGAGATGGAGATGCTGAACTAGGACCATCTATCTCCACAATATCAGAACTCGTGGTGCCTGCTTGATGTCCTTCAGCATCTTTTCCAACAGAAGTTGACAAGCTTGCTGCATATTCAGTTCCACTGGTATGCAGTAACGGATCCGAGGCAAAAGCAGGAGGCGGAGCCCGGGATTCTGCTACGGGCAATGAAACTGGATGGTTTCCAAACAAGTTCTTCTCAAGACCAGTCTGGAAAAAAAGCATGGTTAAGTCGGTAAAACTCTCTCTCCTTCATTAGCAAAATGAGAGCAACCATGCACAAGAAGACGTGCTTGCAATTCAAGAATAAGGTCAATCTAGAAAAGGGCATGGTGATCCTAAGGAACTGAGGAGTAATTTGAAAAATCAGCAGTAGAAGTACAATGCAAAACTCTATGAGCTGTCTTCTATAGATGGACGCCAATTCCATCCACCCAGTGGGGCTATGGCCTGCCCACAACTAAGAGGTTGTGGGTTCGATACCCTCCTCACACAAAGGGGCATGATTTAATTTCCAATTATTTGGCTCTCTTTGTGTGAGGCACTTATATTCCCCTCTTGGGGCAACCAGTCTTCTAATTTACCTCCTCAGTGAGGCACTTATATTCCCCTCACACAAAGGGTCATGATTTAATTTTCAATTCTTTGGTTCTCTTTGAGTGAGGCACTTATATTCCCTTCTTGGGGCAACCGGTCTACCGGTCTTCTAATTTACCTCCTCTGTGAGGCACTTATATTCCCCTTTTGGGGCAATAGGCTTGCCGGTCTTCTATCCGCCCTACTTGGGCTCCCTCCTCTGGTGAGGTCCAAAAAATAAATAAATAAATAAAATACAAATTACTGTAACAAGATAAAAAAATTCTTGCACTCCATATTTACATGTTCATTAACTCCGTGAAGAGCTAGATTGGAAGAAAAAATATTTGATAAATAATGAGGTTAACAGCCTATTTAGGCATTTCAGTACAGACCTGTGCAGAGATAAATGGAACATAACTCAATTCACTAAGAAAAGATAATTCAAAATTTATGCATGGAATATCGCAATTTTGTTGAGTTAGGTTCGCTAACATGCACATCTCAGGTCACCACAAAAGTAATGGAAACCGAGGTTTCCCAGATAGTTGATATTTTATTTCTGATATGCAACTGAACTTAGATACTGATACTCGGTACCTGATGTGCAATAAATTAGGCATGCTACCACATACTACAGTATGATTCTGTAAACATGTCAGCACAAACTATTGTGGAACAAGACAGCAAAGAAAAGGAAATAATCTCAGAAAATAAAAGCTACTGTGCTGATAGAATTAACACAAAATCTGGACAACAAAAAAGATGCTGCCACACATACAGCCCTCCAGAAAAGACAATACAAAAGAAACTTCATGGAAATTTTGGCAACCAGTCTCCAGATTCTTTTTACCACGGGATGCACACAAGGATATATTCAGCAGTTTGTATCTATCTTTGTAGAACTCTGGAAAATGCATCTTACCTGCATAATAGCTTCTTTCAACTTCGAATGAAAATGGGATCCTGAATCTTTCACACTTTTAGGAGGCCAAATCTGCAGCACAAGACAAAGTCAATAATCATCATATAGAAAAGCAACAAAGGATTTTAGAAAGATCCAATCAAGTAAACGATCTTCTGCAATCGACGACGACGACGACAACCAAGCCTTAATCCCAACAGATTGGGGTCGGCTACATGAACCAAAGTAAGAATCACGTAAGGTCATCCACATGGATGCAATCTCTCCATTTCTTTCGATCCCAAACACAACTCTCATCTAGTTCTAGCAGATTCATATCCCCTTTTATCACGTCCATCCAAGTCTTCCTCGGTCTCCCTCTACCTCTTACGCCATCTACATTACATAATCCTTCAATTCTCCTAACCGGATCATCACTTGGCCTTCGTCTAATGTGCCCAAACCAACGCAAACGGTTCTCTCTCATCTTATCTTCAATAGGTGCTACACCAACCTTCTTCTGAATAGTCTCATTCCTCACTCTATCCATTCTCGTATGCCCACACATCCATCTTAACATACGCATCTCCGCTACATGCATTTTCTGAATATGACACCTCTTAGTTGCCCAACATTCTGTACCATATAATAATGCCGGTCTAACAGCGGTTCTGTAAAACTTCCCCTTCAATCTCAGCGGTACATTACGATCACACAAAACACCCGTCGCACTCTTCCATTTCAACCAACCAGCTTTAACTCGATCTTCTGCAATCGAGTAACTAAATTCATAAATGCATAAATTACTAAGTCCCAATTCCTAGAAAGATCCCGGACACCAAACACTGCAGCAAATTTGCAGGATGACAAAGTCTCAACTGCCTCAGAATGCCCTTGGGTTTCTGGTTCTAGACACAGTTAGTCACAAGGGCGAACAAATAGAATACGGATACCTTCTATCCTTAGTCAACTAGGTACAATATTGATAAGATTTGGTCAATTAGGTTCGTCAGAACAACTTTTGGTTAAAGCCGGCACTAGTTTCACTTACGGATAATTCTGTCATGGACCATGTGGTCTAGAACTGTCCACATCATCACAAAATGAGGAGAGAGACCATTTTGTGATTATATGGACAGTTCTGAACAACAGGGTCCATATGGATTAGGTCCATATCATAATTTTCCTTCACTTTATAACATTTGTCAAGAATATCTTTCAGATTACCTAAATTTTGAGGGCTGTGAGAGGGAACAATTAATCAAGATTTATTGATATTGTGCTTATTTAATAGATAATCGACAAACACATGTGGAGTAACACTTTACAGGAAATTAAAATCATAGCATTCCACATACCGAAGTTGAGCAGGCTGGACACACATATCCAGCAGGAGCAGTGTGGGGTGGAAATCCTTTAATATGTGAAACCAAGCAACTTGTATGTATGACATCTGCAAAAAGCTATTATATCAGCAACACACTACTGCAACATAAATTTGTCCGATTACCAACCCAAGGAAACTAGTAAGTATCTGCATGGACACATACGCAAGCAACCCAGCCGAGTAGTTTGAGAGTTGGCTCCATCTTCAAGAACAGCCTGACAATGGCAGCATTTTGGAGGCCAATCATACTCTCCGTCTATTACCCATTCCGAATAGGTGCGCACCTGACATCAATTTTTTCTATTTACGGAAATTGGCAAGTGAAACTAAGAAGCAAGAAGACTCGCCTCAAACTACACTACTAACTGTAAACATAACCTTCGAAGCATGAAAGAGTAACGGAACAAAACAACATAATCCTGGGCTCAGGTGCATAAAATATGCACCACATTTCACATGTGAGACTCATGATGTGAGACTCCTTGAACATAAAACCTAAGCATACGATGTGCATTATTTTGGCAACTAAACAGTCCTACAAGTTATCAGAGTCCAGCATTCGTTTAAAGAAAACAACTGAATCTAAATAGTAAGTCTACATTCGTGAAATATCAATACAGAAACTAGTTTCCCCATTACAAAATACGAATGACCGATCGTCATTTTAGAATAGAAAAAAAGATTTAGTTGAACAAGGTTCTGTTTAAAGTCTAATGTTCCGTTCTGCATACTAAATTAGGTTAGTTAGGGATCTCACTCTCTAGACCATTGCATAAGAAAAACGAGTATACAAACAAATTGATGTGCAATGTAGAAGTTATCCAAAGAGTCAGCACAAAAGGAACAATGATTTGAGATCATACCACACATATTTGGTGCTCGGGAAAGCATATGCACTCTCCACAGACAGGGACCTTGTGCACGAAGCAGTATAATTTGGTCGCCTAGAGCCAAGCATAATAGAAATAATTAGTTTCTCACTTCAGCAACACAAAGCAATATCTCAATAATCAGCTGTGAAAACGAAACAACGCACTATTGCAGCAAATTAACTGAAAGAATAGAACTTCAGCAAACTGTAACAGAATAGTACAAATATATACATAATCTACTGACAGACGAACTCAAAAATATGATCTTTTCAATGTGGAAATGCAATGAACATACACAATTCATTGTTGCATAAAGCACCGAGTGCTAGTAAATCGACGTCCATGAACACAACGCGTAACAAATAAGTACAGAAAAAACATAATTCGCCAATGAACAGCCTATTCAAATTCAATTCAATTGATACCTAAGCAATTACCAGTTGCAATCGCAATCCGATCTGCTCACATCACAATAATTCATGCAATTAATAGTGAAGTCCAAAAAAAATCCTAATACACAAAAAATATTAATAAACATCTATAGATACAAATCCAGAAGTATACCTTACGGCATTTACAGACCACCATTGCATCGACCGGAGAAGTAGTTACAGATGCAAATTTGAGATCGGAACTTCAAAGAGGATAACTTTAAGTTTTTTTTCAGAAATTTCTAGGGCTAAATTCACAAACAGAGGAAAAACAATTAGATCAACTGAAATTCAGAGGCAGAGAGCAAAAAAAACATTGGATTAGTAATGAAATCTAGCTTAGATTCGATTCAAATAAATGAATAAACAATTGAAAGATGAAACAGATAACAGAAATCAAAAGATTTTGATGAGTTGAGTGAGTGTGGGCACGTTGGATTGGATCCGTCTCGTTTCAGTGTGCGGGCGTTTATTCCCATTTCATTTTCCATTTTTCATTTTTTCTTCTTACAACTTTTGTCTCGGTAACATTAGACGCACGGCACCGCTATGCCGACCGGGTGATTTTAACTTTTTGGTCCTCACTCAGCTCCGACTTGGATATTTGGAGACAAGAGTTAATAACTATTTATAACACTAAACTATTTACGAATTTGTCTTTATAGTACTAAATTATTTTTTTATCTAAATATGTCACTCAACTATTTACGTTTATCAAAAAATATACAACCATCCATTTTTTGAGTGTTTTCCGGCCAACGATGTCACGTGAGTTGTTTCGGAACATGAACAACGACGAAAAGGAAAAGAAATCTTGGAAACGTCGGGCGATAAGTGCTTAATTTGTTATTGCAAGGGCAAACAGGTCTGTCAAATTAAGCAGTTATGCCCCGACGTTTTCAATATTTCTTTTCCTTTTGGCCTTTGTTCATGTTCTGAAGCAACTCACGTGACATCGCTGGCCGGAAAACACCCAAAAAATGGGTGGTTGTATCTTTTTTGATAAACGTAAATAGTTGAGTGACATATTTAGATAAACGTAAATAGTTGAGTAACATATTTAGATAAAAAAATAGTTTAGTACTATAAAGAGAAATTCGTAAATAGTTTAGTGCTATAAATAGCTATTAACTCTTGGAGACAATAATTAAAATTAAAAGTAATATAATAACAC
Source organism: Vinca minor (assembly GCA_026122235.1). Lineage (NCBI taxonomy): Eukaryota > Viridiplantae > Streptophyta > Magnoliopsida > Gentianales > Apocynaceae > Vinca > Vinca minor. The sequence goes on along the minus strand of JAOCZM010000201.1, from coordinate 1,660,406 downwards.
AAAACGCTTGTACGAAATTTACATTTCATAAATTAAAAGCATTATTTACAAGAGATTTAACTGCACAAAAATGTCTGATGTGACGAATAGTGGCAAGCAAGTAAGAAGTTTTAATAAGCGTTCAAATTTGATTCATAACCAACTTATTATCATTCTATAGGTTAATACAGGACCAACGAATGCAATACAAATATGTTTTTGCTGATATGAGTTGGCAGAAAAAAATCAAGTCCATGCTTTCTCCTATGAGTTGGCTTTTGATGCTTACATATATTGCATTTATTGATCCGGATTTAACTTGTAGAGTGATGATATATTAGTCTTGGACTAAAATAAAACTTCTCTTTTCATGAAAATATATGCTTTGTGATTTTTTTGCTTATATTTGGATCATTTTCAATTCAAATCAAACTGTGAAGATATTTACATTGAGTGATGGAGTCTCAATATCATATTATTATCATAGACTTCCAATTTAGACTCTTAATTGTTAAATTTCCCTCCTAAGTAGCACTAGAGAATTCTCGAGCATTCATAAGTACATGAGAGAAAGCTAAATTGAGATTCTTAACCATTTTATTTGAATATGGTTACGTTGCTCCTGCATGTTTTTTTAGTACAGTTAATACAACATTAATCAGGTGATTTTCAATCTGAAGAGAAGAACTATTATCCCTTTTCTTTTTTTAAACTTAACCATTCAATCTGATGATTGATAAAGAACCAACATGTACTAAAAACTATGCATCAATAGTCTAATCGTATAGATTATTTTTTTTCCTTTTAATTTCAATTTTATTTTATTTTCAAACAAGTTTAATCATTCATAGAAACCATATTATAGTCATCAGACTCATAAATGATAGCCTTGGATGACCCCAGATCACAGTAAACATCAACATGTAGCAAATTACAAGGGATATGACCTATTCTAATGTGATTTTTTGCCCATTTTGCCGGATTGTGAGTAGCTTCATTTGCTTTGCGGAGAATCTGATAAAATTTTCAGTTGTTCTTGCCTTCCACCTTCCTTTTACATTCATCCGTCACAGCTTTGCCAGACCACTCTTTAGCTTCTTTGTGACCTTTAATTGAGAAGATAATGTTGGAGGCAAGTGCAAAATTGATTGCTAAAAGTGCTGCCCTGACTTCCGAGGAGAAAGCATCGATGACATATCCCCATTAATTGTAGCATCTCTTATTATTCCTTTATCATCCCTAAATATCACCGCGCCAGAGATTTCATTTCCATCAAAACCTGCATCAAAATTAATTTTGTTCCATCCCGAGGGTGGTCTTGTCCAAACATCCAAAGGTTTCTCCAATGACTTTTTTACAAGTCTAGAAATACTAGCAGTAGAATAATCATTAAGAGGTTATTAATATCCCTATTTATATTTTCCCACCTCAGAGTTGTACCCCCATAAAATATCGAGTTCCTTTCTTTCCAAATATATTCCAAGTTTACCACCGTAAAAGTTATAAATAGCGTTGAATCAAAAGAATTAATGGAAAAAAGAGATTCCGAATTTAAGATTATCCTAGAAATGGATAAATAAATGTACTCGGAAATGAAAGTACGAATGGGCTTCATGATAAACCATTCTTCTTCCTATTGGACCATAGTCCGTCCTACACTCGTCTAAAACAATAAAGAATGGGCTTTGAGTCTAAGTCCATCTATCTAAGCTTTTGGAAATAAAAAATAATAATATAACTCATTAAATCACCAATAATTATGGTATGAACGGGAGAGAAATAGGAGACCGATTTAATCTTTAGCAATAAATTCACAAAGTAACCGCTCACATAATACTGCTGAAACAGATGAATTGGGGACTAACATAACATTTGACAATGAATTTACAAAGTGGCTACTCTTAAACCAATAATATCTTATACCTTCGTCTTTGCTATGAAATTATACTCTTAAATCAAAGCCAAAAGACATACCCAAAAAACTATTTTAATTTATGTAAACAATATCATACTTCTTTCATTCAAAATCAAAGCATTTACTGTGCTCTCAACATAAAAGGAAACGATAATAAAATGGGTAAAAAGTGTTTACGCCGCTTAAACTTTTCTTAATTTTGATTTTTGACCATGAACTAAAAAACACAAAGTTCTTGACCCTGAATTTTTATGGAGTGTTAATAATTCCCTTTCCATACAATTCACTGTTAAATCTAATGGAATAGCAACATGTGACTCTCACATAACTTAACTTAGGGGCATTTTAAGAAAAAAATAAACATGACCTAAAAAATTCAAGATGGGATAAGAAAACGGTTAAAAGGTAATCAATTTATTTTACTTTAAAAGGCCAGTGAACAATCTAAAATACATAGCACTTCGTCCAAACATTTATCTTGATATTTTCTGCTTAAAGAAAAATGTATTGTCCTCTTTTGTAAAAAAAAATATAACAAACTACTAGTAATATGTATTTGATCCATTCTCATGTTATTTGAAAAAAATTGAGAAATTCATAACAAAATAGGTTTACCAAAAAAATATGAGGAAAATTTTAGCGTATTTTTCTGATCCCATTTCGATTTTTTTTAGATCAGAACCTATTTTTCTCAAAATGTTCATGTGTTAAGTCATGTGAGAGTTACATGTTGCTATTCCATTAGATTTAACAGTGAAATTGAATGGAAAGGGAAACATTAATACTCCATAAAAGTTCAGGGTTAAGTACTTTGCATTTTTTTAGTACAAGGTCAAAAACCAAAATAGAGAAAAGTTTAGGGGTGTGAATACTTTTTACCCTAATAAAATAAAAGCGCAACAAATTATATGTCCCGTCTATATCCAGATTTCTATACTCAATACATTATAATTCGTCATGTATATATATAATTAGAAAAAATGTTCACTTAACAAATTCTGATTAGTTGTATATATAAATGGGACAATAACAAACGATTTTCACTCGAATAAACGTGGAAAACAACAAATGCTAAGCAATCGCGAAGTGTGGTATTCTGCATTTGAATTTAAATAAATTCCGTACACCATTCGGATCCAGAGAACTCCATTTTTCAAATACTTTTCCTTCCCATACTCACCTTCCCTCCCTCCTCCTTCAATTTAAAACGGTCAGGAACCCGAAGCAATTTTCCCCTATAGTCTTAAAACCCTAACTTCTGCTCATAATTCTCCGATTGAAACCAGCAGTAATGACGGCGGCACCACTGGCGAACACCGGAAGAGAGCTGTCTATTCCTCCGACGGACGGAATATCGAACCTGAGGTTCTCCAACCACAGCGATCATCTATTAGTCTCCTCTTGGGACAAGGTAAGCTTTCTAGATTATTTTGCTTGATTGTGTTTCATAGCTAAAATATAACCACAATAACTGCTTTAGATCTGAATTTTTTTAACATATTTTCGTTTTAATTAATAGAGTGTTCGATTGTATGATGCGAGTGCCAATGATTTGAGAGGAGAGTTCATGCATGGAGGTCCTGTACTTGACTGTTGCTTCCACGACGATTCTTCTGGATTTAGCGCCAGTTTGGACAATACTGTTAGAAGGTAATTTTGATTATATATATATATATATATATATATATATATATATATATATATATATATATATATATATATATATATATATATAAGCTGATATTATATTTTTGTGTGTGGTCTCTTTGTCTATGGACTGTGTCTGTAGCTGATATATGTCGTGAACTTGGTTCAGCGTCAGTTAGATTTGCCACACTTATGTGAGGAAGTTTGCTGAAATGCTGAGTTACTCACTTTTTAGATTGTGATTTATTGATTGTTTTCCTTCATATTCTGAGCTGCTTCTATTTCAGATTCTGTGATTCTAACATCATATCTTGCATGTTTCACACTTACTTCTTAAATTGACGCTAACAAAATCAATAACTAAGCCTACGTCCTCCTCTCCGAACTGTGTGCTTCTGAAGTATCGAAGAGCTTCCTGTACTGAAATATTAGAAGCTATTAGCTACTGTCTGGAACTACTTCCTACTAAATGGATCATTCTTTGGGTTACTTATTATATTTCGGATATATCATAGTTACAGTGGCATAGTACTTTAATAAGTTCAATTTTGCAGGTCCTTTGCACTTGTGGCAGTATAATCACCACACATGAACGCGCACACAGTGCATATAGATCAACTCTATACTCTGTTTAAGTACACGAAATTTTCCTAATAAATTATGTCTAGCTCTAAAGCAGTTTCAAATGTTGTAGGTTAATGAATCCTATTTGATTCATTCCCTAGATTGATTCATTATCTAGATTGAAGATAATAATTATGAACTTTTTGTGAATTAGATTTCCACCTTTTTTTTCTTTCTTTGTTTGATGTGTATCTCTGAAGTTATTCAGAAGGTCGTGAATATCTTTATTGCTTACTTCAATGTGGTATTCTTTATTTTCCAGGCTTGTATTCAGCTATGGCAGGGAGGATATTTTGGGAAGGCATGATGCGCCTGTTCGTTGCGTTGAGTACTCATATGCAACTGGTTGGTTATGCTAGTTATGGTCTTTACGCTTACGCTAGTATTTTTCTTTTCCCTAACTCAGGCCAGTTGGCATCCCTCAGAGTCAACATTAAACAAAAACTTACTTACTTGAGAAACTGAATATACAAACTTCTGTAGGCATTACATCATATTTAAACTATACGTGCATGGTCAATTTGTTAACTTTAAATTATGTATGGGCTGCACTGCTTCTCATTTGTTTCTTATTATGATCATCCATGTAACTTGCTGTTTTGCATAATCGTCAAGATTGTTGGATAAAATTTTGCTAGTTTTACCTATCAAGTTAATGTGGAAAGATTATCAGATCCTCTTATCAATATGTTACAAGTTTCAACTTTCAACCAACTGCCATTTCCTTGCCAAGGTGCAGAAATCAGCTCATTTTCTTACTTATCTGCCGCAAGCATGTTTCTGCTGAATGTTCCCGGTGAACTTGCAGTTATTGTCGCCAGTTATAGTTAAAGGAATCTTTATCTTAAATCTTTTTTAATTATTTAATAGAGATTTAGGATTTTATGGTCAGGAAATAATTTTCAACTAGGCATTGGTATTGTACTAAGGAATAAAGTTATGCAGGTAGAAGTAATGGACTTCTCGATGCTGCTTAAATTGTTTAAAAGAAGTGCACTGAATTTCTTTGCATTAGATTCAGAATGATTGATCATGTTCTGCCATAAATACATCTATCATAATTGTAGGCCAAGTGATTACTGGTAGCTGGGACAAAACGTTGAAGTGCTGGGATCCTAGAGGTGCAAGCGGGCAGGAGCACACCCTAGTTGGGACATATGCCCAACCTGAGCGTGTTTACTCTCTCTCTGTTGTTGGCCATCGCGTAGTGGTAGCTACCGCGGGAAGACATGTCAATGTCTATGACTTACGGAACATGTCTCAACCTGAGCAGCGTAGGGAATCCTCATTGAAATATCAAACAAGATGCGTTAGATGCTATCCCAATGGAACTGGTATGCATCAGTTCTCATACAAATACTTCTTTTACTGTATTAAGGGATTCATGATTTGCTGCTAGCGCAACCATTTTTAGGGAAATAAGTCTGTTGTCTTCTCAGCTGAAAAAAAGAACCTTAAAATTCTTAAAACAGGCCGTCTTTTTTCTCTAGTAATATATCTACTTTGAACTAACTGTAGTAAGTAATCTTTTACACGGAATGCTAGGTGAGCTATGTAAACTTATATTCTTTCTATTTATCTTAAATGTCAAAACTCTGCAAAGATGAAATTGCGAGAGTGAAGCGTGGATTTCTAAAGTGAAAAGTTATGTATGGCAACTAAAGAAACATCCAGTTTAACTAATTGTTTACCGTAGCTGATGACAAATGCCGGCATTTTGAATTGTGTTTTTAGTGGATATTTCATAAATCAGGTGCATAATTTTGTTTGTGCTTTTTATATTTTTTGCCAAGATGACTAGGATATAGATGCGTGATTTAGCAGAAAGATGATTTAGGTTTACTGCAGTGCATGATTGAAATAGTTTGACAGATTCCGTGTGTTTTGGTTGTATTATTATTTGCATCTTGTAAAGGGTAGGTCTCTTAGTGATTCACGTCTATTTTTTATTTCATTTCTCTTTGTATTTTTTATTTCCATCCATTTTCAGACTATGAGGAAAGAGTTTGGCAGATCCTGCATGCATTGACTGCCCAGTTTTATGCTGCTGGTGGTCTTTGTGGGCGGATGTGATAGTTACCTTACTCATCTGAGTGCCTTATTATCTTAAAGTCTAATATCCTCAATAGTCTTTTGTTAGTTCTCTGGCTGGAAAGATGGTTCTGTTATATTAATTTAAATCCTAACGTTGACCAATGATGTTCCCAAAGAAACCAGACTGCATTTTGCCACAATGAGAACACCATGCTGACTGGGGACATGTTTTGCTTTTATTTCATTTTCATAACCGAGATATTGTGTGGAAATTGAGCTCCTTGCTTAGCAGAACCTTACCTGAACATCTGAAATCAAATATTTCTAGCTTGTCCTGGAGATTAAAAAGGTTGAATGAGCTTACTGATCTTTTTCCCTGAAATGATTTTTTTGTGTAATTTGAATTATGATTTGCAGGTTATGCTCTTAGTTCTGTGGAGGGCCGGGTGGCAATGGAGTTTTTCGACCTCTCTGAGGCGGGTCAATCCAAAAAGTATGTATTAATTTCCTGGGTTTTGTTAATCTTAATTCTGGACATTTCACCAACCTATCACAATTTGAAAGTAATTATTGAGACATGTCCTTTCATAATAATAATCTCCCTCCGTCTCAAATTGATTGAATGTCCACTTTTGACTTTACACAAAAATTAAGGAGATTAGTTTGACCATAGATAAGTTACCATAAATTCCTTCTTAATTAAAGAGCTTAATGGTGGGACCCATGTGTTAGTGGAGTTGAATCCCTTAAATATGACAGGTTAGTTATGAGAGTTTAGGGCTAAAATACTTAATTTTAAGAATGTGGGCATTCATTTTGGGACAAACTAAAATAGAAATGTGAACATTCAATTTGGGACGGAGGGAGTATTTTTTTTTTCCGTTAAAAAAGAAATGGTTGTTCGCATGTTGTGATTTTCTACAAGAAGTTTATCTCTTCTTTGATTACCCTATTGAATTCTCATTGTAAAGTAATTCTTCTATTTTGTAGTGATTGTTAGATTCGCTTTCTCTTTTTTACTGCTATCAGTTGTTATAAACACATTACTGCATGGTTAAATTGTGCAGGTATGCATTTAAATGTCACCGGAAATCCGAGGCTGGAAGGGATATTGTCTACCCTGTAAATGCCATTGCATTTCACCCGATGTAAGTGCTTTTGGTTATTTTCAACTGATGAGATTTTTCTTGGAGCTACATTTCATATTTGGCCTTTTCTCCCGTGTGTAATTCAAGCTAGATAACAGATGATAAAACATATACTATAATCCAATTTGAGAGGATATCTGTCATTAATTTCCTTAGCAATTATTTTGATCATTAACTGCACTTAGATTTAAGTACAGACTGGGATAGAGGTTTATGTCGCGTCTTCGAATAAATGCATTGAAGCTTTCTTAATCCATTTCGTTGTCTTATTCAACAAACATTTAGTTATTACATACTAGTTGCTTATGGATCCATTAAGCAGTATTCTATTAGTTCATAAAAACTGTTGTAGACTTCTGTAGGATTTTAGATATGGCAAAGAGGTTTATTGGCTCAAGTGTTGAACCTGCTAGTCTCTCTTACACACCTAATTTCATTTCCCAGCTATGGTACATTTGCCACTGGGGGTTGTGACGGGTTTGTCAATGTCTGGGATGGCAATAACAAGAAGAGGCTGTACCAGGTAACTAATCCAGTCCCGATTTTTTATGTTTACATTTCTGTTTATGGGTGCTGTACAGATGCTAACAACTAAATCCTTCTCATTTTCACCCAACTGGAACTATAGTACACAAAATACCCGACAAGCATTGCTGCCCTCTCATTCAGTAGAGATGGGAGACTATTGGCTGTCGCATCAAGCTACACATTTGAAGAGGGAGATAAAACGTAAGAATCAATTGTCTAATAATCTCCTCTCTTTCTGTCTCGCTCTCTCTAGTCTCTATTGTTTGGTTAACCCTTTCTTCACCTTTATCTTTTGCAGCCATGAACCAGATGCCATATTTGTCCGGAGCGTAAATGAAGTTGAAGTTAAGCCAAAGCCAAAAGTATTGCCCAATCCTACTGCATGAAAGCTTACTGAACACCGAAGTTAAAGTGCCTGCTCGGCATAGTAGACTGGACACGTGAACTTTGTATCATAAGGAATAGTAATCAGCCTTGGCACAAGTAAAAATGCAAGATTGTACTACATAGTTACTCGGAGCTCAATGTATCGCTTAAATTACTTTGCTACAAGATCACAAAATTTAATTATTAGTCTGTATTTTTTGGACCGCTTAACCCTGTTTAGTCCATTGTTATGTTTCCAATGAAAGAAATCGAAAAACTGCCCAAGACAAACAGTTTCCTCCTTCCAGGTCATTCCCTACTTGGGAAGTCGAAGTTCTCAAGAGAAATTCTACGGCCTTAATTTGTTCAGCCTAGACCAGATTGGTGCCGGTGAGGCATGTATATCACTGAAGCTTTTCTTTTGCAGAATCATCGTGGGAACGATGGTTGACACTAGCATTTTCCCGACACCTATTTGCATGCTAAAATTCTATATTTACCACTTTTTGTTCATCGTTTTACGGTTCTGAGTTTCACAATATGAATTTAAACCAAATAAAGTTTCCAGAACTTAATGATATGAAAATAGAAATTTACAAGTATATCAGAAGAATTTTCCTTAAAAGAGGGCCGAGGGCAAACACAGTACATGTTTCAACTTTCCAGTACCAATTTCTTTACAGTACACATCAACAGTTGATCAGTGACGAAGCAATATTTTTAAATAGGCACCCTTGTATATTGTCTAAGCTTCGATTTAACAAAGGCGTGATCTGTATTAGCTATACGCCCCACTATACATGAGAAAATCACCAGCCCTTAAACCATGCAGCATTTAGAACCAATTCGCTCAAATCCCACTTGGTTCTTTATTTCATGATCCATGCCGGCTTACTTTTTACCTAAACCCGGAAGGAGCAGCTTGAGTACCTGCTCCAGCCGATCTCCTCATAGCTTTTGACTGAGCAAGCATACCATCGTAGTTCTGTGGGGACAGATATGAACGTCAGAAATATTCGAAAAAAAGGTTTGACGTATGATGGTGATAATAAGGAATGCAATTATGCAACAATAGAAGTCACTGATTTACCCGTTTGTCAAATGCCTTATCACTCGAGTCAATGATCTTGTCTGCAAGGCCATAGTCAATTGCCTCTTGAGCTCCAAAGTATTTCGGGCGCTGGATATCCTTCTCAACTTCTTCCTTAGTTTTACCAGTTCCCTTAGCTAGGAACTCAAGGTAATACTCTGTGTTCGCATCTAGTTCTTTGGCCTGATAAAAGCAACAGCAGAAAATGTTCAGACAAACAGAATACGAAAGTACATACCACCCGCCGAGAGGGAGAGAGAGAGCAACCTTAATCCACATGTCTATGACAGCTCCACTTGACCTACTGACTTTAGGAAGATACAGCTTTGCTACATAGGGAAGATACCAAAATCAGGTCATTAAAATTTCGATACATTAGATTTCACTACTAGTATGGTAGCATTTCATGCCGTGATTGCTTCTCCAATGAGATTAATTTTAATAATGAAAATTCTAGCAGTATGTAGATTAAATTTAAGTGATTGTAAGCATATTGAATGATTTGGAAGTTTATTATGGGCCAAAGAATCAACCCTAATCCAGTCTCTTACAGAGATGCAGAATGACACTTCTTATTAAAGATTGAATATCGAGAATAACAATGCAAACTGTTTATTCACTACTGGACAGGTTCTCCGTGACATGAACAGGGGGCTTTGCAACGTGAGGGGTAAAACGTGGGCATAACTTTGATATGCTCCGCATAATAAGGCCGGACACGTTAGCTCATTAGCGGCCCTAGTTCAGGATCACATTCCTGAAATTAACTACATTCTTCAAATTTTATGATTCTTAAGCAGAACAGAAAGATCCAAAAAGGAAAGGAGCCCAGAATTCATTTGTGAAAGAAAGTAGCGAACCAGACTTCAAGATGCAAATTAAAAGACTATACCATAACCATCAACTTATCAAAACACATATTACGATACCAAAGTGAATGCGGTCTGTGGATTCTTGACACAATAATAAGGTCAAATGATGCAACACAACAGAACAATGATGGTGAGTTGATGCAGAAAGCATCACTATCAAGAAAAATGTGTAAACCTAACTTCGAAGGAAAATCATCCTAATGTGCAAGAAACTGGAACTTACTAGAGCAATTCGGCTGTACAGCACGGTAGCCCCTGGCTCCAAGTGATAAAAGCATTGCAGCTTGACCATATGCCATTGCACAATTCACTGTATATACGTCTGACTTGCAGTACTTTTGACAGAAAAGGAGGAAGTCAGATTCCATAAAGCTTCGATAAAAAAAAAAAATCAGAGTTTTTATTTTATACACTCATCAGAATCACAACTTAGAGACAAAATGACCAACCAAATTCATAATCGGGAGAATGTTTCAATATTATATTCTCTATGATCAAGGAAGCACAACAAAGTTTGTGTACTGCCATGAACATCATACTTTAGTCCATATGCATTATGCATATTATGAATATAAAGCGCTGAGATGATATGAATGTGGGTGCTTACAGCCATGGTGTCTGCAATGGCATAAGCCTCAGTCTCGGACCCAACCGTCTCCATCTTCTCATTCTACATATTTGAAAAACAATAAATGTTACGTTTCCTTCATGGATAGAGGAGAAATGCAGAAGTGAGGTGAATTTACTTTTTAGGGCTTGAACTGCTGCTCTAAACAAGGGAAGATAGAAGATAAATCAGGAACAAAAAATATAATTTTTAAATAGTTTACCTGTGTGCCGGACGAATTTATGTAGAGATATATGGGTTTGGATGGATTGTCATAATCCAGAAACATAAACTGAGCCACAATAAGCTCGGTGACAGCAGGAACAATCTGGAGTAATCAAAACAAAGAGATTCAGGAGAGAGTTGAAAAAAGTAAAGATAAATAAGGAGGATGCTTGCATTGAAAAAGATCCAAATCAGATTTTGTTTGAAATAGATATAGTACCGGCATGCCTATATAGACAATTCGAGCATCCAAGAGCAATGATGGCAAATCAGGAGGAGCAGTCCTTGGTCTCCCATATCCTCTTGCTCCACCACGATACATGCTCACACTCATACTATATTTTGAGGGACCTCTTTCATCCATGCCCGACATGCTCCACATTCCACCATTATTTACATAATTGTGAGAAGATGAGATACTATCCTGTAAAAATTGCCATTAAGCTCACTTAGACCAGACCCGACAGAATAGAGAATGATCAACTCAAAAGATTATCAAGAAGTAGAGCACGACTAAAAATATCCTGTATGGAATAGTTTATCTACATTCACATTAATCACAAACTAGCATGATGATATCCAAGAGCCTATACCTCTGTGACTTTTTCAGCTTGTCGACGCACTGGATTATCTTCAGTCATAAACATGTCCATCTGTGAGGGACTAAGGCCATAAAGATACTGAGGTGTATTCTTGTAGTTGTCCATTACTACAAAATGACAAGAGCAAGAGCAAAAAATGTAAATAAGATGTATATATAATGAAGAAATGTGTCATTGAATTAGGGGTGGGGGCGTGAGGAGGGGAATTTGGCGGGGAGGTTTTACTAATTACTATCCAAGATTGCTAATACAAGATTGTGCAAGCATTCCCAACTCAAAATTTATTAAAGCCATCCACCAATCAACCACAAAGGAAGCTTTTCTTTCCGTCTTCCTCCAATACTATCACTAGTATTATACATATATTAATACCACCTCTTCCAGGCTCAGTTAATTTGCCTCTGTTAAACATCTCTAAACAAACAAAACATTTCAAGCCCACCTAAATTCATCAACAATGTCCTTATATGAAGTAGCTAAGACAAATATAAATACTACTACCTCCATTCCATAATATAAGTCGTTTAGTGTGTAGCGAAAATTAGGGAATAAAGAATTAAGGTACTTTGTTAGTCAAAATATTAATATCACTCTCTTAAATAATTCTATTTAATAGAATAATATTGATATTTTGATTAAAAACACCTTATTCTTTGCTTACTTAATTTTAGCTACATGTACCACACAGGCTTATATTAAGGAATTGAGGGAGTACTAATCTATAAGTAGTTATTATTCTTAAAGCAGCAAATACAATAAACATCAAAAGATTTTGCTCCCAAAAACAGAAAATCAAAACTAAATCAACAAAACAAAATAAAAACACAATAACAGTAAACAAAAAAAGGGACTGACATCCATCCTTGAGATTCTCTTGTCTGAACTGTTTAGGGATATGGTCCAAAGACTTTGGAACCGGAGCTCCATAACAACATCTCGGAGCAGCAGTGGTTATTTTGGGTTTTCTTTGAATTGAAGAATCAAAAAGGAGCTTTGGGTTTTGAAGAAATGATGATTTTTGGTGGATTCCAATTGAAGAAGAAGAAGAATTGAGCAAGTCTCTATTGTAGATTATGGAGGAAGAAGAGGGAGAAGAGAGAACCACAGAAGAAGCCATGGTTGGTTACTACTACTGCTTTGAATTGATGATGAAAAGAATAGTCTTAACAAGATATAGCCCAACTTTGTTAATGGGCTCAGTCCTTCTCACTGTGTCAGTAATTTTTGGGCCACTGGGTGTAATGGATTGGGTTGGGCCCATTGCCATGAATGGAACTTTTCGGCTTCTTTCGAGGGTACACATAAGCGAAAATTAACGATACCCGTAGTTTTATCTTGGTCCGGGAGCAATGGATGGAATACGTAAATAAAAAGTCAACTCAATACAATTTCTCTCATCTTTTAAATTAGTTTTTTTCAAATTTACGTGTATTGTACTTATTGATTTAGGAACAAATTTTAAAATAATGAGATTATAACTTTATCCCGAATCAAGATATTGTTTTTGCTTAACATCGATTCATTTAATCGACTTAATATGGAGATATTAATCATCAATTAGTGACAAAAATATTGGATTCTCTAAATGTTTCTGCATCGGTTGTTTTTAGGAAACTATGAGAGATGAAAACCTCATAAATAATGACCTCCTGGTTTAGCATTAGTTGTACTTATGGGTGCCACCAATTCATATAGTGAGTTTTCCAAGTTTTGTTTTGTGAGAATGGTTTGTAATTTTTCCGTGCAAAAAATTACCATGTGGGAGGGCTTGTAATTTTCTCAATGCAAAAATTACATAGTGAAAATTTTTCCTTTTAGGCTCATAAATGTAAGTATATATTAAGACTGAAACACGTTAAAATATCAATTCTAATTATCTCTTCTTCTTTTTCTCTCTTTATTCGCATGTATGTTACTTTTACTGCGCTTCTACTGCATTAGTATTTTAACTTTAATTCTTATTTTTTTTTACATCTAATTTATGTAAAAAGTTCAAAAGTTAACTATAGTCTGAAATGAAGTGAGTACTACTCCCCATCTAATTTTGTTGGGCAAATTTAATTTGGTAGATCCAAGTGTATGGATTAATTTAAATTAAATATTAATATCCTTTACTTTGTCTTTTTTTTCTTTGTGGTTGTCCTTCAACATCTTTTCTTGATCCTCACATAGTCACCCAACGATATCTTACCCACCTAGGCTGGAACTATGTTCTCATTGAACTAATTAAGTTGAGTGCGAGTGGAAGCAAACTTTGCTTAAACGAACTCCATTTGCCAATGATATTGACGACTCTACGTAACGTAAAGGTTATGAGTTTAAATTTCCTTTATATTCTTTGAATTTTCTTATTTTTTTATAATAAATAGATTCTCTTTTCGATAAATAAAAAATATTTTAAAAAATAAAAAATGAACTATCACTCTAAAACTAATACTACCTTTGGTTTTACAGCCCCGGATCTTATGCGGAACATCATATTTTATGCACTATATAGATCGTATGCAGAACCGATATTCTAAATTAGAACAGATATCCCATTTTAAATTAATTTTAACTGTTAAAATTTTAATTTGACGGATGAGAATAAGTTACGAACTGCCTAATTGAAGATAAGCCACGTTCTTAACAGCATAATACGTGGAACCAAGAATATCCGTGTTCACATTGTAGAGTTCATGTGGAGACCAACTCATATACATTAAACCCAACTCACAAGCCACTATTTTGTCGAATCTTAATCCCCACAATGCAAGCAATTAGATTAGTTCCTTAATCTCATGTCTCTTCCTAAAATTGGATTTTGCTTTGCTAATCTATGATGTCATCACAATATATTATATATAATCAAAACTATTCACTTCCTCTTCCCCACTTTGTTCCCTCTTTTGTTTTGCACTTAACACTTTTGAAACAATATATAATATTAAAAATATTGACACCTTCATCATCAATTTTATCCCTTCCATGTTTGTGCTTTCCAAAGTAACCACATTTGAAATTCCTTTTTATTTTGTTTGAGTGACTTTTTGAATATCCTTATTGCTGCATTATAATGTCCTTTTTTAAAAAAATTATTTATCCAGGAGGGAAACTTATCTATTACAAAAAATAACTACGCATTTGGTACGCTAGAATGGAACGGAATGAAATCCCTTTCCGCCCAGAATAACTTTTCCTTCTTCACACTTTTGATTTGGTTAGTTTGCTCTTTGTTAAGCGCTCTAGTAATCGAGTCGCTCATTCCTTAGCTAGTCTTGGTCATAGCTATTCTTCCATTTTATGGGATAGACATTTCCTCTCTATAATAACTGCGATATCCAATAATCGTGTTTCGATAGTTTAATATATTGCGCCCACTGGGGCTTTAAAAAAAAACACTGTTAACCAATTTTCTTATCATTTCATTATTCCTTTTTTTTTAATTAGAAATGGTGGGAGTATAAGTAGCAGATAGTGGAATTTGAACTCAATATCTCTACGCTTTGAGACCAATGTTTTATCAATATTCATCCAAGCTCATGCATTTTGTGTTCAATATATAAAAATGATACTTCCTCCGTCCCACACTGAATATCCACATTTGACCTTCTCAAAAAATTAAGGAGATTAGTTTGACCATAGATAAGTTACAACAATATCCTTCTTAATTAAAGAGTTTAGTGGTAGAATGTGCTAGGGGAGCTTGAATCCCTTTAATATATGAGGTTAGTTAAGAGAATTTAGAGTTAAAAACATTTTCATTTGAAGAAAGTATATACATTAATTTTGGGATAAAATAAAATAGTAATGTAAACATTCAATTAGGGATGGAGTGAGTAATTGTTTTATGTCAGTCAGAGTACACTCCAACTTTTAGTTAAATTAGTCCTACCACATACCTGAACGCTGTAAAGAGAAAATGAAAAAGATCTCAACCAGATTAATAGGATTAAATAACTACGATAAACAAAAAAAAAAAATCAGTTAGTTGTTTGATGAAGTGTATGGACTATTAATTAAACTAAAGTAATGCAAATTATTTTGTGCCTCTTCCAATCATCAATTAGTGAATGGAAGAAAAAATAAAAAGTCCTTTAGAGTGAAGGGAGATCTAACCACATGGCAAGAGCTCTAGGCAGCCGCATAACATGGTTTTTTTTTTTTTTTTGCTAAATAAATTATATTTCATTAATCACAAATAGCCGAGTCCATTACAATTAAAGGAAAATCTGAAAATACAGAAAAAAAAACATGGCCATTAACATGGTTGTATTGTACTCTCTTTCACTTGTCCCAAACATTCAGGAACCAGCAGCCAAAGGCAACCTATACTTCCACGTGTCGACTCCTACTTCTCTCTAGGAGTATCTCTCAATTCCACGCGTCACCACTAGAAAGGTACCGCGTAGCGTGCCATTTGCCGAACTTTCTTGCCCGCCGGTGAAGGTGAAGGGACACCTCAATAATAATACGTCCATGTAAAACTACCTACAAATCTCTCACATTAATTAAGCAGATCTCACATATATAAATAGTAATGACGAAGACAAGGAATGATGGCAATCGCCCTCGAGATTTTTAAAAATACTATTAGATAGAATAATTTTATATGTATTTCGAAATATCGGATCAAGTTCGCCCCCAACAATTGGTGGAACATACTGTTGCATTTTTTCGCCCCCACCTAAAAGTTATGGCTTCGTCGAATTCACGTGAGGAAATGGTGGGGCAGTCCTACTAGGGCGATTCTAAAATTGAATTTTCCTCCGTAAAGTTATCACACTCCTCCACATTTTCTCAGAACTTAGCTAATTATATTACTCTAGTATTTACATGTGACTAAAAATAAATTGTTATTATTTTTTGTGATAATTTTTATCACAATTAGACATGTTACGGACATGTGTCCAATAATCCAAGGCAAAATACGATATAAAAAAAAAAGATTGAAGATGGCATTTGAGGTGACAATTCCATCTTTTGTCTTCATCACCCAACTCGAAGATATGGATCAAATGGCTCTTTTCTACGTAGCAAGTGATCATAGTACTATAGAACTAGTCACTCCACACCACAGCGTTTTGGTCTATTCATTTCACACGTTTGTCTGGTTTGTGTTGTCAATATTTTATTTTACCTCTAGTAATTAATAATTTTTAATTAATTTAGAGGAATTTTCCATTACTTTTACAAAGGTAAGAATTTTCCACGTGTGCCGTTATCTATTCCATTAATAAAATTTGTCATGCATTAATTTTTTAATTAAAAAATTATAATCTAAAATAAATAGTGGAATCCTAAGGGAAAAACTAACATAATGGGACAGAATATTTTTTACCCTT
Organism: Vinca minor; assembly: GCA_026122235.1. Classification (NCBI taxonomy): domain Eukaryota; kingdom Viridiplantae; phylum Streptophyta; class Magnoliopsida; order Gentianales; family Apocynaceae; genus Vinca; species Vinca minor. The sequence continues at coordinate 1,643,445 of JAOCZM010000201.1, read as the reverse complement.
TTACAATTTCTTATTGATAGGATAGAAAACAAGATAGATAAGGGAACAAATTTGTTTTTAGCTTTTACAATATCTATTACCCAGTCAGATAATCAAAATAAGACTTATATTATTATTTTATGCTGAATTATTCAAACCGGAATAAAATATATAAAAAAGAGGAAGTACTTTCCAAGTGTAACACTCAATACTAGCACTCTAGAGTATTTCTTTCGATTTGTTTAATGGTTGATGAGAAAACTTCACGTTTTTAACTCGGAAGTTGTGAGCAAAGCGTAAGGAGTAGAAGAGAAAACGCGGTCGTAATTGTTACGCAAGTGACTGCGTAAATAGGGAAAATTATATGAGTAACATCTTAGTAAAAGTTTGTATAATATATATTAATTCAGATAAAATAAATCATACATATTAATTTAATTATGCAAAATGGAGAGGCATGAATCAGTGTGGTCATTCGTGATGGTGATGGAGTTGTAATGGCTTCTATGGTCGCTCCAATTTGTAATATTTTCGGTAGTACTAAGAATTACTATCTTTATTTCTAAATATAAAAATTTTTATTACATGTTGTAAAAATTAAGTAATAAAAAATTAAAATATTTTTATAATTAAAAATATCAATATTACTTTTTAAAATAAATTTAGGATTATACAAGTTATATAATTAAGAGAATAATATTAATAATTTAATTATAAAAATATTTTAATTTTTTTTTTATTTTCGCAACACGTAATGGAAATATTATATTTAAGAACGGAGAGAGTAGTTTACAGTAAGAAAATCTGACAATTGATGGTGAATTTAGAACAAGTACATTGTACTGGAATTTCATATGGCAATAGAAAATGTAATATACTAACTCATCGTCTTGCTAAAATGACTTGTAATACCTTGTACAAAAAGATGATACCCATGCTCCCATGACCCTCATTTCCCGATCCGACATGAATGGTGGAGGATATTAATTAAGGTGACACAGCGGCTCGATTGGTGGGAGACCTTGTCTTAGCCCACCGCAAGAAGTCACTCCCACATTGGAAGATTGAAACTTCCACACTGCGGCTGTCAAGATTCGAACATGTGCCCTTATACACAATCTGTCACCCTATAATCAATTGGGCTATTCTTGCGGATAAATGACTTGTAATACGGATATATTGTTAGTGTGGCTTAACATCTCTACACTCTTGTAAATTTTGAAATGCATAAAAAAATGGTCGTTTCTATCGAAATATAAAAAGAAAATGAAAATATTATGGGGGTGGTTGCTTTGTTTGACCAGGTATGAGTCATAAGTGGGGAGGGGTCTGCTAGGTCACACCCACACATAAAGTGCAGTCCTACACAAACCGAAACACCAAAGACAAACCACATTACAATTCTCGACTCAGTGTTACGTGGTGATACCTTATCTCGTTCTTTAATAATAATGACAAAAATTTAATTTTTAACTATGAAAATGAAGTGAATAATTTATGAACAACAATTTATCTCTTCAGATAATTTTCATAGCGAGAGAATTAATCATTAATACTGACGGTAGACATCCAATCTCGACAAGAAAAACAATTCTCGACTCACTGACCGACTTCACTTCCATACCCACCACCCAACTCATCACTTCTATTCATAGACGTGTGAACTTCTCCACTTCCTTTCTCCATTATCTCTTTTAATATTCGATGATATACACATAATTTTAAAAAATATCCATATTCAATTCAGAATCTTACTTATTTATTGGACTAATAATAAATATTTATATAAAAAAATAAGATATTCAATTCCGAACTGAGTCAATACTTTTTAACCTAAATTGTCCCTAGTATACTCCCTGACCTGAAAAACTCTAGAGTAAATGTAATAGTAAACTTTATAATAAAAAAATATTAATTTTATCATAAATTTTTTAGTATAGAGTTGTTTAATTGAAAATATATATGACGATGATTAAGGATATAATTGTATTGAATATCAATATGATATTCTTATTCTCAGTCTTATACTGTTATCAATCTCAAAAACTAAATTATCAATTATTTAAAATGTAAAATTTTATTTTCTTACACAATTAAAAAAGGACAAAAAATCATCTGTCCTCCTATCCTAATATATATATGTCCTCATTTATATATATAACTAATCACAATTTGTCAGGTGCATATATAATTAAAAAATGATCACATAACGAATTATAATTTGTTGGTTACAGAAATAAAAATATACACAAGACAAATAATTTTCACCCTCTAAAAAGAAATTTAATTTTAATTTAATTATCAAATTCAAAACAGATTCTATATCGATACAACGCAAGTAAGGGCTCTGGAGGCGTGCATATCGCTTTTATGTGTATAAGATACAACACAAGTGTAACATGTAGAACTAGTACACCGCCAAAACCCACGCAACTTCCAACTCCCTAATCCTCATCCTTTTCGAATAAGGAAAGTCTCTTCTAAGTACCACTCTTCCACTCCTCTTATATATATACCCCCAAAGTCCAACCCCTACTTCTTCACTTTCTCATTCTTCCTCTCCAAGTAATCATAATTTAGGGTTCTTCAAGAGAATTCCCTCTCTGAAATCTTCAAGAATTATTATTATGGCTCCCGAAGCGTTGAATTCTCCACCAGCAACTCGTTCCCCCGACCCTGCAGCCGCCGCTGCACACGAAGTGTTTGATTCTTTGACTAAGAGAAAACGCTCAAAACGTCCTCGTTCCGAAACTACTCCAAACGTCTTCGCTACCGAAGAAGAGTATTTAGCCACCTGTTTAATCATGCTCGCCGGCGGCGATGACGGAATTCCCGCCTTAGTCTCCTCCCCAAGAAGTATCTCCAAAACAACGACAACTGCTACTCCCCCCGCCAAGGCCGCCGCCACAAAAGTCGAACCGCAGCCGCAGAACCATGCTTATAAGTGCAGCGTTTGCGATAGATCTTTTCCAACTTATCAGGCTTTAGGCGGCCACAAAGCGAGTCACCGGACTAAGCCTCCGGCGACCTCCGTCACCGTCTACAACGAGAACAAGCCATCGACTTCGAATTCCACCGGAACGGCGCCGACGTCAAATATTTCCTCCCTAAATCCGACCGGAAGAGCCCATATCTGCTCCGTTTGCAAAAGATCTTTCCCCTCCGGTCAAGCTCTCGGAGGTCACAAGCGCCGCCACTACGAAGGTCAAATAGGCGGCCACCACAACAGCGGAGGAGGAGGAGCGGTGGTCCCCAGTAATACAAGCGGCGTGACGTCATCCGAAGGGGCTGTCTCCAGCCACAAGCCTCATCTTGACTTCGATTTGAATTTACCTGCCTCCCCAGAAGAATTGGGATTAGAATTGGGATTGGGTCTTAGCGTTGACTGCGGTAATAAAAGTGAAATTTACCGCGATGACCATGAAGTTGAAAGCCCTATGCCGACGGCGGCCAAGAAATTGCGTTTATCGTTCCCGGTGGATCTTGAATTCGCAGCATCAATAAATTAATTTGAATTCTCTATATAGATTAATTAGTCATGCAGTGGTGAAAAAAATCTTGGGTTCTTTTTTTAATTACTTACTAGTGGTAGAATTTTATACAATGGATTGATTATTCATATATAGATTCATCAAAAATCATATATATAGACATAGAAGAATACTCTTTTTTAGCAAAAAAATTATCTCCTGTGTATGTCTTCATTCCTATACTCAACCAATCATGTGTATATATAATTGGAAAAAATATCCACATAGCTAATTCTAATTGGTTGAGATAAGAAGAGGGACAGACGATTTTCACCCATCTTTTTTCTTTTTTTATCTCTAGTCATGATTTAATTCGTTCTTTCTATTAATTGGATACTATTTTCTTGGGTTTATTGTATTCTTTGGAGATTAATTCTTCTTGTTCTTGATTTATTTTTAATTTTGTTGTGATAAATTTGGTTATTCGGACATTATGGAAGAGGGCATGTGTGATTTTGTCCGAATGCACATGTTTGAAGTGATTAATGATGATATTCATTGCGACAGTCTAGCATTAATGTTTTTGTTTTTTATTGATAATATTAATGTGAAGTATGAAATTTGTTGGGAAACTCTAAAATTGAAGTTAAAGGGGAAAATTTACTCGTGAGAAAAGGGTTAGGGGAGATTCCTTGTAATGTGGAATTATTATGTAATTCCTTGCGTAATCTTTTTTATTTCCTTCTATAAATCAGGATTTTATATTAAATATATAAGATGTACTTAAATTTGAATTTGATTTGGTTTAAAATTCAATTTAAATTGTTTTGAATTGAGTATTAAAATGAAACTTAATATTAAATCATGTATAATCCGGTTTCGATTTGAATCTGGAACTATAATCTCAGTTTAAGACTGTAAAAATACAACCCAATATAGGATGAATCTTACATGTTAGTTGTCACGAGTAGACATACAAAAATTTAATTCTCGACAGAATTACTTTAAGTCTAACATGCATTTTGAAACTGAGATCAAAATTTCAATTTTCGACCGTAAAAATTACAACATAAAGAATCTAACTCTCGATATAATTACTTTAAGTCTAACATGCATTTTGAAATTAGTTTGATATTGTGACCAGAATTTCAGTTTGAGACTATAAAAATTATAACACCAAGATATAATGCATCTTGGCTGTTATAGATGTAGAAATAAAGAATCTAACTCCCGACAGAACTACATTAAATCTAACATGTATTTTATTTTTTGATTACGTGTTAATTTTATGAAGAATAATTCATGCCGTTAATCAAAATGTAGAACCAGCCAACACATTCTTATCATACCGTGTGATCCAAGCCCCCGGATTTCTTTTGGTATTAACTTTCTTTTTTGGTGGACAACCCAACAAGCTAAGGATTCGTTCTACCTTATATCCGAGATTTTCTTCCGTCTATTTTTGTTTTGTTTTAAATCAAAGTTCAAAGATACTTACACTTAATCTGATTGCAAAATTGTATTTGTCAATATTTCTTTATTAAATTTCAAATATTAAATTGTATATAATTTATTTTAGATTTGAGATTAGTTTAAAACTAAAATTAAATATCTCAGACCGAGATTCTATGCAATTAGATTTTAAGTAAATTTTATATGTATGATTATTTCGAAGAAGACGCCACGCCACTATCACCTCATACTTGAGTTCTTGTCCTAGAATATTGAGTGGGAAAAGCCATCTTTACTTGAGATGTAAAGATGTTGAACTCGGAAAAGTTTACCTTTTGAGTTCATGCTTGATATGAAAATTAGTTATACTACTATAAATCAAAGAAAAGAAAAAAAATAAAAAGTTCATTCTCTCTAAACTTTTTATTAGATAGCAGGTCTGCTTGGATAAGGTCTGATTTGAGTTTGGTTTGAGATTTTGCGTTTGGGTCTCAAACTCAAACTGTGTCAAAACTACACCCAATTACTTATGGGTTATGTCAAGTGAAAAATGGTTTTTTTAGATCTCTTATTTGACCCGTTTTCATATTGAGTCTCTATTCAAATGTGATTTAGGTTTGAGTTTGAATCCCAAATTAAACCAAACTCAAACCAGACCTTTGTCCATGAAGTTGTTCGTTCACTTGCAAAGTTGCAAATGCGATCCGAATGGAGTTTTTGAACGGAGTGTTCTGTTTTTTTTTCGTTTCTCCTATTTTTTAATGTAAAAATTGGTCTGATTGAATTGGATATAGTTTGAGATTTCTAATTTTATGATCTCTTTTATATTGCTGGAGCTGTTTTAAGTTGCCGAAAGAAAGTAATTTTTGTAAAAGTAATTTTTTATGTACATTGAGTTGTTTTTATTTGCTAAAAAAGAAATCGCTAAAAATTAAATAAATCTTCTTTCCAAATCCAATCGACGGAGAAATATGAGATAAAAATACATTTATATGATTATTTTGCATTTAACATATATTATATTAGAAATTTTCAACAAAAAAATAGTTTCGGTATAAGTTATTCTAAAAAATCACCTATGGGATGCTTTTTAAAATCAGTTGTTTTGGACCTTTTTAAGTTGTAAAATGGGACAATAAGCAACGGAGGACATACCGGTCGTAGCTTATTTTAAGCAAACAAGTTATAAGTTGTTGATTACAAGCTATTGAGAACAAACTCTCAAACCAAAACTAGTATTTTGAAGTGGTTTGGATTGTCTGTGACACTCGTTGTGACATTTTAAGTACGAAAACTTTTATTGTATTACCTAAATTAATATGGGTAAACTCTAGGGGTGAATCGATTAACTTTAAGTGTGACCGCGACTATAATTAGAAATGTTAAATAGAATGTTACGGATGATCCCGTGTGCTTTGTAAGTGACTAATATTTGAGATTTTATATTCAAACTCAAATAAAAAATAAAAAAAAAAAAAAAATCTAGGCATCAATATGAGTTTCAAACCCGATAACACTATCAAAATTCGACGATGAGCATCGGAGAACATTTCCCGGGTGGGCTTGATTGACTGGATCATAATTCTATTTGGGCTTTGGGCTTAAGAATATCGAGTAAGATTCCTACTATAGAAATAATTCGAACAAAGAGGTGTCCATAGACCTTGGCCCAAGAGAAGGTAGACCCGGATTACTAAATTTCATAAGGGCTTAGACCGCCTGATATACATATCCAGTTTCCAATTTCGATCTTTGATTTGAGCAATGAGTTAATAAAATAAAGTTTTTGCATATCGTCATAGTATTACAAAAAAAGCAGTTCGGTTAGGTTGCTGAACAATACAAATTTAGCATATGTTGAACTTTTTTTTTTTATCGTTGGATAAAAAATTTGTTGGTCCAATTTTTTTTAGATCGAACATGTGTTGTAATTTTTTAACACATATTGCGTAAAATATGTGTAACATTCTTACGACACGTGTTAATCATGAAATAATACATATTATATAGAATGTAACATCTATTGAAAAACCTGTAACACCTAGGGGAAAATTTTCAATATTTACTAAATTTTTGGTATTTTGAACTATAGTCGTAAGCTTGGAAAATGGGACAAAAAATCATATGTCCCCGTGTTAAGTTTCCTGTCTCACGAATAAATGATTCCCACGTCTTCACATTTTCCTTACAGATTCCACCATCTTTTAGTTTATAATTTTTTTTAATTAAATAATTAATAATGTTAATTTTTTATTAATGGGATGAGGCACCGAAACGGAGAAAGAAGATTTCTATCACGAAGATGGTGTCACCAATTGACATTTCCAAGGACCAACATATTTTCTTTGATTAAGGAGTTGAGAAGCCATAGATAGGCAAAAGGATAGAAAACTTTTAGAAAGAGTAATAATTAATTAAATTTCAAAAAAGCATTCCATGATTAAATGTACGTTACAATTCATCATTACTTATTATAAGCCACAGAGCAAAAAGAAAGCCAAACTCTATGGCTTTGGGCCGCACCATATTACTTTTAGTACCATTTCTAGAGTTTTTTTTACTTAGGATTGTTTATTGACATGGTCAGTGTCTGCACTACACGCTCCAATAAACCTGATATATATATATATATATTAGAATTATCTTTATTTTGAGCCAAAAAGTTTAGGTACTCATCCGTTTGTAAATATTATCAAATTCATGAGTCGCATCCGCAGAAATGGAGCTACATAGTTATGATAACAACAGGGGCGAACTAGGGGTGGGGATCGCAGTAATAATAGCAGCAGTAAAAATTTAAGATACTGGGCTTGCTTTGATGGGCAGCCAAAGTAGTAAATGAAAGAAGAAGAATTATTCATGCATTGGCTATAATGAAATTTTGCAGTTCCATTATATATTTTCTCCTTTATTCAGCTGCAAACTGACAAGAAAATATAGTCTCAAAATATAGCTCTTACAAAGAAAACTAGCCTAAAATTTAAATTCGTTGTTTTTTGCAATTGTATCCCATCCTACCCACTAGTGTTGAACGCTATTTTTTCCAAATCATATGAAACACTTTTTAAACAAGTACTGCATTCTTTTTTTTATTTATTTATTCAAGCAGGATCGATAGTGGTTCCCCACTTCTCCTCGAGTATGACTCGAACTCCCAACATATCGGTTGGAAGTGAAGCGTCTTACCGCTTGAGCTGCGCTTATTTGTCAAGTGATGCATTCTTTTGGATATGTGTTAAATCTAATATAACATGTGTTCTCACGTTAAAAACACATATCTTAATACTGCAACACATATATTCTTTCGTTATAAGTATCTGTCATTATACATATAACAATTGTCTTACGTAAAAAAAATAAAAATAAAATCTGCACCATAGCGGCACTTCCTCACCCCATCTTCAATATCCCAAAGGCCTGCAGTAAAGATCATCCTCTAGTAGGATATATAGCCTTTTACATCCACATTTACTTCCTTTTCTTTCCCAATCTTGTGAAATCTGTCTCTCCTTTTTTTTTACCTTGTACTATTACTTGTTCGTTAAATAAAATTGTCCATGTTGGAATGATGTTCTTGTTCTCAGCTTCTTACATATGGATATATTATCATCTCATCCCACATTAGATGTGAGAAAGAGACTCGTTGGACAAAAAAGATTTGTTAGATACTCATTCGACGCCCGAAATGTCTTACAAAATTTCATTAGTATGGATGGGAAAATCGCCTGTCCTTCGTACATGTTATCATCATTCAGAATTTGTCATGTGTTAATTTTTTTCAATTATATATACACATAGTATATTGTGAATTGTTAAAACATGTATGAGAACAGTCGATTATTTGCCAGTATACATCAAGTTTCACTTTATTCATTTTGGTATGATGAGTAAAAATATCAAGAAATTTAAAGGTGGAACCGGTCAATTAAATCCAGGGAAATGCACATGGTTGAATTTATGTAGGAGGAAAAGGTAGAACCGAAATCTATAAATCAATTTCATCTCTAATTACCTCATATGTCAGGTAGACTTATGAGTCGCACTTTAAAGTCCATCACAAAGCATATCAAGACGCGACCAAAATGATTTTTTATTTTTTTATTTTATTGAATTTCAAATAGAAATCTTCTTTAAAATGCACAATCAACGTTTTTTTTAAGTACGAAACTAAACAATATTCGTGTCCTATGTGATCAGCTCCAATGTCGAGCTCCTTACTGATAATATACAAAACCAGTTACTATATATATTTTACTATTCACGACTAATAAGATCTATTTCACATCCTTTACTTTCTTGATTGGTTTTGTGTGTGGTCCTAAAGCATATATTACTTGTAATAGGGCAGCTCATAATCTGGCAAAATGGGGGAATGTAAATTATAGAGAAGGCCCTATAATTCTATTAAATCTACCACTTGAAATATGGTGCGATAAACAAACTTATGGCGTTTTGCTTGACATTCTTACTGATGGGGATGGAAATATAAATAAAGACTAAGTTGTTTGCATAAAAAAAAAATATTGCTTTTATTTAGAAACATACTCATAACTGAGGGTGCATCCACAATCTTCTAGTTTGACCAATGGCCCCCAAGTCCTAATCTATTTTGTTTATCCATGTGAAGGGAATTTTTTTATCTTTATAGGCTACTAAGTTTATAAGTTACATCAAAACTAATGAGTACAGTATACGTAGGAAAGAGAATTCGTATTGTATTGTATTGATTGACTTGGATGTAAGTTTTAAACTTAGTAGCCTACTAATATAAAACTACTCGTGAAGGAGACCTTAGAGACGTGCCGCAACTTAAAACCAAAAGATGATGATTAGGTTATATGATTAATTGGCCTAATTATTACTCCCTCAATTATCATAATATAAATTATGTAGGTATAACAAAAATCAAACAATAAAAAATGAAAGGCGTTTTTAATTAAAATATTAATATTAATTTTTTTTAAATAGAATTAATGTTTACAAGTCATATTTAATATAATAATATTGATATTTTGACTAACAAAGTACTTATTTGTTTTTTTAATATTTTTTAAACGATTTATATTGTGGAATCAAGTTATTAGTAATTATAACTAATTAATATAAGCAGTTGAAGCAAAATCCTGTGGTGTTTAAAGTGATCTACGTAAGGACGATATGGCCATGTGCTCTTTGATAGTCTATCGAGTGGACATTTTAGTACAAAATAGAGAGTTGTAGATGTGAAATCTCCATTAAATTAAAGCCCAAAAAGGCATTTGTCAGAAGTATTCAGCTGCATTTAAGTTAGGAGGATCAAATCTTTAATGTCACAAAGTAATGCACTTAGTTTAGTTTGCCTGATTTTTGACCGGGCTTGTTCATAGTAAGATTACGGACTCAAAATACTTAGAGAGCGATTTTGTGTATAATTAAATTGATTTTGGTTTGAATTTAGTTTAATTTGAAATTCAAACTGAGTTTCAAATTGGCTTTAGATTGAATACGAAAATAAAATGTAAAGCATTAAACTGGAACCATAATCTCAGTTTGAGACTTTGAATCCAAGCAGACTCTTTATATTACCCAAATACCGGCCTATTAGGAGTAAAGATTCTGTCAATGTTATAGTTTAGGTTAGAAGTTACTAATCAACTGAGATTTTATGATTAGTATAAACAATATCTCTATCGTCTAATTTGCTAATGAGGATTAAATTGCGCTATAGAGAATCTAAATCCCACATAATCTTGCTTATCTAGCTTAGCTCCATTGTCCTCCTTCTCAACTTTAGATTCTTTGCCTGTATAATCTAATTTTTCTGCGGCAAAATCAGATATTTTAGGACAATGTTTCAACGGAAAATTTAAGGGATCCCCTTGATATTAGGGATCTTGTGGAAGTTAAAGAAGGTAATTATGCCCACGAGCTGTTTGATAAATTGCCAATTTAGAAAGAAAAAAAAAATGTTAGTACAATATTGGTTATTTAGAATATTAAGAATCAACCGTCGGTTAATAAAAAAGAGTTGACATTGTTAATTGATTTAGGTGCTTTTTTAGTAATTGTCATTTATGTTAAAAAAGATACACATTTCTAAGTTTAATAACTTTGCCAATGTATGCATAATACTATAAGAAGGGATTAGTGGTATTGCTTCAACTTGAATAAATGTTTAAATCAAGAGATGAAATACACAATTTGCATGGGTTTTCTAAATTGTAATTATAGTGGCACAGTCAGCACCATGTGTCTAGGTTCTTTTAGATTTGATTTTTATTTTTTATTAACTTTACAAAGGTACTTGGATTTGGTTTGCTTGAGTTTGAAATTCAACTAGAGACAATATTTTTTTTTTAAAAAGAAAATAATATCATTAATAGATATTAGGAACTAAATGAGAGAGATGAAATTTCAATGGATCTCCTACCCTTTGAAATGAGGCATTAAGCATTAGAAAAATTCCAGCTAACCAATGAGCCAGAACATTACAATACTTGTGGTAATAGAAAAATCTAGAGAATAAGTGCCCTATAGTACTAAATTATATGACCATACAACCAGACACTACTACCAAAAAAACAATAACAAAACCGAGATCACGCACAAACCAATGGCCTTCCAAAACTTTCAGAGTTCTTGTCTGCAAACTTTCAAAACACGTAAAACATGTGGGTGTGTACGTCTTCGCCCTCTGTCGTACCCCCCGCCACCGATGGGGCTGGTATCACCTGCTGGAACCCGAATTGCCTAGCAACCCTGGCCTCAGGCATGTGAAACTCAACCAACTCGAAACACACGAGTGGCGTACGGGTCCCGGCGAGTGGACAGAAGCCCTCATCTCGTGAGACCCGAACGGCAATAACCCTGGGTCCCCGTGCACGGCCTCCACATGAATCGTAAAAAAAAATTGTACATTAGCATAAATTAATTGCGCAAATAAAAACAAACACACGAAAAATACGATAAACCTTACCCCCTGAGCGTCCGTCAGTCGGTCAAGCTGGTCGCGAAACACCGTCAGCTGAGATTTCGGCGTGTTCTTGAAACTCCGGGCGGTGTTCCAACGCGCCCCGTACGCTCGGCCGTCCGCGGGAGGTTCATTCATAATCTCTTCCCGGTTCGCCGGCCGGAGAAATGAAATGCGCTCCCACGCCCACAACTGGTACAAACAAACACAGATTAATCATCAAATATTTAAAAATTTGCAGGTAAACAATAAAAAAAAATCATTAACAATTACACAAACCTGGATCAACGAGCAACAAACTGACTATGTCCTTAGAGACGGCTCGGGCGAGAGATGCACATCTCGGCAGTGCAGTAGGGACAGACTGGCGCCGCCCGGGAATGCCGGGTCCTCAAAAAAATGGTCTACGTCGCTGATGAGCAAGAGATAGCGCATGTTCCCTCGCGACCCGGACTTATCCGGGAAGAGGAAAACGGTCATGCAGAGGAAAATCAGGGCCCGGGCCCGCTGGTCAATCGCGAGGTGCGTGGCATCCTCGCCTAGGGGCTCGGAAATATGGGCGTACACCTCTGCAAGGTCGAGGGCGTTACCCTTAATTGACCCGATGGGGGGGCGGAAACCTAGGATATCGTGGACGCGCTCAATCCACTGACTCTTGGTCATGTTGTAGTCCTCGTCCCACGTCACCACGTGGCCCCCGGTGGGCAGTCCTAGGAGGCAGCCTACGTCCTCTAGGGTGATGGTGACCTCACCGCATCTCAGATGGAAGGAGTGTGTCTCGGGGCGCCACCGCTCTACTAATGCGGTGACCAGTGCGTGGTCTATCTTTATCTTACCTATCCGACAACAACCCCCGAAACCTACACGGTCAATGATATCTAGCACTCTCCGGTTGCCCTCGCGTCGGTATGCCTCAAAAAAATGCCCGTCATAGCTAATGACCTTCAAACCTGCGTCTAAGGCTACATCCCCGCCCCAAATCCTAAGTGATCTATGCGAGGTGTGTTTGTTCAACACACTGGGATCGTACGGACCGGGCATAAGGTGGGCAGGAAAAGCCATCTGTAATAAAAACAGTGGGCTTTTATCAATAAAATGTGCGTAGTATAACAATTCGCATTTAAATCATAAGAATATCAAATTCAAATAATTGCAATTAAAATACATAAGGATATAAAATTCAAAAAAATGCAATTCAAGTACATTAGAATATCAAATTCACATTATTGCAAGTACAATACGGAGGGATATCAAATTCACAAAATTGCAATTTTAGTCCATAACAATATCAAATTCACATAATTGCAATTAAAATACATAAGGATATAAAAATCACAAAATTGCAATTTTAGTACATAAAAGCATCAAATTCACATAATTGCAATTAAAATACATAAGGATATAAAATTCACAAAATTGCAATTTTAGTCCATAAGAACATCAAATTCTCATAAAATACATAAATATAAAATTCGCAAAAATACATAAATATCAAAACTATATATTCATAATACATTAATCGGCAATTGAATTTTAAAACTATATATACAAAAATTACAATTAAATAAAATTAAAAAAAAAAGTATACCTCCAAATTAAAATTTGGGAGAGAGAGAAAGTGTTGATGGGGAGAGAGAGAGTGATGGTGGAGGCGGCAGTGGCGGTGGGAGGGAGTGGCTGCAGCGGAGGGAGGGGAGGGGTGGTTTTTTTTGGGAGCTTTTTGCTTGCAAATTGCGGTGGGGGAAGAAGGGATGTAAACCGGGAGCCCATAACTAAGTCCCACTTCCGCTTCGACACGTGGCAACGGCGTGGGAAAAGCTCTGCACATCAGCCGTAACGGAAGTGGGGACTTACGTTATGGACAAAAATGTTTGTCACACTTTTCCAGCCATGTATGCATGACCGATTCTGGGAAAAACCCAGGCAAGCCCCATGCAAATCCCCAATGAACAAGACCATAAAATGGGCCACCAAAGACCAAGCCAGCAAATTGGCCCATCTTCTTATAACAAGGATCAGATCCGCACATGGAAGGACATGGCCCAACAACTTGGTCCGACCCGCCTTGTAAATAAGGCTACTGAACTTCTCACCCTTCGTCGAACAGTTGCGACCTCCGATCGACTTCATCGCCTCAGACGATAGAGCCATCATCTTCCTAGCCACTTTTTCCGGCGAACCCACCATCTTCACCAACACGCTTGCTCCCCGGCACGCCTTTAGAATGCTTGACCTGAATTGGGCCTTTCCCCACCATCGATCGCCTCACTCACCTCCAATTTGAATTCGAAAAAAATTCGCCGGTTGGACACCATTGCCGGTGACTCCAAACCCCCTCATTCTCCAAATCCCAAGCCTTGTTTAACATGCAACCCTTTATGATATAACATACCCAAAATCAACAATACACATTTATCAAATACTCCATAAGCAAGAGCAATATTTGTCGTTGCCGATTCGGATGCACCTTCAAAGAGCAGGTGACCGGTATAGGGACAACACCATTTGTTCACCATAGGTGATGTTAGGGGAGAGAAAGTCCAGTAGATGAGAGAGCTTATCGTTTGAACAGTACACGCCGCGCAGCGGTGAAGGCGGAGAGAGAAGCGAGTCATACTCTTTGAATTTTTTTTAGATTGAGTTTGAAAATGAAATTTCAACTATTGAATAATGTAAAATTTAATTTGAATATAAAACTAGTTTGAGACTGAAATAAGAATTTTAGACTAATACTCAATCAACTCAAACACATGATCTTTGGATAATATAATACACCCACACCCTCTTTTCTCTCTCTTCTTTCCCCCCATTTGCGTTTTCTGCTGCTCTTCGTTTTCCCTTTGTTTTTGGTCAGCCAATAGCCGAATCTTGATCATTTTGTTTAGATTTTATACCTCTATTTTGTATCACGAATCATATGAAACTTTTTTCAAAGTATTTTTCTTCAAGATTCAAGACACAGAGATTAGATCTGTATTAGATCTTCACAGATCTAGACTTGTTTTCTATCTTTCTAGGAGGATTCGTTCAACCCGGATTTGATCTGGGCCCTTTATCAACTTTCTACATCTTCCCGAGGCAATTTGTAGGACGGTTGATACGCCCATGGTCTTATAAATTGTCGATCCCTACGGAAGATGTTTAAAGTGATATTCTACTGTCTCTGTGGTTCAAGGATTGCGATGAAGATGCTCCGAAGAAGAAGATTATGTATTTGTTTAGTTTGCTAGTTTTATTAGTAGTATTTTCTAACCATTCAAGTTTTTTTGAGTGTGTTTTTTGTCTGTTATCATGGTTTTCTAAATCATTGTATAACTTTTATTTTCTTGTATTTTTATATTTTTCTTTGATTAGTAATGACTTCGACTATTTTATAATTAATGAAAAATTTCTTATTCAGCAAAAAAAAAAAAAAAAAAAAAAAACCACATGATCTTTGGGGAGCCTCCATAGTTCATACTTGCATGAGACTGCTGTTTCTATTTTCTTTTTTTTTTCTTTAATATTCTATTATATATCGAGAAAGAGATATCGGATCTAAATCTGTAGTTCCGTGTAAAAAATATTGTATCAAATGTGCTAATCTTTATTAACTTTATGCTAAATGGGATAAAGCACTCAACTGTTATTTATGTTATGATTTATATTTAATACCAAGTCAAATTAAGGGCCAGAATAATTCATGTGCCAATCTGGTAAAATTGCATTTAAAAGCTAATTGCCCTCAGGTATAGTCAGTCAACAAGTCAAAACGCAAACTTTCATCATTTTGACTAGTAATATTTGGAAACTTGGTCGGTTTCTCTGGAATCTCATTCCAATTGAATTGTGTCTCAATTTAAAATTTTTAATATCAATTTAAAATTAATTTCGAATTCAAATTAAATTTTTTATAATTTAATACTTAAAATTTCATTTACATATTCAATTAAAAAAAAGAATGATGTCTCAATCACTTTAAATTTCAAACTCAAATAAAAAACAATCCATTTGTTTTTTGACTATTCTCTTTTTTACATGACTGATTGACTATTGGAAATGACTTGTGATTTAGTAGAACTCTTGATCTGAAACAAAGTTTTGACCATTGACTATGATTGTTTTGAATAAAAAAGTGCATTTTTTTTTTCAATTTACGATAGAGGTGAAATAAATTTTGTTTCCCTAGTAAAAAATCAGTCCGGCTCCTGTGCGGAACAGTCAAAGTTCCGCATGTACGGACGACGCTGATGACCGTTAATTTTATTTTTCAGATGGTTCGACGGCTGCGATTTAAAAGCAGGGTTAAAAATGTACATATGTAATTTTCCTTAATAAAAAAAAAAAAAAAGGAACACGCAACCTTCACATCGGTTTGGTTACTGAGGTGAGAGAAAACGGCAAAAGACACATTTATACAAGAACACATATTTTTTTGCAATTAACACATGTTTTTGTATATTGTAAACACATATTTTTGTGCAGTGAACACATGTTCTGCTATTCTGAACACTTCAATTTGAAATGAGAGATATTTTAGGGAACCTCATTTATCTTCTTCCAATTAAAAGTAAGAAAGAGAAAAGTGAGAATTTAAAATTTTGTTTTCCCGCAAAAAAAAAAAAAGCTCAAAGTTTATCCCTAAATATCTCTGCTTTGATACAACTGTTTGATCAAAATTACAAAATTCAATGGCTGACAATTTAACCCGCATATACTGAACAATTCTTGTTCAGCATAGGAGCCGGAGTGGTAAAAACCTACCCAGTTAGTATTAGAATAGAGTGAATGGACAAATATGAACTTTAACCATTTTTGCTTTTCTCTTTTTAGACTTTTATTAATTTTTTTGTACATTTTTAAACTTTAACATTTTACGGTCCTTCCATTATAGAAACGAGAGCAAAATGTGCCATTTTAAAAAGGGGTATAATAGTCCAATCAATAACTAATAATCCGACCCAGTATTTCTATCCATGGGCACAAAATTCTGACTCGATTAACCCACCCGAAAATCACATTTTTGAAGAAATCAGAGAGGACAAAAAGCCATGGGTTCCAAATTCACGCCGAAACTGTGGGCGATAAAATAGGGTTCCAAATCCAAATTTTTGGAGAAATCAGAGAGGGCAAAGAGCCATGGGTTCCAAATCCAAATTTTTGAAGAATTTACTTGCTTTTAATTCAACAGGCAAATTGGAACATCTCCAAATTCATGGTGAAACTGTGGCTGATAAAATAGGAGGTACAGTAAGAAGATCCCTTGGAATTACAAACCAAGGAAGATGAAATAAAAATGGTTAGATTCATCAACCAATTCATTTCATCAAAAAAAAAAAAAAAAAATCACCCGGTCAGGCAGACCCAGAAAAGAAATGAGAAGGCAACAATCTCCAACTCCAAGTTGATTCGAAAACAGGGGCGGCTCAAACATTTTGGAGGCCCTGTGCAAAATTAAAGAATGAGGCCCTACATAACCGGAGAAAAATGACTTTCATGTAAATATAACAAAAAAATCAGTACAATTGTGTTATAATTTTTTTTCTCCAAAATGTAATAAAGCATTTTAAACAAGATTTTCAAAATAATAAATACAGCATAAACTTTCTTCACTTAAAAATAACGATCCTTCTAACTTTTCTTTTTAGAAATGAACATCATCAACTAAATCTTCATATTTGATTTGCTCCAAAATATCATTTTCACTGCTATCATCGCTAACAATCGAGCTTTCTTCCCTGGGGCATATCGTAGAACGTACGTCATATAATATTTCCCAAAAAATAAAAATTATTTATATACTGTAATACTTATGAACATAAAAAAGCCCAAAAAGATTTATTATATATATATATATAAACTAACATAAAATTGGAGGCCCTCAATTTTTGGAGGCCCTGTGCGGTCGATCACCTCGAACACCCTCATAGCCGCTCCTGTTCGAAAACAATCAAATGCAAACTGAATCTGTACAAAGCCTCTTATTAGCCAAGATCTGGAACCAACAAATCACTCACCAAAGACACCAACTCTCCTCTTCTTCATGTCGCCTACTCTGTACAAATTCGGATTGGGTATTTCTGATTTTGTTTTTGCAGATGGGGGGGGGGTGGGTGGGTTGGAGTTGATTTTCTTTGACCTTGAATCTTTTTGCTTGTCCTGTAATAGCCTAGAATTCGGCCTTGAAGATTTTCTTGCCATTGTTGACCAAATTTTACTCTTTAAATTTCTTTGTTTTCTGCAGAAGAAGAAGATAGCAATTTTTTTTTTTGATTTATTTCAAATTTTTAGTGATGATGATGAATGGCCTTATAGCTCAAATACTTGTTTTCTTGAGAGATGAATTGAAAAAATTGAGGGAGATTTGAGGGGAATTTTGAGTATTTTGGAGGATTCGGAAGAAAAAAATACGGTGTAAGATAGTTGGAGTGTTTGGGATTGGGGGAAGAAGAAAATGAGATGTCAGGTTGCGTCGGGTATGTGGGTAGGCAGTCGGGCGGGTCGGGCACAATGCGGTTTAGATGTTTTTAAAAACAATTAACAGGATTTGTCCAAAACACTCTAGTCAAAATTGCGTCGTTTTGCTCACATGTGGGTTTTAAGGCGGAATTTTCAAAATTATCTATAATGGAAGTTTCATAAAATGTTGGAGTGTATAAATGTACAAAAAAAAACAAAGAGTTAAAGTCTCAAAAGAAAAAATAAAAAATTGTTAAAGTCCATATTTGGCCATTCACTCTATTAGAATATGATGAACACTCAAGAACACTGTAACACTTGCTGCAACTATATTGATAACATTTTTTTATTATAAACCATAACCCTTCTTTATTATTATGTCTTTTTTTTGGGGTAAGAAAGCGCACGCGCACACACACACACACACACATATATATATATATATATATAATAAAGGAACCAGAAACAAACAAGGCAATCAAGTATCACTTATAGTATCATTACATACCAATCTCGCAAAATAGGTCACATGGATATCCCCGGCCATTAATTGACTTGCAAAAGAGGGACTAGATTGATACGTAATAAAAATAGGAGACAAAAAGGACGCTCGCTCCCGTTTTTGTCAACACAACTGTTTGCTTCCCAACAGATATGCGATAACCTATGTTTCGTTATCCTCCCCAAGAGTACCCTGCAATCATGAATAAAATAAAATAGAGGATGAGTAGAAATATTGGCATTTAAAACAAGATAAATGGTAATCTTTGCATCCATCTCCACATCAAGTTTAGTAATGCCAAGTTCGATAGCCAAATTAAGTCCATCTCTAAGACCCCATCTCTAAGACCCCACAATTCTGCTACGTTGCTACAAAAGCCTCGTACCCAAAAACTATTGTGATATCTAATAATCCCTCCATTACCTCCGGGGCCCGGATTGCCCTTAGAAGCCCATCCACATTTAACTTGAAAAAAACCCTCTCAGGTTTTATTATTATGTCTATTTGTTAAAATTTAGAACATATGAATAAAAAAAATTCAATACTAAAATGTTACTTATTAATATTTGATAGAGTGTTACATAAGATCTGAAATGTCTCGCAAATTTAAGTTTACTTGAGGAAGCATGGCCCTTCATCCGCAAGGATAACTCATTTGGTTCCGAGGTGACAGATTTTGTAGAGGGACGAATGATCGATTTTTGATAAAAGCAGTATGGAAGTTTCAACCCTCCAACGCTGAAGCTGACTTCGCGGCACTGAGTTAAAAATCCTCCCACCCTAGTCGGACTGACAGGGTCACGATTGATTTACATTCTCCAACTACTCGCTGGACGGAGCATGGGACTCTCGAGAGCGTGGATATTGCCTTTTTGTGTGTAGAGAGGAAGCATGGCCCTCCTGCCCACCCCATTGCATTATCCATTAGTACCAGTGGACTAACCAGTCTACTATAGCCAGACATTAGACATCCTATTCTGTACTTGATGATACATTTAGTGTTTGTTTGTATCATCCTTCTTTAGCATGAAGTTTCTTTGACCTGTTTGGAATTCACAAGTATATATTCCATTGTTTTGCTAGTCTTCAAAGACAAAGTTCAGACATTTTACTAGGAAGGTATGTTTTTTACTTTTCTATTTTTTGGTAGGAAGGAAAAAAAAAAACTATGGAGTTCAGGGGAAAAAAGAGATTTGTTACAAATAGAAAAGTGAAAAATAGACAAATGATATAAAGGGGAATTCACCAGATATAAAATCTGAAGGGGGAAATTGGAAGTGATTGATAAGGCCTTTTATGGTACTCAAAATCTCTGGATACAAAGATACTTGTGAGTTTCTTGTCACAATTCTGCTTTAAATTCAATTTTAGGGCATATGTTGTATTCTTTTGTGTTATCTTCTTATGAGTATATGTTCTAATACTACAATTTTATTCGTCTGATGAATACTTGTTTGAAAATCACAGTAAAAATTAAAAAAAACAGTAAAAATATTTCAATATGTACTAAATTTTAACCGTTACTTATAAAGAATTTCTGCTAGAAAGAAGGGGAGCAAGAAAGCTGAGAGTGTCAGTGTGGCGTGCATTGCTTAGCAAAATTCTGTGTTTTTATATATATAAAACTTATTATTAGAAGCTTTCCCAAGTAAAAATTTCATCTGAGGAGCAAGGGGAAAAAATAATTATTTCAAGATAAAAAAAACAGATTTGAATGGAGGGTTTTTCATTTTTGTCTTTGTAAAGAAAAAGAAAAAGGGAACTTTCTAGTTCTAGCAAAACTAGTAGGCAAGTAAAGAGCAAAACCTTGGCTTTTTTGACTTTTTTCAGTAATTTTCTTGATGGTGGGCATTTAACTTTTTTTTTTGGTTGGTTTCTGTGCTAAATTGTTTGTTGTTAATTTTTGTTTGATAATTTTTTTTTGTAACATGTGGGTTTTTGCACTTATATATCCTCTTAATATTCCTACTGTCTGATTCTTCCAAAACAGAGTTCTTGAAAATCTTGATTTGGAATGCTTTAAAGATTTCATTTTTCTCCCTTTACATATGTGTTTCTACAATGGGTTCTTCTTGGATTGTGTTGGTGTTTACATGGAGAGTAGCTTGTGGGGGGGTTGTCTTTTGAATACAACTACTTAATCATCAATGCATATTTCCCAACTTGTTATCATTAGTGAACTTGAATTTAGTTTGGTTTGAAACTCAAAGTTAAGCGAGGTTTAAACGGCCTTTAAATTGAGTTTAAAAATGAAATTTAAAATATTAAACTATTTAAAATCTAATTTCGATTTGAAACTGATATTAGAATCTCATTTTTGACTCTCAATCCAAGCGAACCTATATTTTGATCTTCCATTAGTCTCTGTAATCTCCCAAGATGATTTTTCTTAAAATTTTCTGAGATTTTGTTAGTTGCTACTGATTCTTCAGAATCATTTTTGAAAAAAAACTAATAGATTAGATGCTTCTTGTCTACAGTTTGGTTGTTTATTTCAACTGATACCAAGATGCTGTTTTCCATTGCAGGTTCACTAAAATCTCCAGCTGAAGCTGAATAACAAATATAAATACTTCTAAGATTTCTTGATTTGTTTATAAGAGTTTAGGAAACTTGAAAAACTTTTATAAAAAAGAGCATTTTGTGGGTCTTCTTTAAAACTGATGAATCTTTAAAAAATAAAAAAAGATTATATTTGTAAGAAAGAAAAAGAAAACCCCAGAAAGCAGAGAAAGAAAGATTAAATAAATGGAGAGTAGTCAGAAAATTGGGTGTGCTAGTAGTGGGGTGGTGTTTAAGAATCTATTGGTTATGTCTCCTGAGAAGACTGGGTGCCCCCGGGGTCTGTGGGCTATGCCGCCGACCAAGGAAACAACCTCTTCTTCTCTCTTCTGAGCTCTCTTCTTATTCAAGTGAACTACTAGTACTATTTCTTTAAAGAAAAGGAACAATTTTTCACAAGCCCAATATTTTCTTTCTTTTTCTCTCCTCATTTTTTCTGTTTAGATTTAGAGAAATTTGGTCCCCACTCTTGAAATCTGTTTTTTTTTCCCATTTCTGGGACTTTTGTTTTTTTACTGGATTTGGGGTTAATGTTTTGTTTGTAACTGTGGTGTGTGGTGAGCTGAAGTTGAATATAAGAAAAGAAGAAATTGTTTTTTTTTGTGGAGAAATTAAGGAGAGAAGCAGGTCTTTAAGGTTGATACAATGAAGTTTATGAAACTTGGATCCAAGCCTGATACTTTTCAGACAGAGGATAATAATATCAGGTGCGATCTTCTTCTGCGTTTTTTTCTGAAGACTTGTGTTTAGTGGTTATTTGAAATTGTTAGTAATGGAGGTTTTGTCATTTTGAAGATGTTCATATCACCTTCCTTTTGAAGATGTTCACTGTCTTGTGTTAGATTTTTCCTGTTTATTTATTGAGGCTCATTTTCTTGGCCCAAGTTCTTCATTTTTTTATTTTTAATTTGATTCTGAAAATGACATTTTTTTTTGGATTCTTTAGAAAAGAAGAAGTTAAAAAGATAATATGTGGGGGTCTCTGAAATACCTGCAATCTGCAAAATTTCTTGTTGAAAGACCATGCTGTATTGTTGGACTTCTATTTGCTAAATGGCCTTGTATCTCTACTAGATTTGTTCAATACATTCTGCTCACATCTTATTAATTTCTTGAATTGTTGATGCAAAGGATAAGATTTAAGAGGGAGGATTAGTTTTCGGGTTTTTCTTATTCTAATTTTTAGAAGGGATCTATCCTTCGGCCTTGTCTAATCGTTGTTTCCTATCTTCCTGGACGTGATAAATGTTTGATAGAAAATTCCCGAAATCAATAGAAAATAGCTACTTCTCTATGTAAGTGGACGGAGACAATTTCCTGTCGAACTAGGCAAGATTTTGCTTCCTCGGCCATTCGCTTGTATCAGATTCCTATATAAGGCAATTGGAGAGGAAGAACAAAATGGTCGATAAGGAATTAGACTTTCCTTTTGACGTGTAAATTGATGGGATTTTTGCATACTCGTTTTATTGGACAGTATATGATGTTTGTCATTTCTACTACGTTGTATTGAAAAATCTACTTAAATAAAAATTAAGGAATAGAAAAAGAAGGCAAACTTGCATATATGCTAAGGGTAGCTAGGAACTTAGGGGTGCATCCTTTAGTCGGTAGCATCATAAGAACACTGCATTTCCCACAAAGTTCTTGAGATTTGCTGGCAATTTGATTCTAACTCACAAGAGAAAGTTGGTTTTTCATTTTCATATAAATGCAACTTCGTATTTCTCCGTTCATGTACTTGCTCTTTGATAGTATCTTTTTTATTGGTCTAATATCATAACTCACAATTATGTAGTCATTTTTTTGGTTGCTTCCTATCATGGAATAATATCTCAGTATATTTTGCGTTTGCAGATATGTAGCTTCTGAGTTGGCCACTGATATTGTTGTCAATGTTGGGGATGTTAAGTTCTACCTGCACAAGGTAGGATGATCTGTTAAAGTATAGTATTGTTAATTTACTGGAAAAGATTCTAAAGTTTTAACAATTTTCCGTATTATGCTTGTTAGAGTTGACTGAGTTGTATCATGTATGTATAAGTTACTAAACCACGGACCTACCTGCTGTTCAAACGCTTACATAGTGATCCGGTTTAGCTTAACAAGGCATGCACAAATAGTTGCATAAAAGACTACCAATGTAAAATATATGGATTTTCAACTCAAAGGTGGCCACATTGTTCTAGTTGTTGGTTTACTTCCCTTCAATAAGATGAAAACATACGGGGAAAGGTTGCTCGGACTGACTAATTAGACATGATACATTGCATTTTGCTAGAGCCTTCCATATTTATCTTGTAGTACTGATAATGGTATGACTAAACTGGTTCTGCAGTTTCCTCTGCTATCGAAGAGCTCCCAACTTCAGAAATTGGTTGCGAGTACAAGTGAAGGAAGTGATGAAATCCACATCCCTGACATTCCAGGCGGCCCTACTGCCTTCGAAATATGTGTGAAGTTTTGTTATGGCATGACTGTTACATTAAACGCTTATAATGTTGTCGCAGCACGATGTGCAGCAGAGTATCTTGGAATGCATGAAAGCGTTGAGAAAGGGAATCTCATATACAAGGTTGATGTTTTCCTCAACTCTAGCATTTTCCGAAGCTGGAAGGATTCCATATTAGTTCTGCAAACTACAAAAGCTTTACTACCTATGTCTGAGGAACTCAAGTTGGTTAGCCATTGTGTTGATGCCATAGCTTCCCGGGCTTCTGTAGATGTATCCAAGGTGGATTGGTCCTATACCTATAACCGGAAAAAGCTTCCAGCGGAAATCGGGAACGATCCCAACTGGAATGGCATGAGAAGCCGGATGGTACCGAAGGATTGGTGGGTTGAAGACTTGTGTGACCTAGAAATAGATGTGTATAAGCGGATCATTAGTTCCATAAACAACAAAGGGATCATTGCTAGTGAAGTCATCGGTGAAGCCTTGAAAGCTTATGTTTCAAAAAGACTGCCGGGTTTTGGAAAGGGCAGCATTCAACAATGTAATGAGGTTTCCAAGGCGAAGAAAATATTGGAAACAATTGTGTTGCTTTTGCCAGCAGAAAGAGGCAGTGTCTCTACTAGTTTCTTGCTTAAGGTTTTAAAAGCATCCATCGTTGTAGATTTAGAAGAGATGGCGAAGAGAGAACTGGTGAAAAGAATAGGGCAGCAACTGGAGGAGGCATCTGTTAGCGATCTCCTCATTCCAGCCGAAAATGGGGAAAAAGCCACGTATGATGTATATGTGGTTCAGAAAATACTCGAGGAATTCAAGATGCAAGATCAGAATTCTGTAACTGAATTGGAAGACGGAGATGAGATTCAAGAGGCTAGAAAGCCAGGGATTTTATCTGAAGCCTCAAAGCTTATGGTCGCGAAGCTCGTTGATGGTTACCTTGCTGAAATTGCAAAAGATCCTCACCTACCTTTATCACTCTTTGTTGATGTTGCTGAGATGGTTTCAAGTTTCACTCGGCCTGCTCATGATGGTCTTTATCGGGCAATTGACATGTATCTAAAGGTAAGATCCGTTTATCTTTTATAGCCTATATTAATGCAGATGGTAGTAAATTTTAGGGTACCAAGGCTTCCAAGTAATTTCTGGTTTTGATGCAGGTGCATCCTAACGTCAGCAAGAGCGAGAGGAAGAGAATTTGCCGGCTAATAGACTGCAAGAAGCTCTCTGTGGACGCGTGCATGCATGCAGTGCAGAATGAGCGGCTTCCCCTACGCGTGGTTGTACAAGTGCTATTTTTCGAGCAAGTGAGGGCTGCTGCATCATCTGGCAGTAGCACTCCCGATCTTCCTAAAGCTATTAGAGACATCAACAGCGCCTCTCATGGGAGCTCAAGAACGGCTACAACCAATACAGAAGAAGAGTGGGATGCTGTTGCCTCAGCTGAAGAGCTTGGGGCCTTAAAGGGGGAGCTGGCTGCATTAAGATTAGGAAATAACGGAGGACATAGTGAAAGAAACGGTGATAGGGCTTCCATTAGTAAAGTAAAAGGGTTGATGATGACAAAGAAAATCTTCTCCAAAATCTGGTCCAGCAAAGGTGGACAAGGCGAGAATAGTGGGTCGGATTCATCAGAAAGTCTTGGTTCTGCCAATCTCGTAGAAGTAGCAAAATCGACCCCTTCAAGAAAAGGGAGGCGTTCGGTTTCTTAGATCACAGGTTAGCATATGCTGAAAGCTGGAATTTTAACAACTCTTTTGTAAACTTTTTTTTAAGGTTAATTTTAGTACCTGTTAGAGCAGTATTAATCAAAGAAGTAAGTTGCAGGTAATTTTGTTTGTTCTGCTTATCTATTTCTAAAGTGTTTTTTATCGCGCTTTTGGCTACGCCACACTCTCTGTTTCATTATTTGCGAAAGCTTTGAGACCGTCCTTGAGGAAATCGCCTCTCCTATAAGTCTCTAGATCATACTGATTATGTTCCCCGTGAAATTTTGTTTTTGGAGGGGGGGTGGGGGGAGGTGATTCTAGTGGAGGAACAAGGGGGACCAGAAAAGAGGACCGCCCCAACATTTAAAAAAATCTTCTTTTGATAGTGTAAAAAAATATTCCGCCCTCCGCCCCTAGTTGTTCCCTTTTAGTTCATTGAATTGAGTCTGCGCCTCCTTACAGAAAACTTCCCTATCATAGCTGGCAAATAATCTGTACCTTCATATTTCTGTGCTCAATCACTCACAATTCTCCATATGTATATATAATTAGAAGAAATAACCACATAACAAATTCTGATGGATTAGACACAGAAATGGGAACATACACGGGTACAGACGATTTTCACCAATCATAGCTTGTGGATATATTACCTTTTTGAGCGCCCAGGGCGATTGCTCAAGGGGAAAGAGCGGAGAGTATCCTAGATAGGGAAGATTGTAGCATGCCCTATGCCTGAGGAGGGAATTATAGCCTCATAAGGAGGAGAAACATTATTTGTCCTATCATGGGAGAAGGTGATCGACCTTTGAGGGCCCTGGGTCCCCTGAGAAGCTGCCCCACTGGGCCAAACCCCTTGTTGACGGATATATTACCTTAAAGCTCACCTGTCTTCATGATACCTTAAGGTTCTTTTGCATCTCTAAATTTGTAAATGTCCTTATATGGGCTCAGTATTGTAGATGGGCCTGGACTCATCAAATCCAACTAGGGTCAGGTTATTGGTCCATTTTTCTTGCTCAAGGACTCCTAGAATCAAACAAACCAACCCCAAGAAAGGTTTTAACACTCTCTCTTTGCATAAAAGAAACTTTATCTTGATAGGTAAGTAAGTTTAAAACTTACATTCAAGTCAATGTATATAATACACATAGGCCAAAAGTACAAATGCATAGGAAAAAAGGGAATTGACTTTTGAACCTACATGTATTGTATGAGAAATTTTATTTTGGTAGACTACTAAGTTTGATAAGTTACATCCAAACTAATGAGTGCAGTACACATAGGAAAGAGAATTGATGTAAGTTCATTTCTCTTTCCTACGTGTACTGTACTGATTGGCTTGGAGGTAAGTTATAAGTTAGTAGCCTACCAAGATAAAACTACTCGTATTGTATTCATTGACTTTGATATAAATTTTAAACTTACCTACCAAAATAAAATTTCAAAGGGTGGGTCACTCAATCTTACAACCGCCCTTTGTTACTGTGGGCCAGTCCCACATATCTTTTATAAATAATTTCTTTTTTAATCTTTGAGACAAAAAAACTCAATCAAAAAGACAATCCAAAATGCACCTTAATCGTCAACAGTACATTTCTATTAGTAACTTCAATTTAACTAGTAAACATTTATTCATATACTAAGAATATGGGGAGGGACGAAGCCAGTAATTTGGTGTTGGGGGAAGAAAAATGCATCGGTATGCCGAACTACATATTAAAACTGCAAAAAGAAAAAAAATGTTGAGGGGGCGAATTTGATAAAATATTCCAAACTATAAATAAAATTTATTATATCTAATAGTATTTTTAGAAATCTTGGGGGCCGACTGCCACCCCGCTCCCATTATCTTCGTCCCTGAATATGGGCAAACTTGAAAAAATGCTTTTTAGATTTTTTTTTTAAATGATAAACCATTAGAAATAAAAGAATACCTTTCTCGCTTGATATGACATTTAAATGCAAGCGAAAGAAATAGCTAATGACAGCTTAGAAGTTCATTCTCGTTAATTTATATCGAAGAATTCGATTTTTTCCTTGACACTTTTTGTTGTAGTTTAATTAGTTCTTCCATGAGCGATTCATTTGATGCTTAGTAGTGGTTCACATGTTTTGTCTTCGATTATCTGCAATATCCATATATTATCCACATAGGTTATTAAGATTATTATTCATTATTTTTATAGATTAATACAGATAGGTATAGTGGAAAAACCAAGAACAATAATTTGACGTCAGTTTAAGGCAGCAATATGGTAATGCAAAATTCTTATCCACTCTAATTGATAAGCCCTCTTTTTTTTTTCCAAGTCCGATTGGGCGGTTATCCTATATAAGGGAGAGAGAACTGTCTCAGACGAGGAGAAAATAGTCCTAAAAAGAGAGATTAAAGCTTGTCGCATGCAAACGGAGAGTATCGAACCCACGACTTTAAGGTCGTAGACGCCTACCCCACTGAACTAGGACACCTTTGATAATTGATAAGCCTAGAGAGGCCTCTATGTTGTATCATACCACATGGCTAGACTCAAAAGACCGTGACTCGTGAGTCTCATATATTTATGACTAATTATTTGATAATTATTCTCATTATATTAATATGAATATTTTAAATTGACAATAACGGTTTGATTAGGCCTATAAAATGCACACTTATACTATGATGTCACTCATACTCGAGGGTGTAGCAACAACAACTTGCTTGTCACCACCTTCATTATACCGAAATAGATATTTTAATGTAAATATAAATGTTCAATATACTATTTGAAAATGGAATATCACATAAATATACCACAACTTTAATGTTGAACGCTTTTGTGTTTTACACGTGTGAACAAATCACTACAATCAAATGAAAAAAATATTTGACGGCTGAAATTTTCTTGAGCGAGCATCTATTCAATTTTTGTGAAACACATGTTATGGAAAAATGAAACGGATGTTAGTCTCTTTAAACAATGTTTGTACCAGGTGTTTCATAATAAGTGTTTCAGAAAGAAAAAAAATTGAGTAAGTGTTCGCTAAAAATATCTCAATCGTCAATATTTTTTATTTGATAGTCAGTATTGTCCCGCACGTACTGCACTTAAGGCATTTGCAACAGAGCCGGATTTACATAAATGCATTTGCATTTCTAGACATATAAATTTAACATCATATCAAGTACTTCAATGTACAATCACAACTTTCCATGTAGTATATTTTAACAATACAATGTTTTCATTTGTTCAAAGTAATAGCTATATAATTAAGTTAGAAGAGAATTTACCAGCAAATTAAGAAAATGTGATGAGAAAATTTTAACAGTTAAACAAAGAGTGTATATATATATATATATATATATGTGTGTGTGTGTGTGTTCTCGAGCAGTCGGCATTACATGTATTAACACCAAACGGCTCCGGGTGAAAATCCTTTGTCCCGTGTATGTTTCCATTCCTGTCCCCAATCAATCAGAATTTACTATATAAACATTTTTTTTCAATTATATATACACATGATAAATTGTAATTTGTTGAGGAAAGAAATTGAGACATACATGGAGATAGATATTTTTTGCCAATGGCCCCTTAACCGTTTAGAGTTGGAAAAACAAAAGAAGTGTCGTATAAGTTGGCTTTCCAGGGTGTGTAAAACATAAATTGACCTTCTACTCCCTGGAAGGACAACACCACAAAAAGTTAATTACTTATTTTATTTTTGTTTATTTCTATATTTATTCCATTATATTGATTGTGAAACATGAGCTCAGCAGGGTCTCTCTCTTCCCCCAGGTTCTAATTCAGGCAGGAATTTCCCATGATCACGACCTGCTCCCTTATCCTTGGGGGTAATTAAGTCAAATTATTATTCGAATATTTTGTTACATTATAATAATAAATACTTTTATTCATATATTTTAACGGTAACAAATAGGAAGTGTTACAGAAAATTTGATAGAGTAATTTCAATTTTTAATATTTTTTACAAAAAAAATGCATTATATATTATTAAGTGATATCACGTAGTAAATGTGGCATAAGCAGGGACGGATATAGCATTTTGGCGACCCCGGTGAAAAAAAAAATTAGAATATATGGTATATATTTTACTATATTTTGATGATAAATGTATAAGTGACATATACACAAATTTGTTAGTGACCCAATCAATAAAATAAAAACTCTCCAAAACTTTTACCAGTGCCGTGTGTCCCCAGTGTTATATATTCCTGGATCCGCCACTAGGTATAAAAAAACTCGGTGGGTCTCCAAACCATTGAGTGGAGGCTCTAAGCCTCATTGTATGATTTGACAATCTATCAACGGAATTATTATAAGATCTGTCAACAAAAAATAAATTAGCTATGAAATTTTAATTATTGTAATAGTTCGTGATTTTTTTTCTTTATTAAAGGAGGATCGATAGTAATTCTCCACTACACCTCCAGCATGACTCGAACTTCCGACCTACCGATTGGAAATGAAGCGTCTTACCGTTTGAGTTGTATTTCGTTGTCAAATAGTTCGTTAATTGAATATATATATTCTTTTTAGATTTTCGAGAAGCATCTTAAAAAAGATTCGATCAACATTACTTTTTTGTTCTTTTAAATTAGAGGAAGGGGATTTGATCCCGCAACAATATACGGATTGAATGTCACATCACATTATCAGTTATTCTGTCGGGGTGTTGGTATTCAAACATTGTTGTTAGACTAAGTAATAAACGACTGATTTATATAATTGTAATTGAACTAAAACTTTCTAATAGTGTACGAATTTTTTGGATATTACGTTAAAAATTAACTATGCGAATCATTTTGATATTTTTTTTGTTGCTGTATAAAAAAAATTCCAAGTGGTCCAAAGGAAATATATTTGGAATGAGAAGATATACAGAAGTGGATGTAGCCAAAAGTAGATTTATTTTAAACCAAAGTCCATGGATTTATGGATCCCATTAACCCTTGGAATTATTTGAGTATTCAACTTTATAACAATTTGTGGTGGAATTATCTGTAAATTGTGGCCCACCTCAGGCGAACACGACGAAGACCTCCCTAAACCGGATTAAGATACCACGTCAGACCAGCCAGTCGAGAATCGAAACCAGTCCGCTTACAGTGCGGAACACAAAATATTTCGTACATACAGAACACATTGCCACCCGTCAAATTAAATATCTAATTATTGAGAGTACTTTTTTCTCATACCTGTTTGATTTTTCTAACATGTGTTGTGAAACAAGCGATCTCAATTATTAGATTTGATGACTAACATATGTTTCGTACATACGAAACACATGTTATTACGCATTGTAGCCGAGAATGAGCCAAAATACACTACTACTCCAATGAAATTCTCCTTCAACAAAGCTAAGGAAGGTATCAAAGGTGTCCTAGCCTAGTGGGGCAGGCGCCTGCCCACGATCTTGAGGTCGTGGGTTCGATATTCTCCGCCTGCGTGCTGCAAGCTTTAATCTTCCTTTCTAGGGATATCTCCTTCTCGTCTGAGGCAGTTCTCTCTCTCCTATCTGGGGCAACCGCCCAATCGGACTTCAAAAAAAAGCTAAGGAAGGTGGGGGTTGGACCGATCTATTGATTCTAGATCTACTCCCTATTCATAATACTTAACGGGCCTCAAAATACATGTAGGGGTGGTTGATTATGTAAGTGTGGTGTAGAACCGAGATTAATAGATTGGTTCATACCTCATTCCCCTCTCCCAAGATACAACTATATATGTCTCCAATATTAATTATATCAGTCCGGTTTTTATGCGGAACATTTTTTTTTTCCAGTATATAAAGAACACCTCAAAACATGTGTTTTTAGCTAAAAAACAGGTGTTCGCGCGAACTAGTGTTCTCAAAATCAGAACATATATTTTTTTAAATCAATCTTAACCGTCAAAATTTTAATTCAACGGACGAAAATAGAACTTTTCCCGTTCCACACTGGAGTCGTAGTGCTATTATATATGAACGATGTGGTTTATAATTCATTATTAAAGATTGATAATTTAGAAAAATTTCTTTTTTTTTCTCGTACCATATGATGGCATTGGTAATTGTGAATTACAAGATTTACTGGACTAGATTTACAACATAATTATTTTGATTTGAAATATTTCTTGCATGTGTAAGTAAGATATTTATAAATTAATCATATAATTTATTTCTTCATAAATCTATCAATGATTTTTAAATACATACAAATGACTTAATAGTGAAAATTCTACTCGAGAAGAGGTTAAAGATGAAACTTCAATGTGCCTTACCTAACTTCTATGTATTCAAATTGTATGCCTAGCTAAGCTAATCCAATGACTTGGGGCTTGTCAAAGAAGAGCCATAACTATATTAATTAAGTAATGCTTAATCCTAAAGCAAGTCCTAAAGGCAATATCACCTTCTTCTCTTTTTTTTTTAAAAACAAATAATTTTTTGGACTCTTATTGAGTTTGTTGCTTTTGTTTATTTTGTAATGCATCCTCATTAGTGACTAATACTAGCAAGTAATGGATATGGAAACCACTTTGCAACTTATCTTTGCTTATGTCATGAATACAACAACAATAACAAAAACACATTAAGTGCTACTAATTGGATATGGGGGTGGTGAGATAAAACTAACATTTGATAATAAATGCACAAAATTACTGCTTCCGAAATGTAACTGAAACAGATGAATATGGATACTTAATTATTTTTCTTTCAAAAATTAACTTCAATTAATTATGATTTAATATTAAGTATCTCCATCAAGTATATGCAATAGAAGATGCAATCATTGGCCCTTCTAGCACACCTCCCCATGCACAAGTTCTTCACATTATTGTGAATTTATATATATCTTTTGCCCAAAAGAAAAGATAAATAATGAAACATGGTATATGATAAGCAAATCAAGTATTGGAAGATGGCTTAATCAATTATGTAGTGAAAGATGAGTCATAATAATTTTCTAAATTATACAACCCATAAGGGAGAAGGGAATCTTTGCCTAAAAGTTGCCACGAAATTAGAAGATCTTTACATGTTCTTCAAAGGACATTCATATATAAAATAAAACATTTGATGATTTGAGCATCTCAATTAGTTTAATGTTGATAAATATATATATATATATATATATATATATCATTGCCCAAATTGATGAACTAATGCAAGACCTCTTGGAGTAATAATGGAGATTTTACCCAAAATTAGGTGGTAAGTTAACATTGGAGGTAAAACCATAAATTAGATCATGAAAAAAAAAATCGCCAAAACACATGATGTTTATACTCTTTTTTATTACACTGTTCGTTCAAAATTGAAAGTTTACTTTATGACATAAAAATTGAATAAAAAAGAAAGACATTTTAATCCATATGAAATATGTATGTAGTAAAAGAAAAGAAATAAGTAACGGATGGAAAAAAAGTATTTGATCATGATATAAATTTCTCAAAATTTAAGAAGCCAATCTTATAAGTACTATATTATGGAACGAATGAAAACCCTTCCATGTCAATAAATAATTGATCCAATTTGGTGATCTGCATAATTTTTTTATTTTTTTTTACTTTTGGTCAGAATTTAAACATTTTTCAAACTATGAAATAGTTTCAAACAGCGACTTACTTTCTTGTGTGATTTGTGAGATTTTTTATGAAAGAAGATATTCCTAATGTGTACATTTTGCATTACCAAGTGCATATTTCCTATAAAAGGTTGCTTAGCTCAGTGGGGCAAGGGTCTGCCCACGATCATGAGGTCGTGGGTTCGATACCCTCCACATGCAATGGGGCAAACTTTAATTGTCTCCCTTCTACGCTATCTTCTCTCTCATGCGTGCGCTTATCTCTCACTCATGCAGAATCAGCCCATCCGGACTTAAAAAAAAAGTGCATATTTCCTTATTTAAGAAAAACAAAAGAAAAAAGGGACCCTCAATGAGTCAATGTGGACTCATTACACATGGAATGGAACAAGTTGCAATTTTATTTTTCCCTGTTTTTGGAAGGAAGTGATGAAATGTTTTATAATGTGAACTAATAAAGCCCAATATGCCGCATAAAAGGAACAAAATGTATAAAGAAATGTTGGATTTAAAAGCTATATTATTTGGACTCCAGTAGGGGTGTCAGATACGTGTATATATTTAGGTTTAAATACTTAAACATTTTAAACAAAATATCTTATCGGTGTTGATCAAATTTGACATAAGTATTGCATACTCATACTAATGTTGTGCCGTGTCGATCCAAGTACGACAATCATAAATGAAGGATCCGAGTAAAATAACTTAAAAGAACAAAGAAAAAGGTTTTTGGTTTTTTTACTAGTGAGTGAAGTCCACGCGCTCCCCAGCCTCCCAAACAAAGTCCACTCTCCAAAACAATGGGCAGAAAAAAGAAAAAAAAGAAAGATAGCATTGAGAAGAGCAGCAGGCAGGAGAAAAAGAATCCAATGGTGGAGGAAACCCACCCGTTTGCGGAGACACGGAGCCGTTCTTGCCCAACACTTTGGAACACTCCCTAACCACTTCCCGACCGCCACGCACTATTCCCCAAGTCCTCATTTCCTTTCTTCCAACCTTCTCTATTTTATTCGCAGGGTCACTCTATTATAAAATTGTCTTTGTGAAACTGGTCACACAGTCTTCTCAGATGAATTGAGCGAAATTCACATTTACAGATAAATCCTGCAAATTTATGTGAAGAGAATGTGTGTCAATCTCAAAGAACGGTCATAAAATTAAATATTCTCATTCGTAGTTACGTATTTTATGTTCTTTCTCAATATCATTTTTCTAAATTATAGATTCTTTTAATAAAGAAATCTAAATACATGACAGCTTATTAATGGTACGAATGAAAATAAAGCACAAAATGAGACAAATAAATTCAAATTGAAGAAAATTATACCTTAAATCTGATTATTTTACCTCGCATCGTTCTCACTTGTTTTTGGCTGCCTTCATGTGCAAATATATTTATCAAAGTAAGAAACTTTGAATAATTTTATACCTTGTTATTTAGAATCCTCATCATCATTAAAAGATAAGTAGAAAGATAAATACCATCTTAATTTTTTTTAAATTACAGACTCTATGTATAAAGATATGAATCAGGTTCACGTCGAAAAAGTTATGTCGTAACGTGTGAGAGAACATAGATACAGAAGCAATGAGTCAGTTCCAGGACACAGTTGACCCCGTCATGCTACTGTGACTAGTCCACTCCAAGTCTACCATAGTTTTCTTCACCTAACCATAGTTGAGTTACTTTTCTCAAGTCTTTAACCTCAATAATTCACTCTTGCTTTTCTCCACATCCCACCATGCACCTTCTCTCCTCCACCTCCCTCCTTATATATCCCCCCAATTTTCCCAACCTTGAAGCCTCCCCCATTATCTGTACCATTTCAGAGTTCTTTTCTTTTTTGATCAATCATAGTTTCTGAAATATTTATTAGGATTTCATCAGATATTCAGTTCAGATTTGCAAGATTTTTTTTGTGTTCGAATTTTTCATGTTCTTATCAAGATGAGTTGCAATGGATGCCGAATACTAAGAAAGGGTTGCAATGAAAATTGCATACTAAGACAGAGCTTACAGGGCATTGACAGCCCTCAATCTCAGGCTAACGCCACCGTCTTTGTCGCCAAATTCTTCGGCCGCGCCGGCCTCATGTCCTTCCTCTCCTCTGTCCCTGAACCCCAAAGACCAGGTACTTTACAACGGCGAAAAAATCATATGTGCCTGTGTATGTACTCATTCTTGTACTCAATCAATCATAATTCGACATTTGTATATATAATTGAAAAAAATGTTCATATAACAAATTCTGATTGGTTAGGGATATGAATATAGACATATACGGGACAGACGATTTTTCACCCCTTTACAACGTTCTGAATCTCATTTTTTGTCCCATTAAGAGATTACAGTCACTTGTTTATTTTTCTTCTATGGTTTAACTATTTCATACGCAATTTCGTATTAATGAGACAAAAGATTTTTAGTGCTTTACAACCCTTTTCATTCTTAGTCCTTATGTTAGCCCCAACCCCGTTAGTATTAGAGTTACCTAATTTAACGTTATGCACCGTGAATAAGATTTTACTCTCTATTCCTAAATATAAGTCGTGTAAAATTTGTAACGAGAATTAAATAAACAAACATATTAGGTATTTTTTAGTAAAAATATTAATATTACTCTCCTAAATATGACTGTATATATCACTAATTTTTATTTAAGAAAAATAACATTGATATTTTGATTAAAACGTCTTATTCTTTGCTTCCTTCAATGTTATTACATGTCCTAAACAACTTATATTATGTATTGAATTCAATACTTTTTTAAGGTTGGAATTAGGCCAAGTCGATTTTTAACATTAAAATCTGATAAAATTTCTAAAGATTCAATATTTTTGTGATATTTAGATCCGGGGTCCTAATTACTAATTAGATCAATTTTATGTGCAGCTCTGTTTCAATCTCTGTTATACGAAGCATGTGGAAGGACGGTAAATCCAGTTAATGGAGCCGTGGGTTTACTGTGGACAGGTAACTGGCACGTTTGTCAGGCGGCGGTGGACACGGTGCTCCGAGGCGGAGTATTAAGACCGACGATGACCGATAAACCACTGCCGCCGCCGATGGAGCTTGAAGAAGATGGATCAGAAACTAAGAACGTTCATCATATATCAAGACTCAAAGATCTGATGATTAATTCTAATAACAATAGATCCAAAAAAAGAAATGGTTTTGTTGAGGAAATTGAACAAGGCCGCCTTGGTCTGAGCATGACGTCAGCTTTTCCGGCCGGTGGGAGAGTAAAGAGGAGGGCCCCGTCGCCTGAGGAGGAACAGTCTGAAACCACCACATCTGAGAGTTGCTTTGAATATAATTATCAAAATCTTGAAAATGGACAGGAAAAAAAGCTTCTCAGACTATTTTTCTAAGGGTGGAGGTAGCTGAAAATTGTATCGAATACCTGACTTATCAATTCGTATATTTATCGGTTCGATTCCACACTCCTTTCTAGTGGAAATTTTTACAATTGCGACCGAAATATGGATTAATGATGGGAAAAGACGTATCTATGTATGTTTTAATCAGTCAGAATTCTTCACGTGGACATTCTTTTTTAATTTCGCATTTTTAGTTATTATTATTCCAAAAATGAGAGAGATGAGCGAAAAGAGAATATATGTAATAAATGTGAATAATGACGACTTAACATGTGAAATTAGAGAGGATATTAATGTGACAAATTCTAAGTGATTATAACATATATGTAGACTGGTGATTTTTTGCCATTAAGAACTAATGGTTCGGGTTTAGAATACGGTTTTTCAAGAAGGAAGAAGGCCGGTTGATGTATCCACAATTTTGCCAAAAAAAAAAAAAAAAAAAACCTGATGATGGACATTATTGACCAAGATATTATCAAGAAAATGCAACATTTTTCTTGAAGGTTTTTTTTCTTCTTGATTTAAACCCATTTTTGTTTTAAATTTCTTTTTTCTTTTTATTATTATTATCTTTTTTGAGTGTGTTCCCTTTAGATTAAAAAGGGAGTTTTTTTTTTGGGTTATTTAGGGGCACTGGATTTCTCAGTTGTGTAATTCATAAGAAGCTTTATCTTGTTAGGTGAGTAAGTTTAAAACTTACCTTTCAGCCAATAAATACAATACACGTAAGAAAAAAAAAATGGCTTTTTGACTTACGTGTATTGTATTAATTGGTTTAAATGTAACTTTTAAATTTAATCATCTACTAAAATAAAATTTCTCGTAATTTAGGGGAGAAAATTTCAGAGAAAGATGAAACTTATGCTCTTTTATGTTTTTTCACCTTAGTCACTCTTTATATGTGACTTTGAATAAAAACCTTCAATTTATCTATATAAATTGATTTCAAGTTCAAGTTGGTATGAGTTTGTAAAAGAGACATATAGGAAACATCATTATTCATTCAACAATTATTGCTGAATAATGCATTAGCTATAATTGAAATAAATAATTTCACTGCTTAGGCTTAGGTTTTGAATTGAAACGGGGTTTGAACTTCATTAAAATTGAATTGTTTGTAGAAGAGTTGTAAATTTTAAACTTGAATTTTATTTTTTATTTTGATCTAAAATATTTTAGCTATTTGACCAGACTAATTTGGTTGGAATCAAATATGCACCAAGTTTTGCTGGCAATAAATTTTGTATTTCTACTACATTAATCACTCGTAAGATGTCTCAAATTTCTGACACTACTTTGAACAAATTCTAAAAAAATCACAGATGTAACTAAACTAAACTATGATTATTTATCAAAGAGGTCAGTAAATTTCAATGTGAGCAGTTCTCGACTCGCGACTCGGCAGATCCCCGAGCTCCACGCCTCCCCATACCTGGAGCAAGTTTACATATGTCCCCCTTTCTAGGAATTTCTCCTCTTTTGAGGCAGTTCTCTCTCCCCGCTCATGGGGGCAATCGCCTATCAAGGCGACAAAAAAAAACTGATTATTTGAATCTTATCCTAAGGGTAATTAGTACATCCAATGTTTTTTAAAATCTTATCCTTTTTTTCTTTTTGTGGCGAATAGAGTGAGAAGAAGAAAAAGGAAAGCAAAATGACATAGCAAATGCAAGTTGGACGGTCCAAAAACAGCAAATCATAATGTTATCTTTCAAATCTCCATTGTCTTCTAGAAGAAGATTACATATTTATGAGAACAAAAAATTTTTTAGCAGCAATTTTAAGGGCCTAAAAATCTTTAAAATATATGTGGACCAAGAACTAGTCTGTTGATTGTCCCTTTGGCCATATCTTGTTTGATGGATATTGATTGGATAATAGCAAGTAGTACTACAACTTGTAGATCGAATATTGACCAAAGCACTCCTTTATGTTCCTATAGGACAATGCTAATACTTGTTAATTAGACATATTCAGAGTTTGATTGGATTAAATCTCAAATTGAAATTCATAATCTCGATATTGAGAAATTTTATTTTTAATAAGTTAATAAGTTTAAAAGTTATATCCAAACCAATGAATACAATACACGTAGAGTCTCAAATTTAGGCAGCAACTTGCCTCTTTTGCTAATATATGCTGTGTTTATGTTATGTGCATGCACATGGACTCTTTCCCTTTTAAACTGTTTTGGGTTACAGGGAGAGGAAGCTAAGACTATAAACAAAGAATATGTCACGTTATGATTAGGTCCTGGTCTTCAATTTCTTTATTAGGACCCCCAATTAATGAAGTAAATCTCACAAAATTCATGACCCCCCAAC
This sequence comes from Vinca minor, assembly GCA_026122235.1. NCBI lineage: Eukaryota > Viridiplantae > Streptophyta > Magnoliopsida > Gentianales > Apocynaceae > Vinca > Vinca minor. Next base: position 1,604,654 of record JAOCZM010000201.1, on the reverse strand, counting down.
TATTACAACATAATCAACATCCCGTTCAGACTTCTTACAGATATATAATGTGGAATAACATATCACATTCACTATTCCTTAAGGCTCTAGCGTTATTGTTAGACGTCTCATCACATAGCCATTAATGCAACTCATGGGTAATACTTGGGACCAACTATTTATCAACTGTCCTGATTAAGCCAAAATATGAATATTCCAACCTCCGTTAATATGTTGTTCAACATTCTACAGATATCCTATGTGAGACGAAGAAATCGTTGTTATATTGCTTTTGAAAGAAGATGTAGGTCCGTCATGTGATCTTAAATTAGCTAGACGTACATACGATCCCCAGAATTTGCCTAGAATAAGGTTATGAAGATATTTTAGGAGCGTTTAATGTTGCAGATTTGCAAATCTTTCTAGAGCTTGCCTAGAGTAAGGTCATGGATTCGAGACATTTTAAGAGCGACACTAATGTCGAGGATTTGCAAATTTTCTGCCAGTAAACTATACAAAATGTCTATTAAATTCTAACATAATTAATCTTGTTTAATATCCGGTAAGATGTAGGTCATAAATATGAAATTTTGTAAAGAGAGGATGATAAAAATGCAGAACATTATCTAACCATAGTTGATTCTAGTGGTGGGAAAACTTTTGTTGTTAGCTTAGATCAGCAAAACAGGGAGCATCAACTTTTTCTTCTATGGCCTTTAAAATACCCAAATAGCCAATGGATAGAAGTAAGTGGTGAAGGCGATCAAAGGTGTCCTAACCCAATGGGACAGACGTCTGCCCACGATTTTGAGGTCGTGGGATCAATACCCTCCGCCTGCGTGCAGCAAGCTTTAATCTCCCTTTCTAAGACTATCTCCTTCTCGTCTGAGGCAGCTTTTCCTCCCTATATGCAAGCAACAGCTCAATCGGGCTTCAAAAAAAAAGTGGTGAAGGCGATGGTGGGTAATTATTTTTTGTGGGAATTCTCCTAAGAAATGGGGGTGGGTGGCTGTGGGTCTTCCACTTGTTGATGCATCCCCCAACTGCTGTGCGTCGCTGCATATGCTTTTGCTTTGGTGGACTGTGGCTAGTGGGCTTCTTTTTTTGGGTCTCACTTTTTTTTTTTTTTTTAAAAAAAGAAAGAAATGCACAAGCCTCATTTTCTGAGGCTATAAAATCATTCTAGAAAATCTATTTTTAAAGTGAAAAGTTATATCGGGGAATGTGTTTTATTTGGATAATATTACGAGTTGATCGTCAATTAACACTTCATAAAAAATTGATTCTTGTATTTGATCAGAATCAAACTTTACACTGTTATATTACTAATATGCTCACAAACTAGTTGATTTATAATTTCTCAATGCACACTATAGTATAGGCGAGAGGTATGCTACAATTCTTGTAGTGAATTTGCTCATTAAACCCCGTACCTGGGAGTCCGAGAACGCAACACATGAGCGTGACAGTATTTACGATCATCTATTTGACAACGGAATTCAACATGCCAAACATTTCACTCTTATATATATATATATGAAATTGGGATTTACACGAAGTCCCATTTTTTCTATTTCTTTTCTTTCATTTACTATTAGTTTCTCTTGATCATATTCTCTTCCAATCCTCTCATTTTTGTTTGTCTTGTTATAGACCTTTTAGTTAGGTTCATTCCCCCTTTGTTATATTTTGGTTTTTGTCTTCTCACTTTCCATTCCTTACACATTCAACTTTCAACTCTAAAGAGACTTCTTTCATCTCTCAACTTAAAACACTTTTACTTTTGTACAAATTTTACTATATTACTGTCCCCCCAAAAAAAAAATCTGCTATGTTTGGCTCATTATGAAATTTTAAGGCCATTTTATGGCCAACTCCCCACTTTTCCCCTCTTTAAGCAGCCCAGCACTGAGGAAGATTCTTTTTTAGTGCAGCTCGGGTTCGGCTAGGCCTATCAATTGAGCATATTGAGTTTAAAATATTGGGTATAGACTCAAACCCACTAAAATGAGACTCAAGTTGAATTTCTATTGGATTGAGTCTAGATCTTTTCAACTAGAGTTCAGATTCAAACACATTGGGTCTTAGATCTAATTTGGGCTCGCTCATTAATTTTACTTATAATTTTATTGATACTCAATTTTTCGAAACTTTAATATTTTTTAAATAAAATAAATAATGATTATTACCAATGTTGATTAACATTAGCATCTTATAAAACAAAATAAATTTTAATTGGGTCTTTGAGTCATTGGGTTTTTGGGTCTATACAATTATAATTTAGACGCACAACTCTTGAGTTCATACTTGGCTTGAATCTTACCCATATGAGTTCAGACCCAATCTAAATCTGAGCATAGAAAAGTCTGTCTAGACCCAAGTTGGGTCTTATGAGTCTGGATCTGGACTCTTGAGTCCAATTGACAGGCCTAATCACGGCCACAAAGATTTGATTCTTACATGGGAGAGTTTGTCCTAGCAGTCACGAATCCAGAAATAGATAACACCGGGGGCACACAGCGATTTGTGTGGGATCATTTATACATTTATCATCTAAATGAAACAAAATATACTATATATACTAAAAAAAAGAAAAAAATTCAGCGGGGTCATACTAGATCAGTCACTGTGTCCTAGAACTCTTTTAACATAACACCATAAGAGTTAAACTTGCAATCGCTTCTTGGTATTAGCAGTATACTTACCAACTGCCTCAAACTAATCCAAACCCGAGAGTGAGATGTAAGAACGCACATATTATTCCAAGTCGAAAGTTTTAACACCTATGCTAGTCATCCTTCACAACAACTGAAAGCTAACTTTTATGATCATGCAAGAACAAAAGTAGACTTGGCAAGAATGGATGAATAAGAATTTGATTAGAAAGTAGGATTATATATACATCAAGTTACACCATTTTTTTTTATTCCTAATCAGTGATTCATAAGACCATCTCCACCTCTAACTCTGGGGAAGTAAATAAAACAATTACATAGAACAGAGAGACCTCAATATTTCCCAAAAAAAATTGCCTATTGAGAAAAGCTAAATATATATAACTAGCCAGCCAAAGCCACCTCCATCCACCCCTTCTGGAATATCGCGATCTTCAGTATAATTTGTTAGCATTAGAGTAGAGAGTCACATAGGGGATCAGTTGTACATGTCACGTCATGTTTTTCAATACGCGGTTATGTTGTAAGATGTGTGTTCTCAAACTACAGTCTGTGACCTGGAAATCGCGATTCAAGCAAAGGTGAGCGTCAAGAAGTGAATATGGGACATACATTTTGCATGGAATAATAAGAAAATATATGGCAAAATTTACCTGCATGGCTGCTATCATGGTCAAGAAGTATTTGCATTGTTCGAGCGAATCTCGTTCTTTTGCATTCATTTTTGCAAGCTCAATGACTAAATAATTCACTTCTTCCACCTGTGGAAAAGGTCAACTTGGTTAGGCATTATAAACCAAGTGGCTGATATACAACAATACCCAGACATGCAAGTCCTAATGCTCTTCTAAAAATAAAAAAAGGAAAAAGGAAAAAAAATTGTCGGGGCGGGGGTGTCTAGAACCCGGAACCTATTGTTCCGAGTTAGAAATGCTATACAAATATTGTGCTAGCCTTCTCCGACAAGTAATTCCTAATGCTTGCACAGAAGCTACTTCACAATCTATCAAGCAAGCAAGACCTAGAAAGAAAGTTAAGCCAGGTGATCACTCATTGCATTGTTTTCTGCTACCAAACTATCACACTAGAAAAGATAACAGCCCTAGCATGGAAATATGATAATACCTTTGGCAAAAGCAAACGTAGTGAGGATGCCAATGAATGCATTACATCGACTGCTGAACCAATAGCGTCCTTCAAACTTTGGATGTCAACCTGTTGAAAGTTCATATATTGAGTGGTCACTAGTCTATTGTTCGTCATATAAAATATTAATAGGTTATGAAATTAATGCAGCAAAGTACAAATTTGAAACCGGACACATACAATTGCACCTCCAATAACTGGAAGACGAAGAGTGCTGGCCTTCAAAGCTTCCATTGCTCCTAGCAAAGAAATTGAGTGCTCTTTATCCAAAGATGCCCAATCTTCTAAAAAAGTAACCTACAAAAGAAGACGACGAGTGATTTAGGATATAATCTAATCCACCAGTAAAAAAACAAAAAAGCTTAATGGAAATTTGCAAGTGTAACATGTGCAACCACCGGGCAATCTAGATTCCAAATCTAACATCAATTTCCAATTCCCCGGTGTTTTCTTGTCTAAATAATAGGCTATGAAGGGAGAGACCAGTTAGCAACCTCCATTGCCATGCATATAGGTGTTCAAAGCAGCAATTACAAATTAAGCTGCCAATGCCTTTTCTTTTCCTCTTTCTTTCTATTTTTATTTCCTCCCTTTTTTCTAATATGAATCTCTTAAATACCTAAAAGCATCACTAAGTTTAAATTAATCAGTCCAAATCATCAAGGGTGCGCCAATGAGCGTTCCTGGCTGATAGAGAAGGCCTGTACTGCTCTCATTAGAGAAGCGCAATGGGAAGTGGTGATCGACTCTAATTATCGTCAAAGACCCTAAAAAATTTCCAAACCATTTCAAGTTTTGTTTAGTGAAATCAAATACACTCAAGCCCACTTGAATGGCCCAAAGGTTTTAAACGTACCATAATATTATGCCTTTATTGTAAAATATATTGCAAGATTTAACTGATACAAGCAAACGGAGGTCCTCCCTATTCGCTCATTCTCATCTCTCGCGGCTTGTGTAGTAAAGTATGTAGCAGCAATCCGTACAGATTACAGGGCATTTCTTCAAGATAAATGAAATGAATTTTTCTTTAAAAAAGGGAAGGCTAAATTGACACTGTAGTGTGCACAATTTGCGTTGCATGTTTTCACCCAAGGGCTCAGAAATATAAGACCTGATGAAAGAAAAAATCTTACTTGTCCCCTGAGAATGGAGGCTAGCTTCAATTTTTGTCTTAGCAGCTGTAGCCTGTGCCTTTTCTTTGTAACCGTATCACGAAGATCTGAGATTGTTATCCATGCATTCCACAGACTTTTCTGGAAGAAAAGACAAAGTCTTTCATCAGAGAACTATATACTTATGAGAGCTACCGCTAAAGGAAAGTACGAAAAAAGTTATAGCGTTCTTTCCAAACTCATCAGCACTAATATTTCCATTATAAACGCAATGCCGCAGCAAGTTTTAACATTTATTCCTACCAAAATCCACGAAACTAAGATGAACAAAATTTTTCCTATCAAGGTAAACAAAAGCGTCTGACCAAAATACTAACATTCTCCTAATGTTACTTTAGCTAATATGATAATGATGAAAAGGCTAATACTTAGCTAAATATTCAGTTCGGCTTTCTCACAAAAGCTGGACTTGTGATTTCTAACATTATAATACTATTCTTATTAGGAAGGATAATAATAAGCCACTTGAAAGCAAACCAAGACAGGTACTGATTGCCTCGAGACAAAGATACTCGTGGAAGATATGGAATAACTAACATTAATTAGATTATCAGAGAGATACAAGGAAAGGATATCCAACCTCTGCAGTGTGCTTCTGCACTGACAAGGCTTCTTCATTCCTCGCATTTACAAATCTCCATTGTAAGTGCCGATTATACAGAAGTCTCAATAGGTGAGCATCATGTATTCTGTTCTCCCCAACTTTCCCTCTCCGAACATCAACAGCAAAACTAAGAACTGAAGGTGTCTCACCAATACAAGCCTTGATGGTGCTAACAGCACATCTGATACGAGACGGACTAGCCATTCCTCGTGAGGGAGATAATCCAACTGATGCAGTAAGCTTACTAGGAGATGCAGCCCTGATGGTACTCCGAATAGGTGATGACATAGACCGTGGAGACGATAATGAACCATCACTAGAGAACCTTTTCAATTTCGGTGGCACCATCAATTTTGAGCTTGGACTTGTAGATAAAGGTGAACCCGGATCCTGCAATCTTCTCAATCTACTATTTGTTTCCTGCCAAAACCTAGCTGAAACAACAATACCCCGAGGTCCATTTTTCGCAAGCGGATTCCCAATGCATTCTTGCACTCCAGATGTACTACCAGAGGAAACACTATCTGAATCGGAAGCAGTAAGATCAGATGGCACAGACGACTCATTATTCACCGAATTTCCATCTGGGGCATGGTGAACAGGCTTCAAAAGGTCAGCATGGCCAAAATCAAGACTCAATCTACCATCAAGCGAAGCCCGTCTCTCACCAATGATAGATTGCTGCAATGACCTAATTACATTTCCAGATCCAATGAGCTTACTTCTATCCCCACCACTGCAATCCAAACTCCTAGATAAATGATTCACTTGTCTAGTCCTCCCTGGCCACCTATGCTGATCAATGGGCTTAGAATTCTCCACTTGATCTCCACTTCCATCAACCTTCCCTCTCACAGGAGTACTACTCCTTCTCCGTTCGGGCATAGCCTTCCTCGTACTACTCAAATTCGGCGAAGATGGGGCCACCTTAGTCTTACTAATTGGGAGCGAAAATGCTTCACCTTGAAAGGAAACTGATAAACTTCTAGTTGCAGTGACCAGCAGCTTAGTAGCTGCTGAAGTTTCATTGGCATTGCCTTGTTTAGCATCAAGATCAGGTGTTAGAGTTCTAGCCGCAGGCCGCCTCCGGTCCACGGATACAGATCTTTTGGGAACTAAACCTGGTGAGTTTGACACTGTACTTGAGTTTCTTGAAACCAAAGGAGACGGAAACCTTCGCGAAGAAGAAGATACAGAGGAGGAATTTGAAGTAGAAGTAGAAGGTGAAGGGGACATATATCGTGAAGAAACAACCTTTGATTTAGATCTTTTGGGTTTATTACTAATTCCATTGTTGTCCTTCTCAGAGGGCAACAATGGAGGTCTTCTAGTAGTAATAATTTGAGGCTCATCTTCAGAATTTGTCTTAGGATTTTGTAGGTTTTGTGGGTTTGTTCCAGAAACAGCAGCCACCATTATCACCAGTACATAAATAAATTTCAAGAATTGCAAAATTCACCTTTCACATTGTGAATTTACAACAAAATAAACTTACCCCAGAAGCAATTTTTGTACTCCTCTAGTCCATCCAGAGCCTGCAAGAAGATCAAGAAACCCCACTGTAATTCAAAATCCCAGAATGGGCCACATTTTTTCAAGAAAACCCAGAACAAATTTGTATATATTCTTCAAGAAAATACTATTTTTAGACAGATAAAGCAGTGATTTTTCCAGCAAGAAAGATCAAGAAATCCCACTATAACTCAAAATTCCACATTTTTTCAAGAAAACCTAGAAAAATGTTGAATGAATTCTTCAAGAAAATACTAATTTTAGACAAATAAAGCAGAGATTTTTATATTTTCCGGCAAGAACAGTGAGTGACTTAGTGTGGGGAAGAAGGTAAAAGAGAGAGTCGGTGAAGAAGAATGGACGGGTGAGATTTGGGGGTACAGAGACTCAAATGTGGGGCTAATTCGTGGGTTAGGGGTTTGGAGAGACGTTACGCTAATCAAAATCAACATTTATAGTTTTAATTATTTTGTAAATGATTTTCAAAATGATTTTTTGAACTAATAATGATTTTTTTATGAAAAAAAATAATAATATTATAGAATCTTATAACGCAACAAAAATCTTATAACAGGAGTCCGATACAACAAAGCACATGAGAATAGAAATTACATTATGAATAAATTCCACAAACTCATTGTATTTAGGCAATTGCTAACTTATGAACACTTGTATCAGCTTAAAATATGAATTTTTTTTTTTGAGCACCCGAAGGCGATTGTCCCTGAAGGGGAAGAGCGGAGAGTACCCTAGATAGGGAAGATTGAAGCATGCCTCATGTCTGGGGAGGGAAGATAAGCCTCATAAGGAGGAGAAATTATTTACCCCATTATGGAGAGATATAGGAATCGAACACGGGACCTCCGCCCCGTGTTCGGGTAGCCTTACCACTTGGGCTACCCGATTCCCATCTTAAAATATGAAATTAGCTGGTAAAAAAAAATTGTAATTTTGAATTATTGCAATAATTTGTTTCACAATAGTATATTGGACAAAAAACATTCTTGAATATATAGTCCTCTAATTGAATCCATGCATGAGTAGGGATGACAATTTGACCCGTGACCCGTCAACCCGCCCTGCCCCAACGTCTTTTTGGGCAGATCCGCCCCGCCCCGCGCACTGGGCAGATCAGGCATGGTATTTATGTTTGCCCCGCCCCGCCCATCCATGTAATATTTTTATAGATAAAGGAAGGAGTACAAAACTCTCCAAAATCCAATATAATTCATTTGAAGTCCGCTCCAAACTCTCTCGCTTTTTCTAGATTCTTCTCCTCTCTCGAAACTCTTCCCTTTCTTTCTCTTACTCTCTTTTTCTCTTCTCTTCTTTGATATTCTTCAAATGTTTGATTTTTGAACAGCAGATACAGATGGGTTTTGTAGAATTAGTGATTTGAACAACAAGAAATCAAGAAAAGAAATGTGGGTTCTTCATATTTAGTGATTTGAACAATTGGGTTTTAGGGATTTTGAAGGAAATAGTATTTGGTATTTCATTTGGATTCTTTGCAGATTCATGGAAATAGTATTTGGTATTTGTATTTCATTTGGATTTTGAACAACTGGGTTCTTCATATTTCTGTTGCTGCTCAAAATTCTCCATTCTTTTTTTTTGGCTGAATATTCTCCATTCTCTTTGCTGCTTTGAAATAAAAAAAATATAAAAAAAATGGGGCGGGTCAGATCCGCCCCGCACAGGGTAGGGCGCGGGGCATAATTTTTTGATCCGTGGCGGGTCACGGGGCGGGCGGCGGTTCAACAGTGCGGGGCAGGGCTGGTAATTGAGATACCCGCCCCGATCTGCCCCATTGCCATCCCTATGCATGAGGGAAACTTTTATCATTTCTCTAGGGGAATGAAAATAGGGATTGTTTTTTGGATAATGTTAAGGCAATAATTTATGAGTACGGCTAGAGAGATAAAATTTAGTCAATTAATTAATTAAATCGGTGACAAAATGGTAAATAAGTGGGTGAATCTCTTATATCAACATAGGTGAATAGTGTTTAATTTGAGTTTTTAGCCATTTTAACCAATTTCTCCTCAACCGAAAATCATTTCCCATAATTTAATTCCTAATCACAAATATCTAAGGGGACAATGTTTTGGATTTAATAGAAATTTAAATCTTGGTTTCTAAACAATAATTGACAATTGGAAATTACTAGAATGGAGTGAAGAATCTAGCTTCAAACTTGGGGGAATGCATTAGAATGACAGTATTTTGGTAGAATTGTCAAAATATGACACTTTTTTTTTTAATCCAACATTTTTAGAGAGGACGAATTTGCCAAATCCGTCCTCAGCTGACGACGTGGCAAAAAATTAACGCGGCTTGACACATCAACTGAGGACGGATTTGCCAAATGCGACATGGATCTAGGACGGATTTTCTAATTCCGTCCTCAACAAGCAGTGACTTTTTAAAAAAACAACAAACATGTTCAATTTATGCCTGCCTGAAATACGTTCAATTCAACAAAATATGTACAATACTCAAAGCATAACTAAAACTCAAAGTGAATAAACAATAAACAAAAGGTTTAATTGCTTATATCCAAATTCAATAGCCATAAGATTCAATGTAATACAAATGTCGAACTCATGAAGGCGTATAAGGTACTTTTAATTTGCGGTTCGACCTAAACCAGTATCTTTGTCCTTTGTTATCGCGAACGACCGTACCATGAGTGGTGTTCTCTAATTGAGCCCCTTCAGTGTTGATAAAAACCCGATCCTCGGTGATAGTGGCGGTTGAAGTTCAGGCTCTTCCTATGTCTGACTCTGATAAAGTCCTAGGGATAATGATGGTAGGTCATCCATGTGACCCGCCTGCAATCTCGATGAAGACGCACCCTGATGAGCAGCTTGATTGGCTGCAGTCCAATCAAAGTTGCTGGGAATCTGAAATCTCCCCACTTACTAGCTTCGAAATAGTCCATTGTGGATGTAGAATGTTGTGTATCTTCGTGAGTAGATCCAATGAACCAAGCAGGGTCGGTGTGTGGCGGGGACGGAGGTATGTAAGCATCCCAAGGACCGAAAATATCATCATCGGCTTGTGTTTACTGAATGGACTGAGAATGTGCATCTGTCTCCTGGCGAGTCCGACGACCACCCTGTCTAGCACCAACTTTACTCCGGCCTTCCACATGGGTTCTCGGGAAAGTCAATGGACATTCTATCACCGCTTCTGATATGTCGGATGACCGTGGTATGCAACTCATAGTTCTCCCAGCAGCCTGTAAAGCACTTGTCAATCGCTCAGATGCCCAATTTAGAAAATTCTTTGTATATGGGTCGGTAATGCTGTTTGTTTTCTGTTGCAAGGCACCTGAGACCTGACTGGACGCCGAAGCCTGTAATACATAATAAACATAAGATAAACAGAATTAAATATAATTATATAGCTCATAAAAAAAATGAAAGCTCACCAAAATTTGTTCAGCAGTTGCGTTTGGTTGAAAGCCCCGGGAAAGGTTTGTATGATCCCTTATTTGGGGTTATTCAAAAGCCGGACTATAATATTTTTGTACCAATCCATGTAATCATCACGTGACACAAAAACATTACCCGACTCAACACCCTCCACTACAAAGTCTGTTCTTTTCTGCCACAGGGTGATGTAATCCTTGTGCAGCTCATGGATGTTTTTTACTTCCTTAATTTTCGATAAATGTTCTAAATGACTTATATTTTCGAATGTAGGTAGTACTAAAAACCACTGACACATTGCATTATCCATTGATGTCATAAATTTGATATACAAAATTTAAAAAACAAAACATCCATGAACAAATTCAATTCTTTAATTCACTAAAATCTTCATCATCAAAATTTATTCAAATATCAAGAATTCATAATTACACTCGTAAAATTCCAAATACCCCCAATTTTAAACTTAAAACTTAAAATGGGCCAATAGAAATCATAAACATATCCAAACCTAAACCAAAAGATCCCATCTTTATCAACTACTCCACTCAAACAATGCTGAAGGTAACTAAATTAGAACAAATTGGTTAACAAAAAACCATAAAAATCAAGCAAACTAGTAATGCATATTTCAAATATAATTAATAATTAATCTGAAATTTAAAAAAAAATTAAGTGAATGGGATGTAACCTTCAATGGAGAGGAGATAATGAGGACCGGCGGTGGTGCTAGAATAAAGGTCCACTCAATACTCTGTGTGGGGAAGGAGAATGAGAAGAGATGGTGAGTTAGTTTTTCCAATTATTTTTTTGCACTTTTTACTGTCTTGCCTTTCTTTTTTACTGGCAGTGAAGAAGAGTGGGAGGAATGAGAAGGGTTGCGGAGAAAACGAGGTAAAAAGGAAGACGAAATTGACAAATCCATCATGGATCCAGGTCGCATTGGGTAAATCCGTCCTCAGCTCCACGTCAATTTTTTGCCACGTCAACTGAGGACGGATTTGGCAAATCTGTCATTACTAAAAATATTGGGTAAAAAAAAAAAAGAATGCCACGTTATGACAATTCTGCCAAAACACTGTCATTCTAATGCATTCCCCTCAAACTTGAAATATAGATTCTTAGATTCCAAGGCTCGTTTAGAATCTTACCTTTAACTAACAGTTCTCTCGCAATCTCGATCTAATGATTAAAAAATAGTTATTTAGTTAGTGTGATATGACATCAAATTGAAGTAATCTGACAAATCATAATATATTAGTACGTGGTGAAAAAAAATGTCTCAACATCGTAAATTTTTTACACGGACAATGTCTAGTTAGTTTGTGACTTATTATTACTCATTAATTAGTGATGTATTGTAGGTTGGTGCTTAATGTTGAAGAACAAACCTTAGAATAATCCAACGTTGAACACGAGCTGACCTTCCAAGTTGAATGTCTAAATCTGTTTGTTCAAGTACCTTTATAAGGATCAGATATCCCTTTCAGTAATTCCTTCTACTTCTTCTCTCCCAACTTTGATGCTCCAACAAAAGGTCTAAAGTATTACTAAAACTTGCAGTAGATTAATTGACTCAAGACTATATATGTATTGTCTACAAGATGTTATCCTCTGAGCTCTGAGGCAGTTGGTTACGGGGATTGTCAACGTTACGTTGTACACGAAGGTTCAGATCTTATGGGATTTTGGACCTCAGTTTCGAAGGCTAAATTTTTTCCGAATAAGAGTCAGATTTTGCGAAGGCTATCGACAATTAAATTCAAATTAGTCTCAAAATGAGAATATCCAACACTCACATGCTAACCAAAATGAAAGTTTCTACAAGACTTTGCCTAGTAATTTTTTAAAAAAAACCTAGTACTTTATTGAATTTTAGCAAAAACAAATATAGATGGAGGAGACGAAATCTTACCTCCAATATAATATGGAAACAAATTCACTACTACATTGAATAATTAATTCCTAGTAGTCTATTAGAAAACACCAAAGATAAAACAGTCATCATTATAAAAACTAAAGTCTCCTAAAAGACTTATATATAGTCTCCCTATGGTGTTCAAGAGGAGTCTTTTTGACTTTTTTTTTATTCTTACGTAAGCGGTAAAATTATCATAATCATCTTCCTGTTAAGAATTTGCAAATGCATCAAATGATCTCGCATCAAATGATCTCGTATCCGAACCTTACTACATTCTTGCGCAATTGGCATATTAGGTGTAATATCTGCGAGGTCGGAATCAAACATGCGAACATTCTAATTACGACCTTAAAGAAGAATAAAAAGAAAAAAACAAAGCTAATTATCCTTCCTTGCTCTCCTTAGCATATTCTTATTTTTCTTTGTGTTCTTCACCTTCTTCATTTTGCATTGTAATTCTTAGTTGTAAGTTGTAACAACACTATATTTTTAACTTTTTTTTTAAGTCCGATTGGGCGGTTACCCCATATAAAGGGAGAGAAAACTGCCTCAGATGAGTAGGAGATAGTCCTAGAAAGGGAGATTAAAGCTTGCCGTACGTAGGCGGAGAGTATCGAACCCAAGTCGTGGGCGCGCCTGCCCCACTGGGTTAGGACACCTTTGATCATATTTTTAACCTATTACAATGTATAAATTCGCATTCTTTAACAAATTATTAATTAGTTTGTACCCTATACCTACTGTGATATCCTATCTCACATGTCATTTGTGCAAGAAGTATGGTTGTTATATATTAGCATGAATCTCAATACTTATAGTCGCCTTGAAATATTCATTTTGGCATACTGAAGTGAAGATAGTTGTTAAGTAATTTGTTATTGATGCTGCCAGGCACAATGAGTCCTGCTCTGAAACACAACTCTGACACCTAGATTTTCAAAAAAGTTCATACTCGTGACACCTATATTTAGTGGAGGATCTAGAGGGATGTGATATGGTAATCACCCGCCTAGATTTTCAAAAAAGTTCATATTTTATCCTTTGAAAAAAAATTCAAGAAATCATTTATAATATTGTATTTCGCACTAAAAAATTATTATATCTAAAATTCGCCTCTAAAACACAAAATTTCTGAATTCTCCCATGACTACATTATACAAGAATCTTCTCAAATCAAAACCAACTCATTATGTTATTCTTTTTTAAAGAAAATATTTATTACAGATCCTTTAATCTAATATTAATTGCACTAATTTTCATTGACGAGTCATTCTCATATTGGACAACGTTCATAGCTCTTAAGATCATCCAAAAGCCACCGAACTTCTGAATACTATACTAAGGAGCAGCAGCATATTAAAAAAGTGGAAAGAGTTAAAAAGAACGAAAAAATAAAAGCTCTGCCGCCGCAGCTGATGCTCCGACTATGTCGGGCATCTTCCCTAGACTGCTAGGGTCTTTTACGCTGTTACTAAACGCGTCTTTCTGCCGAGCGATGATTCATATCATTTGTGAGGCTCTTAATCAATTGACATCACCATTATTCATGAGAAATTTTGAATTTGACATTGGTTTCGAACGATGTCGCCTCTACAACAAACCATAACTATGGTCTTGTAGAAAGAGGAAAACTTATTCCCTCTAGTTGTGTAGTGCTTGCTTTGGAGTGTTTAGTGAGGGTGAGACAGAGACTTGGTGAAGGAGAGGTTTTTTTTGGCCGGCGACCGAATATGGTTTTGAATTGAAGGAGGAAGGTAGGGACGAAGCCAGGAATTTAGTGTTCCGGGGCGAAACTGATAAATTTCTTGGGGGCAATTAAAAAGGAAAAAAAAAATCTTGGGGGGCGAAATTGATAAAAAAATTTAAAGTACACATAAAATTTCGATAAATAGTAGTATTTTTAAAAATGTTGGGGCCGTCGCCCATGAGGGAAGGGACCGAAATAGAAGGGGGCTGAGGTTTGGGGATGTTGTGGTTTTGCTTCTGTGTAATGTGGAATTATTAGCCATTTTTGTCACCAATGTTGTTTGAAACAGTCACTTTTATCATTTTTTCAAATAAAATTCTAAAAAAACATCAAAATTGATAATGTGGCAAAAAACTATTATAATACCTCTCTCCTGCAGGGGTAAAACTGGAAACTTATTGTATGAATGGCAGTGACGGATCCAGAACTCGACATCAGTGGGGTCAGGGACGATTCTAGAAGGGCCCGAAATTTTTAAAAATACTACATATGGTAAATTTTAGTAAATTTTATATGTAGTTTGGAGTATTTTATCAAGTTCGCCCCCCTCTCCAAAAAAATTTTTTTGTATTTTGTCAAACAATATACAACATAAAAAAATGACTGAGAATGAGATGTCTCGCGGGAAGGAATTGAGACTTGAGAGTTGAGAGACAAGACTATTTTTTTATTGAGAGCAACTTATAAAATATCTCTGCCAAGCGTAGAAAAAAAATTCACCTGAGGGTCAAATGACCCCAATGACTCTTTACCCGCATCCGTCACCGATGAATGGCTATAAGTTTCCAGTTTTACCCTCGCAAGAGAGAGGTATTATGATAGCTTTTTGCCACATTATCAATTTTGATGTTTTTTTAGAATTTTATTTGAAAAAAAGGATAAAAGTGTACTGTTTCAAACAACATCGCGTGACAAAAATGGTGAAAAAAAGTTAAAAAGGATAAAAGTGACTGTTTCAAACAACATTGGTGACAAAAATGGCTAATAATTCGTGTAATGTGGTATTTGACCGCCCGTTCGTCTGCGTTTTTGAACCGGCGATGATGGAGGATATGTTGGGAGGGCTGCCGGCATGAGGGGGCGACAAGTTAAAAAAAAATAGGGAAGCAATGGGTCGGGTTGAAGGTCCACTTGTGGACCATATGGGCTGCGACCCACGATTGGGCGACCTGGGTTTCGAATGGGACAGCAGCTTGGGCCAATGTTTTCTCACGATGGGTGTATTCTCCTTTGGGGCGTCCAATGCTGTTCAGGGCTTTGCATGGGCCTGGCCCAGTTTTTCTATATCAGTCATGACATGACACCCGAAATAGTGGAGACAACGTTTCTGGCCGTCCCCGAAAGGCCAAGACGAGTGGGACTTCGTCTCGGTTGACGTGGCGACCACCACGCATTTTTTTTTGCCACGCCAACCGGGGACTGAAAGTCCCACTTCCGGCCAGCCTCGGGGACCGAGTGGGACTTCCGTCCTCCACCACCCGAGACTCAAGCCAAAAAATTGCAACTGAACTTTTTCCATTAAGGGCAGAAAAACCCGTTTTCGTTGGAATAGTTGAATTTTTTTAGCATAATAATAACCAAATTAAGTGTAAAATAAGACTTTTGACGAAACCGACTTCAATAATAAGAATAGGGCAGAAAAAAAGAATGGAATCGTGTATGTAATAAATAAAATTGTTTGTATTAAAAATTGGACGAATATAACAAATGTATTAAATACAAAGCAAAACATATCTACTGCTCCGAAAGGGTGTATCTGTGGGTCCTCCGCGGGTTAGTCCGGGGATAGTAGGTGTCGCCGTCCCTGGTTCGCATCGCACTACCATGCTTCGTCTCGACGAATTCGGCACCGTCGTGGTCGATTCGTATCGCCTCCTCAAGGGAATCTGGCTGGATCTGCGAGTCTCGCTGCAAGCGCTCGTGCTTTAGTCCAGTCCCGATCGAACGATGGCGTCGCAGCAAAATACATGTCCGACTGTCCCGACGACGAAGTCCCCACACCAGGATGGCCCCCCGTTTGAAAATCGGGAGAATAAGTGCCTTGGCTGGGAAATTGGTATTCAAATTGAAGGGGTACATTTGGCTGAGTCCCAAACTGAGCAGTAGACTGAGTCGGTTGCTCCTGCGGCTGGGACGGACCCGCCTCACATCCACGCTGCCTCAGGCGCCGCGCTGCAAGCTGCTCTTGTGCTGTCTGTCGATTCCGGCGCATACCCTGCCTCCCAACCGCAGCCCTTCCAGCAACACGCTCCTACTGGGCAGTGGAAAGTTGCAGAAATCGGCAAAGATCTAAAACATCGACGCCCGTGATCGGCATGACACCGACTTTCCCTGCAGCGGTGAAGGCATCATTAATCGCTTTTCGCGGCCCGGGTGATGAGTGACTTGTACTCCGCATTTGTTCGAGTGGCGAGCTTTCGAACTCTTCCAAAGATCACCCTCGATGACTCCTCCCCTGCAATGTAATATTAAAATTAGTAAATTCAGTAGACGAAAAATGAACAAAGAAATAAGTACACGAATAAAAACTTACCAAAATGTCCTCTGCTGTAGCGGTGGGTTGAATTCCCATCGCGAGTGGCCTTGGGTCCTGGTTTTAGGGGTTTGTTATGCGGTGAACCGAAATGCGATTGTACCAATCCATGTACTCGCGGGTTGGTGCAATAACATTACCAATGGCGGGAGCAGCGGCCTCCAGTGCATCGATGCGATGGGACCACAGATTTATGTAAATTGCGTGGACGGTCTCCCATTTGTTTGTGGCTAACGCTGTCACCGTGTGGAGGTCTCGACCTCAACCGTGCTCCTCTGCGGGCGTGCTCGGAATTTGTACCACCTGATGGAAGCCAAATTGACGTACCCTGTCGGGCAGGTGGTACTCAACCATCTCGAAGCAGATGAGTGGCGTACGGGATCGACACGTCATAAAAAAGTCTGCATCCCGAGCCGCCCTCTCATTATTAAATATTTAAATCACAAAATCACATTTAAATTTAAAGGCATAGGACAAACCTGAATCAGCAAGCAACACCCGCTAATGTCATTGGAATCAGCCATGCACGAGATGCACATCTGGCAGTACAAATGCGCGAGAACACCGCTGGCCCAGGAATGCGTGTCATGCTCTAGGGGACCATCGAGGGTTAGAAGATAACGCATGTTGGCCCGGGACCCCGACTTATCGGGCAAAAGAAAAGTACCTAACAGGATAAAGATCAATGCCCTAGCCCTCTGCTGTACCTGGTTGTGGGTAGCATCATTTCCTAAGGGCTCACTAATATGGGCATACACCTCTACCAGCTGCAAAGTGTTCCCCCTGATTGCAGCCTCACTGGGTCTAAATCCTAAAAGATGGTAGGCGTGATCAATCCATTGACCTGGTGTAATTGTAGCTGCGACTCAACGACACTACCTGGCCCCTAGTGGATAGTCCTAGAAAACAGCCTACGTCCTCCAGTGTGATGGTCGCCTCACCGCAACGGAGGTGGAACGTGTGGGTCTCCGGGTGCCACCTCTCAACTAATGCAGTCACGAGAGCGTGATCTACATTCATATTACCTAACCTACAACAACCTCCTAAACCTACCTGGTCTATTACCCTAGGGTTGGTTTCTCTACTGTAGGCGGCGTAAAAGTTTCCCGAACTTTTAATAACCTTTAAATGTTCGTTCAGTGTCGCATCTCCTAACCATATTCTTAAGGATCTATGGGATGGTTGTTTGTTTAAAACGGTCGGATCGAAAGGACCGGGCTGAAGATGAGCGGCCATCTATACAAAAAATAATATACATACAAATTATCAGGAAAAACACAGGTGATTTCAACAAATATACTAGTGACATCGATTCACAAATCACAAATTAACAAAAAATCAATTTCAAATGTTCTCTAATTCCCTAAAATCACAAATGCTTTAAATTTAATTTTGCACATTCACAACATCTCCGCATTTTCACAAGTCTACATGCATAGATACACAAATTACCTAATTCACAAAAACCCTAAATTCAAAGATATATCCAATTCACAAAACCCCTAATTTCAAAATTGCCATAATTTCAAAAATATCCAAATTCACAATATCAACAATATCAACATTTCACAATATCAACAATTTAAATTCACATTCGTACACAAGATTCAATGCTAAAGTATAATGTTTACCAAACAAAAATTCAATTTGAATTTGAATTTACCTCACAATTGAGAGAGCTTGAATTGAATTTGAATTTACCTCACAATTGAGAGAGCTTGAGAGAGAGATGAAGGTTAAATGAAAGAGGCAGCGTCAATCGGAGGCGGTGGAGGAGGGGTGGGAGAAGAGGGTTGGGGGGAATTTTTATTTATTTTTTTACTTAGGGTAAAAAATTCGCGATGAAGACAAGGGGAAGAGGAAAAGGGGTAAAAACTCGGGTGGTGGAGGACGGAAGTCCCACTTTCATACCGAGGCCAAGACGGATGTGGGACTTCTGTCCTGGTTGACGTGGCAAAAAAATCTGTGGTGGCTGCCACGTCAACCAGGACGAAGGCCAAGACGGAAGTGGGCCAGAAATGTTGTCTCCACTATTTCGGGTGCCATGTCATGACTGATATAGAAAAACTGGGTCAGGCCCATGCAAAGCCCTTCTGTTCAGGCCTTTGGTAGACTGTCTTGGTCCTCTGCGACTTGGCTGCCTGAGACAGGCCTAAGGCTTTCTATTGTTGGACCTGTCCAAGTTGGCCATTTTTTTGGGAAATTAAAGACTGAAGACCAAATAGGAAATTCTTGGGAACTAATTTCTAATTCAATTATTCAGGCCATAACAATGGTATTGGATGCAAATGGAGACTCAGATGCAAACATTTTAGTTTGGAAGCCAAAGCTTAATGTTGATGACAAGGCGGAGGTCGCAGGTCAGCCCCGCCAAAGTCCATGAGTTGCTTGATTCGGAATTGTCCGGAACTTAACAACTTCTGGACAATTCAAGGTTTAGTGCGCCTCATAATGGCTGGCTATTCTAGTAGCCTTTTCTTTTTCATAATAAAGTCGTTTGTAGACTTCATGATTAATATCATGGTAGTATTAGGTTTTATTTCATGTTTTCAATTAGGATTTATTTTAATTTTTCATGTAAGTAAACAATGGAGGCGACCGTCTCGAACTCGGAGAAGCATCCCTAAAGGTAGAGATTTGCTGCATCATGGTTTTGATTGGAGGTTCGGGAGTAGACGTTCTATTCGTATCTAGCTTGGTCGCTGGCTAGTTACCAAACATAGTTTTCAGCTGATCTCCCCTCCTATTTTTACGTGTTTTGAAAGTTTGCAGATAAGAACTCTGAAAATTGTGGAAGGCCTCTGGTTTGTGCGTGACCTCGATTTTGCTGTTGCTTTTCTGGTAGTAGTGTCTGGTTATACGGTCATAGAACTTTGTACTATAAGGCTCATATTCTCTAGATTTTTCTATGTCCGCGGGTCTTGTAATGTTTTGGCTAATTGGTTAGCTAGACTGTTTCTAAGGCTTGATATCTCATTTCAAATGGTAGGGAATCTATTGGTACTCTATCTCCCTATTACTTTCTTTTTCAAAAAAAAAAAATACGAAAAATTTCCTTGGATATGTTATGTTGCTTTCGTTTTTTGAGGTCCGTGAGATTGAGGGCCAATAGGGCAGATAATTCACAGTTGTCCAAATTTAAGGGCATGCAAATATGGGCAACGCACGTGTGTGGTTACTCAACATTTTCATACAGCCAAAACTTTTAAGGATTCACTTGAAGTTTCATATTTTACCCCTGGTAAAGTGACTCTAATATTTTAGTATATCATCTAATATTTTCAAAAATACTTTCAGTCTAATATTTTAGTAATCGTCTAATATTTTTAATAATACTTTTGTATTTTTGTGGTACCTATTTTTTTTTTCCTTCTTAAAGAGGATCGATAGTGATTCTCCACTTTCTTTCCAGCATGACTCGAACTCCCAACCTATCGGTTGGAAGTGAAGCGTCTTACCGTCTGAGCTGCGCTTCGTTGTCATTTTTGTGGTACCTATTGAAATGTTCTTGTAACCTAGCTTAGTAATTCGTGGTGAATGAAAATTAATTCACATAATAATTATGATCATTCATGTAAAGACATTATTAATAATTATCAACAAAGATTGTATTCCTGAACTAAATATACAAGTCTATCTGTAAATGGATCGAAAGAACAAGATAGATAATGAGAACAAAATATAATCTTGAAAAGTTCTTAACCTCTCAACTGTCTTAGTATTCTCCCCATCAAACTTGCATAAATTTGTAGAAACTTGTAGATACTCTTAAGTTTGATTTCGTTAGTGCAAAACGTCACGAAACACAAAATTTCATCGAATCTTCAAAGATATTTCACTGAACCCAATTACATAATAACTCATTGGTGAGATGAAATAAGCCTTATTGTACGCACCTTGAAACCATCTTAATCCCACATCCCATTTTATTCTCACAATCACAAGGCTTATTTTCAAAGATGGCTCTCATGTCGCTATGTGAGAAACTTCCAATTACATCAAAATGAATCAATAGGCATGTGAAATAAAGAAGTCAAAGTAGGAAATTTCTTGTTCGTATTCCTTATATATTTATGAGATGTTTGATGCTTGGATACCCCTTGAAACATGGTAGACGTTACCAGCTTATAATGCAATGTCTCTTCCTTTTCAAAAGTATTTGGCATCTTCAGAAATAATTAGTGAATCAGAAAGCAAAAGTGCCCCTCATCATTTAGCAGTTGTTGAAGCCATTCGACCATCTCCAATAAATATGACCTTAGATTGGAGATGGTCGAAGTGATTCAATCAAGGGATAACAATCATTTAACCAACACATAAGGTCAAATGGAAAGGGAAGTCGACTAGCTTCTGATTTAAGCTGTAGTATTCGACAACCATTTATGTATAAAAGCTACTAAAACTGAAAATGGAGACGGCATGGTAAGCAGAAGGCAACGTACATTAGTACATTGGAATACAGTAGCCAGCTGGCGGACTAAGCATATCAAGATAACCGACAGGCAACAAGCCAATGGGGGCATGCTAGACATAACAAAGACGAACAACAACCAAGTAACTATATCCAAGACACTCGGTGCTTGGATTGCAGATTACTGGAGTGCTTTCACTAGTCTATAAATAATGCAGTAGACACAGATATAGTTAAAACAATTAAGGCAACCAAAATCCTTTAACAACTGCAAATAACAGAATTTGTTAAATCAAATAATAATCCAGGTTCACTACTACATTAAAACAAGCCAAATTGTTCTCAAAGACCGGAATCTAACAACAGTACATTTGTGACCAGGGATAATAAGCTCTCGAAAGCCTCCATAGAACTCCCTTGTGATGATCAAAATAATCACTTGTACTGCAATAATCAAATTACAACAATTACTGATGATCCTCATAAGAAACCAAATGAAAGCACCATAAGAAATGCAAAAACAAAGGAACACACTACAATACATTTTAACTGAATGAATGAATGAACTGAAGACTCGAGTAACATAATTTACCAATGGATGAACTGAATAGATGTAAAAGATTTCATACAATGAAGGAAATCGACGGATAATTATATAATAATATGGAAATTAATTCTTTGCTTAGAGAAAATATATTACCTTAATGAATCCAATCTCCTTTGCATTGCTGCGGAAGCACTGCCTGCAGCACATGATTCCGTACTTTCTGATGATCCCATGAGAGTTTCCACAAACACGGCTGCAAGTAAAGAAGCGTATATAAATACCACTGTTGGATTTCTCATCAAAGTACTTGCAACAATATGCACAAATATCAGGATTCACCAATACTTCCAATATAACACATTCTAAATCCTATAAAATGTAAAGGATCTTCACCTAAAGCCAAACACGAATAAGACCCAACCTAGAACTTAACACTTAACATGAAATTTAGTAGCCTTTTACAGGCCAAAACCATGTTCCGCTAGTTACACTTAAAAACCTCAAAAAAAAGGAAAAAAGAAATAAAATAATCCAATGACATCCAGAATAGCTGAATGTGTAACTTATGTGTATATCTCCATATGCAAGCTTATATATAACAACGAAAACACTAATAATCACAGAACATAATAATTCTTTGTAATCATACCATACTAATAGATCAACAGCAATTTCACTTATTCAGAGTTCAGTCATTAATATACTCCGACATAATAGAAAATACTATTTTTCAAACTTATTTTCCGTAATATTATGAGATAAATTTACCATAACTAACTTCTCCGAGACATAATTCCAGCAACATAACTGAAAAATATAAAAATCTATTTGACCAAAATAATGTATTTTTTTCGTTAAATTAGGATATAAAAAATACCAAAACCTAACATCTCAGAGACCTAATTCCAGAATCATAACTGAGAAATATATCATTGATTTGACCAAACAAAAACAATATCAAAGGTCAAAGCAGTAAAAAGAGTAACTGATTAGGTCACTAAACTATTGGTCGCGGAAATTACAATTTCGGTCACTAAACCATTGGCCGGAAATTACCACTTTTTCAACCACATAAATAATATTGTGATATAATTAGCAAAACAAATAGTTTAGTAACAAAAATAGCTATTTACTCTAGTAAAAAACGCCAAAATCAATTTATCAACAGTTCACATAAAAAGCTCAATAACAGATCAATTCAAAAGAAGAGAGATTTTGACAGAACGAATCAAATCGAAGAAGAAATTTACCAGGCGCGGGAGCCAGGGCCGTAGGTTTTGGGGTGAGCGTTCCAGATGTTGGAGTGTCCCATTCTTCTCTAGGTGAACAAGCCCAAGGAAGATATCAGCCGCCAATATAGATCGCTTCAAGCTTTGTGTGCTGAGAGAGAACGAAAGGTTCAGTTCTATTAGAACGAAAGCATCTTATTTATAGTGAGGATTAACCAGAAACCCTAGGTGTTGGGGAGTTATTGGTAAATGTACTGTGTTAGTAAAGGGTAGTTTTGGAAACATGAAAATATTTGTACTCGTTGTAAAATAAAAAAATTTCCTTTGACCCTTGATGTTTGGGGTTCATTTTGTTTTAGCCCCATGAATTTATAATTAATCTTCCAAAGAAGAAAGAAAAAGATTCTTACATATAGAATAATATTGCTTTATAAGATCAATGTGAATGTAAAATACCTAAAATCTCTAATATTTATTAAAAAAAAAAAATTGAATGACTAATTTCATTTTTTTTCCTGTAAAAAGAATGATTAATTTCTCGAGTTAGGATTTTAAATTATTTAAATAATTAATTAATTGTTCAATCTTTCTCCTTTACATAAAAAGATTAGATAAATGTAATCTTGTCTAGGATTTATGACCTCATTAGCGCTACGGAGGTGACGTTTTTGTTTTTGTTTTTAATTGATAATATTAAAAGAGTTTTATATTGAAAGTCAGAGCAACGAAATACACAAGGAAAAGAATAAACTAAACCATAAGTTTTTTTTTTTTGGTAAACACACATATATATAATTCAAAAAGAGGGGTCAGGTATCTCCCAAAGTATCATTACAAACCAATCTCACAAAATAGGCCCCAAGGGCATCCCCCGCCACTAATTGGCTCACAAAAAAGGGACTAGATTGAAAAGTAATGAAAGAAGATAAAGAACAAGCCCCATGCTTCGCAAGCTTGTCCGCGCAAGCATTAGCTTCCCTATAGATATGGGTCAACCTATGCTCCGGTATCTTCCCAAGCAGTAACCTGCAATCAAGAATAAGGGAAAATAAAGGGTGATTAGAAATGTTAGCATTAAGTACAAGATTCACAATGATTTTTGCATCCATTTCTATGACAAGCTTATCAATAGCGAGTTCAATCGCCATATTAAGACCATCACGAAGACCCCAAAGCTCGGCCATATTATTAGAACAGTGACCCAAATTCCTGCTAAATCCCCTAATCCATTTCCCCGTATGATCTCGGATAATTCCCCCACATCCTCCCGGTCCTGGATTCCCTATAGATGATCCGTCAACATTTAGCTTGAAGTACCCCGGATCCGGTCTGACCCATGAGACCAAAATCTGCCTATCCTTTCTAGCATGAGAACGGCTAGTCCCGAGAGCGAAGAATTCCAAGGCTTTTTGTTGCATGTGAGTGAAGGGGTCAATTTGTTGTCTGTTTGGATTAAACACCGCTTTATTTCTCGAATTCCACAGCGCCCAACAACTATAAGCAAATATACAGCCCCAAGGAATATTGTGGAAGTTGGACTCCAATCCATAACTAGCTCCTGCCTGTAACCATTCCGAAAAACCCAGCCCTCCCAAACCCGGCAGATTGTTCATGATGCCCAGATTATCCCAATAACTCCTTGCCTTATAACAGTTTCTCAAAATATGTTCTGCCGATTCATCCTCCAGTCCACATAACGGACAGCTCGGTGAGTTGGTAATTTTCCTGCGAAATAAAAGTTGTTTTGTAGGGAGACTCTCATGATTACAAGTCCACAAGAAAAGTTTAATTCTTTGGCCACATTCCACATTCCAAATCCACTCCCAATTTTTTCCATCTACTTTCGCATCTACGGTGCCACTATGAATAACATCGTACGCTTCCTTGGCATTAAAGTCACCATTCGCCCCTTTCCATCTCCTCCTATCCGGAAGGCATCCATTCTCCAACCTCGGAGTCGCTTGGATACAGTTCCGCACATGATTCGGTAGATGGAACGATAAGTTATCCAGTCTCCAAGACCCATTGGGACCATAAATGTGACAAAGATGCAAATCTTCATCTTCCTTATTCAAAGGACCAGAAATAAAATTTCTAAGTGGCCCATTACCCAACCAGTCATCAATCCAAAGTCTAATAACTTGACCCGAGCCCGGGATCCAAGCAGAGGACCGATGAAACACATCCAGGCCCGATTTCAGCGCTTTTGCGTTAATCGACCCGGCCCCTTTTTTAATACTAATTTCCGCTTTAACCTCACACTTGAGATATTTCAGTCTTACAATGGCAGCCCACTTCGCCGTTTTGGTCTTTACAAGTCGCCAAACCAACTTTGCAAGTCCAACTCTGTTAGCGTGAATCGCTTTCCTAATACTAAGTCCACCTTGCTTCTTGGATCTCGTAATCCTATCCCAATTAACAAGATGAAGTTTATTTTTATCCCCCGTTCCTCCCCAAAGGAAGCTCCTCTGCTCCCTATCGATCTTATCACACACGGAAATAGGAATGGGAAGACACTGTGAATAATATGCTAGAATTTGGGAGGAAGAGCTCTGGATAATAGCCCGTCTTCCAGCCATAGAGAGAAGATTCGCTTTCCATCCTGACAATTTCACACGAACTTTGTCCAAAATGAATTGGAAGTCCGAAGCCTTAGATCTCCTTTGGAAGATAGGAAAGCCCAAATATTTTCCTAGATTAGTAGAAGATCTGACTTGAAGCATATTCTCAATTTCAATAATCCTTTGAGGAGAGAGGTTCCCAAAGCCACTAAACTTAGATTTCAAGAAATTAATTCTTTGCCCCGACTTCTTACAGAACTCATCTAGCACATTCTTGATTTCAGAGATAGACTGGTCATCGGCCATGCTAAAAAGAATAACATCATCCGCAAAAAGAGAATGAGATACAAAAGGACCATTTTTTCCCACCCTAAGCGGTTTCCATTTCTTCTCTCTAACCGAGTTGCTCCTTATAAATTCATCATATTTGTGTAATTATTGTGTGCACTTATGCGTAGTAGCCAACTATTCCGCATGGCGACACACCATAACAATATAAGTTAAATAAGTCTATGTTACTATCTATATTTGTAATTTTTAAAAACAGTAATAGTGTTTTGAAAACAAATGAATGACTTAGTATCAAGGTTGTCAAAATCTATCAAAAGATAGGATGTCGGTAGCCAAGTGGTAAGGCTATTCCAACGCAGCTCGAGAGGTCTTGTGTTCGAACTCTGTATGCCCCGAATTCCCCCCACCCCCACAAAAAAAAATAAATAAATAAAAAATCTATCAAAAGGTCCAATAGCCCAGTGGGGCATTGGTCGGCCCGTGACCGAGAGGTCTCGCGTTCGATACCCTCCCCAAGCATGGGGTAAGCTTTAATTGTCTCCCTTCTAGGGTACTCTTCTCCTCTTATGAGGTGTTCTTTTCCGCTTTGTGGTTGGTTCTCTCCCCTTTGGGGTTCCTTCCTCGGGCGTTTAAAAAAAAGTGGTCAAAATCGCGAGTTGGATCGTAAAATCATACGATTCTACGATCCTAACAGTATAAATCGTATTAAAAATCCTTGGAGGATTGAACCGTAGAGGATCGTCGATCTAGATCGTAAAATGGTAGAATCGCACGATCCAGTGCGATTCAATCTTGCCTCATTTTTTTTTAAATCTTGCCTCTTTTCAATTGAGTCGGTAACGTGTTATCTCAAATAAATAAAAAACATACGCTTGTATTCAAGCCAACATCTCAACTCTCTCAAATCTTAGACTCCCAGATTCATCGCTCATCATCGATGTGAGTGGAGGTAGAGATTAAATGGAGGATAATAATAACGCCTCGAATGGTTTGTTAGATTAGAACATTAGAAAGATAGACTTGTTGTAATGAAATTTGTTGGATTAAAAGACCTTATGAAGTGTTGGTTTGCTTTTGAAGTTTATCAATTGTTAGTATGTGATTTAATTTCAATTTTTTTAGTTCTATTGATATTCTTATTTTTTTTTACTGTTGAAGCATTGTTATATATATATATATATTTTGCTCAATTGCATATAAAATGATGTCTTATTGACATAAATTTATTATGAAATATTATTTTAATAGTTTTGTCGGATCTTCCGATCCGTACTACGATTTTTTAAACCCCTACCGTTCTGAGTCAAATTTGCAATATTGACAACCTTAACTAGTATAACAAAAATCCATGGTTTTGAAACCCGGACCGGACCGGACGGTCCGACCGTCGACCGGACCTCCGAGCGGTCCGAGTTAGGTGCCAAAATCCGAAGCTTCAAAAACCGCTCTATTTTGTTTGACTCGATTGACCCTGGACGGTCCCGACTGCTCGACCCGGAAATCGGAACGGCTTTTGTGAAACCGTCCGGTCACCCAAAGAGGAGAAGCCGCCTCAATCGGGTCCAAATTAGGGACTCGACACCTGAAACTCGCCTGAAGCCGTGCCACAAAAAATACAACCTCCGCCGTTGGAACCCGTCTGAATAGTCATGGCTTCACCGCCGAATCTCGGGAAAGTAATAATCCGTCGCCGTCTTCTTCGCGAGTGGAGATGAGAGGTGGCGGGGCGGAGAGGAGAGGCCGAGGAAGAAAGGAGGAGTGGAGAGGCCGAGAGGGCGGAGAGGAGAGGCTGAGAAAGAAATGAGGAGAGGAGAGGAGCCGCTGAGGAAGAAAGGTGGGGTTTTCTCCTAGGGTTATGATTAAGAGAATATATATAGGTAGGACTAAACTGAAATTAAAATAATTATCACATAGGTCCTATAAAATATTTTGAACACAAAGAAGTCCTTATAATTTTATATTTCACTTATAAGACCCATTAAAGCTTATTAACTTAATTTTTTATTAATAAGTATATATTATATATATTTTTTAATATTTAGATCGTTGACCGGGATCGATGACTGGTCCCTACTAAAGTGACTTTGACCCCAAGAACTTTTTCCTGACTAACGCCTCAGTCCCGGCTTTCAAAACCTTGCAAAAATCTAGTATATTAATAAATCATTTTCGTCCTTTGGGTATAGCTCAGCGGGCAAATACACCGCAAGTAGTTCTTGTACTAGCATTTTTTTCACTCATAAAGATGAGGTTATATTCCTATCAAGTGTAAAAATCAGCTCCTTGTGAGTTATATATATATATATATATATATAACTGATAGATTCCGAGATAAATCATGATATTTAACTCCTCGACTAATCCTAAGAACGTGGAGATAGAGATCATTAGATAGAGCTCAATCGTTTTTAGACTCCATAAAAAATGTCCTAATATAAAAAAGTCAACTAGTAATTCCCTTGATACTTTTTCCACCAAGGCAAGAACTGATCAAAACCATTTTCTTGGACTCCATCACTAAATCAATCTCGAGCTTCTCAAATTCTTCTCTTGTAGTTTCTGCAGTAAAATCCAAGTAATTTTCTTACATCTTTGTGTTGTGGGCATAAATCAAGATCCAATATTTTTTGTTTGATTTTCAAAGTCAACCCTCCTCCACCACTGTTCTTTATGAGTGGGTGGTCAAGGAATGATAAACAATGATGCAAAAACCCCCATCAAAATCAATCCCAAAATTGACTCTACTCCCTCTAATTGCTCTAATCTTTTATGAAGTTTCTGGCGGTCCATTCGGAATTGAAGATTCCGTAAGGGCAGGAGGCGGCCCTCTTTTAGCATTACTAGGTTTCTTGATTTTCCCATTTTTTTTGGAGCATCCCAGAAGCACTAATCACAGCTGAGCTCTCCACAAGCTTCCCTGAAAATGGGGGATATGTTATTTGGATTTCATCAGCTTTTGGTCCATTTTGGGGATTTCAACAAGGGTTTTGGAAATGGTTTAGTGGGGTTATGGATAATGCTCTTTATCCTGTTTTATTCTTGGATTATTTGAAACATTCAATTCCAATATTTAATTTATTAATTGCTAGAATTCCTGCTCTTTTAGGGATTACAATTTCATTGACTTATTTGAATTATAGAGGCCTGCATATTGTTGGGGTTTCATCTGTTTTGCTTGCTTGTTTTTCCCTTTTCCCCTTTTTGGTAATGGGGTTACTTTCGATACCGCGGATTCGGCCTAAAAATTGGGTTGTGGTTGATTTTAGGAAAGTTGATTGGAGAGGTTATTTCAATAGTATGTTTTGGAATTTAAATTATTGGGATAAGGCTAGTACTTTAGCAGGGGAGATTGATGAACCTAGTAAGACTTTTCCTAAAGCAATGTTTGGGGCTCTAGTTTTGGTTGTTTCTTCGTATATGATTCCGCTTCTTGCTGGCACTGGAGCTCTAAATTCTGATCCTAGTGAGTGGAGTGACGGTTATTTTGCTGAAGTTGGGTTGCTAATAGGTGGATCTTGGTTGAAATGGTGGATTCAGGCGGCGGCTGCAATGTCTAACATGGGATTGTTTGAAGCTGAAATGAGTGCTGATGCTTTTCAACTTCTTGGCATGAGTGAAATGGGAATGCTCCCTTCAGTATTTGCTTTAAGGTTAGTCATTATTCAGTCCGTGATTGTTATGTTAATTAATGATTTTCTTAAATTTTGTTTGTTTCGTGTTTTTGAATGTAACATGATGCAAGCATTAGATTACAAGCTTGGAATTTAAGTAGAAATATTAGTTGGAGATAATAAAGGACCATATTTTCTGTAATTGGTTCATTATGAAGTTTCATTGTTTTAACAAAGAAAAAAAGAAGGAACAAATTTAGTTTTGTTCTTGGTAGATTTGAGGATCCCTTAACTCGAGAATTTCCGCTACTTTTCCATGCTTTAGGCATAACATTCAATGATAAAAATGATTGAAGCCAACTATTGTAAACTTTCTTAATGCTGCTGTTGTTGGTAGGAGCATGAACAAACATATGATAATATTCTTCACTATAGAAATGAATTTGTATCACCTAGTCAAAACGCCATCGCCCTTTTGAGGCCACCAATCGGAAACTCAGGAAGCTCAAATAAAATGCTGGTTTCTTAGTATGGTATCAATTTGATTAGAAAATCAGAATCTATAGAAGATATTTTATAACCAAAAGAGACTAAACAGAAAGAAAACTTGACTGAGGAATTGGGCATGGGCCGCACGGACGCAGACCCCACACTGCCACAAATTATGATGTTGGCTCTCCCACTCGGGGAGACCATAGGAAGGCACCCCTCCAAAGCGCCATAAGCCTTTTTGATCGCTCATTGACCCCATCCAGGTAAGTATGTTATTAGTTGCTACCTCGTTCTGTTTTCTAGCCTTCGTGCTGCTTCTCGTTTCCGACTCTTTCCATATGGGAACTTATCATACACTAGTTCTCCTTTTTTCCCAATCTCCCTGCAGATCTTACTAGTCTAATCATATACGAATTACTATTTCCGTATTTGATGTGCCATTTGAGGACAATTCTACTTAAATTTGGCGTGTGGTTTAATGTGATGAAATGAAAACCTGTTGCGTGACAATTTATTTTTCTTTCTAGATCAAAGTATGGGACGCCTACGATTAGCATCTTGTGTTCTGCAACGGGCGTGATCTTCTTGTCATGGATGAGTTTCCAAGAAATCTTGGAGTTCTTGAATTTCCTATATTCAGTAGGAATGCTGCTTGAGCTTGCAGCTTTCATAAGATTAAGAATAAAGAAGCCAGATCTTCACAGGCCTTACAAAGTTCCCTTGCAAACGTTCGGGGCAACAATGCTTTGTTTACCTCCTGCTTTCTTGCTTGTTCTTGTTATGTGCCTCGCCTCTTTGAAGACGTATTTAGTGAGTGGTGCAGTTATTATTTTGGGGTTTCTCTTGTATCCTGCTTTAGTTCATACAAAAGATCGAAAATGGATCGATTTTTATACAGATAAAGAAGTATCCAGACCTTCTGATAATGATGATCTTGAAGATCAATCAGTTTCAGCAAAAAACCTTCAAGAAATTACCGACGAAGCATCTGTGAGCCTTCTGTCAGAACTTACATCTACTAAGATAGAAGAATCACATCAAATTTCATCAGAAGATGTTTCAAAACTTAGTTAGAAGCTCTAGATATGATTTCCACACTATATTAGCATCTGTATTATTTCTTTGAACTTTGTACAAATTTTATATAGATTGACAGTAAATTTACAAGTTATGAGCAATCATGATTTACTCAATTTGATTCTCTAGTGTTGTAAGATTCATACTTGTGATTGTAAGGTAGGAATTGAAAACGAGATAAGTTATATGTGTCTGATGAGTATCTTCTCTCTCTTTCTCCTCTCTTCCTCCTGCTCTCTTTCTCTTCTCTGCTGCTGGCCAGATTTTCAAATCTTGGTCCTTTTGTTCCGTTAATCTTACTCTATTTTGTACTACAAATCATATGAAACCTTTTTCAGAGTTCTTTTCTTCAAGATTCAAGACGCAGTGGTTAGATGAGTCTCAGATCTTCGCAGATTTTTTTTCTATTTTTCTAGGAGGATGTGTTCAACCCGGACTTGATCTCAGCCCCTTTATCATCTTTTTTACATCTTTCCCGAGACAATTTATAGGGACGGTTGATACGCCCATGGTCCCTATAAATTGTCGACTCCCTAAGGAAGATGTTGAAAGTGATATTCTCCCTCGTCCCCTGTGTTTCGAGGATTGCAATGAAGATGCTTTGAAGAAGAAGATTATGTATTTATTTAGTTTGCTAGTTTTATTAGTTGTTTTTCCTAACCATCCAAGTTTTTCTTTAGGGTGTCTTTTTATTCATTATCGTGATTTTTTAAATCATCAGTATAATCTATACTTTCTGTATTTTCGATTTTTCCTTTGATTAGTAATGGCTTCACTATTTCGTGATTAATGGAAATATAATTTATTTAGCAAAAAAAAAAAAAAAAAACTCGAGATTTTTGAATTTGATAAAAAGAAGTTTTTAATTTATTAGAGTTACAAATCTAATGAATACGAATTGAATTAAGCCACGAGCTTTCTCACATATACGACGAGGTTTTGATTTTGAATTATTTTATACTTCCAAACATCTTGGAAATATTCATACATAAAATGTTGTTTCTTGTATGGTATTATTCTATCAAATGGTGTGATTTTTCCAGTCATGCAAATGGGAATTGCGAATTATTTCCATAATTAGTTATGTTCCACTATTTTTATTAGTTTTATTACATTTTTGCAGTAGGGTTTCTATAAAAGGTATGGAAAGCTCAGGCTTCAGAAGATTTAACAAAGTTTTGGCCTTTTGGGCGCCTAATAGAAACGACGTAGTAACATCAAGTGATTGATTCTATAAAAAAAAAACATAGTACAACCAAACATGGCCTTAGCCAACATTCATTATTTTTACTCCCTCCGTTTGTATATCAGAATACACCAAACACGGCCTACCAACATTCCTTATTTTTACTCCCCCTTTCTATTATACTAAGCTCTTCCATCTTATAAGGCTCATTATTGGGAGAAGGTTTGGAAAGCTAAAGGTTCTTTGAGGAACCATCTACTATTTTGGCAAGTTCGCCTGAAACGTTTGAAGAACAATGCTCTTCTTCATAGGTGGGGTATTAGGAAGGATGATCGTTGCTCGATTTGTGGTATTGATATGGAGACAAAGTTATATGCTCTTAGGACTGGCCATCTGATTTTATCTTTTGGAGCAACTTTCTCCATCCTGACCGCCAGTTTGCATTCTTTGAGGAGACGGATGTGGTTTGATGGGTCGATGATGATATAAGCGGAGTATGGTGCAAGAATTTTGGCGAGTTATATTTAGAGAAATTGTGTACTTGTCTGTGGAAATGGAGAAACCATGTTGTTCGTGACCCTAAATTTCATCTTACACCGTTGTATACTAGAATAAGCTTGATATGTTCTAGAGTTATAGATATCCAAAATGCTTCAGGATTGTAAATGTATTCCCTACTTTTTCTTTGTAAATTTTAGCATAGTAATATCAATAAAGTTCTTCTTTGGAGCATAAAAAAAAAGTTCTTCCATCTTTTTTCAAAATGATGTCATTTTTTACTTTGAACAATATATTTCTTAAAAATTCTTACTATAGAGAAGGGAAAAGTGATGGATGTTTAAGATTTAATGAGATAAATTAAATTTATTAATATTATAATAAGAAGTGTATATATATATATAGTCTACTAATTCTTTAATCGATACTAAAATAACCTCTATAATGAAATTGGGTGAGTATTTTTTTATATTGATGTTCAGACGTTATTAACTCGACTAATACAGTTGGAATTTTGAGAACACTTTGTGTGACCCGACAAAAAATTCTACAAACATAAAAAATAATTTCCTCTTTTCTTACATTATGCAGGATCGAAATTGGAAAATCTAACTTTTACCACTCGAATAAGAGCCACTAGGGAGGTTTGGAGCAAAGATTGCCATTTCCCCCCAACATCTGTGAACGAGCAGGTCAGTTCCTCTTTGTTTAAATACAATCAAATTCAATTTACAATTTTGTTTGAAAGTGTTCAATTGTTTCACTAAGTCGGATTTTTCCAGTGGTAAGGATCGAAGTTGGTCATTTCGGTTTACACATAAGCAAGTGGAGAAAAATCCAACTTGACTAATCATACTTATGACCCCTAAAATTTATCCGGGCAAAATGATATATTTAAAGGACACTTACGATATGAGCCAGATCATCGGACGATGCGGTCAGATTCAGCCACATCACCGCATTTCCTCTCTCTCCTCATTCTGCAGGGATGCTGGCAAATCTAACCACATTGTCCCACATGGGACCCTGATCCCATATCGTAATTTTCCATATTTAAAATATATATTGTAAAATTGTAAGATTTTTTACGAGCTGATTCATATTAGTGGGGTAAAATAAGACACCATCACCTGAAAGTCGCACGTGTGTTGACTTGCTTAACAGCTTAAGGATAATATCCCAAAGGCCTAAGCGGGCAACTTAAGTTCTTGTTTGGCTTTTGGCAATTCTTCATTCGACACTTTCTGGCTGTCGTCAAGAAGGAAAAAAAGGGGAAGAAAACAGACAAGAAATCGATCAATTAGGGAGGGTTGGAGCAAAGATTGCCATTTCCCCCCCCCCAACATCTGGGAACGAGCAGGTCAGTTCCTCTTTGTTTAAATCTAATCAAATTCAATTGACGATTTTGTTTGAAAGTGTTCAATTGCTTCTCGCAATTTTCTGATGAACATATTGTTAGTTGTTTCAATTTTAGCTTTAATTTCTGAATTTTCGATTGTAGATTGCCCAATTCGGATTTTGGGTTTTCTTGAAGTAATTGAAACTTCAGATGGGTTCAAGTTATTTTTCTGATTGAAAGTTGAATTCTTGATTTCTTTAGCATTTTTATACTTAATTTGCTTTGTTACGGCAAGAGAAGTATTCTTTTCTTGTAGTTTTGTTTCATGATAAATCCAAGTGGGTAATTTTTCCTAGTAAAAGAATAATAATTTGGGTTTTTTTTAGCTAATTTCTTGATTGTTAATTGCACCCATCTTTGGGAAATCCAGTAAAATAGTTTGGTGTGATTTGTAGTTCAATTATGATAGATTTTGCATTTGGGAAAAGAAAGTGAGAATCTTTTAGAGGAAGGGTGATTCAGATTTCAGAATGATTTTTGTGAAATATTGATGGGATTCGGTATTTTTATGTTAGGTTGTTGAAGCTAAAATGGTGGCTAATCATCATTTTACTCGAATGGATACGATAGATCTGAAAGATATGATTTATCGGAAGATAGGGCACCAAAGAGCAGAAAAGTATTTTGATCAGCTCAGAAGGCTATTCACTTTACAAACGAACAAGGTTGAGTTTGATAAGATCTGTATGCGAATAATTGGGAGAGAGAATATATCTCTTCATAATCGACTAATCCGATCGATTGTGAAGAATGCCAATCTGGCTAAGGTGCCCCCACCGAAAATCAGAAAAGTGGACAGTTCACTAAGTATTAAAGTTGCAAATGGCTATCAGCGAACTTGTCTACAATCTCTCTACGGTGATGGTTTTCCCCAATCTCCTCGTAAGAGTAGATCTCCAGTTCATAGAGATCGCAAATTTAAGGACCGTCCAAGCCCTCTTGGACCACTTGGCAAGAGTCCTAGTACATTGGAAGAAGGGGCTCAGAGGGTTCAAGAACAGCAAAGTGCCACAGAATTGTTTTCTCTTGGTAGCAGACCTCCGGTTGAGGTGGTATCGGTAGAAGATGGAGAAGAAGTTGAACAGGCTGCTGGAAGCCCAAGTATTCAAAGTAGAAGCCCTGTCACAGCTCCATTTGGTATTTCGATGAATCTTGGTGGTGCTCGAAAAGCTCTAGGAAGTGGATTTGCATCTGCTGATTATGTTAGTTCATCGACTTGCCAAAGTTGTGGCGAGTTACCAGACACAAGATCTTTAAGAAGTCTTCTGCAAAAAAGGCTGGAGTTAGAGGGGCTTGGAGTTTCACTGGATTGCGCTAACCTGTTAAATAGTGGGTTGGATGTGTTTTTGAAGAGGTTAATCGAACCATGCATCGGACTTGCTGGATTACAGCGCGGGAAAGGACCTGATAGACATTCTAACGCTCAAATGGCATTTGGATCCAATCATGTATTACCTGTAGCTCATCCAAAAGGATCTCAGAAATCAACACATGCAAGTATGCTGGACTTTCGTGTGGCTATGGAGTCAAATCCGCGTATTCTTGGTGAAGATTGGCCACTGAAACTTGAGAAGATCTGCAGTAGTACGTTTGAGGACTGAACAACATTACACAACTTCTAGCTGCGTCTTATTCTGGGGGAGCGAGGGACACATTGTCTTAGTTCATTGTTTACCGGAGGCTTTTTCTTGAAGACCGAGCAACCATAAGGAAATAAGCTGTGAATACCATAGGAAGTTCTGAAATAATCAGCTCAGATCGTTTGAGGGATAGTTGTGATAGTTACTAGTTAAGTGGGATGCGAGCATGATTATACAGATTATTTGAAGGTTCGATAGATTTTAATAATAATTCATAGTCCTAGAGTTCAGATTGGTATTATTGTTCTAGTAGCAGAAATTTTCTTTTACTTGTGTGGGAGAATAATTATATTACTCCCAAAGAGCTGTAGTTTTTAACTGTTGTATACTAAATTTTTATTGATAAATGAACTGGATAAGTATTTGTCTCCTCAATACTAATTCTGGCATGTCTATTCTGGAAAATTCAATTCTAGGAGCGTCTTGTGGGCAAGTGCAAATTGCTTTCCAAAATGATACAAAAAATAACTTGAATAAACACTGAAGTAAATTGGCTCGATAAATTCAGAATGCAGAACACCAAAATTATCATCAATAAAGATAATACGGAATTACGCTCATTTAACACAATACGGAAGTGTACAATGGAGTCGGCTTCAGCAGTCGAATATCTAAACTAAACATTTCACTACTATATAAGAAAATCTACTAAGAATAAGCACCTATGCAGGAACGTGTAAGGTAGAAATTCCTGTTGCTGATAATCGGAAATTGGTGCCCCATAGGACGATATGCTGATCTGCCGAGCACTAATTTTGGTCTAAACAATCAAAGAATCTTCCAACTTCTTGTTAAAACCTTAAGAGAATAAAGATGTCTGAACCACGAGCAGCTCTTCACTTCCGCTTGGTTCATTCCGCTTCAAGGGTCGGCTTGAAAGTTGAAACCAGGCCACTGGAAACCCAGTAAGAGAATGCTGGGGAAAGTTTGCCGACAAATAATTCATGATCATGTGCTCACTTTTTCCCGACTTGCCATGTACGTCATATAAATAGTCCACAAGTATGAAAATCCATTGCTTACTAGTGGCTGCCAAGAAACACAAACAAATAGGGGCATTAGTTCCATATATGATGAGGAAAATGGAGGGGGGGAAAAACGCGGTTGATAAGAAGAATATTCTTCCTCAATGCCGAAGTCTATTGTTACTACCAAAAGATAATCTGAAAGTTGCCTCGAGGAACTGTTTAGACTAACTAAGAACATAACAGCATGCTCATTATGCAAGTATTCTATAGAGCTCGTTGTGCTGGTCATCTACACATCTTTCAACCATTACTTTCGCCAAGAGGCACCTTTTCACAGTATCAGATTACATAAAAGTTTCATCATATAAAGTGAGGTGCGATTAGATGCTCACCTGTAAATGAACTGGAATGAATTTGAATGTTATAAAGTCACAGACGGGCCAGTACATAACCCCACTAAGCATAGTAGGAACCAAGTCCCTCTTTAATCGAGCAACTATCTCCGCACCATTTTCACCTACACGTGACAACCATAACAGTAAAGGAGCATGTTATAACTCAAACCATAAAAGTCGAAGAGAATTCAGCTCATATCTCATGAAAAATGTATACCGAGTGTAAGATGCATCAAGATTGCATCCAATATTCAGAATAGGACACTTGTTCAATATAAGAAGACCAAAACAACGAAACCAGTAGGATATAAGATTAAAGTTATGTTACTACCTTGGGCTGCTGCATTTACTGAGAAGAAAACGACGGTCATTATAGGACCATAAATTGTCTGTCCCATTACAATCTTTTTCAAGGTTGTAACAAGATCCCGGTTGGGGAAGGTCTTTGACGCAAAGTTGAACCAGAAATGTAATGAAGGTCCTAAAATTAACATCCCATACCCTGCCATCCGCAACGTCCTCACCAAATTATATGGCTCTGAAAATTGCTTTTCAATTGTCTGATGTAAAAGTTTGGCCAAAAATCAGAAATAATAGAAGACAAAGCAAATTTTTTTATTGATGAATTAAAATAACCAAGGATAAATACATAATACATAATTTTTTTTCCACATATAAGTTTGAACTTTACGAACAATAATACGTACTTTTCCCATCAATACATTAATACACAAGTATACTAGTGAGACTAAAGCTAAGCTACACAAACACAGATTTCAGACACCATAAAAAAGTTGCAATCTTGGTTCATAGTGTCAAACATTACCCTTATTTCATGAATGCATTTCGGTAATAATCAAGAACGGAGTTAGATAGCAGATAATCTGGGAAATTAAGGCACTGAAATTATGAACAGAAGTACAATAGATAAATGAATGGAAGGTCCATAGTAGCTCCCTTCTTCATATAATTTGTCCATATCCATCATTCTACCAAGTTGGATCAAAGGAACTGCTCATAGAACTCCGAAACAGAGGTAAACAACATTCCAGGACAGGAAAAAAGCCAAGGGAAAACATACACATTCAAAGACTTGAGAAATATAATTCACAACAAAAAGAATCTTATTCCAAGTATGGAGCTCCATATCTTTATATTACCCAGTCTATACGATAAATGGATACCTCTTCTTTTAGTTCTCTAGCTTTTATTATTCTCTTTTACCGGAAGAGAAGAAACAATCAAATGGTAAGTAACCACAGAATGCCCTTTTAGTTCTTTCAAGAGCCACAAAATTCTAGTAACAAATAATGCCCCAAGTTATCTGTCCACTTTGTATTTTGCACGGGAATTAAAATTTGACCAAATTCTAAGTAGAATATCATAAAATGTCAAACATGACCCTCCTTATTTTAGAAACAATAATCAGCATTCCCTCCATTACATAATATAAGTCGTTTATTACATGTAACGAAGATTAAGGAAGCAAAAAGTAAGGTACTTTGTCAGTAATATTGATATTTTGATTAATAAAACCCCTCATTTCTTAACATTTGCTACATCCCTAAGCAACTTATATTATTGAATGGAGAGAACCGTCCGTAGTTGAGAAATGTGCCAAGTTGGGGCAGCACTTCCGACTCAGAGCAATATAAAATTAGAAAAGAAAAAAAATGATCCTTTTTCCAATTTTCTGGGAATCAATCTGTAAAAAAAGAAGTAAAGTACCTGCGATGATAAATCAGCGGCAGTATAAATAAGGGCACAAGTAACACTCTTGGTTATGATTGGCCGAGATTTCACCATTCCCAAATACCAACTCACAAGCCCGAATGATCTAGAATACGAAGTCGCAGAGGAAGAAGACAAGGTCGAAGAAACTATACCCGGAGATGGCAATTCAAAATCCTTAACCTTTTGGGGAAACCGAGAATACTGTTTATACTGTTGTCGTACTTGATTATTGTACTTTCTGTTGATGAAATTGTACATTTTGTTTGATCTTTGAAACTTCTTGAGGCCATGTTTGATGACGGCGGAGCTCATTTTTTGGCGGCGGAATTGTGAAGGTGAATTGTCCGGCCAAGGGGGGTTTAGGAAAGCTGAGAAAGAGGTTTATGGAGGAAGTATATATAGAGAGAGAGAGAGGGAATGGGAGGGGGTTAAAATGGAACAACTGGATTTTGAAGAGACTGGAATGGAAGTTCGGGAAAGATTCGGGGCCATTAAGCATTAAATAGTACTCCCTCCATTTCTAAATATAAGACTTTTTAGACAATTTTAGAAAATTAATGAACTTGTCATTTTCAACGAAAGTTTCAATATTACCCTTCTCTCTCTCACTTCTATAGCATAAGAAAAGAAAGGAAAATATAGGGATGGCAGAGGCGGCAAATAAAAGAAATATCGAGGGTATAATTGGAATACATTGTTGACAACTAATAAAAGAATCTTACACAACAATTAATTTGGATACCTATAAATCTCATAAACGACAATTAAATGGGAATGAAGGGAGTATAACTGAGTATGCGGTGGCGTTTGAGTTTTTGACTAGTCATCTACACGTTACCTATTCGCCATCGAGTATGCGTTCTACGTAGACTCGGACGGAACATGAGTGTAGAATCGTAAAATCGTATCAAAAAGTTAAAAAATATATATATTTTGTATACAAATAATAATAATTAACATATATATATATATATATATATATATATATATATATATATATATATATTATGGTCCAACAATATGAGAAAAATCCATAAAACATAGTTTGAAAGTTTTTTTCAAAAGACAATAACGCAACAAACTTCACAATAAAGAACTTAAGTCTTTCAAAATAGAAAAAATGCGGCAAAACATAGTTTTTATCTTATAATTATTTCAAAATATCAAAATAAAATAAAGCACATTATAAGTCTATGATCTAATCGAGCAAATCATTTAAAAACTTGAATTTTGAACTACCATCACTATCATCATCTTCCATATCATTTCCGCCTTCCTCAAACTCATCATCATCATGAGAAACCTCAAAATCGTCAAAGAGTGCATCGATAGCACCAGCAGTAGCATCACCTCCAAATTCAACCTTGTCTCCTTCTTCCAAATACAACTCAGAATTCTCATCAACAATCCAATCATCATTCGAAGAAAAATCATCAAGGTTATATTCATTCGACCTTCGAGCTCACTTCAACATTGTCTTTTTTTTTTTGTGATATTATAGAACGCATATAAATTTAACCAGTTTCAATTTAGAAATTTTTTTTGTAGATACAACTGTTACATGAATAGTCAACAAAATTGTATATGCAATAATTACATTAGGAAAAAAATCAAAATCTTTAAAATATATATATATAAGTGATTTTAAAATTTTTTGGCCTCTTATTGCATGTCACTCTAAGCATGCATAAAGTCGGCCTTGGTAAACTCGGTAGAAACGTACGTTTTTATGATTCGATTCTACGATTGTACACCGTTTCTACTAGATTGCGATTCTAATCCCGATTCAACACAGCTTTGCTTTTGTAGAATCGTGTGATTCTACGAGTTAACTCGTGATTTTAACAACATTTCTAATGATACTCGCTATCCCAACTTAGTTGTTCTCTTTGCACGGGAATTAAAGCTTCATCAAATCTTATAGTAGGATATGGTAAACTATCAATCAAATATGGTCATATTTAATTTTACTCTCAATTTAGTTATACATTATTTTCTCTCTCTAACATTCAATGTAAGACTGAAAAAATCATCATTAATGAGTCATTTATTTAGAGAGTGGACAACTAATTTAAGACATATTAAAAATGAAATGTGAACACATAATTTAAAATGATTTGAGTATTTTTTGTGGGATTGCACATTCATCTTTTACATTTTACTGAAATGAAGAAATGGAAAAGATGTGAGGTACTCATGTTATATTAGAGCATCACCAGAAACTCACTTCCTCTTAGCATCTCATTAGTAGAAATTATTAATATTATTCCTTTCAACTGTAAAAACTAATAATAACAATTGTACAAATCTTTTTTTTTTTTGGGGGGAAAAACAAAACAAATTTTTTATTTTTTGGTTTATACAAGGGCTAATAGTTGTCACTAGATATATGCTCTTGCATTCAGCTTGTTCCTTGACAGATCGCGGCGTTAGAGGGGGGGCTGGGCTGCAAGAAGCAGGGACACAATCTGATCAATGCAGTTGCAAAGGCTCTCCAAAACCATCAAACGATTCAACGATTGCACTGGTTTGTTGTTCATAATTGCTCCATTGCTGCTCTATTTTCATCATCTTCAGCTTTAATCCAAGCAGCCTATTAAAAAAGACGAAAAAATATGCATACCATGTTAAAACTTCTAGCCTTTCAACTTTTGAGTATGAAAAGAAAATTATATATAGTGAGAAAGTTTCATTAGAACTTGCCTTATCCTTTTCGAGCCTAGAGACGTGAGGTCGAATTGAATTTCCGAGACTCAGGCCTCCCCAAGAATCTTGGAGCTCTTTCTTCCTAGCTTCTTTACGGACAGATGAATGTATAATCTGATCCTCTGAACTCGCCTTTTCTTTTTCTAGTTTAGAGATATGGGGTCGAATTGAATTTCCAAGACTAAGGCCTCCCCAAGAATCTTGCAGCTCTTTCTCCCTTGCTTCTTTACGAACAGATGAATATCTAATCTGATTCTCTGAACTTGCCTTTTCGCTTTCCAGTTTAGAGATATGGGGTGGTTTTATAGAATTTCCAAGACTCAAACCTCCCCAAGTATCTTGCAGCTCTTTCTCCCTTGCTTCTCGACGAGTAAGTGAATTCCCCATCTGCCCCTCAGGTTGCTGTGCAGCAGCAGCCATCTTTTCTCTCTCAAGTCTGGATTTGTGTTTAACCAAAATCTGGTCCAGACTTTCTTCACCGCCCTCCTTGTTTTTGCCATTCTCATTCCGCTTCACCTTCATGACCATTTCCTCATTTTCATTAAGCTTCATTTTCTCTTTCTCCAGCTTTGAAACACGCTTCACTAAAACTTTGTCGAGACTTTCACAGCTTATTTGACCATCTCCAGTCTTATTTCGGTCAATATTTTCCTTCCCAGTTGGAACTTCATCAGAGTGCACTGAAGTCTCTCCTCCAATTACATCAATAGTAGAAGCGGTCTGTTTGGTCTTAGCAATCTCAGCACCTTCAACAGCGACAAAATTTCTCCGGTTCTTTGATTCCTCGACCTCCTTTTCAAGCCTAGACATGTGTTTGACAAGATATTTGTCAAGACTAGGCATCTCAGCTTGAGTATTCGCCCTTCTGTCCCGCATTTTGCTATTTGTTCCAAATGCTATCTCGTTTTTCCTTCTTGCCTCTGCCTTCTCTTTCTCAAGCTTTGAAGAATGCTTCACTAGTATGGTACCAAGGTCAGAACTGTTGTCAAATTGGCATGGATTTTGATGCATAAATTTCTCCGGCTTCTGTTGATTACCATCCTTAGCTTCATTCTTTCTGGCATTCTTTGCTTCTAGCACCTCTCTTTCAAGCCGTGTTAGCCGCTTTACGAGAAACTTGTCGAGACTGGGAAGTTCTGTTTCAGGCGGCATTCTCTTCACTGTCAGCCCACCATCAATTCTAGAGTTTCCAACTGATCCAATATGTTCTCCTTCAGCTAGAGCAGCACTCAGCCCGCAAGTGGCAACTATGGTGGCAAGAGAAGCAAGCTGATCTTCTCGCAGACCTTTAAGCCTTTCGAGCATAATCTGTACAAGATTAGTGGTGTTGAACTTTTCGGAATCCTTCTTTTTCTGAAACTTCATTTGACTCATTCCTGACAAGTCCTCCTTATGATTACTTCCATCCTCATTCAATCCCATTTCAAATTCTGAACCAGTATCTGATTCACGTCCAGAAGTAAACTCAGAAAGCTCCTGGGAATTTTCTTCTGAATCAGGATTCTGACTGATTTTCCGCAGGAGCTCCTTGAATTCATCTTTATTTATGGAGGGACAATTTGCGAGCTTGGTGAATGCTACCTTGACCGCAGCAGCTACTTGCTTATCCACTTCAAAAGCTGTCTCAAAAGATGCCGATACAGTATGGGTAGTAGAACCTCCCTTGGCAGCTGATGTTTCTATTTTGTAGGACTTTTGTGGACCATCTGCAATATCATACATGATTACTCCAATGGAATTTGCAGCTTCAAAAGCATCTGCTGCATTTTTTTCTGCTTCCAACTGCTGAGCTTCAGCATCTTTACATTCTATCCTGTATATTAAAGGGGGGAAACGAAGAAAAATTCAAAACAATGTAGAAGGATAAACGTGCTTAATATTTTTCCTATTGCCACTATTTGGGAATCACATGTTAGGAAATAAACAGCAATATTGGGCCGTTTGCTCAGTACCTTAGGCTCTATAACCTAAAATCGAAAGCTTACCTAGCTGCGTGAAGTATTTTGCACCAAGATGCTTCCACCATTGCAGCCTTCCGAGCCTCCATTGCCTTTGTTGCTGCTTCTCTTACTGCAATCTTCTCTTTCAGTACTTTTGAGTAATGAGGATTTGAATCACCTAGAGTCTCATCTAGAGTCGAATTCATTCCATCTATTTCCTGTGTACAAAAAGAGCAATACAGTAAGAACCTGGCGGGAAAGACAATAGATTATGGGAAGAATGTTTATTAGCTACCTGTAATAATCGAATTTTCCTTTTCAAGTACGAATCCACCTTTTTACGAGGGAACCAGTTCAGGGGTGATGTTTTGCGGTGAGAAGGCTTTCTAATTTGTGATGCACATTTGTTTAAAGTGCTCAAATTAGACTGGCAAGCCTCTTTCATACCCTTGTTCTGCATCATTCGGGGGAAAATAATTGAGAAAAGAGAGAAAACAAGTATAACGAGTTAACATTGCAGACTGTAATATCATTTTCCGTCCCATTTAAAATTAAGAAATTCAAAAAATTGTAACACAGATTGAACTAGTAAGCTTGTTAGTTTTAAGGAAAGCTCTTGCTACAGTAACTGATCATGCATGGAGAAGTTGCGGAGTCAATTGCCTCTTTAGGCGTTTTTTTCATAGCGACATATTTCAGCATTCTACTTGATGCCAACCATTAACATAGCAGGTTTGTACTTTCGAGTACGAGGCACTCTTAT
Organism: Vinca minor; assembly: GCA_026122235.1. Classification (NCBI taxonomy): domain Eukaryota; kingdom Viridiplantae; phylum Streptophyta; class Magnoliopsida; order Gentianales; family Apocynaceae; genus Vinca; species Vinca minor. The sequence continues at coordinate 1,560,477 of JAOCZM010000201.1, read as the reverse complement.
TACTTCTATATGAAAAACTATGTTATATATTCCTTGGTGAAAGAACTCTTCATCATTACTAATACAGTTACCTGAACAGTTAGGTTTCTCCATGATCACATTCATTACAGCAGCAGAAACATAACGACGAGCAAATGAATTGTAAACTGAACCAACTAGCCTAACCAACAATTCAACCAAGCACCAAAATGTAGGTTCATGTTCTAAGATTTGCTGACTAATCTTAAATTTTCCGGTTAGAGACATATAACATGATTGCCCCAATTAGTCCTCCTCATAACTTTAAGCAGTACCGACGGACATCTGCCTTATTTCACCTTTTTTTTAAAGGAATTATTACCCATAACTTCTTAGGCCCCATTTTCGCCATTTTGAAATCGGATGCCATTGCAAATTTTATTTGTGTGTTCCAACATTGAATCACCAACAAGGGAATTAAAACTCTGATTTCATCGTTGACAACTTCACTTATCCAACACCCAAACCCTAAACCCAAATCATGTTGGGTTCCATATGGAGCATGAGTTACTGAACAAACGTCTCAGGCTGACGGCGATCCAATTTTTTTGGACTTTTTTGTTCAATGCCGTCCACGTAAAATTGTAATTAGTGTCTTGTCTCTACTCTCTTCTTATACATAATCTACTTATGTAACCAAAGTATTATATCTCGAAAGAGTGAAATATTCTGATGACGTAGTCAATTCCTTCACGAACTGCGTTAACAATTTCTTGTGTCTTTATTTATAATTTTAGATCTCGTTTCTCTCTCATTATTGCTGTTTCTTTCTTAACAAATCAGATACTAATAACTAAATCCATAATCAAATACACGAAATGAAACAGATTTCATTTTCAGGGTTTACTGCAAAGATTTACAAAATTTTGCAATAGAATTAGATTTCCCAAGAAAACCCACAAAAGTAAACAAGAATTCAACTCAATTGCATAGATTTATGAACAAATTCTAATGCGGTAGTATCAAGAATAGAGAAGCAAAATTACCTTCCCAATTTTAGAAGTTGCAGTCAGAGACTCACTAGAACCGCCACCGCCACCGCTACCGCTACTGGTACCACTCTCTTTATCAGGAGAAGACGATGATTTAATTTTCCGTTCGATGCAGCCCATATCCAAGCAACCAAGATCCATTTCTAATGACTACTTTGTTCTTCAACCTTCAGGGCTTCGCAAGATTTTGTTGATAAAATCGAAGAAAGATGATTTCCCTTTACTGGATTCTTGCTGAAGGAAAATTAAATCTTTGGAGTAATTGAGAGAGTGAGAGTACGATTCTGTGGGTATTTCTTGATTTTTATGATTAAGAGGTGGAAGGAATTCTTGGAATAGAAGAGGGGCGTTATTTTTTCTGTATTTTTGAAAAGAAAAGAAAACTATCCGTTACGAGCGATTCTTTCGTTTTCAACGGTCGTCTGTTCTTGCCAGGCCCAGCAGTGCTGCTCAATTGTTGTGGTTATATCCCGGGTGAATTTTATTTTGGTCCCTGTAAATAGTTTGCAGTGTCAAATTCGTCCTTGAAGTTACAAAAATGTCAAGCTCGTCCTTAGAAATGACTTGCAGTGTCAAGTTCGTCCTTGAAAATAACTTGCAGTTTCAAATTCGTCCCTGAAATTACAGAAATGTCAACCTCCATACTAAGTGATGTTGCGATCTGTATACGTTTTTGTATATTTATTTTTACGCTCTATTATATTCTTGAGAAAAGAGGTCAATTTTTTAAATCGTTGTTTTTTTTATCACACCTTCCGGATACTAATTTGGAGCTTAAAGAAATCTAGAAAATTGAAAATTTTCATAAACGAAATTTAAAGCCGATTATATTGAAACTAGAATCAAGTGATGTTGCGATCTAAGATAAGATCGCAACATCATTGGTATGGAGGTTGATATTTCAGAAATTTCGGGGACGAACTTGACATTGTGAGCCATTTCAAGGGACGAGGTTGACATTTCTGTAATTTCAAGGACGAACTTGAAAATGCAACCTATTTCCAGGGACGAACTTGACACTGTGAGCCATTTACAGGTATCAAAATGAAATTCACCCTTATATCCCAGCGAAGCCGTTTGAGTTGGCTCCTGATCCGGTGTTGAACGTGCTTTTGTTCAACACGTTGGAAACGGGGCTAAAGAGGTGTTAGAACGCACAAAAAAATCACGGACACCTATAAAAAATGTATTTTAAACCCGTTTTAACACCTATATAATAGCTTAAAAAATCTCAGCAGTTAAATTTTTTTATTCAATGAACTCAATTTTTTCGCACATACTAAAAAATGTGCGGTAAGCACCAAATTCGAACTGATTTGTGTTATATGTCAATGTTTTCTTCTCCCTTTTATTCCTTCAGAAAAATAAGAGGTGAAATTGATTTATTGGGACTAGTCCCGCTTCCCACACTTAAAATATACCTTAAATTGCACTACTGGCAGAAGTGGGGTCCACTAATGGACCAGTTCCATTCCCCTAATTACTCCTTTTTTTAGGGGCACATTTATTTTCTAAATTTTGTATTGAGAAAATGGCCCCAGGCATCCCCCAACTATTTTAGTTTAGCTTATAAAATCCTCTTTACTATTTTTCAGCATTAAGAATCCTTTATCTTTTTACGAGCAGCCTATTAAGGATATACCACCACAAACACGGCGGAATCCGGCAAAACACACACACACGTGAGTTACACATGACTTTAATCCAGGGGTATAAATGTCCTAACCCGCCCCGACCCGCTTACGGGGGGAGGGGTGCGGGAATCGACCCTGGACCGAAGTCCAGAGCCGCTGTGCCTTTTCCACTGGGGCATCTTATTCCCACTCCCCCGACCCGCTTAAAGACCCATCAGAATTACCATAAAATAAATAAAAAAAAACAAACTCCCTTTCTTCTCAAAACCACCGCCGCTCCTCCCATCCAAGGTTGTCAAGATCGTAAATTTGACTCGGAACGGAAGGGGTCTCAAAAATCGTAAACACGAGGATCGTAACACGGATCGGAAGATCCGAAAAAATTATTAAAATAATATTTTATGATAAATTATTTTTATTTTTATTAATCTTATTTTTCCTTAGTTCTTACTCCCTCCATTCCTAAATATAAGACTCTTTAGACAATTTGAGAAAATTAAGGAAGTTGTCCATTCCACCTAAACTTCCAATACTACCCCATCCTCCCTCTCTTTCTCTCTCACTTCTATATTATAAAGAAAGGAAAATGTTGAGGGTATAATTGAAATGAATTGTTGACACCTAACAAAAGAACCTTAAACGACAATTAATTTGGACTCCTAGATTTCTCCTAAACGACAATTAATAAGGAATGGATGGAGTATTAATCTTGCATCTATAAAAATTATAAATAGTAAGATTTTAACGACTAAATCTGTATGTAATTTAAAAGTTATTAATTGTAATATTTCAACGCCTTTGTGCCGAAGGAAATTAATTGCTGTCCATGAGGGACCTATTGTGCGAATTACTACACCTTATATTATACCTAACTTCTTCAGGGACCGATTGTGCAATTTCAAAAGTTTTAATCCTAAAGATCGTCTTTCTCTTTCTTCCTTAATTTGGAGACTCCAGTCCAGAACCTTCTCTCTTCTTCCCCACCCCCACGCGTGGCGCCCCTCATGTTCCGTCCTCGTTTTGGTGCTGCCCGCGGTGGCCCTTGCTCCGGTTGGGCTACCGGCGTCCACCACCCATCTTCTCCTTTCTCTTATCTTCTATTTTCAGATTTCGGCCGGTGGTGACTCGGTCCGGCCGCAGCTGCGGCGTCTTCCCTCTTTCCGAGCCGGTGCCTTGGGCGCCTCCTTTCTCTGCTCCGGCCGGTGTCTTCTCCGGTAAGGTAAGCCTTCCTTTATTTTATTTTCCATTTTTTTCTTTAGTTTCTTCTTCACAGTCCCATTTGAAAAGAGAAAATCTTGGATCGTTATGTATCGTTCGATCCTACGATCTTACGATCTGGATCGACGATCCATTACGATCCAAGATTCCAGCGATTTTTAACCCGATCCAACTCGATTTATATTTTACGATCCAACTCGCGATTTTGACAACATTGCTCCTATCCCTCTCTTACTCCACTGACCACCAATTTCTCCGCCTCCATCACCGTCCAGCAGCACCATTTTCTCCGCCTACAATTGGATTTGCTTATTTGCTGATTTTCTCTCTAATAATATTTATAAAAATCTGGGGTTTTTTCTTTTTTTCTTGCGAATGTGATTCCCAAGTTTTTACCAGTCTCATCTCAACATTTGCTCAATTGGGTGATTTTTCAAAAACCTTTCTTGTTTTCTTGGTTTAAATTTCAAAGGTTTGTGCTTTTTTTTTCTTTTCAATTCAGAAATTGAATTCTTGAATTGGGTTTTTGATTTGATAATTTTCTTTCACTGAACAGATTCTTGCAGGAAGCTTTTAAAGCTTAACAGCATATAAAAAATATCCTTCAATTTGATATCTCTGTCTTTTTCTTATTTCCTTTTACAATTGATGTAAAATAGAATATTTTTTTATGTTTTTGTTGTGTGTTTAATGGTATAAATCTAACTACATGTAATTCAATTTCTTGCCCCTTTTTTTGTGTCTTGAATCGGGTTATGATTTTGTGTTTGTAGTACTTTATGATTTGATTAAGTACTTGTTAATCATAGTTTATCTATTAGTTATAATTGGCAATTCTTAATTTGAGTTCCTGATTGATTCGCTTACTGGAAAGCTTAGATTGGTCATGTAGAGGGTAAAGAAGAGTCGCCGGAGATGACAACCGGCCTGTGAAAAGCACCGAGCAAAAAAATTGATATAAAAAAAACCCCCATAGTTTTCATCACTGATTCTACTTCTTCCCTGCAAATGCTCTCATTGACTTTTTTTTGGGATAAATTTTCTACTTTTCAGACTTCATTTGTAAATTCGTGTTGGATTTTTTATTTTATTGTTAGGGGTAATTATCCGTTGTTGTTGGAGAAGGCGATCGAGAACTATCCGGAGATAAATCTGAAGGCGGCGATGCCGGAGGCGACGACGACGGAGATGTGGAAGGAGACGGTGATGGAGCGTCGGTGCCGTGTTCCGGTGGTGGAGTTGGTATAACTTGAGGCGGATCTGCTGAGGAAGTTAGTGGTACAGACACCAATGCTATGAGAAGAGTAAATCCCCAATTATGATGGGTCATTACGTGGGTCGATGCGGGTTATGACATTTCTACCCCTGAATAATTAGCATGTGCAACTCACGTGTTGTAAAATGGTTGGACTCCGCTGTGCCTGAGGTGGTATATCCTTATTAGGCTGTCCGTAAAAAGTGAGGGATTCTTAATTCTGAAAAATAGTAAAGGGAATTTTAGAGGCTAAACTGAAATAGTTGAGAGATGTCTAGAGCCATTTTCTCTTTTTTATTAGATACGCATACGCTGAATTTAAAACATATGATTTCGAGGTAAAATTATTAAATGAAATGCACTAACTTTCTTTCATCTTGAATTTCATTTCCTCATATTCAGATTAACCCAAGTAATGCAACACTTCGACTAAACACTATAGAGTTTTATTTGTATTGATTGTTTTATTTGACAATTCTGTATATTAAAAAATAACACACCCGTGAGAAAATATATGAGATCTAGAGTAAAAAATTATGTTTAGAATTGTGTCAAAATGATACACTAATGCACATCGAGTAAAAAATAACTAAGACACCATTATTCCAAAAAAAAAAAAACAATATCAACAGAGTTGTACAAAATTGGGTGAAAATCGTCTGTATTCGTGTATATTCTCATTTTTTATGGCCAACCACTTAGAATATGTCGGTGAACATTTGTTCTAATTATATACACATGGTGAATTGTGAGTGGTTGAATATATGAATGAAAGCATACATATATGCAAATAATTATTTACTTAGAAAATTGTGGTATACTAATGTCAATGTGTTAAAAGATCGCCAGGACTACTGCTTGAAAATTCTTCCTCCCGCATCACGCCGCGCATCCACCAAATTTGATCGAAAAGAGAGAGAAAAATGGCATCTAAGCGAACTCTTAAAAGAAAATTAAGAGTGGACCGGTCTATTAATCACGTCTCATACTACATTGATAATATTTATCCTGCATTACTTGCATGTAGGGCCATGCAACATTCACATCATTTATTCTTATTATTTGTATGTAAGATTCATAAATATTGGTGAATGGTGATGATCTTCTATTTTATCGATAAGAAATTGATACGTATCAATTTTTTTAATTAAAATATTTATAAACTAAAAAAATTGCACAGCCCGTAAAAAAATTAAACACATGACAAACCCCAATCATCCCATTTTAAGGTAATTAGACTTGCAATTGAACAATAGTAGTCCACCCCTCTTCTCTCCCATTTCTATCTCTAATATTTCCTCTCTTCTTCTTCTTGAAGTTTCTTTCATTTTGGTCTTCCATGACTAGATCCAACCAAGATCCGTCCACTTTTGGTGTCTTCACCCATTATTTTGCCGTAAATCGTGATAGAATTTTTTCAATGCATTCTTATTCAAGATTCGAGACTCAGATGCAAGATCTACTTCAGATCCGGAGTTTTTCTCTAAACCCGGAGTTTTTCTGGGCCCTTCCTCAGTTTTCTTCATCTTTCCGAGACAATCTATGGGACAGTTGATACGCCCATGGTCTCGTAGATTGTTGATTTCTAAGAAAGGTGATCAAACTGAGCTTGCTAATGCTGTTCAAAGATTTCGGAGAAGATGTTGCGAAGAATTTTATTATGTATTTATTTTTTCTACTGTTTTTAGTGTTGTTTACCCAGTCCGGGGTATGTGCTTTTATCTGTTATTATGGTGGTCTACACTATTGTATAACTTTTATTTTCTTGTAGAGAAAAGCACTATTTATATCCATTAAGTATATTTGAAAGGCAAGTTATGACCTTTAATTTTTTTAGGTGCCAAAATTGCACATGAGAATTTACGAGGTGCTATTTGTAGACAAAATGGGCGGAATCCGGCGAGATGGGGTGGTGTTCCACATGTGCGGTCCGCACATACGAAATATCAGGGGTAATTTCGTCTTTCTTCCTCTGCCCCTCCATCATCTCCGATTAGGTTCCATCCCAACTCCCTCTGCGTTCTCCGACCACCATTCAAGCAAGCTCTCAAGTGGCTTGGTTCATGAAAACAAAGATGAAGAACCAAGAATTTGTATATTTTAAACCCAACTTTGTTGCGAAACGGCGACGGATTTGATCTTTATCCATTTGTATGCTGCAATTTTGGGGGTTGAATCTGAGAGATGAGAGTTTATGGGAATTTAAATGAATTTAGAGGAGGTATCAGGCCCGTAGCTCCTTTTTCCATTCCCTCTGCAAAAATCATACAAAATTATTCCTCCAAAAGTTTCCCAAAATCAGCCATACATCCCCAAAATTCGAATTGTTGAGCAGAAGAACAAATTCAAATTAAACTCAAAACATATCTCATAAGAAAAACAAAACCCACTTCCCAAAACTCAAAATTAACACAATGAATTCCCAAAAATGAACCAAATACCCTCCATAAAAATATATGTAGATATGAAGAGAACAAAGTGGCGGCGTGTGACGGTGGTCTTACTCTCAAGCTACGACGCCTCTGCTTCTCCGGTCTCCGGTTAGACTCTGTGGCTGTGAAAAAATGGTAGTAGATAAATAGGGGTGGGGGTGAGCGGTGGAGGGTGGGGTGGGGTGAGTGGCAGGGAAGAAGGGGAAAAAATTTCATTTCTTTTTTGGAGAAGAAGAATGGGAAAATTGTCATGACTATTATACCCTCAAAATGTGCATGTGCGGGACCGCACATGTGGAACGCCGCCCCTCTAGTCAGATTTCGCCCATTTTGTCTACAAATAGCACCTCGTAAATTCTCAGATGCAATTTTGTCACCTAAAAAAATTAAAGGTCATAACTTGTCTTTCAAAGATACTTAATGTGTATATAAATAGTGCTTTTCTCTTTCTTGTATTTTCATTTTATCCTTTGCTTGTAATGACTTTGGCTATTTTATGATTAATGGATAATTTCTTATTTAGCAGAAGAAAAAAAAAGGTAAGTAGATTTGCTTGCTGACTTTAGACCAAATGAAAAGTTGACACGAGTTATATATAAATCCAAATCGAAGGTCATTCACTCCGATGTATAAACACATATATTCCATATTATTAATGCTCTTACCGACAAGATTAGTGCGTACAAAGTAGTACCATTTAGTACTATTATCGCCACTTTTATTTCACTCTTTATGTGGGCATCCCGCGTCTAGTATTGAATTCTCCCCGTTAGGAGAAATTGTTTTTCTTAATTTTTTAATTTCAATGGGAAATTCTGAACACGAGGTCTTGATCAGCTTTATTTTAGATTTTTTCTAAGATTTTCACAAAAAATAAGGAATAAACAAAAGAAAAAAAGAATATACGGTTTCTACTTATTATAATTAGATCAGTCAATACATAATAACAAAGCGTTAATATCAAATAATTGGAGTCGACTACATTAATCAAAATAAGATTTCTTTGTACTCGTTATTGTTAATACATTCCATCTATTTTCTTCTATCAAATATCATATCCTCATTCAAATCTAACAAATTAATATAATTCTTATTAACTTCGGTTCAAACCTTCCTCAACCTCTCGTTATCTTTTACGGCATCATGCCTTTATCCTACAATTTTCGAGTTGGAGAATCACTCGACGCCATTTCAGCCAGAAGTCCAGTAAACACTTCCATCATGTCATTCACAGATCCATACCCTCTGGTCCATATACAGATCATCTCTCACATGTCTTTAGCTACTCCCGTGATAGCTTTATTGGACACCGGTGCAGCTGCCACCGTCATGAATCCCGATATCCTCCCAGAAGATTCCTGGACTCCATTCTCTAAGATCTTTACAGTGGCTAATGTCAACCACTTTGTCATTGATAAGATTAGCAAGCCTATAAAGATTCAACTATTCCCCAACCTTATCATTACTCACCAAGTTTTAGGATCGAAACTCCCACAGAAAGATCTAATCATAGGCTTCGACCTCTTGAGTCAAATTCAAAATCTCTCGTTTTCCACAAAGATTGTTCCAGCATGGAGGGTCGTTATTTTTATGTGTTCAAACTATAGCAAACGATATTCCCATCATCTTATTTTCAATACGGGCAACTCTATTTTCTCTCGATGTCACTTGCTAGAACAAGATCAGACAATATTATTGATAAATATGTTTCCCAACTTTAACCTTTTGCTTTTCAAAGATGTGAAGTGCTTTGAAAAAATCAGAACCTTCCCAAGATGTATCATGTGTGTGTGAAAAAGAATTTATTCTTCACTGGAGATAGATAGATCACCTGAGGCGAATAAATTATTCTATAATCTTTTAGTACAAAAGGGTCACCGGCCCAGATCATAATCATTCACAAATCAAATATTTATACCTAGCTAGAGTTTGCAGTTTGCACTTGTTGTCTTCAGCATTCCGTACTTTCAGATTCTCCGGCGGCATCACGGCGAAACTCATGCAGGCCAGAGACTGGATTTCCAAGATTACAACAATGAGCAGCTGGAGGTTGAGCCGATCCTTATTTGAACAATGGATCTTCTTGATTTATTATTATTAAATTATTATTTTTAAGTTCTTGAATTACATATAGGTATGGCAATGGGTGTGGGTAGGGCGGAGATCCAGTCCCGTTCCTGCCTCTTCCATCTGATTTCATCCCATTCTCATATCAGGCAGGGCTCATCCCAATTGGGAAATTCGGAGTTTTCTTTTTTTTCAAATTCAGACTTACCGTCAATTCTGACTAGAAAAAATCAGTGAACTTCTGACAAAAATTTGTCAAATATATACCACCTTTACAAAAGAACGCAGAATTGTAAACAATTTTTTTAGAATAAATGTTAAACGAAATAACACCATCTAAACAAAATACGAGTTTGCTCCTTAAAAAAATGAATTTCTTAAAGATTTACGAGAGGGAGGAGCAATGGCGGAGCTTCATGGAGGCAGGAGGGCCCCCGGCTCCCCCCAAAATTTTCAGAAACGACGAATTTTCTATAGGAAAAAATTATTTTTGTGATATTTTCTCGTAAATATTGTATTTCGCCCCTCTAAAAAATTTCAGTAAGAAATTCGCCCCTATGACAAATTTCTGGCTCCGCCACTGGGGAGGAGTTTCCAAAGAGTGAGAAATTTGGTGTGTTTCCATTTTTGACGTTTTGTTGTTGTATTTTTAGGTATTTTATATGCTTTATATTGTATTTATTATTTTAGACGGGACAGGCGCGACAAAGATGTAGCCAGGATATCATCTCTCCCGCCCGTCCCATCCTTTGTCTTAAATCGGAAATCTCGCACTAACTGAGTTGGACCTCCAATTCAGTTGGTTCATTGTCATACATAATTACATATCAGACACTAATACTGCTGAGCTTTTACCTCAAGTATAAAGAGGCATTCTTGAATTTTAAGATTGCAAATTAATACATAGTACAACAAATTAAAATAAAGTTTTATACGAATTTGATGTGATAATGTGATTTTAACTTTAATTTGGTTCGAGTTACATAGGGGCAGCGTAGCTGATGCAGCAGGACGGCGTCGCATTAGCAAGTTTGTATCGCAGAATTGCAGGACAAAGGCAAAAGGATCAGTAGTAGTTAAAGATGATGATGATCAAGACAAGCTAGGGGGTACGTGGGTGCCTCATCATCAAAACGGCATATACTACCCAAAAGGCCATGAAAGTGTAATGGACGACGTTCCAATTCGTGCAGCCTCTTTCGGTCAGACTTATTGGCTCAGGAGTGCTGATGGTGTCGATAAATTGGACTACGATATAACTGAATCAATCTAAATCGTCGAACTTCCTGATCCCCTTGTAATGAATAATTAAGATTAGCAGGATTTTGATCTTGATCTTGGTCAGAAAGTGCAACAAGAGTTGTATTGATATACAAGTCCTGGATAGCTAGCCTTTCTGTTTATGACTATTTATATATAATATTCAGCATCAGGAGCATACACACATGCTATACCTGAACCTTGTGGTGCAGTTATATTATTCTTTTGGTCAAGCTAGTTAGGATGATATTATCGCATGTCACGTCGCTAATCATAGACTCGAAATGCGATTCATGTCCTAACAAAACAACTGAACTCGTTACGTTAAAATATATATTCTGAGGTGATAATGAATACTTAAGCTTATATTTATACCTTAAAATTTTAGAATTATCACACGTGGTGGGATGTTGGTTAACATCAATCCATACTGCATCGTCCCTCGATGGCGGAAATGCAGGAATTTTTCGTTGAAAAGCACAATTAAGATTGACAAAATAAATTCATAAAAGCATATAAATATTGGCGTGAGCTAAAAATTTTTTTTTGGATGAAATCTTATAGATTAGAGTTATTCACATTTTTTTTCACCCTTTTCACTCTACCTGATCAGTGCTTTCATAAACCTCCAAGTCATTTGGGCTTCATATTGTGGACTTTTTATAGTTTACAAGAGAGTCCATTATGGATATTTTATTAGTAATTTTATTTTTTAGTCTCTTACACACTTAAATTTGTTACCATTTTAACCAAAATTGTTAAAATATAAATGGTTTCATTCCTATAATTCACAAACTAAATCATTTAATTTTAAATCGTAAAGTGATTCAAAATGAGTACAATAAACAATGCTCACGGGCATTTATGAGCTATAAAAACAAAACTAAAAACTAAAAAAAAATGAAAATTGGTGGGGCACTTGCCCCACCATGCCCCACTGTGGCTCCGCCATTCGTCCTACAAATGCTCCATGGCATCCTCGTACGTACTTTCTCATACTTTAGGGAACATAAATGCCAACTTAATATTGCCTAATGCTGCCCATCACCACATGCTTGCACTAGATTACAAAACAACCACTGTCCACCAAGTTTCGCACGAGACTTATTTTCGTCCGTCAAGATTATTTTAAAATAAATACATATAGTATTTTTAAGGATACGTGTCAAGTTTTTATGTTTAAAGACACAGTCAAAATTGCCTTGCAAGATTTTTGACGGTCCATGAGGTCTTTAAAATTGCTTGTTTCCCATGATAGCAGCCAGGAAGTACCATATTCCAGCTTGTGGTTGAAGAAATTGCCAAACTTACTTTTCTTGTAGTGATGTATAGTTTGAAATGGGAAGGGAAAATGTTAAGATTCAGAGTGGATGAAAATACCCTCGAAGATGTCACATGCTACTCACGTGATACTATTGTGTTATTAGATAACGCACAAAATTAATAATTATACTAGTTTAAATAACTTTGAATAGTTTGGATATAAAAAAGTCATAAATACTAATCTAAGTGTTAAAATGAAGAATATTGAATAGTTTGGTTGTCCCTAATAATTTTGGATAATTTCGAGTATGACTAGAGCTACTCAGTAGAGCCTCAGTCAACTAGCTAGTAAAGCTAGCGTCGCCCTCTCTTCCAATTTTTCTCTCAGTCACAGTTAAAATACAAAAAAGATTGTTCTGATATGGACACAGTTAAAAGTAAAAAAATTATACAAATTTGTCACATCACTATAAAATGAGAAGAGAGATAATTTTTTACTTTTAACTGTGTACATATCAGAACAATTTTTTTTTGTATTTTAACCTGTGATCGAGAGAAATTTTGGGGAAAAGGGGAGCGACGTGTAGCTTTACTAGCTAAGTCGACTGCGGCCTCTACAAAGTGCTCCCTAGTCCCATACTCGAATTTTCCAATAATTTTTGCCTAAGAAGAAACAAACACAGAAAGAAGAAAGAAAGATCTGGACTTTGCCTTTATCAGGAATAATTTTGATATGGACCTGGCCTACCACTTAGTCATGAACCACTTGGTCCACATTCAACCACATCACAGTTTTGATTAAAATAATAAAAACAGATGGGGCCTTATGAGAAATTTTTTTAATCAAAAGAGGTGATCTGATTAATTTTGAACTAAGTGGTCCATGACCAAATGGTAGGACAGGTCTATATCAAAATTTTCCCTTTATCAGATAGATAACCACATCCCCTCTCTCTAACTTTCCCTTTTTGCCCCTTTCCCTTGGGTAATGATAATGCCAGAGCACAAATCCTCCTGCAAGAGCAATTTATGTGTATGTGACAAAATTAACCCTCTAGCATATCAATTAAATATTTCTACTCTATTTCCTATTTTCTTTCACCTCATAATTTCTCTCATCTTTTCAATCTTTCCTCTTATCAACCATTTAATTCTTTATTTTTTTCCCTCTCCATCTCCATTCCTTCTCTATCCCCAACTCATGAAACTTTTCTCTATCTAACTTCTCTTTTTGCGCCCTCCTATTTTATCCACTGCTCAATCTTCTTTTGTTGATCATCGAAAATTGGATGATACAAAAGAGACGACAACTCTGAATGGGACAACAGAGAAAAAAAATGATTATAGCATAAAATGACTATAGCCAATACTAATAAAGTATCTATCCTTTAACATCTCTATTGTGTGCTAAATCTGAGCAAATTGATATTATCCTAAATTAGGTTTCAATGTAATTATGATCAAATTGTTTTTTTTTTTATTGTATAAAAAAAATGGAACGGATTAAATGGAAAAATTGTATAATGATTAGATGATTAAATTAATTTTTTTATTGTAAAAAATAGAGAAGGAACATATGAGAGAGAATAAAAAATAAAAAAGAATTATGTGGAGGATAAGAGAGAAGATTGGGGAAGAGGAGAGAAATTAGGGGTGAGAGAAAATAAAAAAGAGATTTGAAATTTTTAATTGATATGCTAGAGGGGTAATTTTGTCACATACATATAATTTGCTCTGACAGGAGGATTTGTGCTCTTGCATTATCACTACCCCTTTCCCTTCCCTTCAAACTTCTCCATTTCCTCGAAGGTATCATCACCTCACTGACAACTTTCCTAATTCGCATCTTTCTTTGAAATTATATCACAATCTCTACTCATTCATGGACATGTATATGTTTCTTCTTTATCATTTAATTGTTGATTGAGTAATTGATTTTAAATTACTGTAAATTTTTGTGTTAAATTATAGCTTGACTTGATTGAAGTTGTTGAAACTGCATGACAACCGTTTCGGAGCTTTTCAATAGCAGGAGGTCTCGTTTTGGTGGTCGGAGCAGCCTCCTCGAAGTCGTCGGTGGAGGAGGAGGAGAAGGAGATCCTGATTCTTCCTCCTCCTCCAATTTGTATCACAGTCGGATTTCTCGCCGCCACCGACATAGTAATAATCATAATCAGAGTAGCACTGCTCGTCGTGATCATCATAGGCTCGATTTTGACGGCTGTGATCCTCTACCTCGCCGACCTACTCATCATATACTTCGCTCCTTACTTTCTGTAAGATATATTTAATGTAATTTTGTACTACCTCCATCTCATAATATAAGTCGTTTAGGCATGTAGTTAAAATTAAGGAAGTAAAAAACGAGGTATTTTGTTAGTCAAAATATCAATATTACTCTCTTAAATAGAATTAGTAATATACAAGTCTTATTTAAAAGAGTAATATTGATATTTTGAATAAAGAGTATATTGTTTTTTATTTCCTTAATTGTCGCTACAGGTACTAAAGACATATATTATGGAATGGAGGTAGTATAATGTTCTGTATTTGGATAAGTTTTCTGCTTTCTAAATGGTGCTTTTGACTCGGGGTGTCAATTGGATGAACCTTACTTGTAAAGTTAAATTTATGCAAATTGCAAAGATTGATGTTTTAAGTATTTGTTAGAGCAAATTCAATTACTTTGGAATTCAACTTGATCTTGTTTCTAGTTTTCTGGATTCTGGAAAACTAATTGAAGGTGGAAATATATTGTATTGTTGCTTTAAAAAATAAATTAATAATGGTAATGGTAATTGCTTTGCATTTATTAGGCTGACCATTAACTAGATTAATGCAATGTGGTATTTATCCCAAAAATAAAGATTATGCAATGGGAAAAAGATGGCTAATTATGAGCAAGTGGATTGGCGATCCGCTTGCTTTAGTTTTGTATTCTTTTAGTTCACTAGATATTTTTGTAAACTATGATTATCTAGTCACAATGATTGCTTAATTTGAAATGAGAACTATGGTTACTTTATCTTGCCGAAGATATTCTTCTCTTAAAATTAGTTAAGAGGATCACTTTGCTATATCGCATTTGGTTGCTTTATTACCCATTGCAAAGTTATTGTTAATTTAGGAGGTGTTTGTTAAGGTTACATAGGAATAATGAAGGTTTAGTACTATTTTAATTCCACTTGCATTAGTCAATGCTGAATTGCAGGTTGCCATTTAAATTTCCTGCCATGGGATCTTCTTTTCTAATTTACATAAGGTAAGATGAGGATTCACCACATGCATCTTGTGATCTTGGTTCATTCCATTCGCTTCATTATTTATTATTCTCTAATCACCACTGATTAGCTTCCTTTCAAAAGTAGAGTCCAACTCGAGGAGTGGAAAAATATCTGATGCTTCAATTAAGCTTAAATTCTATGGATTTAACTTCCCCCAGAGAAATGCGACTGTGTTTTCTCATGCCTCTGGCAACCTGTATTTATTCTGTTACTTATATTTTGCTCTTTGCATGCCTAGGATCGTGAACCAGTTTTGTCGGACCAAGCCAGCAGCCATCCTGCATCAGCAACTGTTAACAACTCTGACAACCGTAGAGCCGTACGGGATAGGCTTAGGTACCCTGGAAATGACAGGCTTCCCGGAACAGTTATACTTGCTAGGGAGAGGCTTCTCCAAAGGTTGAGAGGTGTTTCTCTATCTGAGAATAGGTTGGCACTGCACTGATGCTTGATACTTTACTCTCTCTAACTTATTTCTTTCTCACGAAGAGTTGTAATCTTATTAATCTTCTGTCAAGAGCTTTTAGTCTGCCTGATTCCATTTCTGGGGTGGCGAAACTCTCTCCGTCTCCAATGCCCACACAACTCAAGTATGCTGATCCTTTTCTAATCTCGCTTGCCCAAGTTCTTGCACCTTGTAGTCTCCTCCAGTTGAATTTGCCTTATTGAACAACACCAGTTTTTTGTTTCTGGAACATGCAATTATATATGTTTCTTTGGAATAAAGAGAGAGGGTGCGTTCTGTTTTCTCTTTAAACAATTTTGGATTGTGTTTAACGAAATATGTGCAATCTTGGTGGCTTATTGGATTTAACAACTATTAGCTTGCTCTGATATGAATTCCAAGTTGTTGAACTGTAATGCTCGTCTTTTATTAAAAATCTTTTGAGTTGGTTTTGCGTGCAAGATGGTAATTGAGATGCTCTTCTTATTGCAGGCAAAGTAACAGGGTTTCACCAATCACTCGCCACAATGACACTACAGTTGAAGATGATTTCAGGTTTGCTGACATTGGTGATTGGGAGAGTGAAGTTTCAAGGGAGTCAATCGGAACAGTCCCATTCCCGGAAGTTCCTACACTTGAAAAGAACAAGAGACCTTCAGGTCTCAGTCAAGAAGCTTTGAAGAGTTTGCAAGTTGTGATATTCAGCGAATCGGACAAATGCGAGGAAGGCATAATGTCTAGAGTTTTACAGGATTGTAGCATATGTCTGGAGAGCTTCATGGAAGGAGATAAGCTGATATGTTTATCCTGTGGGCATAGGTTCCATTGCCACTGCATGTATCCTTGGGTGAGGATCTGTGGAGACTGCCCTTATTGTCGGATGGATATATAACTAACTGGGTGCAGAGCTAAAGAAAGATTGAAACCCTTGTAACACAAGTTTTGGTACTAGAAGATAATGCCTCTGTTCCTTTTTTTTTTTTTTTTGTCGCGAGTAAATGTACATTATTATAAAGAAGATTTGGGAGGGAACGGTGTCAGGTGTCATGCGCCTTATGAGTATCGAACTTGAGACATTTTTGGCCTAATAAGGAGTCTTATACAAACCCAACTATGGTCTTGGCTCAATCTTCCAACGCATAACTGCAGTTCCATTGCTGAGTAGCATACACCATTTACATGGGCTATTATTATCAATCTTCTACTCCCTCCATTCCTAAATATAAGACTCTTTAGACAATTTGAGAAAATTAAGGAAGTTGTCATTTTCACCTAAACTTCTAATATTACCCCACCTTCCCTCTCTCTCACTAATACATCATAAAGAAAAGAAAGTAAAATGTTGAGGGTATAATTGAAATAAATTGTTGACAACTAATAAAAGAACCTTAAACGACGATTAATTTGGATACCTAGATATCTCCTAAACGACAATTAATAGGGAATGGAGGGAGTATCTTGTTAATGAGTTGCACTTTCTTGCTAGGCTAAATTTTGATAATTGATTACATAAAAATCACTAATTGTTTCTTCATTTTGATAGTGACCAGATAAATGCCACGAACCAAATCTAGGGTTTCTTGACATGTTTTAGCACATAATGAATAAATTTCCTTTCCGCCTAAAAAAAATATCACATACGATTCACTCTTAGGAATTTAAAAATTCTAAAGCAAAACCGAATTGCCAACTTAAGATGCTTTCCTAAGAAGAGTGAACAATAATACAGTCCGGCTCCTATGCGGAACAGGTATTTTTTACTATGTGCAAATTATTTTTTTTGCCTTGAGAATATGTGTTATTACCTTAAGAACACATGTTCACGCGAAACAGGTATTCTAAAATAAGAACAGGTGTTCTTTTTAAATTAATCTCAACCGTTAAATTTTTTAATCCAGCCTCTTCAGTAACCATGGATGACCCGAGGCAGAATCCGTTCCGTACATGTGGAACATTTCCCGTTCCGCATTGGAGCTGTGGTGACAATAATAAGCAAGACCAAAACCGAACTGCCAACTTAAAATTCAGTATATGAACAATTTTTTGTTGCCGAATCGAAAATTTGATGATCCATATTTTTTTGGGTGCAAATGTGTTATATTTGTGTAACATCTGTTGCTTAGAATAAATGTTATATTAGAAATGTGTTAATATAACACCTATCTAAAAGTCTGAAATATATGTATAAAAATGTCCGTATATATATAGACATTTTTTTGTTCCGCGTCGGCCCACGAACACTAAAGCTGCCACTAACTGGGTTGGGCTTCCTTTCAGCATATACGTGGATTTACTTTTAGCAATCACTAAACATATGGGCTGGGCTTACGACTTATTAAAAACAACAAAACAAAATGGAAAGTTCTCTCAGTGACTGACAAGGATAGAAGTTGAAGGTCGCTTCGTTTTGCTGTGTGTTCTTAAAAAGGAAAGCTAAGCTCCTACAGAATGAACAGAAGCAGTTTAGTTGCTGAATCCGTGTGGAACGAAATCGAATCCACTCGTTCAGGTTAGCTCTTCATTACTTCATTCATATTCAGATTCCTAATTGTTACACTTGAAGATTATGTTACTCATCTTCTTCGTCTCTTAATTTCTATGTGCTCCGGCGGCAGTCACCGACGATCAGCTCTCGATGTAAGTATTCTCTATTATGATTATGATTGCTTCAGAATTTCATTTTGATTTTATGTTTTTAGAACGCTGTGTAATGCTCTAATTTACAGATTGCATTTTCTATTTGGAAAAAATGTCGAGAAAGCTACTAGGATTGTTGATCAAAGAGGTGTTAGGAGGATCTCCGGTGACCGGAGTGGCCGTACTGTTTTTCAGGTTCTTAGTTCTTTATTTTATCATATGTTATCAATTTATTTGGACTTTATTACTTTCAAATAAGCTTTTATCTGATTTCAGGTGAATTTTGCGCAATAAAAGACGCATTTGATTGTATACTTTACTTTCTATGGAATATTTAGTTGAATGAGTAACTATGAGCTCAACATAAATCTGAAATCTCAATCAATTCGCTACGAGTAATTAGTTGAATGAGTAACTATTAGCTCAATATAAATCTGAAATGATAGTCAAATTTGTAAGTGTATATATATATATTTCATTCTTATTTTCCGATTTGTGTCACCTTAAATGACAATACTGTCATTCTTACTGTTGTGGACATGAAGACGAGGGAAATAGGCTTTGAACTAGTTATTTCTTGTGTGTTTAGGTTATGGGAGAATCTCGAAGAAAAGAAGAATACTTATGCTTTGCAGGACATTATTGTGCCTGTTATTCTTTCTTCTATGACATTGTAAACAAAGGGGAGCAGCTTTGTGTAAGCTTTACTTGATTACTTGCTGCTCTTTTCTTTCTTAGAGGGCATTCTTCTAAATTCCGACATACATCATTTTTATGATTTTGACTTTTGTAATTTCCAGTGCAAGCACCAGTTAGCTGCAAGACTTGCTTCTTCAATAGGAGCGTGTGTCGATGTTAAGGTGTCTGAGGAGGAGTTAGCTTTACTGCTTTGCAAACTTTAATATCTTTGCAATAGGTGCTATAAAACGAATCTGACTTAAAGAGGTAAAAATGGAAGAAATTATATCAGATTTCTAGTTTGGTGTTGCTTGTATCATTGCCACAGAAATGATTGTGCAACTTGAAATTTTATGTTATTTTGGCTAGAATGAGTTATATATTATGCGTATCAGTGGCACAAACAACTTTAGAGGATATAAAGGCTACTGTAAAAGGGGTGTTGGAGCACATTTTCATAATGCTAGTTGGTAAGGATATACTTATTTGCATTTGAGATGGTGACAGGATGACAAGTTTTCATGTTAGATTAAACCAACAATATTTATGCCTTTATATTTCATTTACCTTTCAGCATAGTTTTCTGTCTATTTATTTGATGCTATGAATTGTCTGTCGTATGACAAGTGGTTTCATTTTAAGAAATTCGACATTTTATATATGGAACAGAAAATGGTCATTTTGGAACAAACCGAACGTTTTTCTTTCTTTGTTCTCAAAGAGCAGTATCATTGGTCAATTGCTTCAAATTTTATCTTTTTTGATTAAATCTTTGGAAATATAAATCTGGTTTCTGAATTTTATGTAGACAGGGAGTAGTTTTCTTCTTCAGTTTTGATGGGATAGCGTAATCAACACCATGAATTGCTCAAATCGTACTGCAGACTGTTTCCTATGGACACCCGTCTTGGTCACTTGGTCACTTGATCAGGATGGTGGATCAAGGATTGTTACTGTTCTATCATCTGTAAGTGTTCAGATATTGGAAATGAAAATCCTACAGCTTACAAGTTACGACATTGCAACTCTTTGAAGCTCCGAATTCTATTATTACCTTAGTCCCAGTTCTCATTGGACACAGAACTTACTGCAGAAGAATATTAAAATCTGCAGATATTTTGGTGAAGATAAAATTTGTAAATTAACTATCTGTTGTACTAGAATATATTTTGACTTTCATCTTTCCTTGTCTATTTACACTTTGATTTCTCATGGATATTTTAAGCATATTTATAAGAGTGCTTAATAGAGGTGAAACAGAGGTTCAATTGTTGCCGTTCTTATGGTTTTTAGGATTGCTTGATTTGTTACCTATCTGGTTTGCTTACTTACCGCCACAAGTATTGCTCTTCCTGGTAGAATGTTTGTTTTGTATTCTCTCAATACTTGTATCCAGATTAGACAAGGGGAACTAAGGTACAACATACATTTACACAGAATAGCCAATTCTATAAATTCTTTGGAAAGCTTCTCTCGTAATTATTCACTTTCTTGCAGTAGTAAGTATGAAAGGGAAGGACATGCTTGACATGAAACCAGAACAGACAAGGAGGAACCAGGTAAGATACAAATTATGGGAATCGACATTGATAGCCAAATCTACAAATGCTTTGAAAATGTAAAGCTTATGTCATCATTATTCACCTTCTTCACACAACAAACTCAACAAAGAAGAAACACCAGAAGAAGAAAAAATCCAACTAAAGATCCAGATTAGGGAACTGTCTTATAAGCCTTATTCTTGTCGATCCACGAAATAAATGCATTTTTGGAGTTCCTGAATCCCAAGAAACCATGCTCCTTGCTCTTGTTCATACTATCCAAAGCACACTCAAAACCAAGAACAATATCAGCAAACCACCAAACCCCAACCTCATCGAGTTTAGTAGGCACCAAATCGTTCTCCTTCACAATAGCATCCCACACTGGTCCCTTATCCTTCATCATCTCTTGCAAGCTGAATTTCTCGCCTTCATATTCTGCATACTCCGCTCCAAACTGCTCAGCCAACACTTTCCAGAAATGCTTCCACTTGAACACGTCCCCATTGCTCACATTGAATGCCTCGTTCTTTGCATAGGGATCAACTGCTGCCCATATATGATGCTCCGCAATTAAATCTGCATCCGAGCACATTGAGTAACCATGCCAAGCCTCTTTGCACCCGGGAAACCTCAATGGCACCCCCTCGTGCTTGCATATAGCTGCATAAACACAAAGGGTTCCCACAATGTTCATCAAACTAAAGGGCGAGAACCCAAATATGTTCCCAGGCCGATGAACTGACCAGGTAAGCCCTTCTTTCTTCCCAACCTCCTCAAACAAAATATCCTCAAGAGTGTAGTAAAAATTCGGGGCATCAAGCCGCGGTAAATCTTCAGTAAACGGAGGCTCATGAGCTACTTTTCCAAACAATTCAAATGGCCCAAGATAATGCTTTAAACCAGTTTGTAAACATATATGCTGCAAATTTGGACAATTGGGGATAATCACATTCAATAAATTTCTGAACATTTTACCATTCAACTCGCAGTTTTCAATTTCCGTGGATTTGCTAGCCCAGGTTACATAGAAAACATGAGTAACATCTGTCAGCTTCGATAACTTGGATTCGGCATCTTCTGAATCAGAGATGTCACACTGAACGTATTCGATTGGATGATCATCATTCCAGGCGGGTCTGGGACGGCGAGCAACGCCGTAAACCTTCCATGGACCGCCGGGAGTATCGGAAAGGGGAAGGATCTCCGCCAGGCTATTGCCCACGATGCCGGTAACCCCTACGATTAGGCCCACGCTCTGGTATTTGGGAGGTGCGTCATCTTCGTCGAATTTTTTCTGTGAAAAACAAAAAAAAATTGAAATTGTCAAATCGATATTCGATAGAGTTAATTAATCAGTAATATATTGGATCATGGAAACAATATTGATTGAAGAAGAAGAGGAAGAACTTGCCTTGGCAGCGCCAATGGCTCCGGCCCACCACCAGCTCATTGTGGGATTATGCTGGAATTGGATTTCGAGGATGACCGGACGGAGAGGGTAATATGTGTATATATATTGTCCACGCGGAAAGGTTCTAGAGTTATCGCTACAAGCTGAAGTTAATTTTGGGAAACCCTTTATTTTTAATTTTTTTGAAAAAAGAAAATGACAAGGGATATACGAGGTTTACTCAATCATAGGACCGTCTTTCTGAGACTGGTCTCACACCAATTGAGAGGAACTCATATCTGTAGGTAAATTCCGTCCAATTTATATGAAGAGTTGTAGGATCAGTCTCACAAGAACATTACTAGAATTGAATTGTCCGGGATATATGGGTTCGCGTGTTGTATACTCCTATATATCAGGATTTTATATTCCATATGAAAATTACAATACTAAATAGGATGCATCTTGGATGTTACCTTGGCAGACATAGAGAATTTAACCCTTGACAAAATTACATTAAATCTTACATATTGAGGTGGTAACACAATTTTCAATTTAAAAATAGTTTGATTACGCCATCACTATAGATAGTAACACACTTTTTGAAAATTGAGATGTCAATCTAAAATACCAAAACTAAATTAAAATGAATAAATATATAAGAGTTCAATCTCAACTTTGGAATAGCTCATTTCAAGTATAAAACGTGTTAATAAGATTTTAATTAAATGTTATAGGAGTGTCACGTAGAATTGGTATGGTCTTGGTATAGACTATAGTGTAGACTCTATAGAGCTGAATTTTTATTTATTGATTGATATTTTTGAGGAATCATTGGATTATTTAGTTGAATTCAACTCCTTTTTCATTTTTTATATTTGCTGGAAGTGTTCAATCTTTCAACAATCTGTCTCTTAATACATATCATTTGACCAGTTGTTTGATCAAATCCTCTCTCCTAAAAAGCATCTCGAACGTGAGGACCAACCATTGTTTTTTGTTTCCTTTTTTTAACATAAGGTTTTGTTTGCTTATCGCCAAAAAAAAATTTAAAAATTAAAAAAAAAACTATCAAGTTTGTCCTCTCGTTATCAAGAAGAAAAAGAAAAAAATGGTCATCAATCAAAGTAAACAAAGGGGCATCGAATTTTGCTTATCATAATTCAGCATCAAAGTCTCTTTCGTCTCCCGGCTGCGAACTATGTTTACAACGTCACCAGTGAGCTATGTGATTGCAAAACATTAATTACGGCACGTAAACAAATTCACCCTCCATTTTAACTGATCAGACTATGGCTAAAATTTAGTACATACAGGACAATTTTGACCTTATGAATTGTTATATAAAAAAATTTAACGGTCCAAATTTTTTTTTTACAGGACACGTATTACATGCATAAGAACAAGCGTTCGTCAAAATAAAACACATGTTGCGCCTTAGAATATGTGTTTTAATAATGAGAGAACACTTGTTGTATTATATTTAACCCATGTTCAAAAAGTGTTTCATATGTACTGAATTTAAAGAGTTTAACACTATAGCAGTAACACATTTCAATAGCTTGATTCTGACAATTATTATATTCACATTTTATTGAACTAATTTTAACCATCAGATTGTTTGATTCTACTACTAAAATAAATGTTGTTCAAAATCAATTAATAACACGGTTATTTTTTAATAACTATTTTAATCGTATAATTCGACGGTCAGAATTGACTCAATAGGCTACTGAATTAATCATGGCTGATTTTTGATTCCGTGGTCTACATCGTTGCTTCTCTCGTGGAGAGAGAGGACTATATCATCTTCAAATTGTCAGCTACTTTACTCTCAATCACCTTCAACTCCACCTATTTCTTTAATGAAATAATGATGCATAAACTCTTGAGCAATAGAGGCCAATAAAAAGCCACGACCAACTCCCCTATTAATTATTCCCTTAGGAGGGACCTCAATAGGGATTTTCGTTTATTGATACGTTCCCATTATAGGAATTCAGTAAGAGGAATTATCATTTTTTTTTATAGTGCACTATTTATGAATTTTCGTCTTACTTAAAATTTATTTTGTGGTCGCACTGTACTCATTCTATATTTGCGAGTGTCAAATATACTCAAAATTAACAGATTTCGGCAATTATATAATGGTATTTTTTTTTTGACGCCCGGGCTTTGTAAGAAGGCTGGGGAATCACCCTAGATAGGAGATTAGTAGCGACGCCCTAGCTCGGGAGGGAACTTAGCCTCACAAGGAGGAGAATTTATTGCCCCATAAGGGGAGATACGGGAATCGACCACGGAACCTCCGTCCCGTGACCGGATAGCCTTACCACTTGGGCTACCCGATTCTCATAATTATATAGTGGTATTGAGAGATAAAATAGTCAAAATAAAGATAAAATTACAGTTAATTCTGAATAACTCCAAAATTATGGTATTATATCCATTGAGTGACTAAATTGTTTTCATTTAACCGGTGATTAAACATCTCCGGCTCTCAGCCCAATGTGGAGTAAGTAACCTCAGGAGGGCCCGTTCATGTTAGTTGTCAATAAATGGGCTGGGCTTCAAGCTCAAAGAGTTGGACCCTATTTTGTGGGCTTTTGACACATTGGTTGGTTTTATTACTTCTTTGGGTTCACATGGGTAGGCTAACGTTGGGCAAATGCCTTGTGGACTTGCGTATAGTGGGGCAAAAAATCGTATATGTTGATACATGTCTGTTCCAACCAATCACAATTCGTCACATATATATAATAAAATTGGAAAAAAATGTATACATAATGAATTTTGAGTGATGAAAATATATATATGAATATGTATAGGGAAAAACGATTTCTAGCGGTATAGCGGTGCTATAACAATAGAAACGTTAAGTTAAGGTGTGGCCATGTTTTCCCAAAAAGAATCATACTGGCCTCTTATGAAGCTGGAAATGTAATTGGAATTATTCCGGATCTTTTGGAATTGAATTTTAATTGTAAACTAGGATTTAAATATCTATCATCTATAAGGAATGTGTCTATAAGTAATTTCGAGCCCTAAGCAACAATTTTGATAAAATGATATTATCTATTTCCATAATATAAGCCGTTTAGAATATTTAGCGAAAATTAAAGAAAAAAAAAGACGTTGTTAGTTAAAATATTAATATTAATCTCTTAAATATGACATGCATACCAATAAATCTATTTAAGAGAGTAGTATTGATATTTAAATTAAAAACTATTTTATTTTTTGCTTCTTAATTTTTGATACATATCTAAAAGGGTAAGCTACATAAGCAATATATTTATCTTCTTCTCCAGGAACGGACTCGATGTGATAGCATCTCCCTTTGTAATGATCAACGCTGGTAAGTTTATCGGTCCACACAGTTGTCTATGTACCAGTAGAATATTCGGCAGCTATCGCGGTCCCTGCTTCTTTGGGTGTAACTCCAGGTTGAGGAGTTACTCGAAATGCTGCTAAGATATCAGTATCTTTAGTTTCGTAAAGACATATATTATGGAAGGGAGGAAATACATTATTTCACTTAAAATATGTTAAAGACTTTGGAGAATGAGAAATGAAGAGCCAAGAATAGATGTCTAACCTTAGTAAAAACGGGCTTTGCATTAGACTGTCTTTGATTTAGCAGAAAGCATAAAACTTGGCACTGTAAAAATTTGAGAGAACATTTTTGTCCGAAACGGAAGTGAAAATTTCGTCCCGGATGACGTGGCAAGACTCCCAACAGAGTCAGGCCATGTCAGCCGGGACGAAATTTTCACTTCCGCTTTTGACCCCGGGACTGAGTGGGACTTCCGTTCCCAAACCGACAAACCCTAACCCTAACCTGCACAAACCCGTGACTTGGGGACGGAATTGCCACTTCCGTCCCCCAATTACTGCCTTTTTTCAGTGTCCAGTCTTTTCTCACTTTTCTTTTTTTACCCAAACTTATTATTGAACGTAAATATCTGAACTCTTTTGGTATTTTTGTTAAAAATTTTGACCGATTTTTAGAGACTTGTCCAAAACGTACATTATATTTTAAATATTTTTGAATTTCAAATTCCATCTATAAATAACCTCACCACAATCAACAACATACACAACTCTCAAACATAAAATTTCCTTACCCTCTACCAAATTTCCAAATTTTTCCCTCTACAAAATTTACTTCCCCTCCTAAAAAATATTTGTTCAGAATGACAAACTTTTCAGTATTTGTTCAAAAAGAAATGGTTACAAAATTCAGGGATGTTGATCTTACCAAATAGTGGACTTTAGATTATGAACAAGCGTTGATAGAAATTCTATTTGATTTTAATACAAAAGGTTACAACGATGAAAAAAGTTGGGCCAATTTGTATAATGAAACTGTCTACGCCATGAACTCCGTGACTGGCGATTTTTTCACAACAGAGATGATCGATGCAGGGATGGCGAAACTGCGAAGGCGGTTTTGGAATTTTGATGGACTTTTGCAGCAACGATGGTTCACATACGACGGTAGAACCAACAATGTTAATGTGAGTGGTGTTGATTGTGGGAGAAATATGTTGCGGTAAGTTACCAGTCATTTCAGCAAACATTTATAATCTAATTTTTGTTACCTTACATTTCGTGGTATTTTAACTCTACATTAGACTCATCCAAGGCCTGACTCTGTTGGGAGTCTTGCCACGTCATCCGGGACGGAATTCCCACTTCCGTTTCGGACTCGACAAAAATGTTATCCCAAATTTTTACAGTGCCAAGTTTTGTGATTTCTGCTAAATCAGTGTCAGTCTAATGCAAAGCCCTGTAAAAGCAAAAGCAGAAAAGAAGCTACTACAAGACAGGCCAAAGAGAAAGGAATGTGCTAATGCAAGTAGTTTTGATGGGACGAACATTTCAGTACCATAAAAAAAAAAAAACCACCCTATTTATAGGTTGTTCACATCCCCCTCCCCACTCACAATTAATTTTTTTTCTCGCCTTCCAAAAAATTCTTTCTCAAATTTTTTTTCTCTTCCCCTTCCTTACCGGAAAAATGTCACTGTTCACCGCCGAAACACCAACCGAAGCTCCGGTAACCGGTTTCCTGCAAAAAAAAATATATTTTTTTTGCATTTTTTAACTTATTGGACTATATCCACCACAAAATATCAATTTTAAAAATTTTGGAGAAAAAAAAAATTCCGACAAGATTCCGGCAAAATGGACTCTGACGTGTTGGCGGTTGACCCGCTGACCGTCTGCTGACGTCAGTACGCGGTAAATAGAAAATCCTAAATATTTTTTTAGGGGTATTGCAAGAAAAATTAAGTGCAAATAAAATACCAAGTATTTTTTTGTATTTAGGTTTTAACACTTAGGGTATGTAATAACTCATCAAAATTTTAAAAAATATACAATTTTTAAAAAATTAAAAGTTTTACTACAAAGTGTCATATAAACTATTAAAAATTAAATGTTACAAAAAATAACAGTCAACATCCATGTACTTGGTCTAATTTTTAGTAAATCAAGTGACGAAAATTAAAACAATATACTGAAACAAATTGACGTCGAGGTCATTTAAACAATATACTTTGTATTAATTAACAATGAACATTATTGATTAGTTTTCATTAATATTCAATATATAATGAATATATGTAATTCAATTAATACAAAGTATAGTGTTTAAATGACCTCGACGTCAATTTGTTTCAGTATATTGTTTTAATTTTCGTCACTTGATTTACTAAAAATTAGACCAAGTATATGATGTTGATCTGTTATTTTTTGTAACATTTATTTTGTAATAGTTTATATGACACTTTGTAGTAAAAATTTTAATTTTTTAAAAATTGTAAAATTTTAAACTTGTAATTTTTTTGAAATTTTGATGAGTCATTACAAACCATAAGTGTTAAAACCTAAATACAAAGAAAATACTTGGTATTTTATTTACACTTAATTTTTGTTGCAATATTCCTAAAAAAATATTTAGAATTTTCTGAAATTTTTTTTTTTTTAAACTTGTGATTTTTTTTTTTAAACTTTTAATGGGTTATTACATACCGTAAGTGATAATATCAAAATACAAAGAAAATACTTGGAAATTTTTTTTGCACTTAATTTTTGTTACAATATTCCTAAAAAAAATATTTAGAATTTTCTAAAAAAAAAAAAAAAAAATTTTGGGCCGCGTGCCCAATTTTTTTTTTACAGAAAATTCTAAATATTTTAAACTTGTAATTTTTTTTTGAAATTTTGATGGGTTATTACATACCGTAAATGATAATACCTAAATACCGTAAGTGATAATGGTTAAAAAATATCTGGAAAAAAAATTGGCCACATGCCCTAAAAAAATTGCCGGAAAATTGCTTCCCGCGGCGGCAATTTTCCGACGGTGCAAAAGTTTTCCGGCGGGCTGGCAGGCAGGGTGAATTGGGAGATTTTTTTGGGAGGAGAGAGAAAAAAAATAAATGAGGAGAAGGGGGTGTGTACTACCAAAACATGGGGTGCCCATATAATTAATTAGTGAAAGTTTATCGGAAGAGAAAACATCCTATAACTATTTTAGTTCACATTTACTTTATTAGTACGGTTCTAAATCAATTTACTCGTGTCGTTGGCTAAGATAGTCGTTTAGGATCTCTCAATCTTCTGATTAAACAATTCGACTGGTGAAAACATTTTCATCATCTTTGATCGCGTTTAGTGGCAGATGCAAATTTTGAAGGCAGGAAAGGCACAATCAACATTGACAAAATAAATTTATAAAAGAAGATACATGACTGACACCAACAAAATGCTCTAATGCCTGCATGGAGGAAGACAAGGGGGCGGGTGGGGGCGAGGTTTTTTAAAATCTAGTAAATTTTATAGGTAGTTCGGAATATTTGATCAAATTTGCCCCAACATTTTTTTGGATTTTTTTTTATGTAATTCGGTATACTGTTACAGTTTTTCGCACCCGCAACTTAAAAGTCCTAACTTCGTCCCTGAATATCTGCTAATTCTTCACATAACGAAATACTACATACATTTACTCATTCAAATATTAACAAAATATACAAATTATGGGAATTGACATTGATAGCCAAATCTACAAATACTTCGAAAACCAAAAGCTTTATTCATCATTATTCACCTTCTTCACACAACAAACTCAACAAAGAAGAAACACCAGGAAAAAAAAACCCCAACTAAAGATCCAGATTAGGGAACTGTCTTATAAGCCTTATTCTTGTCGATCCACGAAATAAATGCATTTTTGGAGTTCCTGAATCCCAAGAAACCATGCTCCTTGCTCTTGTTCATACTATCCAAAGCACACTCAAAGCCAAGAACAATATCAGCAAACCACCAAACCCCAACCTCATTGAGTTTAGTAGGCACCAAATCGTTCTCCTTCACAATAGCATCCCACACTGGTCCCTTATCCTTCATCATCTCTTGCAAGCTGAATTTCTCACCTTCATATTCTGCATACTCCGCTCCAAACTGCTCAGCCAACACTTTCCAGAAATGCTTCCACTTGAACACGTCCCCATTGCTCACATTGAATGCCTCATTCTTTGCATAGGGGTCAACTGCTGCCCATATATGATGCTCCGCAATTAAATCTGCATCCGAGCATATTGAGTAACCATGCCAAGCCTCTTTGCACCCGGGAAACCTCAATGGCACCCCCTCGTGCTTGCATATAGCTGCATAAACACAAAGGGTTCCCACAATGTTCATCAAACTAAAGGGCGAGAACCCAAATATGTTCCCAGGCCGATGAACTGACCAGGTAAGCCCTTCTTTCTTCCCAACCTCCTCAAACAAAATATCCTCAAGAGTGTAGTAAAAATTCGGGGCATCAAGCCGCGGTAAATCTTCAGTAAACGGAGGCTCATGAGCTACTTTTCCAAACAATTCAAATGGCCCAAGATAATGCTTTATACCAGTTTGTAAACATATATGCTGCAAATTTGGACAACTGGAGATAATTACATTCAATAAATTTCTGAACATTTTACCATTCACCTCGCAGTTTTCAATTTCCGTGGATTTGCTAGCCCAGGTTACATAGAAAACATGAGTAACATCTGTCAGCTTCGATAACTTGGATTCGGCATCTTCTGAATCGGAGATGTCACACTGAACATATTCGATTGGATGATCAGCATTCCAGGGGGGTCTGGGGCGGCGAGCAACGCCGTAAACCTTCCATGGACCGCCGGGAGTATCGGAGAGGGGAAGGATCTCCGCCAGACTATTGCCCACGATTCCGGTAACCCCTACGATTAGGCCCACGCTCTGGTATTTGGGGGGTGCATCATCTTCATCGAATTTTTTCTGTGAAAAACAAAAAAAAAATTGAAATTGTCAAATCGATATTCGATAAGAGTTAATTAATCAGTAATATATTGGATCATGGAAACAATATTGATTGAAGAAGAAGAGGAAGAACTTGCCTTGGCAGCGCCAATGGCTCCGGCCCACCACCAGCTCATATTGTGGGATTATGCTGGAATTGGATTTCGAGGATGACCGGACGGAGAGAGGTAATATGTGTGTATATATATATTGTCCACGCGGAATGTATATATATTGTCCACGCGGAAAGGTTCAAGAGTCATCGCTTCAAGCTGAAGTTAACTTTGGGAAACCCTTTATTTTTAATTTTTTTGAAAAAAGGAAAAAGAAAATGACAAGGGATATACGAGGTTTACTTAATGCTATGGCTATGGCGATCTTTATGAGATTGATCTCACTGTTCTCTTGTAAATTAAGTGGAGCCTACATTTACAAGTAAATTCCGTCCAATTTTTGTGAGGAGTTGTAGAGTTAATCCCACAAGAACGTTACTAACATTGAATTGTCCGGAATATATGGGTTCGCGTTTCGTATTCTCGCTGTAAATCAGAATTTTATATTGCATATGAAAATTACAACCCTAAATAGGATGCATCCTGGATGTTACTGTGGCAGACATAAAGAATTTAACCCTCGACAAAATTACATTAAGTCTAAATGTGTTAACATAAATTTCAATTCAAAAATAGTTTGATTACGCCATCACTATAAACACTAACACATTTTCTAAAAAATGAGATGTCAATCCAGAATATAAAAACTAAATTAAAATGGATAAATCTATAAAAGTTCATTCTCAGCTTTAGCTTTGGAAGAGCTCATTTCCACATATAGAAGTGAATGGATAAGCATAATGTGTTAACGAAACTATAATTAAATATTAATGTGTCACAGAGAACCAATATGGTCTGTGTATAGTGTGTACCATAGAGAGCTGAATTTTTATTTATTTATTTTATTGATAATTTAGTTCTTTTGAGGTATCATTGGATTATTTAGTTGAATTAAATTCCTTTTTCATTCTTATATTTGCTGGAAGTGTTCAATCTTTCAACAAACTCTATTGGATCATTTGACCAGTTGTTTGATCAAGTCCTCTCTCTCTCTCTCTCTCTCTCTCTTTCTCTTTTTGCCAAGTATCAAATCCTCTCTATCTCCAAAAAAGGATCTCGAACGTGAGGTCCAACCATTGTGTTTGTTTCCCTTTTTTAATGTAAGGTTTTGTTTGCTTATCGGAAAAGGAAAAACTATCAAGCTTTGTCCTCTTGTTACCAAGAAAAAAATGGTCATCAATCAAAGTAAACAAAGGGGCATCGAATTTTGCTTAGGAGGGACCTCAATAGGGATTCTCGTTTATTGATACGTTCCCATTATAGGAATTCAATAAGAGGAATTATCATATTTTTTTAAGTGCACTATTTATGAATTTTCGTCTTTCTTAAAATTTATTTTGTGATCGCACTATACTCATCCTATATTTGCGAGTGTCAAATATATCCAAAATTAACAGATTTCGGCAATTATATAGTGGTGTTGAGAGATAAAATAGTCAAAATAAAGATAAAATTACAGTTAATTCTGAATAACTCTAAAATTATGATATTGTATCAATTGAGTGACTAAATTATTTTCATTTAACCGGTGATTAAACATCTCTGGCTCTCAGCCCAATGTGGAGTAAGTAACCTCAGGAGGGCCCGTTCATGTTAGTTGTCAATAACTGGGCTGGGCTTCAAGCTCAATGAGTTGGACCCTATTTTGTGGGCTTTTGACACATTGGTTGGTTTTATTACTTCTTTGGGTTCACATGGGTAGGCTAACGTTGGGCAAATGCCTTGTGGACTTGCGTATAGTGGGGACTCATACATGTCCTCGTGTCTGTTATTAACTAATCACAATTCTTAACATTTATATAAAATTAAAAAAATATATACATATGGTGAATTCTGAGTGGTGAAAAAAATGTATAGGAATAGACGATTTCTAGCCGGCGCTATAACAATAGAAACGTTATGGTTTTCCCAAAAAGAGTCATACTATAAGGAATGTGTCTATAAGTAATTTCGAGCCCTAAGCAACAATTTTGACAAAATGATATTACAGTCAAACCTCTATATAACAATACTCTATTTTTTTTTTTTTTTTTTTTGAAAATGAATATATTTATCATTTATCAATATCATGGAAAATATGTGGTAGGAGAAAACCCGGTGGGTCTCCAAACCATTGAGTGGAGGTTTGAAACCTCATGGCGTAATTGGCTAATCTATCAGCAGGAGTATTACAAGATCTGTGAGCAAATGATATATTAGCTATACTAACCCCCAACAGATTTTTAATCTGACTAACAATGTGTCCTAGGGGGGATAAATCCTCGTCTAGCTGCTTAATTTGGTTGATCACCTTTTGACAGTCACCTTCGATTATGAGAGGTTGATACCCTTGACCGTGAGCGAATCGAATACCTTCCAAAAGTGCTTTGGCTTCAGTGTATTCTGGACTAGGTGATGTTGAAAGGAAGAGTGCAGCCCCTGCCAAAAATATCCCTTCGTGGTTCCTGATAATTATGCCTATTCCACCCGATCTTCCAAACCAAGCCCCATCAACATTCAGTTTGAAAAAATCTTTTTCAGGAGCCTTCCATTTGTGATTTGGCCTCTGCTTTGGAACTGTTTGGGGAACGTGTGTGTCCAATGGGGTGAACATCTTTGCCTTGCCTTTTAACATGTACTTTATTTGGCCTTCAGTTGGTAAGGATAGAAATCCGTCTGTTGGAGAAAAATGAAGACTACTATATTCAGCCGCATGAATTAGGGCCAGA
This sequence comes from Vinca minor, assembly GCA_026122235.1. Classification (NCBI taxonomy): domain Eukaryota; kingdom Viridiplantae; phylum Streptophyta; class Magnoliopsida; order Gentianales; family Apocynaceae; genus Vinca; species Vinca minor. Next base: position 1,527,208 of record JAOCZM010000201.1, on the reverse strand, counting down.
TTTGCTAAATGTTCTGGCATTTGACGTTTCTCATCGAAAATAGTTCTATTTCGATTGCACCATATATGCCAAGCTAGGTATGAGAAAGAAGTGGAAATTTCTTCATCAGCCATTATGATGGGTAAAAGGCAGAAAGGAAAAACATCTTTTTTGAGTAAAGCATTCACATCAAAACAAGTTTGATTCCAAACCTCTACAGCCGATGGGCATGTGAATAGGGCATGCATCGCTGTTTCCGTCTCATTAAGACAGATGGGGCATTGTGGTTTTATGGAAGCAATTCGCTTAGATAAGTTTTGGCATGTGGGCAAAATTTGTTGGAAAATTTTCCAGATAAAAACTTGTATCTTGGGAGGGATATTCGACCTTCCGGGATGCTTTCCCAGTGATCAGTATTTTTGGTATTGGACGTCGAAGGGTTTTCTTGCTTTCTATTTTGGAGATCTACTTGTAGGTGATATCCGGACTTGACAGAGTATAGTCCATTGTTTGTATATCCCCATACAAGGCGATCGGATGGCCAGGTGTCACATAACGGAACTTTAAGTATTTCTTCAATCTCATAGTTGGAGAAAAAATATTCCAAGAATTCTATGTTCCATACCCCTTTTTGATGGTCAATGAGCCTAGAAACAGGCAGCATTTGTTGCCATATATCCAAATTGGGCGGGGTGGATAGCTTGAAGGAACTCGGGGTGTTTAACCATTTATTCCCCCATACATTGACTCTTGATCCATCGCCAATTCTCCATTTTAAACCAACCTTTAATAATTCTCTCCCTTTTAGAATTCCTTGCCATACTATGGAAGTCCGCCCCTTAGTTTGGACTGATAGAAATCTATCCTGCAGGAAATATTTGGCTTGCAGTACTCTGGAACAGAGTGAGAGAGGCTGGTTTACTATGCGCCAACTTTGTTTGGCTAGTAATGCTTTATTGAAAGCTTCTAAGTCTCGGAATCCCAAACCTCCTTGATTTTTTGGTTTGCATAAAGTAGACCAGGCCCTCCAACATATTTTCCTATGATTCTCCGATCCTCCCCATAGAAAAGTTCTCATCATACTAGTGATGGAATCGATGATATATTTGGGGAGAAAAAAACAAGACATTACATATGTTGGAATAGCTTGAATGACTGATTTGATAAGAACTACTCTGGCTGCAAAGGATAAGGTTTTTTCTTTCCAATTACTTAGCTTTTTCCAGACTTTATCCACAATAAACTGAAAAAGTTCCTTTTTTGACCGCCCTGTCATAAATGGCAGCCCGAGATATTTCCCTTTCCCATCATCCTCAGGAATTTGTAGGATGGAGAAAGCGAGTTCTTTGACCTCGTCAGGGGTGCCCTTACTATAGAACAAATTAGACTTATCGTAGTTAATCAGTTGTCCAGAACATGCTTCGTAGGTTCCCAGTATTTCTTTTAGATTGCGTAAGCAACTTTCCTCAGCTTTCGCGAAAAAAAGAGAGTCATCTGCAAAGAGCAAGTGCGTGACAGAAACACTTCTACCAAAGTGGAATCCTGTGAGAAATTCCCGCTCTTGAGCTGAGCGCATCAGTGAGGATAGACCTGCCGTGCAGATGAGAAAGAGAAAAGGTGATAAGGGATCTCCTTGCCTGATTCCCCTTGTTGGCAAGAAGGTTTTTGTAGGTATCCCATTGAGTAGAATGGAGTACTTTACAGTTCTTATGCAGTTCATTATTAGAGATAGAAATCTTGGGGGAAAGTTCATGCATGTCATTACCATTTCAAGGTAATTCCATTCCACTCTATCAAACGCTTTACTCATATCCAGTTTAAGTGCCAGTTGGTGCGAGCCATTTGGCTTAACCATTTGAAGACTATGAAATACTTCAAAGCCAATAATTGCATTGTCCGTTATAAGCCTGTGCTTCAAAAAAGCACTCTGAGCTTCATCAATAATCGAATTCATGACCAGCTTGATTCTATTTGTAATAGTTTTGGAAATGAGCTTATAGATGACATTGCATAAGCTGATTGGCCGAAAATGCGCCATGGATAACGGTTGTTTTATTTTTGGGATTAAAGCAATATGTGTAGCATTGATAGCTGCTATGCTATCCCCATTGTTCAATACCCCAAGAATAAACCGTGTTATTGTGCCTCCAAAAATATGCCACAATTTTTGAAGAAATATGACATGCATTCCATCTGGTCCTGGAGCTTTATGAGGATGCATCTGTTTAAGAGCTTTTAGAATTTCTTCTTGAGTAAAAGGTCGTTCAAGGTTATCAACCTCATTTGAGCTCAGTTTATTTGTGAGTAGGGAAGGTGATGGTCCCAACTCGGGACCAGTTATAAATAAGAATAAACTCTACATTGTAATATTCCATGTTTTTTTTAGGACCCTCCTCAAGAAATTTACCTTCATATAGTAATAAAATAACATTAAATTTTAAATATATTTATATATCTATATAAAACATCCATAATTATTTAACAATTTTACATTAAACTTAAGATGATATGAAATATTTGTCTAAAATTGTCTGTGACAATGACTTAATTTTTTGGGTTAATATCGCATCCTTAAACTTGCGCGTTCGTAGTAACTCGTCATCGGCACTATCTGTTCGAATTTTGCAGTGCTTGAAGCAGTTTTCAATTGTATGTGACTTCACATCTATAAACCATGTATAGTAATTGCCTAAATAGTGTGTAGTATCGTGTAATTGGTATTTAACTAATATAGTGTAGGAATAGATGTTTTTAAAATATAAGGAACACATTTCTAAGTGTCGTATAATTTATATTAGTTACTTTTAAAAAAATATAATTTTTATATGTAAGCCTCTATTTAAGAATAACCTCCCAATAGTAATATTTTTGTCCAGTCCCAAGAGTATTACTGTATAGAGGTTTTACTGTATCTATGTTGCATAATATAAGTTATTTAGAATATTTAGCGAAAATTAAAGAAAAAAAAGAAAGATATTTTGTTAGGTAAAATATTAATATTACTCTCTTAAATATGACATGCATACCAATAATTCTATTTAAGAGAGTAATTTGATATTTGAATTAAAAAATCTATTTTATTTTTTGCTTTCTTAATTTTTTTTAAATGTCCTAAAATACTTATAATATGGAAGGGAGATACATTATTTCACTTAAAATATGTTAAAGACTCTGGAGGATGGGGAATGAAGAGCCAATAATAGATGTCTAACCTTAGTAAAAACGAAAGCAGAAAAGAAGCTACAAGACAGGCCAAAAGAGAAAGGAATGTGCTAAAATAGTTTTCATGGGACGTACATTTCAGTACGATAATTAATTAGTGACAACTTAATAGAAGAGAAGTTGTTTTATGGTTATTTTGTCAGTACCGTTTTGAATTTATTTACTCTGTGAGGTCATGTGATCTAACATCTGTGATAGTTGTTCAGGATCTCTCATTCTTCTGATAAAACAACTCGACTGGTGAGAACATTCTCATCATCTTTGACCGTGTTCTTTCTTGTAGGAACAAACTCCCCCAGCGTGAAATCCTTTAACTTGAGTAAGTTTCTGTCAGATCGGGAGGTGGGGGCCCTGTAGGCATAGATATCGCCTTTAACTCGAGTAGGATACCATGCAAAGAAAATACCTCTTTATACAGTGACACATCATAAACGATTTAGATTGCTTCAAAGCACAATATTATCAAAATAACTGTCAATCAATAACAACTCATCATCGTCACCAACGAAGATCTATATTCTATTTAGTCTCTTGTACTCTACGCTAGTACATATTGGGACCAAAAGTTTGAGATCCCACTGATTTCTGGGTCCCAGTTTTTTCCTTTCAAGTTTCATTTCTGTTGTCTGGTTGGCAACAGCATATCTCTATGATTGCAAATTATATTAGGCATGAAAATTACTATTGTTAACGTACTAATCCATAATTAAACATATGAAATTTGCATTTCATCTTCAATTTAGTTGGTAAGTAAATTGTTAATATATCAAAATACGATCAAATAGTGTTATACTCTTATTTGTGACGTCATGTTATAAGAGTCATATATCAGTATTTTTTTTCGAATAAGAGTTGAATTCTGTGAAAAAATGCAACGTACTTGAATTCATCTAAATGATGATAAAAATAGTAGATGTTCTAAGGAAAAAAGAATATAATTTATTTATGCGTATATATAAAAACGTAGAAATCCAACTTCGATTTAGTTGATAATAATTGTTGGACATTAGGAAATTTGAAAGGGGCATTTTTGTCCTTTAACTGAGTTTTTCCTTGTTGAGTAAAATGAAAGATTTCCATGAATCACTCTGAAAAATGGGGACATAACATCAATGTCTACCTCTTGGGTGATTTTTTTCCACCATCACTAATTGATCCATCTATTAGAAGGAATGGACCGAGTATAGAAAAAATACTCTATATATGCTTCTTGGATGCAATTATTGCTCTAATCCAAAATGATTAGGGTTATTTTTTTAATTAAGATTGGGAATTCAATTCCGCAACATGCGAGCTCGAATACTACATTTTGGCAGAGTGTCGACATTCAGGGTTGATCTACTCATACCCCATAATTTTTTAACTTTGGTGAAGTTGTCCTAATAAGTTATCACCATAGCAAGTTAATAATCTTGTTCATAGGCAAAGCCCTACGTGATGAATAATGGTAACCTACCATTTATTCATTTAAAATGAAAAACATGTGTACTATTTGATATCATCTCAAACCTCATATTTTAAATTTGAATTCACATTTCTTTTCATAATCAAATTAACTTTTACAAAATTCAAGTCGCAATTTAAAATGGAAAAGAAGATATTAAACGCTCTAATACTGCATATTTGGATAGTATATCTTTTTAAAATTTAATGAGAATTTTTTTGCTTTAACCATTACTTTAAAAAAAAAGCTTTTAAGGTCAAAAACTTGTGTTTGGACAATAATTTCGTGGTACAATTTTCAAATTCAATTCAAATGTAAAATAACAAGTTGTCCAAGTAAGTTAGTCACAAAATTTTCCATTCAAATTGAATTTTCTCATCTCACAATTCACTACAACCATGTGATATGAACAATAAACTATAGAGTAGTGCTAGGTGGCCAAGTCTTAGTCAATTAATTGAATAAATTGGTGGCAAAATGATAAATATTTGAGTGAAATCTCTTATACCAATAGGAGTGAATAATCTTTAATTTGAGTTTTTAGCCAATTTTACTTAGCCAAAAATTATTTTCCCTAAACTATAATCCCAATTAAAAAGAGCTCTCACAATATATATTGTCCTCCACTATCCATTTGCATTGTACAACTATGTCTCAAGTATACAGAAAATTCAATCATAAAACCGTTCTCGTGAGACTAGCATCACAGCTCATCACATAAATTGGATGGGGCCTGCCAGCAGATATAAGTTCTGCTCAATTCATATGGGTTGTGAGACCAGTCCCACGAAAACAGTTTTAGGATTGAGTGACCCTCCTTACCGCCCTGCATTGCATTTTATTTTCTTTGCCTTGACGAAATAACTTCCCTACCAATTATTTGATATGAGTACACTTGATTAACCCCCGCACCAACATGAAAAGAAAGTTCAACCCGCGGGTGCATCATTCAAATGCATGAGATAGCGTAAATTGCCATTTTACAAAAAGCCGGTTTTATAATTTTTTTTTTAATCTTTTAAGAACATTTCTATATAAATTTTTCCTTATAATAAAAGAAAAAAACAAAAAGTAGGTCAGGGCTGCCATGTATAGCCTTTCTGTATTTCATCAAACCCAAATATTTTCACCTAATAAAAGGAGTTTTCTTGTATTAAAATGTGGTTTAAAGCCTAATATAAACTCTTACTTTCTATAAGTTTCTATTTTATACAATGTTGCAGAAATCGCTAGTGACGACTAGCGAGTAGTCGGCGACTAGTCAGCCTACCTAGATTACAATGGATTTTTTTAAAAATTTCCTTATCCTATATATTGTACTAGTAAAATAAATTTCCATAAAAAAATTAACAATCAAAGTACACAAAGTCCATCAATAATAATTAAATTTAATGCCATAATAAGTAATAACAAATTCACATACTAAAATAATCAAACAACGTAGTTTTAGGAAGAAAAATGAGTTTAAAAAAGTCAACAAAGTCGTTTTGACTGACTTTGACCGATTTTTTATCGACTTTGGCCGATTTTTTACCGATTAAGTTTGTCAAGCGTTTTTTACCCCGACTAGTCAGTAAGTGTCGACTAGCTGAATTTTTTGTCGACTAGACCGATTTATAACACTGAATTTATAATATGGTCCGTCTTAAATGGGTCTAATATTAAAATTCTGATTTAGGGCTTAAGTCAGTCTCAAACTGAATATCTATTATAAATAATTTAATATTTCAAACTCAATCCAAATACGATTTAAACTTCAGTTCAAATTTTAAATTAAATAAAATTCAAATTAGACTCAATTCAACCGCCATATTTCAATATCTGCACATGGTCGGCCAAGATACAAGAGCGATGCATGGTGCGTCCAAGAGGTCACATGTAAATGTTGTTAATATTACCATTCATGAGATATGATGAAATTTCAAAGGAAATTCAATTTCTTGTTTTTTTATTTGTTTCCCTTAGTTAGTTTAAGAAAAAATCTTCAAAAATATTATAAAGTTACCGCGTGCATGTATTATTTCAGCGTAGATTCAAATAGATGTGCTTCGGTTTAGTTTTGTTTGAAAAGTATTTGTTTCGATTTGACGCATCGAATTAACCGTAAAAACAGATATATACAGTTGATAAAATTAAATGTTACTTAAAAATTAAAATTAAAAATTCGCATAGATCAGGAAAAATTAAAATCGAACAATTCAAACCAATCCAAATCAAATTTCTCGGTTTGAGTAAAGCATTGAACTCGTTTCGTTTTGGATTAAATTAAAACCGAAATTTCAATTTTGTTTGAATTTTTTTATAATTCAAATATATTAAATGACTCTTTTGTAATAAAAAATATTTATTTTCTCATTTATACCCATGACAAGCAATTTATTCAAGTGCTAAAGTAAAAGATTGAAGAGTCATAAGTAGGAGATTGAAGAGCCATAAGTTTGTATGTGATTTTAAATTCACCTTAAACTTTTCTTATATTTTGAACTAATAATGATGTAATTTTTTGTATTTTTCTACTTTTTATTCTTGTAAGATAATTTTGGAGTAATTTGTTTGAAGTTCATTAATTTATTTCTTTATTTTGTTTAACTTGTGAAAACAATAGACATATTTCTTTATATTTTTAGCAGCTAATTAAATTTATGAAGATTTTTTTGTTTTGTTTTTACTCTTTAATCAATTTATTTTGTATCTCACAAAAACCGAATAACCAAACCAAACCGATTACATCGATTTGAGATTTTAAATGGTTTCAAAATTTTCAAACCGAATATTTCGATTTGATTTGAAAAATGTGTAAAACCGAACCATGAACACCCCTACATAATATTGCTAAATCCTACTCATTTATAATTTATAATATACTATTAACGAGTAAGATCTTTTGTCAACATATTTTAGGTATGATTGGAATGATTTTCGGTGTGAGATTTTCTGATGTCAGTCTCACTTAGATTCAAACCCAAATCATTTTTTACATTTTTTAATGCTTTAACTTTCAATCACAAACTTAATTCAAAGAAATTGAATATTAATTTGAGTTTCAAATCAGACCAGACTCAATACAATTTGGTTTGAAATCTCGAACGGAGATTCAAAATGTCTTTGGATTGAGTCTGAAAATAAAACTTGAAGCATTAAATCAGATAAAATATGATTTAAATTTGAGAATAATTTAAGAGTGGGAATAGAATTTCAATCTGAGACCCAATTCAAACCGACCATAATCTTTTTGCCTTCATTATTTTCACAACAAATAAAAGAGTAAAAATGTTAGGTTAGTATAATAAAAAAATAAAATAAAGGAAAACTAAGAGTAACACCTGAAAATTAACCTCGAGATACTTGATAAACACTAATGGCAAATCCAGTGAATTATTAGCCATTTTTGTCACCAATTTAGTTTGAAACAGCCACTTTTATCCTTTTTTAACTTTTTTCAGCCATTTTTGTCACCAATTTAGTTTGAATCAGCCACTTTTATCCTTTTTTCAAATAAAATTCTAAAAAAAATCAAAATTGATAATGTAGCAAAAAGCTATCATAATACCTCTCTCTTGCAGGGGTAAAACTAGAAACTTATAGCCATTCATCAGTGACGGATGCAGGTAAGGGTCACTGGGGTCAAATGATAGCTTATGCTGTATATTGTTTGACAAAATACAAAAAAAAATTTGGAGAGGGGGGCGAACTTGATAAAATACTCCAAACTACATATAAAATTTACTAAAATTTACCATATGTAGTATTTTTTAAAATTTCGGGCCCTTCTAGAATCGTCCCTGACCCCACTGATGTCGAGTTCTGGATCCGTCACTGCCATTCATACAATAAGTTTCAAGTTTTACCCTGCAGGAGAGAGGTATTATGATAGCTTTTTGCCACATTATCAATTTTGATTTTTTTTAGAATTTTATTTGAAAAAAGGATAAAAGTGGCTGTTTCAAACTAAATTAGTGACAAAAATGGCTAATAATTCCAAATCCAGTATTACCCAACTTAGCAAAAAAAAAAAAAAAAAATCCAGTATTACCCTAGATATGTGAAGTTTTTAACGTGCGCCGATAACCTCTAACCTCTAACAGTAGTTGAGGGCTTACCAAGACCAGCACAAGTTTACACGTATACCCCTCTCCACACTGATATACTAACATGTAGCAATGGCAAGTGGGTTCGGTCAACTCGTGATTCGACCCGTTTTGCTCCGTTTAACTCAACCCACATATGAACTTGCCTAAATTTGTTATGATCCACGAGTTAAATAGGTTTTACAAACAAGGCGGGATGAATTAATTCAAGGAAAATTGAACCGGCCCACCCCACCCCGTCAAAAACCCTACAAACGCCCTACCTCGTCACCCCTACCCGCTTAACCCATACTTTATTTTATTATATATTTTTCATTTAAGTTTAGTATTTAGTAATATTAGATAGTGTCGTGTAATTTCATTTGGGAGGTTTAGACCATAAGTCCCCCTCCCATGTAAGTCTAATTTTTTCATTAATAAAATCGGTAGGGTTCATGCCAAAACCCCAACCACTACAAGGTGACTTTACTTATATTTATTTCTAACTTATACTTGTAAAAAAAATTAAAAAAAAACACCTAACCCGCTAAACCCAACCGACCCACACACCCCACTGAGTTAACTCGTGACTCGACCCACTTTTGACGGGTTTTCCAAGCGGGGCGAGTTGAGTCCGTCATATTCAGATTTGGACCCAACTAATGCCTCACCCCGTTGACTGGTCAACTCCGACTTGTCTCGCCCCGCCACTGTTCCCGAATCACCTTGAACTTGTCGGGTTAATCCGTTTATCATTGCTACTAACATGGGACCCATCTGAAATTCGACAATCTGACATTTCGGACACATCACATCTTCTAATGTTTTGGTACTATATTCTCATTTTTTTACCCAATTAATCACAATTTACATGTATATATATAATTAAAAAATATATTCACATATCAAATTTTAATTAATTTAGTACATGATTAAAAAATATACGGGCAGACAATTTTCACACCTACTAACAACTTTTTTTTTTACTCCTTCCCAACCAAACACCCCCTATATATTTACACTCCTTCCTTGCTTCTTCTTCCTCTATCCTACGCCGCGCTCACTCTCTCTCTCTTCCCACACAGATTGTGAGCAGGTTAAGCTTTGAGAGAGTGCGTAGGTTACCACCACATTGCTTGTTTCCCATGGATCGGACCCGAGCATTTGTTCTAGGCTTCATTTGCTTTATTGTTGCCAGTGTAGGAGGTCAGTCTCCGGCTAACTCCCCCACCGCTACTCCGGCGCCACCAACTACAACTGCGCCACCACCAACCGCTACACCCCCTCCTACATCATCGCCACCTGCAGCTGTTTCCGCTCCTCCTCCAGTGGTGACTTCTCCACCAACAGTGTCGGCTACTGCTCCTCCTCCGGCTACATCACCACCTGTCGCCGCCACTCCTCCACCAGTTAGTTCACCACCACCTGCTTCTCCTCCACCGGTTAGTTCACCACCACCTGCTTCTCCTCCCCCTGCCGTTCCTCCTCCACCCACTGCTACTCCGCCTCCATCTCCACCAGCTCCAGTGCCAGCTCCGACTCCCGCTCCGCTAGCTTCTCCACCAGTTATGGTTCCTGCTCCTGCTCCGGCAAAACCGACATCTCCAGCTCCGTCGCCGTTGTTGCTAAGTCCTCCATCACCTCCTCTCGGAGCTCCTGCTCCTGCTCCCAGTCTCGGAGCTACTGCTCCTGCTCCATCAGCCACTGATCAGGTTACTTTTACGGTTTTACCCTTCTTTGCCATTTTCAATTATGATTTTAAATTTATTTTCCCGGTAATTACGCGTTCTCGCTTTCCCTGGGTCGCCCGCTTTCCGAGGTAGTGTCAGACTTGGCGCGTTTTAGGCTGAAAATAATGAATTTTCACGCAACGTGTCGGCCACTGGTTGGTAGGTCATAGGGTTCTGAGCCCTCACCTGGTTTGGGATCTAGTGTGCATGTGACCTGATAATACATACTTCCATACATGTTAATATCATTCGGAACTTGTCAATTGTAAAATATTGAGGACAGACATGTGTATATATACAAGGATAAATAATTTTTTATTTTTTTTGTTACTATTCAAAATTTATTATGCGGTGAATTATAAGATAGACATGTGTATATATGTAGGGATAAACGATTTTTTTTTTTTGGTAGGAATTTATAGCCTCTAGAGCAAATATGCTATTTTAGATTTTTTTTTCCTTTTTGAGTAAGGCTATTTTAGAACTTTTCGAAACAGATAGTAGTAGTAGTAGTACAAACAATTTATGGATTTTAAATCTTGTGTATGCCAAAATAAAATAAATTAATAACCGATAATGCAAACAAGTAGGTTATTATTGACCGGAGTAATTCATAAAATAAAAGGGCAAGTTTATGATCCTATTTTAAAATAAGGATTGAATCATTGTTTGAGATTCTGATTTCAATTTCAAACTAGTATAAAAAAAGAAAATGGTGAAAGGCGTGATTTGTTGCTAGTAGTTGAGTCCAACCATATCCTGACATGCATAATATCGTACTTGATCCGCTGTTGTTTATGAATAAAGCCCTGTACCTCGTTTTACCTTAATTTCATGCCTCCCCTTATTTGGTAGTTTTGTACCAAATATTGATGGATAAAGTATGACCTAGTGTTGCTTGCCTCACCTAGTGCTTCAAGTAAATTGGCAATGGCATGTAAAATTTGCACAGAAATTTCTGATATATACCAGGTCCATATGGATTTTGTGGTTCAGAATAAGGTATGCCATCACAAAATTGTCTCTTTCCTTATCCAATTTGTAGTACTTTGGCTGGTGAACACATTTCTGATTTGGATGATTCACTCCAGCTTTAATTATATTCTATCCATTCGTAGTTGAATTCATTTTGTTTTTGTTATTCCTGTTAAAACACTAATGTGAAGTGAATGTGGAGTATTTATCTATGTTATATGGAGTTTTATTTTCTTATTAGATTGGATCTCAGTCTGAGATTCCTGATTTTAGTCTCACATTAGTTTCAAACTCAAACTAAATTCTACATGATTTAATACTTAGAGTTTTATTCGCAGACCAAACCTAATACAAGCACAGTATTAATTTCCTGTTACTTTTAATTGTTGAATACAGAGTGGATCGGATAGCGTGCAGTCATCATCAAAGAGTATGTGGAGCTTGGTTCTTGGAATGACTTTCTTGGTCCTCCTATTCTAGATATCAAGTCTTTCAGTGCTATCTTCACAAATATTTTGCTATGCTTTAATTTAGTTCAGAGAGATGGGATTTTTACATGTACCTAAATCATACATTCACTTGAATTCTTTTAGAGGTTTAACAGGGACTGCTGTTGATGATTGATTATTTTTGTTGAGATTATTATATCATCTTATGTTGTTGTTGTTGTTGTTGTGCTTTGCCTTTTATCCTTCACGTTTTCTGAATTTTGAGTGCCAAATATTTCTTGGTCTGGTCACTTAGGGAAATCCTATTGATTGCAGCTTTCTCTCGACCTTCGGGAAGAGCATAACAAAAAAACGGTTTGATTAGATTACTAGTTTGTTTAATTGAGGTTCCAAGTTAGGAAGCTTTGGCGCCAAGTTACCTAAAAAGATTAGAACTGTTTCGGTAAGTTCCCTGGAGACTTTTTGGTTCATCATGCTATTGCTTTGGGTTTAAATACAACCAGATTTTTTTTTTTGGGGGTGAATGCATACAACCAGATTGATCCTATTAAAAGGTGCTTTAGATGCACGTGGGTCCAAGTTAATGTCAGAGGTGTAGAGATTATACCTGACTAATTTGTATTTGTACCGGGTTGGTCTACGAAAGAGTAAAATTCTTGCCAAAGTAATGGCTCCATACGTGAACGGGAATCGATTCCCTGAACTATCTTGAACCAACTACGCTAACCAACTTTGGTTAAATATTTCTCCTTTTATCTTTTTAAATATTCACTTTAATTTGTTCATTCTTGTGATGTTATTGGGCTTAGATTTCATTCTTGTGCAGTACAAGTCCATGGTGAAGTGAAGCCCAAAATCCCATTCATCATTTTGGTTTTAGATCTTATTGGGCTTCATTCCTATTACGCTGGTCTTAAAGTGGGGCCCATATCCTTCGAACTGGTACTGAAAAGGTTGGGCCATTAGGGAGGAAAAACCTGCTAAACATGGGCCGATATTATCACTTATATCAGTTGGGCCACTTTCAAGAATTTCTCTACATTTCAGATATTTGGACCTTCATCTCCTCTTGTTTAAATGGAATAAAAAAAAAAGTAAAAGAAATGTTTTCAATAATACTTGGGGCCAATATGTAATTCTATGAAAGCTTGCGAGCCAATTAATTTTTCGATGCTAGAAATTTTGGCATGACCATCTAGAGTCTTAGTAGCATTCACTATTAAAGTAGCACTAATGTGTTAGTATGTTCTCTGCCTTAACGTTTAATAGAAGATCGTCTACAATTTATTGAAAACTTAATTCTCGTACAAAATATAAAATAGTTAATTAATTTTGAACGAATTGAGTAATATGTGTTTTTTCCTAATGAACATTTATCCTAAAGCATGTAACACAAGTTTTAAGCAACAAGTGTTACAAAATTTCAATAGATGTTCGTTAAAAAAAATCTAAACAATAGTATATTTGATTTAACCGTAAAAAATATTCAGTATATCTTTTTTTTTGTGTTTAACACTATAGTTGGACCCAGTGGCAGAGGTTCATGGAGGCAGGAGGGGGCCACGGACCCCCTAAATTTTTGAAAATTACATATTAGTACTAAAAATATTTTTTTTTTGTATAAATAAGTCCTTATAATATAAAATGTTTTGGTCTTTTCTCAAATTTTTTAAATTTCATAATAGTATTCTCTCCGTCTCAAAATGAATTTTTATTTTCTATTTTAGTTTATTTCGAAATTAATGTTCATTTTCTTAGAATTAATGTATTTTCTCAGTGGTACTATAATTCTTCCATCCTCAAAAAATCTCCAGTCCCCCATTCATTCAATTGTCTATTTTATTCGTGGAATGCTCATTGTTCGGTAATATTGTAATTTGGGCATGATCTTTGGTGTTGTAATAGCGTAATTTGTGACAAATTTTTTTTAGTGCTTTAATAGTGTAATTTGGACAATAGAAATAAAAAGAAATTTGTAGTTTTAAAGTAAAAATATGTCATTTGATTACTTAATATATTCTAATTAATAGGACTTCAAATAAATAAAAAGTATTTTCTAAAATAAACCTTTTTTTTTACGCCCGAAGGCGATTGCCCCCGAAGGGGAAGAGCGGAGAGTACCCTAGATAGGGAGATTGTAGCATGCCCCATGCTTGGGGAGGAAGCTTGGCCTCACAAGGAGGAAAATTTATTACCCCACAAGGGGAGATACAGGAATCGACTCTGTCCCGTGGCCGGGTAGCCTTACCACTTGGGCTACCCGATTCCTATCTAAAATACACCTTTAATTAAATAAATAATATATTTTTTTTTATAACTTTCTCATTAGAATAATAATAATTTATAATTCTTATGAAATGTAACATTAACCTCTGCATATTAGTCGCTTTTTCTCTTTTTATTTTTTTAATTTTTTTCCTTAGTTTCTACATTTTTTTTCAAGATAAGTATCATTTTAACTTCAAATCTTTTAGTAAAATATATCTTTCTACTTCAAATATATAATTATACATTGTAAATAAATTTTTGTTCGACCCCCGATAAATTCAAATCTTGACTCCGCCACATAGTTGGAACATCTCGAGAGGAGAGAATTACCCGAGGGTAAGGAATGGAGAATGCATGGACCATAAATGTGCTATTGCAATTACTCTACCTAAGATTTATTGTCACACTTGCATCAAGAAAACCCACCTAAGTGATCGAGAGGGAAACTTTTATTGCCGACATAGTAGTTATTTTCCACCTTAATCATCTATTGGCCATTCCCAACACCAAGGTAAGTTCCTAAAATTTACATGCACGTTGTAAGGGGTGAAAATTGCCTATTCACTCACATGTTTTCACCACTCAAAATTTGATATGTGTACATTTTTTTTTAATTCTATATATACGTGACAAATTGTGAATAGTTAAAAATAGTAATAGGAAAATGGACAGACGATTATTTACCGTTGAAATGTTGGGTTTTGGCTATCCAAGTTGAGAGCATGACTCCCAAATCTCCGGTCTACAACTCAAAGTTTTAACACCATTAATTTGATGCCTGAAAAGTCAAAATCTTGTTTCCCATTGTAAATGATTACTAACAATCAACCCGTATCATGAAGCATTAGATGTGTACAAGTTCATATTCATGACTTGTTTTCACATTCATATTTAGCAAAAAAACAATAATAAATAAATTATTCATGACTTGTTTTCATGGAAATAACAGTTTGGAAACAATAGGAATAACAAAGCCATTGATCTCAAAGGAAAAAAGAATGTCAAAGAGGCCGCAACCCAGCGGGGCAAGCTTTGACTCGTGACCAAGAAGTGTCGAACTCTCCCTATACATGTGACAAGCTTAAAAAGTATCCCTTTCTAGAACTATCTCCATCGTATTTTGATTCAAGATTCAATTTACTGATGTTCAAGGATTTTGGAGAGGATGCTGCGAAAATTTTATTATGTATTTATTTTTTCTACTGTTTGTAGTGTTTACCTAATCCGGAGTGTGAACTTTTATATGTTATCATGGTGGCCTCCACATTGTATAACTTTTATTTTCTTTTTATCTTTTAATTGTAATGGCTTCGACTATTTTATGATTAATGAATAATTTCTTATTTAGCAAAAAAAAAAGTAATTAGTTGTAAGAAATGATCAAAAGTAGACTTATTACACTATATGCTTTGATTTGTTTTTGGTATAAGCGAAAAAAATAATATTATCTCCATTCCATAATATAAGTCGTTCAGAAAATGTAAGAAATTTAATAAAACAAAAAATAAGGTACCAAATAAGAATATTTTGATTAACAAAATACCTTATTTTTATTTCTTAACTTCTGCATACTTTCTCCGGCGGACCAAACAAAGCCTTAATTATGGGAATGCCTAAGTTATTATTGGTGATTAGATAGATTTTAGTTCCTCCCCAATGCCTCAAGCTATTGAATAGCAAAGGACCATCATGTATGATTGAACCTTTCATATTGATGACCTGATTCCATTTACTTGATTGATCTTCAATGAAGCAGCCACTCATTTATGGGAATGCCTAAATTATTATTTGGTCAAGTTACCCTTTTCATACGGCAGTAACCCTCAATCTTCCTATCCAACAATATAATAACAAACCAACATCAGTTGTATTGGAGTGGATGAGGGCTCCTCCTCCTTTAAGAATGACCAAGTTCGAACCGCCATCATGACATTTGTATGGAGTTATTGATGTTGGGAGGGTCACTCCCTTCTTGGGCCTCTGCAATATCCGGTCAAGATTAGTCAAGTCTGTCGGATTTGAACACTGGATGAAAAACTCAAAAAAATTAAAATATAACAATAATAATACAACCCATTAAAATCTCCAATAAGCAGAGATGAATAGGTGACATATTTAACCTTTGATAAATAAATATACAAAGTGGCATTAACCCGCTCAATCTTCCTATCCACAGTACATAAAATCTGTGCTTGTTCTGAATAAGTATACTAGTTTTTACTGCTTTTATTTGGTTAATTCTTCTTTCTTGCAATTTCACTTTTACAATTCCCTAATCAGATCCTTCAAGAATGAAGTAGCAATGTTCTAAACGTTCTAAGTTGGCCCTCAGGACAGTTTCATTGTCAACATTGTTAAGGACAATTTTTTTTTTTTTGCACAATGTACTAAAATATATATGAAGGGACGAATCTCAATAGTAACGTCTACGGTCACCTATAAGGGAAAGAGTTGAAGTTACTAAAGGGGACTTAACCAACAACTCAGCATAGTTAGTATGCGAATTGCTAATGTTAAAACGAAGTCACATATTTAACTGCAGTTTGTAAAGTTCTTGAGCTTACCTTCGCTCACGTAAAAATTAAATTCTATAAACGCAATATAACTGTGATCCCAAATTAGTCTTACTCAAAGCGGAAATACCGAGCGAAAAAATCCTTATTTTCATCTTATGCCAACGTGTCATAACAAGAATTAGTTGCTACCATCAATTCGGAAAATTGACCATTCAGGAATCAGGAATATCATAATGGAAAGTATAAGCTTCCCCACACAAGCACTTACCACGAGCTTCAGACTCAATTGCGGAATGCATTTTTTCAATACGTGCAGAACTTAATTTCGTTCGTTTAATTGAAATTTGACGATAAAAATTAATTTAAAACGAACACATATTCTAATTTGTACGACACTTGTCATATTTGTATGCTCGGGAAACCTGTCAGAATGCGTCCTGTATGTACTGAAAAAAGGCGTTCTGCATACGATCCGGACTTTTTCCACGAGATGGTAGTGGGATTTCAACTCCAATCCAGTACATAACGGATATTTTGATAGCAGATGCAGACATATGAAAACTTGTATTTTCGAGGTCAATTATTGTTTTTGAATTTTTTCTTTAAAATCCCAAAGTGACTGCAAAAAACAGGGTGACTTTGAGAAAGCATCTGAAGAAGAGAAAAGCACAATGTGTTTGGGACAACTTTTACCAGTGCCCTTCCTTGCAATGATATTACTCTCTTTTATTACTTTTTTTTTACTCTCATCCTTACAGAATCGAGTAGTTTTATTTTAGTTAGTGAGTAAGTTTAAAATTTATATCCAAACCAATAAATATAATATATGTAGGTCAAAAATGCCAATTCACAAGAAAGAGAATTGACTTTTTTATCATACTTGTATTGTATTTATTGGTCTAAATATAAGTTTTAAACTTAGGGTGTGTTTGTTTCCATTTTCCAATTCCAATTTTCCTGCTTGGCTACCAACAAAATCATGGAATTGGAATTGAACTTGTTTGGCTCTCAACAAAATTTTGGAATTGGAATTCCAATTCCAATTCCAACCCCCTCAATTCCACAAAATCAATTCCATTTAATAATCAAAGAATTTAAATTTCCAAATCCACAAGATTTATTGTAGGTTATAAATATATCATACATACAAGTTATTTTCTCTCTCATAAATAAATAAATATATATATATATATATATATATATATATATATATATATATATATAAAAATGAACAAAATACCCTTATTGTAAAATGACAAAAACACCCCTAACACAAAATGACTAAAGTACCCTTAATTTAAAATAGATAATGTTATTCGTATGACAAAAATATCATTTGTACGATGCCGAAAAATACCGTTAGTGCAAAATTATAATAATACCATTGGCACAAAATAACGTTTTTTTTATAAAAAAAAATATCACAAATATACATAACATAAAATCACCAAAACATCCATAGTAAAAAATTATGAAAATATTTTTGACGCAAAATGACGAAAATACCCTTGGCTCAAAATGATGAAAAATACTTTCGCGCAAAATAAAATAAAAAATTACATTTGCCTCAAATAGCTTAAAATTCATATGATTAAAAATGACTGATGAAAAATGAAGAAAATACTTCGGCGTAAAATGACAAAAATGCCCTTGATGCAAAAAGAAAAAAACGCTCCTATAAAAAAAATGGAAAAATGCCTCTTGTGCAAAATGAAAAAATTAACTTTGATTAAATTGAAAAAAAGAATCTTAACAAAAAATGACAAAATTCGTTTATTTGAAATGCCTAAAATATTATCAATATAAAATGACGAAAATACACTTGTTGAGAAATAATAAAAATGTCATTCATACCAAATGAAAAATAAACAATGATGAAAAAGAAAAAATTATCACTCGTTTTAATTTTTTTTTACAATAAGGGTATTTTTTTAATTTTACAAAAATTGGCATTTTCTCCATTCTAAATCAATGGGAAAATGTTATTTTTCTTCATTTTTCATCAGATTATTTTTCATCATTTTGTGATTTATTCATCTTTTATCAAGTACATATCCGTTAATGCACGATGAGCTAATTCCACTTTAACAAGGATATTTTTATCATTTTGCAACGAATGTATTTTTTTATTTTATAAAATTAGACCATAAACATTTTATTCATATTACGCAAAATAGTATATTTTTAATTTTAGTAGGGAATTTTCATCATTTTGTATAACTGAAAATTTTCGCCATTTTCTAATAAGGGTATTTTCGTCATTTTTCATCAAAAAAATTTTCGCTTTTTTAACGATATTTTATCTAATTCATACTATAAAGATTTTATTCAGCACTATGAATGTTCTTTTAATTTTGCAACAAAATATTTCGGTTATTTTACACCGATAATTCTTTTAACAAGGGTATTTTTGTCATTTTACTTCAAATGTATTTTGGATATTTGTATTAGGAGAATATTATCATTTTCACCCTAGATGTATTTTTTCATTTTATTTTTAATTTTGTGATTTTTTTGAGTTTCAAACAAATAAATGAAAATTAGAATTGAATTCCACATGAATTTCGTAGTTTTACCAAACAAAAGAATTCAATTATTTGGAATTGGAATTTCTTAAGATTCCAATTCTTGGAATTCCATAGAATTGGAAAACCATAAAATTTCAATTTTTTGTAATTCCATGGAATTTCATACAATTGAAATTCCAATTCCAAAACCAATTATAGGAAACAAAAATACCCTTACTCACTAATTAAGATAAAATTTAGAGTCTAGCTGGGAGAGAAACCTTGCTTAACAAGTGTTTTATTCCTTCAGTATTGAATAAGTATTTTTTTTCTCCTTTCAGTGTGGAACAAGTATTTTTTTATATTTATATAATATTCGATTGACTGATTTTTTTTTATTTAACCCTTGTAAACATTTAATCTTTCTTAGAGTGAATATTACTGCACGTGCAAAATAAATATTCATCTGACAAAATATCTCATCAAAATGGAATAACATCAACACTTTTTGTCCATCTAGTCCCAGATGTGCCTTTGAAGAAGAGAGATCAGAGTAGCCAAGAAAGAAAAAGAAAAAATGTCCCTTCACATTCACAAAGGATTTTGGGGCAAACTATCTCACGGGTCCGGCTCCTATGCGGAACAGGGATTATTCCGCACAGCCGTCGGATGGAATTTTAAACGGTTTCGATCTGGAGAGAAAAGTTGCGGCTGGACTTAAAATATTAAAAAAAAATTCCTTCTCCAGATCTGGACCATTAAAAAATCTCATCCGACGGCTGATAGCTTGTCCTGCACATGCGGAATAAAAAGCTATCCCGCATAGGAGCCGGGGCGCTATCTCACGCGGTATCAGTGGTCTATTCCAGTGGATTATAAAGTACTAGTACGTGATTCAGGATTAGGTGTAGAATGTGAGTAATTTTATCTTGGTTAGTGAGTAAGTTTTAAATTTATATACTGATAAATTTGTACAATACACGTAAAATAAAAGATCAATTCTCTTTTCTGTGGATTGACACTTTTTGATTTGAGATGATGGCTACATTGCGGAACGGGGTAATTCCGCACGTGCAGAAACTCTCTTGTGCGTTGATTAAAATTTTAACGGTCAAAATTGATTTAAACCGAACATCTGTTCTATTTTTTACCTCTCGAAACACCTCATGACATTTGTTCTGACCCTCAGAACACCTGTCCTGAATCTTCAAAACACATGTTCTGAGATGTTCCGTATGTACTGAAGAAACTTATTCCGCATAGGATCCGGACTGTTGATTTGAATAAAAATTTTGAACTCATTCACTAACAAAGATAAAAACTACATTCTTTTTGCAACATATGAATGAAAATAAACAATTATTCTTTACATAACTCATTATGTACTGTGAAAAAAAAATATTTCTCATTGAACAAGAAAGTATTTGGTGTAGAAACAAAAGTAAAAAAGAAAGATGCTTATTACTCTTTATACCGTACTCTTTTTTCTTTTTCTTACTATTTGATGAATCTCTTTTTACTGTGCTCTATAATTAAGCATTGAATATATGCAGGAAACATATTTCTGACTAGAGCAGCAACAAGATTTACAGTGCATCTGCAAATTGGTTACAGTAAATTAACAGCAAGAAGATGCTTTCAGTTGATCTCCTCCTACGCCTACTTCACTTCCCTAACGTTTTCCGTTAAGTACAAACAGAGAAATCACATTCTCCAACCCACAAAATCAAAACAAGAAATTCTGCAAACCATAACAAATTTTACTGAAAGAACTAAGAACAGTAACTACTGAACTAATTTCAACCTCATTTAGCAGTAAAAATCCTTTTTTTTTACTGCCAAAGCTGTATACCTACTACACAAACCAATTACTAGTATCATCAATCTGAACTAGAAGGTCAATGGTTCAGCTAACAATTGAGCTTTTCACCATCTTCCTTTCTTTCACTTATGGAAGGTAACCTAAAAATAACCCCCACTTGCTCCAACACCTTTGTTGGATTCTGCATTATAGAGGATAAGAATTCATACAGGTTCAAGAAAAGAACCCCGACGAATAATTACGCTCTATTTACAGACTAATAGAGGCGCGTCCGGAGACTTAAAATTCTCAATCCTCTTAAGCTCCTAACTTCTACCCTGTTAGATAATTAGAAACTGCCTATGCTTGCATATAAACAATTGCTAGTGTTGATTCTAGTAGTTAAACCTCCACTTTCCATACCACATTATCCATTGTTGCAGCAACTTTTGCCCGATGAGCTGCAAGAACATGTGCACTCTTTCCCCTTTCATCCTGCAGAAGTTCACATGCTTCGCTGATGGACCCTAATCTTAGATCAGCAGGCGGAATGAAACAGTCAAGAGACAAGCCAGGGACATTGAACGCCACCTCTTCGATCGTCCAAGCTTCTTCCATCCTTGTTTTGGTATGGCTCATTGCCATCTCCCCAAAACGGAAAAGGGTGACCACTGATCTTCCAGAGTGAGCTATTATTATACCTTCTATGGGGCGGTAATCTTCTAAAAATGAATTAATAGTTGTCTCCCAATAAACAGCATCGCCTCCGTTAGATTGAATGCGAGTAAGGTGTGAATCCTCCATGTGAACAAGAAGACCAGTCTTTTGGCTGAAGTAGCCAAACAGGACATGTCTAATTATCTCTGCTGGTCCTTCACTTCTTGACTTCAGCGTCTGAGGATCAGCACAAAGTTTGAGAATGAAGCAATCTTCACCATTAATCTTCTTTTCTCCAATGCACCTGGCATCTGCAAACATACTGGCGGTGGTCCTCGGATCAAGACCCTGCGCAGGAAAACCATACCCAGATAACATTAGTAAAGTTTAAGAAGAGAAAATCACAAAAAGGGTTGGTTACGTAGTTGAATCACGTATTCACCTGAAGAGCACGGCGCAATGGCCTTACTGGCCCTTTTGCCGTGTGAGCCCCAAGCCAAGGTGTGTGCCTCCAGACAAGTTTCCCATTGCAGCCAGCATGTACCTTACTACCACCCACTGCTAGCTCGACATACCACATATCAGGATTCATTTGCCAGAGAACGAAACTTCCGGACTCAGCAGCTCTAACAGCATTTCGATTCTTCACTACCTTTGTAGCAGTTTCAAACTCCGAAGCTACCATCCTCACTTTTCCCATTGCATAAGCATTCCTGATTGTATTCTGAAGCTTTTGACCCCCTGATGCAGCTGTATATTGCTGCAATATGTATTGAGCTGAAGAAGTTTCCTGCAAAATCAGAAACCGCAGATCAGATAAAAAAAACATTCAGCTTCTCATCAAGTTAAAAATCAAACCGCATCTTCAAGAAATATACTCAAAAACAACACGGTGAAATTCGGAGGATAACACCAAATATATTAGAAAATGCAGTCAATTATCACTATATACCTACACTAAAAACCTGAAAATCTCCACCTCGAACCTTCTGGCAAAGCAAGTAAAAAATTCAACAAGCAGTAGTATCCAGGTGGGGAGAAATAATTGAAGGATAAAAAAAATCATATAGCATAGTACAGTTTAAGTCATCCTCAGCAGTAAATATGAACTTTTAGTCAAACAATCAGAAAATAAAAACTTCCCCAAAGAAGAAAGAATTTAGAAACTGGAATAAATCCAGTGCTTATATAATTATAAGTATATATCCACCCATTAACAGAAACTAAATGCAATTTCCACCGAGTAAAAGCTAAGCTATCAATAGCTTCCGACTCAGAATAATAGGTACTGAGTTCGACACTAATAATTAAAAAATTCTACAACAACAATAATATAATTCATTTAGTCCCCATAATTGGGAGTATGGGCGGGGATAGATAGGAGACAAACTTAATATTTGACCATAAATGTATAAAGTGACTGATCACAGAATATATGAATTGGAGATTGATCTAACTTTAGCTATAAATGCACAAAGTGGTTGCTCACAGGATGTCATTTAAACATAAATCTCATATACCATTTGCTACGGAATCATACCCTTAAATCAAAGTGCATCAAGAAGGCATACCAAGAACCATTTAGATTTTTAATAAAAAAAATCTAGAAAAAAAAAGCTGCTAATAATACTTACAATGGGAGTGTCTTTGATGCTGAGATGAGGGAGAGGGTCCAGGGTGCTAACGTGCACCGGTGCCAGAGGCGCACCCATGACTCCAAGCAAAAGCCTCAAATCAGACCTCCTGCTGCTGCTGTTATAACTGTTAATATTTCCGTAACCGTTAGAAGTGACAGATGGAGCACGAGAAAGCTGACCTTTCATCCAGTTACCTAACCCGGAGCTCATCCGTTTCGACTCTCCGAATTCCCCGCCGTCAGGATCCGGGCCTTCCATTAACGGCGTTAACGTCTCCCCTAACGGCCTTAAACTCCCTGATCTCCCGATCAATGACGGTTCAGGATTCGACACGAATTTACTAGAACCAGTAGTTTTCTTCCTTCGTAGTAAACCTGACATAGGCGACCTGCTCCTCGCCGGACTCTTTGACCTTGACTTCGCCGGCGACAAGCCTCTAACTACCTCGTCTTTCAATGCCGAGAAAAATCCTTGTTTTTTCTCCATTAAATTCTTCTTCCACAAAAAAATCTCACAGAATCAGAATCAGAAAACAATTCCTCAATTATTTATTTCCACTTTAAACAGAAATTTATTAACAGAAGTTAAGATTCTGTATAATAAAACTCATCTCGGAGGAATCAATGGAAGATTCTTGTTGCAGAGAGGATGATGAAAATTGTGATTTGTGGAAGAGAGAAAAACAGAAAGAAGAAAGAGAATGAATTTTGAGGGTGACGGAATTTCGTGATGAGCAGAAGAAAAGAAAAAGAGTGGTGGGCGAGTGGACTAAAGGTGAGAGTGAGTGAGAATGAGTCTTTGTAAGGCAGGAAAAAAAAAAAGATTGGTGAACAAAAGTTTGGTTGGATTTGGCTGCGGTCATTATCAGCTGAGTCGAGGCGGTCACTAGGATCATAGGGTCGACTTATAAGAGATGCTTTACGGATCAGCGTCAACACGATCCTCAGCGTCGGCAATGGGGAATTGAGCAACTGACGTTTATAAGGGACGTGTTAAATTCTTACAAACTGAAACAATTTTTATTGGTAAAAAACAAATATAGATTGTGCTGCCTCACGTAACTTTTGTGCGGTCACAACTCACAACTATAGTGACCGAATACTTTTTTTTAATATATATAAGTACGTTTTGAATAGATGTTAAATTTTTTACCTTATCTATTTTTTCGATACAAATATTTATATTAAGTTTATAATATGTGTTTTTCTCAATATAAACATATATATTTAGTTATATAATACTTATCTTAAATAATAAGTATTTGAAAATTACAATAGATGTCTCGAAAAATATTCAGAGCATTGAATTTTTTTATACAATTACTTAAAACAACTAAAAATGTTTCTTATATACTACCAAAAGGTGAAAATTGTCTATCCCTTTTTATGTACTTATTCTTATACCCAATCAATCAAAATTTATTATATGAGCATTTTTTCCCAATTATGTATACACATGGCAAATTGTGATTGATTGAATATAGAAATATAAACATATATGATGACAAATGATTTTTTGCCCTACAAAAACGTGTTCTGCAATGTGTTCCGCACTATAGCTGTACTAATTTTTTGGAGCTTTTGGGAGTTGTTGTTGCTTCACGCGAGTTAAAAGGCACTTCCGTTGTTTTATCCATACCAGTCAAACTCGCGAGTTGACTCGTAGGATCGTACGATCCTACGAGTTTTAAGAGGTCTTCCGAGTTAGATCCTACATAGAATCGGTAATCCGGTAGTATCGGAGTAAACTCGGTAGGATCGGTGTACAAACGTAGGATCGGTACGATCCTACCGATCCTACGAGTCCACTCAAAACTAAATTTTTTAATTTTTTTTGCTGAAACACTTTATATTTTTTCTAATTTTTTTTTATCATTTCTTATACTCAGAACTGATACTTTAAGATTTATACAAATTTATATATCTCAGGAAATATTTGAATCTTAATTAAAAATAAAAATTACGCACATTTTACCGATTAAATTAACTCCGGTTGACTTTTTTGCTGAATACTTAGTCATTAAAAATGAAGTTTCGCCATTTAAATCTTGTTTCAGCAACAGGTAAATTTTTTACTTAGTCATTAACTCCGATGATTGAATGTTTCAATTCTCACACTTTCTTTGAAAAATTAAGTTGTTTCACAATAATCTCAGCTAATTTTACAGAATCTTTTTACATTGCCTTTATTTAATTTTGTTAACTTCAAATTAAATTTAATAAACATGTTTAATTTTAGTACATGAAATTTGTACTTTTATCTTTATAATTAATAAACATGCTAATAACTTGAAAGATTTCCTTTGAGTATTTGATTATCTTTTTTTTCTTTAAGATACTTTAAATTTGTGATTGAAATATTTTTCTAAGGGTACATATATATTTTCAAATAATTTTTTAAATTAAATAGGATCTACGATCCGAGTTACGATTCCACGATCTGACAATCCTTATATGCCCTTTCGATCCTACGTAGAATCGCGAGTTTGATTGTCTTGGTTTTATCTACCCCTTGAACAGTTACAGCAGTAGTTTCATTCTTTTTTGGTGAATACAGCAGTAGTTTCATTATGACCATGCTTACGGTTAAAGTTGACTTAGTGATAAGATTTTAGATAAGTAATGAGTAGAGCTGTCAAAATGGGCATATGTCCATGGGCATGCCCACCCTGTAAGATAAATGAACGGGTATTGGATTAAGAATTTCATGTCCATTTAAATGCGGACATCAACGGGCCTTGCGGGTATGGACGGGTTGCAACCGAGCATGTCCGTTTTGTTTTTTTTTAAAAATATTTTTGGATAGAGATTAATAAGACTCTCCAGTCTTCTCAAAACTGAACAATAGTCATATATCTCCACTATTTTCTTGCACACGACTTCACGGTTGAGAGGGAAAGGGGAAAAAAAACGCTAAATGACTGTTATCTTATCTCCATCATCAGTTGGATGAATTGACCAAAGAAAATCATTAACTTCAGTCGGATATTGTGGACTTTGATTTGATTGTTCTTGAATTATTTTGGATTTTTATTTCATCTTTATAGGATTGTAAACTATAAGTGAATGAGAAAAAAAATATTTGTTGATTATTTTGGATTTGATCTATTTTTTCCAAAAAAATAAAATTAATAATACGGGTCGCAAATATGTTCATTTGCCCACGGGCATTCGACTGGCGGGGTAAGAACATCCCTTTTGATGGTCCGTTAAAAAAGTAGGGCATTCCCGTCCATCTTCATTTAAAGTATGTTCATGACGGGGCGAGACGGGGTAGACGAGCATACCCGTTTTGACAGTACTAATAATGAGGCAATGGTGTGCTAATATTAATTTACTAACTACTCCCATGTGATAAGAGTTTTGCTTAACCGTGTTGTGCTTATATATCTTAGCAGCGCGTGAGATAGTTTATGAAAATGTGGAATTACATTTTTAATCCCTGATATTTGCAGTATCTCTCGATTCACCTTTTATTCGGATGTTAACCATAATTCTCCATTTTTTGCATTTGGATTCCTTCTTTCTCATTACTAATACAAACAAAAAGTTTGATTTTTTTATATATTTTACTTATGCATCTCCTTTTACTAACTATTTCACTTTAGCCTCAAATAAGAATTTTTAAAAGAAAATTAATTCAGATGCATAGTTCAATTGAAAGTAAATCAATTAAATGACAACAAAAAGATCTGGTCCTACTATAGTGTAGAACGACAAAAATTTAGTATATACTAAACAATATTGATTGTTTTGAGTCGTTGGATAAAATATCTAATGGTCTAATTTTTTTTTGCGGGAATATTTGTGATTTTCAGATACATATTACATAAAATAATTATTACATGTGTTCATTAAGATAAAATATATTTTGCAACCTTAAGATATGTATTTGGTATTAATATTTTCACATATAATTATTGGTGAGATACCAATTTTAAAAAAACAAAAAGGGTGAGAACTTGTCATCACTCATCAATTCATTAGTCTGATTGGATTGAGTTTGATCTGTTTGAGATTCAAACTCATACCCAAACTAGCTTTGAATTGAGTATGTGAATGAAATCTGGAGTATTAAATCACTTGAAATTTAGTTTTTTTTTTTGACGCCACGATGGCGATTGCCTCATGAGCGGGGAGAGATAACTGCCTCATAAGAGAAGAAGAAAGCCTTAGATAGGGAGACATATATAAGCTTGCCCCGTGTATGGGGAGGGTATCGAACTCGGGATCTTTCGATTACGAGTATAGACTTACCCCACTGGGATACGGCCTCTTTGATCCTGAAATTTAGTTTAAATTTGAAAATGCGACCAAAATTTCAAATTCAAACATAATCCAATTACACCCAATATGATGGCTCGTGGGCTCCCTCAAGGACAAAATATCCTACTTTTAGGGCCCCAAACGACGCGTTTAGCTTTAACAGTATACTTGACCTTTTTTTTATAAAAAAGAATGGCCAATTTTGCATGTATTGATGTCAACTGATTAAGCCTCATTCCACTAACCGAAATAGAAAAAATTTCTAGTTATTTATTTTAATGAAAAAGACAAACTACGTTGGTGTCAAATCTAGTTCTGATAAGGGTTAGGTTCATTAGATCATGTGGTTCAGAACAGATTACATCACTGCAGAATGAGGAAAGAGACAATTATGTGATGACGTGGCTAATTTTAAACCACAAGATCCAAGTGGATGTGGTCTATATCAGAAAAATTCATACTTCAAATGAGTATGTGTTTATTAAGTTGGAGATGCAAAATAAAAAATTTAACAGTCGAGATCTTTACAAGCAAACATATGTTACGATTTTTAAAAAACATGTTGCATTTCTTAGGATATGTGTTCATAAGAAGAGAACACCTGACACAAAGAGATGCAACACTTATTTAATTTTATTTCGCACGTGCAGAAAAAAGCTTTCAATACAAATTGCACGCTTTTAAGTTTGGGGGTTGAATTATAATATATGTTACTGTATAATTTTTTTCCGAAAATTTTAGAGAGGACCGAAATGTAATTATAAACAAAATATAGAGAAAAACAACATTAAAAACCTTAAAAAAAATCTTTGGACAAAAAAAATAGAACGTTTTAAAGTCGTACGCCGGTTCTTTTCTCTATATACGTTGTTTTCTTCTTATTATTTGGGGCACTTTGTTCAAATCTTACTTAAGATCTCTTATTATAGTTTACCTTTTTTAATGAAACTTATTATTATAGTTTACCTAATTGAATAGAGTTGTCTCTGGTCATTTGCATTAAACAAAACAAAGCAGATCCAATTTTATTCAGATCCAATCTGAGTAATATTTGTCATTGTCTTTTTCTCATTATAATTTAGAATCCATGTTTGTTGTTATATATAATTCAATTTTATACGACGTTTCATTTCAAAATTAATTCAGATAAATACTAAACTAACTTGCTTGTTCAAGATTATTTTTATTTTTCTTATAATCTCCCTCAAATCACCATCAATACATGGTTCTATAAAACTTTTATAGATATTAATTTACTTAAGTGTGGCAAATATATATATATATATATTTTTTTTTACGGGGGATGGGGATGCAGGAATCGAACGCAGGACCGAAGCCCTGCATCCCACGGCCGTTTTCACTGGGCCAGATGATAGCCCTAGAAAAGGGAGATTAAAGTTTGCCGTGCGGAGGGTATCGAACCCACGACCTTAAAGTCATGGGCAGGCGCCTGCTCTAGTGAGATAGGACACCTTTGATGTTTATTCAAATTCATAGTACTCAATTGCGGTATTATTCATAAAAAAAAAAAAAATATATATTAGTACTCAATTGCAGCTGACCTTTTTAGTGACTTGATATTTGTCTGACTATTAAAAAATCTACTAAGCTTTTCTTTTAGTATTGTTTTTCCAAAGTTGTAAAGGGTAAAAAAAAACTAGTATAAGCAGAAAAGGAACTTCCTTGTTTTCGTGTTTCCTGAAAAAATAGACCAAAAGACTCAGACAAAAGTGCATTGATTCTTGAAGCAAAATGCTACTCCCTCCATTCCTTATTAATTGTCGTTTAGGAGAAATTTAGGAGTTCAAATTAATTGTCGTTTAAGGTTCTTTTATTAGGTGTCAACAATTCATTTAAATTATACCCTCAACATTTTCCTTTCTTTATAATATAGAAGTGAGAGAGAAAGAGAGGGAGGATGGGGTAGTATTGGAAGTTTAGGTGGAATGGACAACTTCCTTAATTTTCTCAAATTGTCTAAGGAGTCTTATATTTAGGAATGGAGGGAGTATTTGTTAGTAATGATTATTTTTCTATTCATATTTGTTTATACTTCATCTTTCTGGGACAATTTATGAGACGGTTAATACGCTCATGGTCTCATAGATTGTTGATTTCTAAGAAAGGTGTTGGAACTGAGTTTGCTACTGCTGTTCAAAGATTTTGGAGAAGATGCTGCGATTTTTTTTATTATGTATTTATTTTGTCTACTGTTTGTAGTATGTACCTAGTTTGGGGTATGAATTTTTATCTGTTATCATGGTGGTCTACACCATTGTATAACTTTTATTTTCTTGTAATTTCTTTTTATCTTTTGATTGTAATGACTTCGGCTATTTTATAATTAATAGATAATTTCTTATTTAACCAAAAAAAAATATTTATTTATATAGAAAATGAAATATTCAGTTGTGGACATAGGAGTATAATGCAATTTCAATTTGACAATTGGGACTGAGGAAATATTTTAAAAAATAAAACATTCAATTTGAACACTAAAAAAACGTGACAATAAATTTTGTACAAATCGAGTACATAACAGAAAATTAAAATGAATTTTAAATAGATAGAACTTTTTGATCATTTCTCCATTTTATAAATTTTGTGACATTTTACTTATTTCAAGGATTATCTTTCTATCATCAAGTGCTGTGGCCCAGTGGGCAAGTGCTTGGCCCGAGAGGTCCCGGGTTCGATACCCTCCGTTAGCGTGCGGTATGCTTTAAAAAGTTGACTCCCTTCTAGGGTTGATCTCTCCCCGCTCATGGGGTTGTTCTCTCCCCGTTCATGAGGGTTCCGCCCTCAGGGCGTTCAAAAAAAAAAAAGAAAAAAAAAGGATTATCTTTCTAATCTTACTATCACCATCATTTCATTATCTTGTTTTTTTATTAGGTTAGTGGAATTAATTAAAGTTATAATATTCTTTGTTTTTGCTTTAATTTATGGGGGAAAAAAGCCAAAAGCATTATACTACGAGTGAGTAGAAGTTAAAAAAAATTTAATGCTTTGACATTTTTCCCCTCTCATATGTTATTCTTCTATTCTCTTTCAGAGTTATGACTCATGCATTCTATAATAGTGAAAACCATTTGTAGCAGTAATTATAAGGAGTACTACAAATCAAGCTAAGAAGAAGTAATGGGGGATCAGACTATCACCGGATGTTGAACACAAAAAATTTAATACATATTAAATAATTTTGATCATTAAATAAAAATTTGACGGTTCCAATTTTTTAAAACAAACACCTATTGTGATTTTATAATATTTGTTAATAAAACATGTGGTAAATGCATTAGGACATGTAACACTGCAAGACTAGTCAGATTGGTGAATACAGGTGCAATTCCAAATAGTGCATTTACAAAGTATTGTCACAAGGAAGAAAACTTTCTTTCTTTATCATTTGGTGTTGTAAAGGGTAAAAAAAAATCAATATATATTGAACATTTTTGTACCGGTGTTCAAACTTTTAGATGAGTTTTACATTTTATGTAATAAGTGTTCTCTCCTGATCAACACGTGTCTTAAGGCATGTAACTTCTATTTTACGCAATATATGTTACAAAATCACAACTCTTGTTCGCTCTAAAGTAGAAGTATCAATTTGGAATATAAAGCTTTTAAGTTTATTCTTTTATCTTATTAATAAATATCGGTGTTCAAGTATTATTAGTTTGAATATCTAATTTTGTTGAGATTTAAAAAGTACTTTTGATCTTGACAATTTTTATTTTATTTTATTTTTTCGTAAATATGTGACATATGTTACTCTTCTACATTATATGGGAGTCAAACTCATAATCTTTAGTCGGAAAAATCTCAAGCATTATCATTAGTTGGAAAAATCTTAAACATTATCACTCAGACAATGCCTCATTGATTTCTTTCTTCTTAATAGTAATTTGAATTTCTATCTCATTTTGTGTCTCATTCTCTATTACATTATTAAGTTGTTAAGTATATATTTTTTTTTAGGAAAATAGTTAAACTCTAAAAGAAAAAACAAAATATATTACAATCATTTACAAATGTAATAGACAAAATATTTGCACCTTAATAGTGGGTTGTTTGGCTGATTGATTCAAACATTTCAACCTGATATCAACTTTCTTAAAAAACAATCATTGAGTGGGCTGAGACAATTATGTCTCTAAGGCCAGTCCGGCTCCTATGCGGAACAGAGATTGTTCTGCACATGCGGAACAATCCCATCAGTCGAATGAAATTTTGAATGGCCCAGATCTAAAGAGAGAAAAGTTGCGGCTGAACTTAAAATATTAAAAAAAATTCTCTTCAAATCTGGACCGTTAAAAAATTTTATCCGATAGCTGATAACTTGTTTCGTACTTGCAGAACAAAAAGCGTCCCGCATAGGAGCCGGGAGCCTCTAAGGCCCGCTATTTTTCTCATGGTGTCTGTTCAATGGGTATGACTGGAAACAACTAACCATCTAGGTGGGACAATTGAAGTCAAAATCATTTGACTGATGATGTCAATTGTGTACCATTCAATTATAAAATTCATTCTTATAGGCGTCTGCCCACGAACTTGAGGTCGTGGTTCAATATCCTCCGTCTGTATGCGGCAAGCTTTAATCTCCATTTGTAGGGCTATCTTCTTCTCGTCTGAGGCAGTTTTCTCTCCTTTATATGGGATAACCGCCCAATCGGGCTTCAAAAAAAAAAAAAATTTGACTAGCCTCATAATTCCACATTAATTAGACGGAACCCAAATCTTCACCCTTTTCAATTAATGTCAGGTAGTTGTAAGGCTAGTCCCATAAACATGATCATAAAATTAATTTTACTGTGTACTCTGAGTTTACTTATGAAAAAAAAACATTGTGTACTGGAATTTGACACTTTGATTAGGAACTCTGTTTACCTTGGCGTAATTTTGGATAATATATTATTTGACTTAAATGTTGGTCTTTAAAAAGCCACCAACCAAGGATTATGAATTATGATGAAAGCAGTGGCGGAACTAGGAATTTGTTATAGGGGTGCGAATTTTTTATTGAAATTTTTTAGGAGGGCCAAATACAATATTTATAAGAAAATATCATTCAAAAAAAAATTTCCCATAAAAAATTCGTCGTTTATGAAAATATTGCCCCTTAATAGCTCTGCCATTGGATGATAGACCGTGTGAGATTAGATCCTAGTTTCTGTTTGAGATATTTATTTTCAATTTTTTTTGTAAAATAAGCAATTTATCATAAATAAATGACCATGAATCTACTATCTTCTTTTCTCTAATGAAATTACTATACGTGTATTTAAAATATTGATTCAAAATAAATTTAAGGACTTGAACAAATCACATAAACTTACACCTCTGTCTTCCTTCTTGGTCTTCCCTTTATGGATATTACTCCAAAAGCCCAAAATGATGTTCAATGGTTATCTGGCGGCAAAGGCTTAAAACATGTTCATCTATACGGTCCAACCTCAATATATGTAAGCCCAAAATTCCAAGCCCAATTTCTCTTTGGGGGCCTTTCGGTAATATGGTCCTCATCAAGGAAAAACCCGTTCCCATAAAAAAAGAGTAAAAAATTTCACCAAAAAATAAAAAAAATAAAGAAAGTAAAAAATCCTCTCAACTTTTTTTCGATTTTGATTTTTAACCATAAACTAAAAAATACAAAAATTTTAACCATAAATTTTTTATCGAATATTAATATAGTCTCTTTTATCCATTTTCGATATTAAATTTAAACAAAATGATATCATATGATTCTCACATGAACTAATATATGAGGATTTTGGGAAAAAATAAGTTACCACCCAATTTTTTTTTTTGCAAATGGACAATATTTGATGAAATAAACAACATTTATACTTCAAAAAATTTCAAGATTAAGACTTTCATTTATTTAATTCAAATAAAAAAATTAAAATCGAGAAAACTTAAAGCATAAATACCTTTTACAAATAAATAAATAAATAAATAAATAAAAAGAAGGACGAACACGTCAACTACTCATGCTGACGCAGCGTTTGGGTGGAAAAAAAATGCAGGACTGCAAATATTCGTTAATTTCCAGGTATTATTATAACTAGGAAGAAGAAGAAGAAGTGCAGAAGAACTGGTAATGGTGGTCTAAGAGCAATTCCTACTGATTTCAAGTTTTCAGCTCAAGAGCAATTGAAGGATTCAGTGGCCATGGCTACCGATATCGAAACATTAGAGGAAAGGTAAAAAAAAATGTTTTCCCAAATCCGCGATTTTTTTTTAATTTCTCTTTGTGCCTCTATAGATTCTTTTTTAATTCGTAGATTTTTTAGTGAAAATCACGGTTAATTACAACTTTGTTTGGTAAGGAAATTTATGATTCTACTGAAATGGAATTTATTTTGTAGTTAAATTTGGGTAATTGAGGACTTTTTTTTATGATTCTCCAGGTACTATGAATCCTGCAGGAGGCATGGAGTTCTACCTAATAAAGCGGTTTTGTTATCCTTGTTCAAGGTTTGTGACTGTGTAGCTAAGATTATGTTATGCTGTATACTACCTCCCTCCCTTAATATAAGATTTTAGTATATGTAGCGAAAATTAAAGAAGAATAAAAAAATAAGGCGTTTTTAATCAAAATATCAATATTTCTCTCTTAAATGGGACTTGTATACCACTAATTTCTATTTAAGAGAGTAATATTGATATTTTAATAAAAAAACTACTTTACTTTTTGCTTCCTAAAAGTTTTATATTAAGGAATGGAGGGAGTATTTATTTTATGTGAATATTTTTTTTGTCGGTGTCTTTAGGTATTATATGGAATTCTGTCTTTTTTGTTTAGTTCCAAGTATGATCTCTAGAAGCATAGGAATAGGGAAATATTGCAACATTTAGAGTTTACAAATGTGTTGGTAAAGTGCGCTTTGGAGACGATTTATATTTGGTAATACTAATAGGTTCTTCTGGCAAAAGCATACGGAAGGATACGCATTTTACAGTGGGAGATGCAACAAATATTCTAAATGTTCAGACGAATATAGCTTTGATATATATATATATATATATATATATATATATATATATATATATATATATATATATATATATGATTATCTTTAGATATCCGTAGGTGGAGAACATCTTTCTCTGGTAAACTGTTGCAGGTTTCATCCGGAGCTTATGTTTGCAGACACTAGTTTCTTTCATAGAGAACGTGATTAAGCATTCTTAAATAATAATTTCTATATCTTAGTGACAAAGAACTTAGTTCGTCTCCATCTTCTACTCTTGAGATGCTTACTATTATTTTTTCTTGTGAATCCACATTACACCTAACTACATAATCTTATCTTTTATGATACATCTCAGGCGAAGGTCAAGAGAGCTCGACGTCAGATAACTAGCCTGGTAGTTTCCTTGGATTACTTGAAGGATGTTGATTACCAACCCCTTCTTCATCTCCTTATGGAAATTGATAATTCTGAGATTGAAGCAGTGGACGTGATGAACAGATGCTCCTGTCTCCTCAGTGGGGAAAATGTTTTGCTGTTGCTGCATGCTATTCATAAGAAGCTCCGAGTTGTTGATCTGCAAGATATATTATTGGGGAAAGACTTCTTACTGTACGTAATGCTGCATTCTTTATCTTCTTAGCTTATAATTAACAGAGTCATAGTAGATTGTTTGGCTTGACTGTAGCGATAAATTGTAAATCTTATAATTTTTTAACTTTTGTTGATAATTTAGTACTTTCGAAACTGTTTCCTTCTCAATTCTAGTCATTGCTGGCTGTTCACTATGCCTATTAGAATCGGTACAAGCTTGATTTAGGATACTTATAAAAATCTTATTGTCTAATTCGAATCTGAAACCTTTTTTCCTTTTTGGTGCTGAATCGAATCTGAATACTTTAATGTTTGAATCATTAGAGAAAAGAATATTTGCTGAACTATGATATATTTTCTTAAGTAGTATCCACTAACTGACCAAGGTTATTCTATGTAGGGATCTTGCTCAGCAAGGTTTATCATGTCAAGTTTTACACTTGAAGTCTTCTCATTTTCGGAAGCTTAACATGGTTGGGAAGTTCCTAGAGTTGAATACGCTTAATTTGGATTTCAGTGCTTCACTCACTAGTTTTCGAGAGGATTGTTTTACTTGTATGCCAAATCTGAAGTTTCTCTCTTTATGTGAGACAAGAATAACTAATCTCTGGACAACAAGTGCAGCATTGGCAAAACTCCCATCTTTGACAGAACTTCGTTTTCAGAATTGTTTATGCTGGGATGCATCAGGAAGCAGTTCTTCATCATCTGGAAAAAAAGCACATGGCGGCATATATTCAGGTCATATGGATTTTAGGCTTTACAGTGAGGGAAATGATGAAATCATCCTTGATCAAAATTTAAATGCTGAAGAAGAAGGCATTGACATTGATGATATAAATTTTGATACAAGCACATTGGAATACTCCTCAGATGACAGTGAAGTGGACTTTTCAAGTCATCACCAGGACCTCAGTATGGTGGAATTCCTGCCTGATACTCCTAGTTGGCGTGAGTTGTCGGATCAGCAACATCAGGTTTTTTACACCTTCCTATTTCCTTTGCTTTTGGGTAACTCTGCATCTTCCATCCTCTGTATCTTTGCAGTGGTGTAAAACATATAATAGGAGTGTGTCATATCCTATAATTTCCTCTTTCTTTGATAATACTCCCTCCATTCCTAAATATAAGACTCTTTAGACAATTTGAGAAAATTAAGGAAGTTGTTATTTTTACCTAAACTTCCAATATTACCCAACTCTCCCTCTCTTTCACTTATACGTTATAAAGAAAAGAAAGGAATATGTAGAGGGTATAATTGGAATAAATTGTTGACAACTAATAAAAGAACCTTAAACGACAATTAATTTGGATACCTAGATATCTCCTAAACGACAATTAATAGGGAATGGAGGGAGTATTATTTTATCCTGTCCTCTATTTCCTCTGTGGCTTCTAAAAAGTATGTCAGTTCTAAAATGGCATCAATATGTGTCTGGATGCAGCAACCGATATTCACTTGTTTTAAGGGAATAATGAACTTTGCATTGTGACATGGCAGAATTCTCTTGGGACAGGGAGCGAGCTGGGTGGAGAACCTTTACCAAGTTTGTCTAACTTGGGCCGTATGCCACTCGTTGCTGCAAAGAAGCGTATTTATTGTCATTCATCACCAATATGTTATGAGAAATTTTACCGTGAGTATATGATTGCTTCTTTGCCGAACCTAAAAATTTTGGACAACTTGCCTATTGAAAAGGTTGACCAGGATATAGCGAGATTTATGTTTCCGGAACACTTTGAGTACCTGCCTTACAAAAGAAATAATATAGAGAATGTTGTTAGCATTTTGCATAAGCGGGAAATTAGAGCAAACCGCACACATCTGGAGGCTTCAAAACAAAAACGATCATATGCATCAGGGAACTCACAATCTTTCTACCATAAGTCTTTATCTGCTGCCAAAATGGGTTCATCTCCCTGGCCTGCTCTGCATCCACTTTCTCGGTTGAGCTATCTATCAAGAGATGAAAGAAGAAGCTTCCGCCCAAGGCAATTTGAGTACCATCCATCTGACCCGAGCCTTATGGTGTTTGGAACCTTGGATGGTGAAGTGGTAGTTGCCAACCATGAGAGTGAAAAGATTGTTAGTTATATTCCATCACTTGGAGCAATGAATAGTGTCTTGGGATTATGTTGGCTCAAAAGCTATCCTTCAAAGGTATGGTATTGTCGTTGCTTCCAACCAAATTATTCATTTTCCCTTAGAAATGTGATAATTCCTTTGAAATTTTATTTCATGCAAGTGTTCTTTCTGAAATAAAGCTAACATTTACGATGAACGTGAAGTTAAAATAGTGTTTTGGGCTGGACCCGTTTGTGAGTAATGCCTTGGTTTCTGATTCTCTTCTTTCCTGCTTTCATATTCTCTCCCCTTCCTTTTCATATTTCAGCTCATAGCTGGATCGGATAATGGTTCGCTTAGACTGTATGACATTCATCAGATTCACCCAGTAAATTCAGGTGTTATTTTTGATGACTTCGACCAGTTAACATCTGTCCATGTCAACTCAACAGATGAGCTATTTCTTGCAAGTGGATACTCGAAACATGTTGCTTTATATGAAATCAGTAGTGGGAGATGCTTTCAGGTCTTCCCTGATATGCACCGAGAGCACATCAATGTTGTCAAGTTTTCCAATCACTCGCCCTCTATCTTTGCCACTTCATCATTTGATCAGGATGTTAAGTTGTGGGATCTAAGACAGAGACCTTACCAGCCTTGCTACACTGCAACAAGTTCCCGAGGAAATGTGATGGTCTGCTTCTCTCCTGATGACCAATACCTTCTTGTTTCAGCCGTTGACAATGAGGTAGCTCCCTATAACTAGTTAGAAGTACTTCATGAATTTCCTGAAATCCCCCATCCTCCATTTTGCACCTGGCTTTGTATGTCGGCACATAACAGAAATGCAATCTTGAAAGAGTGCCTTGCCTTTATGCAAAGGTTCAGAAGTAGTCCTTTATTATTGCTTTGCTAATTTGCACGACTGTACAAAGTTCAGAAGAGTTACCTAATCTGGCCCTATTAAGTTGTGGAACATTTCTAAAAGTAATAGTTTTTCTTAGCATAGTTTATATTTCGTTAAAGTTGCTGCTTAACGTAGGTATTAATATAATTCATTATCTCTGTGCCTCCTATGTGGTATTTGTTTTGAGTATGAAGGACACTTGTGCCAGGTTAGACAATTGTTGGCTGTTGACGGAAGGCTCCACCAAGATTTTGGTATATCTGCCACAGGAAGCTCTCAGAACTATACTCGATCCTACTACATGAATGGACGGGATTATGTTATCAGTGGAAGTTGTGATGAACATGTTGTCCGCATATGCTGTGCTCAAACTGGGAGGCGACTTAGGGATATCTCATTGGAGGTAGTAGGCCTAAGGAGATTTTTGGTTAACCACCATTGTCAGCTTGACTTAATCAGAACCTTTTTGTTGAATGTCATGCAGGGTAAAGGTTCTGGGGCTTCAATGTTCGTTCAGTCTTTGAGGGGCGATCCTTTTAGAGTGAGTCTCACATTTCCTGTTTTATTTGTTTCCTATTAAAACATAAGCTGGAAATAATAAATTATTCCAAACTAAAGATTCGTTTTTGTCCCTCTCCTTTTATGTTTGGGTTAAAATTGGTGTAGTTTGCTGGCCTGCTCCCCCGTTTTCTATTTTTTCTTCAAGAAGGTCCTATCGTGTATGATAAAATTGTAGATTGTCTCAGATTCCAAGTGTGTTTGTAATTTTATGATATGAAAATTATTTTGATTTAGAAATTGCACTTATGATGGAGAGTTCAGGCATTTCTTTTTGCATTGTCATTGTTGAATATTTATGCTTGCTTCCAGGATTTCAACATGAGCGTTTTGGCAGCTTATGTACGTCCATGTTCAAATTCAGAAATTGTAAAGGTTAACGATAATACCCCCACACATCTTCATCTCTTTTGTGTTAAAAATGCTGGAATATTTTCTCGAGGATGCTGATAGTTTCATCTTCGATTTTGCAGATTAATTTACTGACATCAAATGAACATGAGAAAGTACAGTCGTCTAGTCAGAGCAATCCATTAAATGGTTTTGGGGGTTGATGTCGGAAACTCTATTGTACAGTGTATGTTAATCACAGAAAGATATATCTTCTGGGCAGGAGGAAAGAGTTCGAAAGCGGGTTCTGAACAACAATTCCTCCTCAGAATTTCAATGCAAAGTAAGATTTCTTTGTGTAATTTGACAATTTGTTATGTAAGAATAGAAGATCACCTGAATTAAAATGTCACTTACTTGGGGCTTTCCTTTAATCAATGAGGTAGACTTGCATAATTAGTTTCTTGTAAAAAGTCCATACTGTGCAACTTTTTAATAAGGAAACTGTAATGTAAATGCAAATGTTTCTGATGTATCAAAACAAAAGAAGAAATGCAAAATGTAATGTAAATGCAAATATTTCTGCCTTCATCGTCTTTGAATTAAGACATTTGGTCGGTCTGCAACTTAACACGCGACCTTGATTGACAAACTATTGTGAAATATATTATTTATCAGGGAAAGTTAAGTTTGTTTTCCTTTTTGAAGTATTTGGTTCAAAGTGAAAACACTCGAGACAATGCAAATATAAAACCTCATTACACCTGTGATTCTTAGTACAGATTTTATTGCATGCAGGCTGTAGTGCAGAAGCTGTTATCAACCCTGTGAGCCGGGGGCAGACTGAACCGCGTGTCTACCTAAGTTCACGCTGTCCCCAGTCCACCCCCGCTCAGTGCACCATTAATCTAATATTCCTTTTTTTTTAATTCAAAATGAATAGAAAAGTGGATATTTAATTTTCGACTGAGAAAGTAAGATTTTTGAATATTGAAACATTGTCAATTGATTAAATTGGGTGTTTGGTGCAGTGTATTGTGGGAGCAAGTGCAGACTACGGTGCAGGAGGGCGGGGATGATGGACCGGTGCTTCAAGTACTGTAACATTTGCTGTGAAGAATGCAAGTGTGTGCCTTCTGGGACTTATTTTAACTGTAAAAGTAAATTACTCTACGACTTAAATTAGTTATGCATAATCTTAAACAAATAGCCATCAGCATCGGAATTGCATTTTTACATATTATCTCTTTTCCATGTTAATATATAAGTTGTGTGTTTTGCATCAAGAAATTAGAAGTATATCACAAGCAAAGACAATTCCCATGTAATTTTCAAAATTTCCTCTCCCATCAAGATGATGATACGAGATTGTTACTGCACGAGCACATGAATATCTCTATGAACAAAATATTTGTAGAAACGGAAAAATTGGGGATGGAACCAGTCTAATGACTTCGGCTTCACAGTCGCAATTCTTAGTAGCGGCTTATATGTAGATGTAGCGTGCCACTGAGAATGGCAAGAGAGTCTGTAGAGCCGGATCCATCAGACCGATTCCATGCCCAACGACCCATAGAAATGTTACTACGTTGGATTTGGCCCGTGGGGTGCATAGTTAGAGATGGTCTCATCATAATTGTTTCGGCCCACTCTTGCGGTGTTATTTTTTTCTCATCTTCTAGATGTATAATCCCCCTGGGACGAAGACACATGGGGCGGGGTGGTAGTTGCTCTCCGATTTTTTTTAAAAATATTATTAGATATAATAAATTTTATATGTAGTTTGAAATATTTTATCAAATTCACCCCCTCAAACATTTTTTTTTCAATTTTTATATGTAGTTCGACATACTGTTGCAGGTTTTACCCCAACGCTAAATTTCTGGCTACGTCCTGCCCCGCCGAAGGATATAATGTCACTTTTAGTCTTTTTACCATCAAATAGAAAGATGCAAACTTTTTTTTTGGTAGATAGGTGTTTGTACATTAATGCGACCAATTCAATATATATATATATATATATATATATATATATATATATATATATATATATATATATATATATATATATATATATATATATATATAACGTGGTAGTAATATGAAGCCGCTTCTTGAGTAATTTAGCGATTCGAAATCGTTATACAAATTTCTGAAAAAATTAAAGGTAAGTCAGCTAAGCTTAACTTGTCAAAAGGTAAAAACTTTTAATAACCATAAGAAGAGAAAACACTTTCTTTTATCCATAAACTATTTTGGTTTTAGCGTTTTCGACTAACATGTTTTGGTTATCTTTTTTACCTATCAATGCAGTATTTGGATTTAGACAAAATCATACTTTTCTGACGGAGATGGATGGCACATGTTGCCGGAACTAAGGGGCAATTTTGTCAATTCAAACCTTTCGCACAAAAATAACTAGGATCAAATTAAAAAATATCTAGCCTGTCTGGATTTTTTCATGTTCAAGTTTATGTGGAAATACATGATTCTTTTCCTACCAAAAAAGAAATTAATCGTAGACTATACTAAAATTAATGGTTTAACTCAAGAAAAAAGTTTCAAACTGAACCCAATAAATAAAT
This sequence comes from Vinca minor, assembly GCA_026122235.1. Lineage (NCBI taxonomy): Eukaryota > Viridiplantae > Streptophyta > Magnoliopsida > Gentianales > Apocynaceae > Vinca > Vinca minor. The sequence goes on along the minus strand of JAOCZM010000201.1, from coordinate 1,485,678 downwards.
AAAAAACACCATGATTTAAACTGAAATTTTTAAAGTTTCAATTCACAAACAACAAGTACATGAACCAACTGCTATAACATGTAATAGTAATACATAATTCTGATGATAATCACCATCAAATAAAAATCACACGAGGAAATTAAATAAACATGAAATACTGCTTAAACAAATATCATGATCAACAAATCCAGTGTGGTCTGTAGAGTTTTTGCCTTATGGGTGTTCCGGTTTAGGAATAGGAAGTTCTGGGATTTTTGGGAGTTCTGGCTTAGGTAAAATTGGCAGTTCTGGCTTTGGCAGTGTTGGAATTTCCAGCTTTGGTAAAATTGGCAACTTTGGTTTAGGCAATGTTGGAATCTCTATCTTTGGCAAAGTAGTTGGCAGCTCCGTCTTTGGCAATGTTGGAATTTCGGGCTTTGGTAAAATTGGTAACTCTAGTTTAGGCAACGTTGGAATCTCCAGCTTTGGTAAATGAGGGATTTCAGGCAAAACCGGCTTAGGAAGTTCATGCAAACTTGTCTCTAGAAGTCGTCGCGCCTCTGCTCCGATTAAGTTACTATTGCTATTGCTAATGGATGATAGAGTGATAATGAGCAACAAAAGCAGAAGAGATAGAGAGCTAAAATAAGCCATTTTTGGATGAGAAGACAAATGTAAATTTGATTAAAACTTTATACCAAGAATATCGATTTCCTTTTGCTATTATACATTTGGTAAATGTTAATGTGGTTTATATAGAGACGTGAAGGGCATAATAGGAAAAAGATATGGGTAGGACTGCTAGGAATATTTGCCTGTTAGTTAAACTTCTCAACAACATTGCTCTGAAAATGTCTTAATGCAATTACAAGAACTATCTAGAAATAAATTGCAATTATTTGATGTCTACTATTATGTGTATTCAACACATGTATTCTAGCTTAACCAATATATATTCCTTTTTTTCTCTACCAATCGGACCAATATTGACAAATCAGATATGACTTCCAAATTGCATGGTAATCCTCTCAACTAAATTTAGAGGCTCAATTGCGTATGTTTCGTCCATAATTGGATTTTCTATTTTCTATACAAAATGAATAAATAAGTAGACATTCAGTACTATAGAAAGGGAGTAATAAAATAACCTATGACTTTATCACTCTTGATGTTAGAAGATTAATTAGTGCTCTCTTACACTAAATGTTTTTTTTAACACTCCAATTATCTTTCCACCAAAGTAGTTGTACAATAGAATACATATACAACCAAAAGAATATATTAAATGCTTTAGAACTAGTCATCAATAACATAGAACAAACAGGTAATTATTATTTATTATCATCCCTTATAGAGTTATAGGGTTTTGCAAACAAGATTACACACAATATAATATCAAAATAAGACTACATATCTACTATAACAAAACAAAACACAATGGAAGAAAATATTCTTCCTTATCACACAAACACAACATAGGAAAATTCAATCATAATACCGCCCTTATGAGACTGATCTCACATTAATTGAGCAGTAACGCTCAATTCATGTGAGAAAGTTGTGGGACAAGTCCCGCAAGGAAGATCCTAGGAGTGAGTAACCCCACAACGACTACAACAACCAACAAATTTGACATTATTCTAAAATCCTCAAAAAAATTACACTATATATATATAGTGATAATATTTATCTAGACACGCAACTTACTAACTCCTCTGATTTTTGCTAGAACCCTTTTTCCATGAGGATGACTGTGCAAGTACGAGTAATGCATCTGAACCAGATTTATCATAGCTTGACGAATAGCTCCCTGCACAAATTTAATTTGTTAGACTTAAATCATAAAAGAAAATATATTGAAAAATATATATATTATATAATTTCGGTAAAAAAAAATATATATATATATATATATATATATATATATATATATATATATATATATATATATATATATATATATAAACCTTTGCTATTTCAAATGCAGATTGGGCAACATAATTGCCGAAAGGATCCTGAAGGACAGTCAAAAAGTTTTTACTGCGAATAATTTCGTTGATTATTTGCATTGCTTGGTCTTCTGATGATTCTTTCATACACCTTTCTACAACATTACTACTGTACTTGTTCATAGATAAAGACACAAAATTTCCTACAAGTTGTGATAGGATATCATTTGTAACTTGTGGAATCTTCAATGACACAATAAACTGCACAACATAGTTCCTGCAATTTAATACAAATTAAATGCGATATTCTAATAAGTATTTGAAATTAAAACTCATAACTCCATTCCAAATGGGAAACTTAAACAAATTTGTAAAAAAAAATACAATCATATATGACCGTTTTTGTGGGACTGTCCACACAGCTCCTCACATGAATTGGGTAAGATGCAGATATGGGCTCCGCTCAATTCATGTGAGGAGAATCACGGACGAAGCCATGACTTTTAGGGTTGGGGCGAAAAACTGCAACAGTATGCCGAACTACATATAAAAATTGCAAAAAAAAGAAAAGAAAAATGTTGGGGGCGAATTTGATCAAATATTCCGAACTACATATAAAATTTACTATATCTAGTAGAATTTTTTAAAATCTCGGGGGCGGGCGGTCTTCGTCCCTGAGGGGAATGTGGGTCAGTCCCACAAGGACGATCTTAGATTGAGTAACCCAGTGTTACAAAAATTCAATTCTAGGATTGGCCCCACAGCCCCTCACACAAATTGAGTAGGACCTATCTGCAAATGTAGGCTCCGCTCAATGTATGTGAGGAGACTGTGGAGTCAGTCTCATAATTACGGTATTATGTTTGAGTCACCTCTTGAAGCTAAGCTATTACCCGTAAGGATGTTCTGATAGGACCAATGCATTTGAAATGATCTGAGACAATAGGCGAATTCGACATTCTCCTTTTGATTGAGACACACATTGTTGCATGACGCAACATCCACTCTGATCCGTTGCAATATCAAGACAGTTATCAGCAACAACATCCAGAATATGCTGCAAATTATAGAATTCAATAATAAATATATATGATTTTCAGTTGAAAAGAAAACAAATATTTCTAAATAAGAAGAATGAAAAAAAAATGACAATTAAGCATACAAAAGTATGAGTAAGAACCAAATCCAATGAAGAAACAAACACAAGTTAAAAATAGAGTACAAACTTAAAGCTAGAGAAATATACAATAACCAAAAAAAAAAACTTACTATGGTAAGAGGAAAAGAAGTATTGCCTATATACTATGTTACACAAACCCTTCGTTTATACTTGGTGATTCCGTGTCTGCACGACACTGTGTATGTGATATTTATCATATCTGCTAAACACCAGTGAGACACTTTATTTTAGATATTTAAGTACCCGACACCTGAATACATATATACTTGTTACGGTCGTATTCAGATCCGATAATTATCACATACTTATACTCGTGTCGTGTCGATACGGGTATGACACGACATATATGAAGGGTCAGGTAAACATGGATTAAAATTTAAAAAACTTCCAAAAGTTGAATCAATGTTGGTTGCTCAAGGTCCATATATTCCAATTCTTAGAATTTGTATATGCCAATATGGTATACATTTTTTTATGTCTAGGTAGAAAATTATTTCATTACAGTTTTGCCCCTAATCTAAAGATTAGCTAGAAACCTTTTTGTAATTCAATATAGCAATATAGAACCAAAATGGCTAATCACATTATTACTTCTTGATGGATTAGTGAATATGTTCGATTTATAAACTCTAATAGACCAATCAGACATATATATAAAAAAAATGTTTGTCAAATTTAATTAAGGATTATAGAAAGTATAATTAGCATATAAAAAAATGATGCTGCCGGAGAGAATTACCTTAGTGTGGTGAATAGGAAGACACTTGAGACATTGCTGAATAACATGGTTACCAGTGATACATTTTGTTAGAGGAACAGTTATGCGTACTAAGACTGATATCAACAACGACCTTTGCTCCGGAGTTGTTAGATATTCCATCAACTTTTGCACCGCTCTCGTCCTGCCAAAATATATTTACATTAACATTAATATATATATATATATATATATATATATATATATATATATATATATATATATATAAAAAGATAAAAATCTCATCCCGTACATTTTTATTTTAGCTATTTATGTATATAAACTATTTTCGAACTAATGTTTTTATCACATTTGTATAAAATTAGTGATTTTCAGTCACTTTTGAACATTTTTCAGTCTTAATGGTATTTTTGTCAATTTCAGTTTTTAACACGTAGATATGTACATAACATATGATTAAAAGTGGCAGAAAACTAGTAGTTTCACACTATAATAAAAGTTTACTAACAAAAAGAGAAAGTAAAAATTGTATATATATAGTGGTGGACGTAGACTTTTAACCAAAATCAAGATTGACAAAATAAATCCATACTCCCTTTACACACTTAAGTTTGTTAGAATTTTTACCAAAATCGTTAAGATATAAGGGGTGTTATTCTTATATTTCACGAACCACAAAATCTAATTTCAAATTTGAAAAGCCCGACTCATAATAGGTAGCTCAAAAATTGCTTTCATGGGGACGGGTATTACAAAAACAAAGTTAAAACTATAATTGTTTTGTTTTTTTGGAAAGGCTGGTGGGACACCAGGACCCACTGTTAGGTCCGCCAGTGTGTGTGTGTGTATATATATATATATATATATATATATATATATATATATATATATATATATATATATATATATGATAGCAAAAGTATGATTAATAAACCATAAAAAAATAAATCAATCCATACGTACCCGTATGCGTGACAACATAAATCCATGAAAGAGTGGTGGTCATTGATAACAATTAGTAGCAACTGAGTAATTTGTTCAGCATTGCACAATTTAAACATCTCTTGAATGAAATAATTTCCAAATGAATCCACCATCAATTCTTTCACGCGATCTTTCATCTCAATAAAAATCATTTGAAATTCTTCGGGTTTTCCTTCTTCCACAATCTTCTGCAAAATTCTACACCCATTTTGATCTTTGGCAGCTAGATCACTCTGGTTTTCGCTATAAGATCTAGCAACAACCCTTCTATGAAGATTTGAATCATAACCATTTCTAATTATAGGATTAATATAAGATGGAATTAAATCATCTTGAATTAAATTGTGATTGTGACCACCACCACGGTTACATAAAGCGTATAAATCATCCAATTCATTAGGGATCGAATTTGAATTTGAATTTGAATTTAATCCGAATGCAGCATGTAAATTATTAAAACCTCTCAAAGAATCATTGTTGGCCGAAGTTGGAAATCCTTGAAGCTGATGCATATACATTCCCAATTGTCCCCTAACCGCTGATTCCAACCTCATTCTTTGTAGATCTTCATATCGCGAGATTGAATACGAGTTTGGATATGAAACAGGAATTTGACTCGAGTCAACATAAGGTCCATAACCAGTCAAACCGCCGTCAATGCCACTACTGACTCCGCCTCCATTGACCGATCCAAGGCCGTTACTACCACGGCGAAAGGACGAATGATTTCGATTACGAGGATTTGTAGACGACGATAAATTGAGCTGATTGAGTTCAGTAACAAGATCATAAAAGTTCTCAGGGAGATTATTATTATTATTAGGGTTAATTTGAGCGGCAGAAGGTCGATTATTGATGCCATTTTCACGAGATTGATTTGAAGAATTATTCGGAAAACGGGGATTCCTTTGACGATCATTGTTGCTGTTGTGGTCGTCGTCTTCCATTAAGAGAAAAAAAAATAGGAGAGAAAATATGAGTTTCTTAACTATTAGCTAGGGTTTTGAAAAAGAAAAAGGCTATATGATGAGGACTAAGAGAGTAGAGTTTGAAGTTTAAAAAAGAATCTGTTTGTTGAGAGCTTTTAGAGAGAGAAAGAAAGAAGATTTGATTGAGAGGTTATATATGAGGACGAATCAAAGAAGAGAGTCAATAGAGGAAGGAGTGTTTTTAAACAAGGAAATCTGTTTTAGGGATACTCATCTATCCATGCATGCAAATATATATATATATATATACATGATAAATAACTATTTAGGTTACTAAATTATTTATGTTGTGCTGTTTTGGGTAGTCAATTATTTTTTTTGGCTAATTATGTCACCTTAGCATATTTACGTGTGACTGAAAATAAACTGTCCATACTTTTGTGGTGGTTTCCAGCCAAATTAGACACGCTTCAGACATGTGACCAATAAGCCATTGGCAAAAATGTAAGTATTGTGTCAAAATATCCGTGGGTCATTTTTAAGGCTTAAATAGTACTCCCTTCATTCCTCAATGTATGACGTTTATGACACTTTGAAAAAAAAATTAATAAACAGTAATCTTTCCACAATAATTCTAATAATACCCCTTCCTCTCTCTCTCTCTCTCTTTCACTTTTCCAATAAAAGATATGTTGAGGGTATAATTGGAATAAATTTTGACACCTAATAAAAAGACATGTAAATGACAATTAATTTAAATACATACATATCTCCTAAACAACAATTAAATGAAAACGGAGGGAGTAACAAACAAAGACTTTGCATGTAGAGAGATTAGTGTGTACTTCCATTTTTTGCCTCCGAATTGTTGGCTACATGTCCGACATGTGTCACATTTGGTCGGAAATCACCACAAAAAATAGCGGCGGTGTACTTTTAGTCACACGTAAATAATAAGGTGATATAATTAGCCAAAAAATAGTCGAGCGCCCAAAACAGTAAAAAGTAAATAATTTAGGAACATAAATAGCTATTTACTCTCTATATATAGTCCTTAGTTTTGCATCCTGGGAAATATAATGGTTTCTTTCTGGGGTGTGAATTGGAATATGATAATGTTTGGGGGTTTTGAAGAGCATTTTTAATTTCTAACATTCGTGAGATGTTATTACTTTAGTTTTCACTTATTTCGGTCCCTATTCTTTTGAAGAATCTTTATTGAATGCAATAAGGGATTGTCGTAACTATTGTGAATTCCAGAAAATGTGTCCAAGTTTCATATTATCAATTACTCCCTCCATTTCAAAATAATGTTAACATTTAAGTTTTAAAAATTTCCCAAAATAAGATTAACATTTGGACTACCAGTGAACATTTGATGAAGTTTTACCAATTCTACCCTCTTCTTACTTTTTTTTAACCACAATTTTAATTTTCAAGAAGTAATTAATGAGGATATATTAGTCTTTTAGCTTGAACTCTTATTGGCTTTTAGGAATTTCTTAATTTATGTGAAAAATTGAAATGTTGACATTATTTTGGAATGGAGGGAGTAATAACTTGAGGGGTAATGCTAGGCGGTTAAAACTTAGCCAATTAATTAGCTAAATTGTGGGCGAAATTGTAAATAATCCGTTGAATTCCTTATGTCAATATAAGTGAATAGTATTTAATTTGACTTTTTACCCAATTTTAGCTATTAATCATTTTCCTAACTTGAATACTTATTTATGCAATATGAATAGCGGATTAAAAACTTTAAGTTAATACATTTTTTTTGTCTAGAAACGAATCCAGAAATTTAGTGTTGTGGGCAAATTTTATATGCAATAATTTTTAGGAGCGAAACATAATATTATAAAGAATTTTCGAGGAAAAAAAAGACTTTTCTTAATGTCGGATGCAACATCCACCCCCACCCTCTAGATCCGCCACTATTCTACCGTATCATCATTCATCATTTCCAGCTTTCGTTGTGTGTCCATTTTTATCTCCTTGTTTTCAAAAGGAAGTAAAAAAGAACTTTATCCCTGTTTTTTTTTAGCCTCACTAGAGGAGGAGAATTATTGCCCCATGCATAGAAAGAGTATTGAACTCGGGACCTCGTGGTCTAGAGCGAAAGTCCGCCCCACTGGGCTACGGTTTTTTTCAACTAAATTCATTGCAGGAAAAAAAATTTCGTTGTGTCTAGTTTCAATAGCCAGACGATCTTTTCATTTACTTTTGAATTCGTAAACAAATGGCAAAAAGAAAAAAAATAAATTTATTTATTTTCTCTATTTTAATAAATTTAAACTTTTTTCACGTAACAATAGAGCATATAAAAGCACCAATGGGAATAGCAAGCACTTCACTTTACATAAAAAAACCATTATTCTGGAATAATCATAATAGAAAAAATAAATACCGATTCATGTGCATCCTGTTGGAGACCACCATAATATATATGATTTGATTCTCGGTATATTTTGTTTATCTTATATAGTACTCCCTCCATTCCCTATTAATTGTCGTTTAGGAGATATCTAGGTATCCAAATTAATTGTCGTTTAAGGTTGTTTTATTAGTTGTCAACAATTTATTCCAATTATACCCTCAACATTTTCCTTTCTTTATGACAAAGAAGTGAGAGAGAGGGAGGGTAGGGGATAATATTGAAAGTTTAGGTGAAAATGACAACTTCTTTAATTTTCTCAAATTGTCTAAAGTGTCTTATATTTAGGAATGGAGGGAGTAGTTTCCTAATGTAAATGACAATCTTGTACTATATTAGGGTTTTTCTTGTACAAATATTATCACATCAATATACAAAACATTCTGTTTTTTCATGATATCATAGCTAGGATAGTATTTCTAGTTTTCTTTCTTCCGGTGTCGGAAACTCTTGACAAATTTGCCAAGATGTGATTACTTTAGTCAATTAGCACTTCACATTGCTTCTAATCCGATATTTCACGAGCGTACCAAGCACATAAAAAGAAAGAGCTGTAAGCTCTCGCAAAGAGCTTACTTATGAGTTTCATATAGGTCTCCTAGAAAAAGATTATGAAATTCCCATGGAACTTGCTAACTTCATTTCATTCAGCAATCCATCAAGGGCAAGGCGAATGCTTTCGTACTGAGGATGCGATGCAGATCCAGCAACGAACTCATGCACCATACCGTTAATGCTGATCCAACTGCATCCGGGTTGTTTAGACACCCCACTTCCCCTCATAGACCACCTCAGTCCAGAAACAGCACCCCAATGATGATCAACAGCCAAGGCATTGGACAACAACACATAGCCTGCAGAATTATGGGGGTCCGCCTTAACAAGCATGTTGGAAATAATACGGGCTAATTCTAATCTGTTATGGAGCAAGCAGCCACTGAGTAAAGCTCCCCAAATGAAATTATTGGGTTCGAATGGTGCTTCAGAAACTACTGCTAGTGCTTCTTCAATACATCCTGCTCGAGTGAGGAGATCAATATAGCAGGCATAGTGTTCCAATCCAGGAACAATGGAAAACCGTGGTATCATGTACCTAAACAATTTGCGACCTTCCTCCAACAGCCCTGAGTGACTACAAGAACATAGAACACTGAGGAAAGTATTAGCATTTGGATTCAAACCGAGCTCTTGCATTTTAGAAAAATGCAGTAATGTCTCCAGTCCTTCACCATTTATTGCCAAACCCATGATCATAGCATTAAAAGAAACCACATCTTTCTTGACCAACTTGTCAAAAACCTCTCTTGCTTTATCTAGACACCCACATTTAGAATACATGTCTATCAGAGCTGTGGCCAGATTTGTGTTTAAAACTAAAAGGTCTGTACGCCCTATATTTTTCATGTACTCATGGGCCCAAATACCAAGTTCTAAGTCACCAATCTGCGCACAAGCTGAAAGAACACTAACAATTGTAATATGATTGGGGCTGCTAATCCTCTGTTCTTTTATCATCAATCTGAAGATTTCCAAGCCCTCAAAAGCACAACCATTTTGGATGTACGCACTTATCATAGCATTCCAAGGCACCACACTTCTTTTCCCATTGTCTGATATTTCATCAAATCTTTCCTTACTCTTATCAACCTTTCCCCATTTTCCAAATAAATAAATAAGGACAGTATTTACAGAATCACAACTTAACTTACTAAAATCAGTTAAATTAAGCAAATGTGTTAAATCCTGAACCCACTTCTCAATGGCTGCAAGCTCAAGATTCGAGCACGACGATAAAACACTCACCATGGTATCATTTTCCGGCCTCAAAATCTTCTTCACCATCAATGAAAACAACCTCAGTACCTCCTCTGATTCACCTAATTGAGCATACCCAGAAATCAAAGAAGTCCAACTACAAACCATACTCTTGTCAGACATATCATCAAACACCTTACGTGCAGACACCAAATCTTTAAACCCTTTAGCATAAACATTCAACAAACCATTACAAACAAAAGGATTGTCAGCAAACCCGGATTTTACAACATGGGTACGAATCTGCTTCAAAGAATTTACATCACTAGCTCCAAAACAAGCTTTAATAAGAAAAGAAAATGTCAAGTCATTAGGCAAAAGAGACACAACTCTCAATTTTTTGTAAATAAAAAATGCATCAGAGAAAAAACCCTCCTCAGATAAGACTCTTGTAATGGCGTTGAACGGGAAAATGTTGGGTCTTTGGAGATTATAAAAGACTCCGAGAGCTAATATTGGTGGGTAATGGCCGATAAGACGAGTAGCTATGAGGTTGTCTTGGTGTGCATTAAGACGATAAATGCGACCATGGATTTGGAGGAGGAGGGAATTGGGAATGTGGCCTTGTAAGAGATCGGAAAGGTTGGTGGAATTTGGTTGATCAAAAGCAATTGTGTGAACAAGATGAGCAAAATGAGAAGAGAACTGAATTCTAATAATTCTTACAAATTTTTGGAGAGATTGAGGATGAAGGCTGCTAATTATTAATTGCATGGTTTTTTTTTTCCAGCCTTGGTGGGAGATTTGGTGGAATTAACGTTAGATTACCATGCTATTGGAATTAGGCGGGTACTGGCGTTACACTTACATCCTCTTCTGCCTAAATAGTTTCACCTGTGTTAGGTAAGTGTTGAGAAAAAACGATAATATATCACAACGATAATATATCACAAGTTTGCAGAAATTATTGTTTTGTCATAGTTTTATTAAAATTCCAACCAGATTAGACAGTCAAATGTCGAAATACCGGTAAAAAATAGAATTAGTAAAATTACAATGGTCAAATTGAAACCTACAAATTTTTTTTGAGTTGTCAAAGTTTGATGTATAACCAGGGACGATTACGGAGGAGGGGGCCGGCGCCCCCCCGAGATTTTTAAAAATACTACTATTTATCGAAATTTTATGTGTATTTTGGAAAATTTTATCAATTTCGCCCCCCCAAGAACTTTTTTTTGCCTTTTTTATCGCCCCCAAGAATTTTGGAATTTTTTTACTAGTTTCGCCCCCCAACATCAAATTCCTGGCTTCGTCCCTGGGTATAACCTTATAAATTACGAATTTAACACTTAGAACACTCAGCGACGGATGCAAAGAAGGCTGAGCCCCTCAAATGAACCCACTCAATTAATTATATATGATGTATTTTACTCCATTTAGATAATAAATGTATAAATGACCCCAGTGATTTTTTTAATTATATATGATATATTTTACTCCATTTAGATAATAAATGTATAAATAACCGCAGTCAATTATTGTGTATATTAAATGACCCCAGTGAAATTTTTTCCTGAATCCGTCACTGAGAACACTAAATTGTTACTTATCTAAGTGGCAAGATCTATGATTCTCGGAAGAATTGTACGAGTAGTCTTCTTAAACAATATAGAAATTCAATTTTTTTCGTGATGCAAGTACCATTTAAAAAATTCTTAAATATAGAAATTCAATACCAGTAAATCCCAGCACCCCTCGTCCCTGAAGAATGATAGAGTACTATATAATAACATGGATTGATGTTAAAAAATCTGGACCGTCGAAATTTTAATTTAATAGTAAAAAAAAATATTTAATATGTGCTGAATTTTTTATGTTTAACGTTATAACCAGACTGAATTTATGGGACAATACTCCCCGTTGTCCTGCGAAGTTTTGTCTTGCACGTCCAGAATAAATCTCATTTGAATTTAAGATCTACCGGTTGCATTTTCTTGAAGAAAATATATGTTATATTATTTAGATTCACTTTTTTTCTCACCGTTAATTATCATTTATTCTGTGCATTCGAACAAACACACGTCTTATACTAATCGTAGAACATAGAACAATTTGATACCTTGGGAGGGGTATTTGCAAGCATATACCGATAGTCAATTTTTACATTTAAAGGATCATGATACCGAGTGAATTTAATCTTTAATTCTTAATTACTCCGACTTTTACACTTGGACAAAAACGTAGTGAAAATAGTAAATGATAATAAAATAATGAAAGAAACATAAAAACATCAAACGATTAACGAAATTCATCTTACATTGCTTGAAAATATTATTTATAATAGCATTAATTGTACACAAAAATGCCCAAGAACGGTTAAGGAGTTATAATTTCGAATTTTCGAGAATAAATGAGAAACAAACAATTAAGAATTTTTAATAAGTGTTTAAGATCAAAGGTGTCCTATCTCAGTGGGACAGGCACCTGCCAACAACTGTGAGGTTGCGGGTTCGATACCCTCCTACGTGAGGCAAGCTTTAAAATCTCCCTTTCTAGGACTACTATCCTCCTCCTGTGAGGCACCTCTCTCCCCTACATGAGACAACCGCCCAGTTGGGATTCAAAAAGAAAGTGTTTAAGTTGGAAAAAATATCTTTCAACTCTAAACTAAATTAATTGAATTAAATATACATAATACAGATATATACCACAACAACAACAAAAAAAAAAAGGAAAAAAATTCTAAGAGAAAAATAGTCAGGCGCATTTTGTTGACGGGTAAACAATGTGGGTCACCCCTAACCCGGCAGAGCATCTGGTTTAGGGTCATTGCTTGTCCTTGTAACTCGTGGGTTGTAGCCTGGACCCATTTGTTCTGGTTGGGCGTTAGGTGTTCGGTGTTTGTATATGCAGAAGTCATGTCGGGTCGGGCCTCGTGAATCTATTTTGACGCACTACCTGAATCCATGATTGAGAGCTTTGGCCCAATATATTATTACTTCTTTATGGGCCCAAATTTATGATTAGTCACCCATTTTGTCCCAACTCTTTTTAAAGAAACATTTTTTTTTTTAATTATATAGGAACACATTCTTATAAATAGTACTTATTTTAGTGCACTGTCTAATGCATTAATAATGTTATCGTATACATAAATTCACTTTGACTCAATAATACTACTACAGTTAGAACAATATAATTAGTATACTAACCAGTGTATTAGAATATATATTAGAAAATCCAGAATCTTTTTATAAGTCAAACAATTTAGTTATTCATAATAAAAATAAGTAATTATAAATAGCCGTTCTATTTATAAAAATAATCATTCTATTTAACGTATGATTCAAAGACTTTGTTCAGTCAAACAAACATCAGATTATGTAGTTATTCAGTTGATTTTTGTGTAAATCACAGGAGTTATGAAAAGAAATATAAGAGAACATTCTCAAATGGATTGGCCCATGTCACTCACAATCAAAGAACTAATAGTGTGTCAAAATTATTTGCAAGCCAACACAAGCTTTCATCAATCACGTTACATTTAAAGCTTAGCCATTTTGATATTCTCATGGATGATCAAAGTACTAATTTATGTCAACGTAGACACAAATACCCTGACCCCATCGGTGGAACTAGTTGATTCTATCTTGAATTTCATAAACCTGAATTATTTGTTAAGAAATAAGTGAAATTAAAATGAAAATTAACATTGAATTTCAAAAAATATATTAATATAAATATTGCATTATCAGTTATGATATAACTAGACCAATTAGGCAGGAGTATCTTAGAAAGAACCAACAAGATGCTATTTAACTGGGAGAAAATTGAGGAATATAACCAAATCAATGAGTCCGGTCTATAGTGCAAAACAAAAAAAAAAAGTTAGTATATTATATACTGCCATTTTTTATAGGTGTTGCAAACTTTCAATCATGTGTAACATTTTACGCAGTAAGCGTTCTCTTCTGATGAACAAATGTCCTAAAATATATAATACTTGGGTGCAAATAAGTTCCGAAGGCAAGTTCTTCTCCCGGGTCGAGTGACTACATACTTATCGCTATCAATCAAGTTTTACGCAACACGTGTTACAAATTCGCAATATGTGTTTGCTCCTAAAAAAATTAGGGAGTGAATTTTTTTTACCTAATGAGTAAAAAATATTTAGTATTTACTGAATTTTTAGTGTTCACCACCTAACCGGCTCGCCTTTTAAATGAAAAACCAGTGATTCATCATGATTGTGTTCAACACTACAAGAACACAGTGTAACAGGGACGGACAAATCCGTCGCTAATCGGTCCCTAATCTTAGTTTAACGACCGAATCACGTGGTCAAATATTTTTTCGCCGCTAAGCCAATTAATGACCGACTACCGACGAATTATTAGCGACCGACTATTGGGTCGCCATATACCGAAGGATTACCGACCGAACGTTCAACAATGTTGACTTTTGACTTTGACTTATTAACGACCGAATACCGACGGATACTGTAGCAACTGATTATTGGGTCGTCAAATACCGACGGATTTTTGACCGACTGGTCAACATATAAATATACACCGTTATGTATTCCGTCGGGAATCTGTCGATAAATTCCGTCGGCATTCGGTCGTTCAAGGAAACAAAACGACGTCGTTTTATGTCCTTCATTTATAACTTGATAAAAATACGCCGTCATGTATTCTACCGATATTCGATCGTTAAATTTCGTCGGTATTCGATCGTTAAAGAAAACAAAACGAAGTCATTTTATCTCCTTCATTTATAACTATATAAATATACACCGTTATGTATTCCGCGGGAATCTGTCGTTAAATTCTGTCGGTATTCAGTCATTAAAGGAAACAAAACGACGTCGTTTTATGTCCTTCATTTATAACTTGATAAAAATATGTCGTCATGTATTCCGTCGGTATTCGGTCGTTAAAGGAAACAAAACGACATCGTTTTATGTCCTTCATCTATAACTTGATAAATATACACCGTTATGTATTCAGTCGGTAATCTGTCATTAAATCCGTCGGTATTCGGTCGGTACCGAAAAAAATATAACGACAGAATAACGACCGTTTATGTATCAGTTTAAGTTGGTCAAAGGGACCGATATGGTCGACGGTCCTTATTTCGGTATGCGTTCGGTCGGTAGTCTATCACTATTT
This sequence comes from Vinca minor, assembly GCA_026122235.1. NCBI lineage: Eukaryota > Viridiplantae > Streptophyta > Magnoliopsida > Gentianales > Apocynaceae > Vinca > Vinca minor. Next base: position 1,470,579 of record JAOCZM010000201.1, on the reverse strand, counting down.
TAGTGACAAATTTTTTCGGTAGCTAAATAACTGTTTTCTTGGCATGCAACAAGTAATGTCTGCCTTTGATTCCTCTCTTCCCTATGCAGATATGCTTAGGGAATTGGCTTATTTTCTTGAAGTACAGTTTTATTACGATAGATCTAAACCTTGAAGCCATGTGCTGATGGATTAAGATATACGTACCCCAAGATCCAACCCATTTTATAAAACTCATCAATCATTTTCCCTGTCTCTAATCTATACAATTTCAACAAAAACCGTTAGATTTGATATCACATAAAGTCTGGATATACGTATTACGAAATTAAATTATTTATAAGTTAAGATATGTGATTCAATTTAAAGATTTAAAATGTTATTCAATTGCAATTGCAATAACAATGTTATTGATGATTGAATGAAAGCATTCAAATAAGGAGTACCTATGTTGATAGTTCGTAATTTCCAAATTGATAACGATTGATTGGAAAGTTGACTTTTGTAGAAAAAATGTTGGAGTGCACGGATCATTTAAGCTTTGAACTAGTTGGTCTATTTTCCCAAGTAAAGTTAGAAGTTAAAATGAGACACTAGTATGTTAATTATAATCGAAATTAAAAAAAAAAGGGAAAATAAGAAAATGAGGGGTTCAAAGAAACAAAAATTCGGTAGGTTGTATCGAAAGGTCCAAAGTCTATGAATTGGTTAAACATACATAAATGTGGAGTATGGCTCAAACCTTGAAAGCAACCGGTGAAAAGTATCTTGAAGTCATCCCACCTGATTGGGCTGGTGGGTTGCCTTGATTTACATCCTTTAAATACTCTGTCGGATCGAAGTGTGAGACCCTAGAGGCGTGGGTATCGCCTTTTTGTGTAGAGGAAGTCATATGCCTTCGCACGTTAGTTATGCCTCGAGTTAGATATTAGGAGTGACAATTATTTGTAGGAATTTTTGCAAGGATGATTAAGGGTATGATTGGATTGGGTATCAATCTGATATTCATATTCTTAGTTTCTAATCCAAATCAAATTCTCAATGATTTATTGTTTGGAGTTTAATTCACAGATTCAAACCAAAGAGAGTTTGAATCTCAAACTCAAACCAGACTCTATACAAGTACATCCTAAAATACTCTTTAGATCCAACAAGATTAGTTAGTCGAATCATAAATGTCTGAACACTAATATAAAAGAAATGAATACCAAAAAAACCACAAAGAAATATGCTAATGGTAAATTATAAAAATCTGCTAGAGAAGACTTTTGCTATTCATGTTAGGTAAGGTTCTTGACAAGGCAGTTGCAGTTATAACATTTCAAAATGCCAAAAAAAAAAAAATATCATAATACAATTTGTTGCTTCAACGAAAGAAACATATCATTTAAAATTAACAAAAACCTTAAATATTACACATCATTTTCACAGGTTAAATCGAACATACAAAATGCCTAACCTTAAGACATTCTAATAAAAATAAATAAAAAATCTAAAGAAATCTTTAGTTGACTCGACTGGTCGGACCGGAATCATCTGATCAAATTTACCGACGTCTTTCTGGAGTCCAATGAGGCAATGATGGGCTAAAGTGTACCGAAACAACTCTCGAGTCAAGAAGTTCCACAATGGGTGTAAAGCTAACACACCTAGGCACTTTATACTGATTAATTGACGCACCTCTAGAAATGGCATAATCCATTAACTCCTCAAATGTTCCATTTTTAACTACACGTATCTCTAACGGCCCAATTGAGTTATCGGCGACTCTGCATTGTCTGTAAACCGAGTTCAACGACTCTTCCATGGTCAAACAACATTGGTTAAGTACTTTCGCGCTGAGCGAATTAGTTGAGTCTTTACTTAATAATTCCCAATAAATCACGTAGTGACCAGGGATTGTCTTTGTGTTGGCGTAACTCGTGTACTCGACAACGCTAGTATTGTATTCACGTAATAACTGGGAAGCATTTTCAACTGCTGTTTGTAATTCGGCTTCATCAGTCTTGTCAGAATCAATGCTCAATAAAACATTTTTTCTTCTAACAAAATGGAATTGCGGAGTGGAATTATGAAAGCCAGTGACACGGAGGATGTCGCCCACGCGGTACCTATTCAATCCAGCATATGTAGTTATTACTAGCTCATATTCTTTACCAATTTCCACGTCCACTAAGTCAACGAGTTTAGGAGGCGATGAGTCACGAGTGTAACTCAGTGAGTTGGAATCATGAGGGAGGAACTCGAAGTAAGCCATGTTTGGCATGATTGTATAAGAGACTTCAGAAGGTTTGGACATGGGATTAAGGTTTAGTCCAAAATAACACTCGGAGGACGCATACATTGTACACGCTAAAGGCAATCCACCGGAGTAATAATCCAGTGTGGGTATGTATTGAGCCATTGCTCCTGTCACGATGACGTCAAGGTACTTTGTGTTGGGCCAAATTCTTGTGATTATCCCTTCCCAATTTTCTTGTCCACATTCGGAAATGATGAAGTCAGCTAATTCCGGGTCGGGTCGGATAACTTCGGACATGCATTTGCGAATTGAGGGATCAGTTAGTTTGGAATTTAGTGACCCGGTTTTGATGTCGTGGACAAGCTCGGGCCAGTTGAGTTGGAGGAAGCGAATAGCACGGAGGAGACCGGAGGCGAACACGGCCCCTACCCGGAGGACCTGGTCCCTTTCATAAAGTCCGCAAAGCATTTGAGAGTACATGCTTTGGAATGAGTCTGCACAAAGTATGGCCTCATTTGGGCTTGTGTAAACATTGTATGGGTCATGAGGTCGGGTCTTGAAATGTTCGCTTTTATAATAGCTTGTAAGAACCGGTCTAGCTAAGAGCCCGCCTGGTGTCTTTGTTTCGGATTTGACGAACAAGAAGTATAGGCCTTTGCCTTTGTCCAATCCAGGCACGTAACTGTTATCACATGAAGAAAACGTGTTCGTAAGAAACTAGATGTCTCGTGTAAGAAAATTAATCTACGTAATAGGAAGTAGAATTGTCAACTTACAGATTCATAACTGGCATTAAAAGACTATAAAGAAGCTGACGACGGTTCAATTCCTCTTTAATAGTTGGCATAAGTTTTCTTTCGCCAGCTGAAGTCCCAGAACTATTACAAATTAACATATTAATTAATTAAGCGGACACGAATATCGGTTGAGTCTTTAAATAAAAAAAAGAGAAAAACAATGTGTTGGGGAGAGGGAATTTAAATTTGTAACGGACCTTGTTAGGAACTCGGAGATGGGGTGAGCAGATAAAATTGGAGAGCGGTCGCCATTAGCGATCCTTTGAATCTCCGGCTGAAGATCTTCATAGGTAATAACTGGAAGTGTGGACTTGAAAGTTTTCCGGTCGGTAGCGCCGCCGAGTTTGAAGCGTTTAAGGTACTCAGTTTGAGCATTTCGGCTTAAAATTTCAGCCAACACGTTCTCCTGAACAGTATCGGCATTTCTAGTCATTTCCTCGATGAACTGGAGTGCTTTTGCATCTTTCTCACACGCCGGAGGACCCAACGGTGATGATATTATCGAATCCACCGCCATCCCAGAAATTTAAATCAAAACAGAAGAGAAGAAATAAACAGAGAATTCAAATTATGATTTGAGGAGAAAGAATTAACAAAGAGGAGAAGAAGGCTTTGGAGAAATGTGAAGGGAGGGGATTGACTTATATAGGGGGGAGGACAAAGGGGGACTAAAAATCTTCTATGCGCTGTATTCATTTCATATTCTCATTAATAAAAATTTGATATTTATTAAATTTTTAATAAAAAATTTTTATAATAAAATAAATAGTGGAATTATTTTTTTCTTTTTCCAAAGGGGTAGAGAGATTAGGAATGGGTGGCCACGTCACGTGCCATGTCATGGTGGTGTCCATCGAGAAATGGGAAGTGCCAGAAGACAAAAAGGAAGTATCAGAAGAAGGTCCGACGGGAACTGGACGGGGGTCCGTGTGGAGAATTTTGTAATTACAGGAGGTGTTTGGTCAAGAGGGGACAAAGTGGGCCCGAAGCACGTATGTAAGGCTTTGAAATGGGGAACAAGTGGGCCCACAGAAGTTGCCAACTCAGCAGGTGGGCATGGGTTGGGGGTTGGACTGTGGTGCGGGTCAGACCAACACGCGGCTCTTTTCCGGTAAAATTGTTGGTCCGCGATAGTGATGGGCAGCCGGCGAGCTCGGCAATTTCCACTGTTAAAGGCATGGCACTTTTTTTTTTTTTTTTTTGAAGCCTGGATGGGCGGTTGCCCATAAGGGAAGAGAGAAGCGTCTCACAAGAAGAGAAGATAACCCTAGAAAGAGAGACAATTAAAGCTTGCCCATTGCATGAGGAGGATATCGAACTCACGACATCATGGTCATGGGCAGACCCTTGCCCCACCTTTGATTAAAAGGCATGGCACTCGAGGGAAGAAAATCGTCTCTCTTGAATTCTTATCTCATTCTCTATCCAATTAATAAATAATTATTACATCATATGTTCACTTTCACTACGATTTTTACAATTATTTTAGGCCGTAACATTTAATTAAAATGTCAATTTTGTATCAATAAGACAAAAAAATAAAATACAAAATAGGAAAATATGTTCCTAAAAATTAAATAGTTAGTCGCCTACTCAAAATATTAAATATGTAAGTTAATACGTGACACAGAGAAGCTAGTCGCCTACTAAAAAATTAAATAGCTAGACTAAGGTTTTTAATTAAAATATTATCGAGTCAAATAATATATCATGTCTAGATCTTCCTACACAAAAACAACATAATCTATTTTTAATTTTTCCACTTAGTATAGTGTATTATTATGGACTATGTAAGCCTGACGAAGAGGAAGACCTTCCAAATGGGTTAGTTTATTTGGTTGGAGTTTTGTTTATGAGTTTGTTAAGATGAGATTAAATAGCTTTTTTGTTATTTTGTTGTTTTGAGGTTCATTAGAGATAAAAAAAAAAATTAAAACTAAAATGAAAAACTTTCGTTTGATTACAAACAGTGGCAGAGCCAGGAATTTATCGTGGGGGTAAAATTAATATTGACAAAATAAATTCATAAGAGTATATAAAATATTTCATTACAATTGTTCCCTACGCGTTTTCAAACAATGAAGAGACAAAACAAGAGATTACCAGGGGATGATAATAGGTGAACATATATGGTTAAAATAAACAATGTTCACCGGACGAGGTGTTACAAAAACAAAACTAAAACTATAATAATTTTTGTAAAAAACTGGTGGGGCACAGGCCCCACTGTGTCTTCACCAGTGATTACAAACATAAATTTATCAAATATAACCTTTAACGGCATAAGTTCTTTATCAAAGTATGCCCTCTAATTATACAAGTTATTAGAAGAACAAAAATATGGCATCTGAATCTGACATATTGATCCTGATTATACACTTTTCTTACAATTTTTTGAGATTCTTACTTGTATAAATAGGACTAGTGAATAGTGACTGCAATAGATGATCAAGCAAATATATTCCGGTGTTGGGATTCAATTAAAATAAAGTTTTGAGTAGAAGTAGAAATATAGAAAATAGGGGTAGGGGGGGCGTGGAAATTAATGAGCAGTAAATAATCGTCTGTACCTGTTTGTCTACTCATTCTTGTGTCCAACCAATCACAATTCACTATGTGTATATATAATTAAAAAAAATGATCACATGACGAATTTTTATTAATTGAACACAAAAATGAGTACACAGACGATTTTCATTTCACCCGTAATTACAGGGGTTATGGCAGATCCATGCAAAAATGTTAGTAGTATAATAGAGGGATCACGTGGTGGGTTCGTTTCCTGCCCAGTTCCTTGAGTTTTCACGTGATATGATCATCGACCATATGGGTAGTATAGTAATAGGGATGGCAATTTGATCCGTGATCCGTTGACCCGCTCTGATCCAACGTCTTTTGGAGCAGATCCGATCTGCCCCGTATAGAATACGGAGCAGATCTGCTCCGATCCGAGGGACGGGGGCAAATCAAATTTAGTATTTGTGTCTGCTCCCGATCCGATCCGCCCTGCTTTTGCCCCATATATATTAAATTATTATAATATTGTTATTATTAGGCTTAATTATGTTTAATTTTCATTTTAATATAATATTTGTACTTGTTTAAAAATTGATTTAGCATAAAATTTATTAATTATACTTGTTGGAGGCTTTTTTTTATGAATTTTAAAAAAAAATAATGATTTTTATGGTAAAATTAATGATTTTTTTTAAAAAAAAATAGGGACTGAACGGATCGGATCGGAGCGGATCAGATCAGTCCCGTCGTGGAGCGGATCGCGGATCATAAAATTTTTGATCCAAGCGGATCACGGATCGGATCGGATCGGAATTTGGAAAATGCGGAGCGGATCGGATCAGACAGATATCCGATCCGATCTGCCCCATTGCCATCCCTATATAGTAAGCTTCGAGTGCTCAACATAGTGCATTAGGCAAATTTATTGTCAAGGCACACAGGTCGTCTCGTCAGGCCAGGCTATTTAGACATGCGAACTCGGACCTTTCATTTTGAGGGGATCAAAGTTATTAAAATTACTTAATTTGTATATAACTAGCTATTAGTAAAAAAATAAAGATTTTGATTTTTTTCGTGTGCAATTATTGCATATAGAATTTTGTTGCCTATCTGTTGTATCTACACAAATAAGTTTTTACTAAATTGAAGTTGTTGAAGTCCGATATGCGTTCTACAATGTCACGAGAAATACTCAATAGATTAGCTTGATAGCAAGTGAGAATGATATTTTAGTAAATATCAATTATAACAATTCAATTGACGATTTCGCTTCAAAGAGTCTTAGAAGGATTCTAATTTTTAAAATAAAATATCAATTTTATGAATGCTAGCACTCTTGATACTTGAGTTTTTATAATTATGTTCTGACACTTTTTATAATTTATACTTTTAAAAAAATTTAGGGGCCTAAATTTAATAACTAGTATCGGGCCTCCAAATTATTCGAGATGGCCCTGCGTCTCGTCTACACTCGGAGTATAAAGGTTCGTCAAACGTAAGAATAAAAAATTTGGTGTAGGAATCCTCTGTCCCCATTTGGTGTCCCTTTCCCTATTCCATCAATAAGAAAATGATATGTATTAAATTTTTAATTAAAAAATTATAACCTAAAAAAATAGTGGAACCCACAGGAGAAAAATATACACGTGACAAATATCTATTCGTGGGGATACAGAAGGGGACACAGAACGGGGACAAACAATTTTTTGTCGTTAACGTGTACTCATAACGAATTTTAATAAAGCACATTATTAAAATTATGGAATGTGATACAATTAGAGATATGGAGATAAAAGATAAATAAAAGAAAAATATTCTCTCTGAATATTTTGTGTAAATCAAATCTTTTGTAATTGGTTTTCTTTCCTTGTATTAGAGTTATCAAAATGACATAGGTTGCAGTGTAAATGGTTGTATATATACATCATGTATCCAAGCTTTAGATGCTTAATCAAAAACGAGACAAAAAGTCTCTTTTCCAAGTTCTTCATTTTTTTTTGTTATGGTATCAGATTTACCTAATTCGATGTTGTAGACGGGTCAGCTAGAATTTGGTGTCGTGGTGGAGCGGTGGTGTCGTAGTGGTTCGTAAGGTTTAATACATTCTCCTTCAAGCTCCTATGGCCAGATCTAAAATTTGAAGAACCCACTCAAGAACTGCACATAAAAATGGAGCATTGAGCACCCATGTTAACGGATCTGGGTCAGAGCTCCATGGTCGTCTCGAATAGTCTCATTTCTCACTCTATCCTTTCTAGTATGCCCACATACCCATCGCAACATACGCATCTATGTTACACTCATTGTCCACTGAAACCAAAACAAGACACTTGCCTTATTTTTATTAGTCATCTTAAACTAAACGGTCTTGCCATAAAGACTTAAGGATGTTACACCACTCCTAAATGTAAATCAATAAAGAATTTTTTGCTTCCTTAATTTTCTCTACATATTTTAAACGATTTATATTATTTAATGCATAATTGTTTGTTCAAATTGATTTAATTGTTTGCCTTATTCTTTTATTTTGCATTACACACCAGACAGAGTTTGTAAGGAAGATTTTTTGGTGTTTAAACCTTTTTCCGAAAATGAACTACTTCTTGGTCGTTTACAAGAAATATGATTGAAGACATATGCCCGTAAATTGGCTAAGGAAAATGCTTTACTAATAAAATTTTGGGGATAGAAATCCTAAACTTCCAAATTGAGAGTGTTAAATGACTATTTTACCCCTACTGGTATAAGGGATTCACCCAACTATAAGGGCAAAAAGGTCCAAAGACACTATTTTAGTCAATCTTTTAGCCAATAATTCTAGTAGCCTAGCAATATCCTTTGGCTAATTGCGTTCCATATACGCTTGGAAATTATTTTCAAAAGGAAATTATTATTTTTCTCTTTTTCATTTGTTGGGTAAAGATTTTATTTTGTCTTGTCCATATATATATATATATATATATATATATATATATATATATATATATATATATATATATATATATATATATATATTTTTTGAGGGATTGTATATATTTGTTAAAAAGTTTTAGTGTACATGTGTTAATAACCTTACTAATTCAATTTTGAAATTGATGGTACTTTTAGTGATCCGACAAGAACTCTTACAAATATGTAACAATTAATAAGTAAGTGTTGTTTTTATTGAACAAAAGTCGAACGCTCAACGTTTAATTAGAAAGTCTTAATTAGTTGCTTATGAGTATTGTTATCCGTTCAAGCTCTTTCTTTTCTTTTCTTTTTTCCTTTTTAAGGGTGAGATATTAATTCATATTTTCATAATCACTCTTACAACTAGAACATAATAGGGGCGGGCGAATTATAAAAAGAAAACATATAATTGGATCATTTAAAAAAAAATTGGGGCGGCTACATTAACTTCTTGTTATGCCTCTGCTAAATAATATGTTTTGAATTCGACATTCAAAATTTCACATTGGTTTATCATGTATGTTATTATTGATTTTTCTTTTCATGAGCATCCAGGTATTTTATGAAGTTTTTTTTTTTAACAAAAAAAAATATTAAGAAGTTTTCTTGTTTTATGGTGAAATCATTTATAAAACATGTTAGCAAATAGTATTACACTGCTAATTATATTAAAATAAAAAACCCACATTTTAATAATGTAACATTGAATATTATGTTTTTTAATTAGTGAAAACAAGTTTTAGAATAGGGATCAGGTAGCTCAGTGAAAAAGGCTATCCAACACTGACCATTGGACTGGTGTTCGATTCATGTACCCCTTACTCCCCCCACAAAAAAAGAAAAGAAAAAAGAAAACAAGTTTTAGAATTATAAATATATTTTTCTTTAATTATTTGATATCAAAGTACATATAAAAAATCACAAGCTCCTTAGCCCAGTGGGGCAAAGGTCTGCCCACGACCATGAAGTCGTGGGTTCGATAACCTCCCCATACATGGGGCAAGCTTTAATCTCCCTTTCTAGGACTATCATCCTCCTCTTGTGAGGCACCTCTCTCCCCTACACGGGGCAACTGTCCAGCCGGATTTCAAAAAAAAAAAATGTACATATAAACAAGATGAGGATAAAGATGGAAAAAAATTAATTCTCTGTTTTCAATATCTGAACTTGGTTTTCTCATCTACTGCATTTTGGGAGACAAATATTTATTTATTTTTAAAATGAACTGCACTTAAGACTTATGTATAACGTGTTTTAATTAATTAGTCATATGTTTTAATTTGTCTTCCGTACTTAGAAATGGCAGAGGATAATTTCAACCATTAGAACCTAATTGTCGGTTAGACTTATAGTATTGGTCTTCCTTTTTTCCGTGCCTTCTTAAGCTTAAAAACTTCCTTTTTTCAATCAAACCCAATTTTTCCATTCAAGAATCGTACCACGCAAGTTCTATCTAGTTCAACTAATTAATATTCGTGCAAAATTGAAAATTGAACCGCAAATATCTACACGGATTGGCTGGTCGGCGTGTATGGATCCAGAACGTTTTTTTTTTTTTTTTTGGTAAAAAAAAGTTTGGGTGGGTTCGGCTCCGGTCACCACCACGGGTTAGGGCAGGCCCTATGGACCATAGGTCGCTTACAAGGGTACTTACAGATCACCCACTAACACAGTCATCACGACGGCAGCGGGAATTGAACACTTGACCTTTGTAAGGACGTGCCAAATCCTTACCAACTGAGTCAACTTGTGTTGGTTACGTATCCAGAACTTACACGTTATAGAAACAATATAAGAACACATATTTTAATAATTTTTTTAGAATTTTGAAAAAAAAGAGTAATGAAATGTCATTTTTTAAAAGATCGTTCTGATAAAATAGTTTTTTCTATAAAAAAAAAATTTAAGGACAAATTACATATAAAAATTACTATATGTAATAGTATTTTTAAAAATCTCGGGGCGGGGCAAATGGGCATGCATGTTCCAATTCGTTTTGTTGTGACATTGACTTCCCGATAGAGATAGTGCTGGACTTTGGCGGATTCCGTAATAAAGAACAGTGGGGTACACGATGATATGTGTGATCATTTATAATTAAAATGGAGTAAATATATTTTATATACTAATTTGTTTTTTCATTGCGATCATTTGACTCCGCTGCCACTACGATGTATCCTTTACTGGTGGTGTGATAGAAGAAGGATAATTGTCCACGAGATTTTAAAAATTATTTTTATTTTGACAATTACCCTTAAGAAGTAGCTAGTTATTTTTTGTTTTTTAAATAAGAATACATGATAAGTATCTAATTCTGCATTCGTCAACATTTTTAGGGGTAGGACGAGTTTTTTTTGTGCTTTTGAACTAAGTGTTATTTGTTTTACAATATACTAACTTATTACTACGAGTCAGATAATTAATCATCCATTATGTTCGGATGAAGAACATACCAAAATTGACTAGCAATAAATTTTCAAAAAGAAATTATCGACTTGCAAGAAGAAAATTGTGTCCTAATCCAAAGTAGAATAAACTTACTTTAGTTGTTGCAAAAAGCCAAAGAGCGTAGTGAGAAGAAATTTCCCCAACTTTTTTTCCCTTTTTTGGTGTCTATGGTAGTGAGGGAGCTAGTTGAAATTCTACATTAATTGTTATGTTAATTAATATATATTTGTTATTGCAAATGATAATGAATTTAATATTTAAAGTTTAATTATTAACTTGTTTATGCATACAATTATCTTTGGAATTTTGACTAATTTTAACCCACTAGTATAATAATGAACAGTTTACTTTACAATAACCGCCACAATAATGCCCCCTAACTAGCACGCATTAGACAAATTAACAACAACAACAATAATTCTTTCGACGGCAACATATTTAATTACTTATTGTTCTGTTAGACACCTTAAAAAAAATGGCGTGTTAGAGAAACTTTCGGAATCCATGATGTTAGGGGTGAAAATCCTCTGTCCTCATTCCTGTATCTAATCATGTCCTCAATCAATCAGAATTTACTATATAAATATTTTTTTCAATTATATATACACATGGTGAATTGTGATTGATTGGGGACACACTCGGAAACAGAGGATTTTTTGCCTGAGGTCAATACAAGCTTTTTGCCTAGAAAAATTATTTTGAAGTCATAACATTTTTTCATTTTATTATTTGTTATTGTTTGTCAAAACGAGATGATTGAGTTGATAAAATTAGTGTAACTTATACTTTCACTCAAACTTAAACGTCTTTATTGGGGACACACTCGTAGTGTGCATTCTTAAGTAAGACCGCAGATTTAAAAGAAAATTCTAGTTTTTAGTTGTGAGTTTAGAAAATTAGGATTAATGTCGATTTTACTTTTCTCACCCTTTTCTTTTTTCTTTTCTTTTCTTTTTCAGAGATTTTCTCACCCTTTTCTTTTTCTTTTTTCTTTTAAAGTCCGGCTGGGCGATTGCCCTATAAGGAGAGAGAGAGAACATCTCACAAGAGGAGAAGAGAGCCCTAGAAAGGGAGACAATTAAAGCTTACTCCATGTATGGAGAGGGTATCGAACCCACGACCTCATGGTCGTGGGCAGACCCTTGTTCCATTGGGCTAAGGAACCTTTGATATTTTCTCACCTTTTTCAAGAAAAGAATTGTTCGATTTTTTTTTCTATTTGACTCTACAAAAAGCAAGCGGAAGAAGCAGCTAAAATTGAACCATATGGTATGGCGATTTGGTCAAGGAAATCCGCTCAATATGTAAGAACAATTTTGTCATGTTTATCTTACAATGGAGGAATCGAACTTGAACGAATTCAAAGTACTTGCAATAACGTGTCCCGAACAAGATTCCAAAATATTTCTTGCAACTCTTGAACTCTAATTTCTCTACCAAATTTAACTCTACTCCGTTGAATTTTATTTTATGGACAGAAAAAAAGTAGACGCATATTTTCAAAATTCGAGTCAGTCAAAGTCTGGAGAAATAAAAAATTTTGCACTTGTGAATCACTTATGAACTCTCAAATCAAAGTAATTATTTTAATTCAACGGCCCGTAAGTAATTTCAAGGTGCGGGGTATATTACTCTCTTTTACAAAATAACCATTTCGTTTCAAGAACACCTATTTTTTTTTTTAAATAACAATCATTAAGCTTACTTGGATTGGGTTTGGTTTGGGTTTGGTTTGGGATTTGGTCTCAAACCTATTCCCAAACCAGCTTTGGATTGAGTTTGGGTTTGGGCGGGAAAGGCTAAAAAACGGGCGGGAACAATTCAAATTCAAATTTTTTTTTCAAATAATCGTCCAATTTCAAATTATGACTTCACAAATTTAGAATTTAAACATTTCCCGCTCATTTAAGAGCTAAAAATTTTGAATTTAACAATTATTTGAAGAAAAAAATTTGAATTTGAATAGTTCCCGCCCATTTTTTAGCCTTTCCCGCCCAAACTCAAACCCAAACTCAATCCCAAACCGGTTTGGGACTAGGTTTGAGACCAAATCCCAAACCAAACCCAATCCAAGCAAACCCTTAATCAACTCATATGACAGTTAAAAATTATTCTACGCATGTAGAATAACACATTTCACATTGAATAATCCTTAAACAACTGTATCTTCAACTCTTCAATTTTATACCTCACCAAGGTTGCGGAATCTTGATCTCGGCTATAATGTTACTGTCGGATCAAAAGATCTGACGATTGAAATCATTTATTTTATAATACTTGTTAATTTTTTTAATTGTTCAGTATAATAGCCAAACTATGGAATCTTAGCTCAAACTCAACAGTCAAAAAAAGGGGGACGTGAGAGAGAAAAACAGCAATGACGTATGATGACTTTTTCTCTTTTGCTCTTTTGGTTAGGTATTTTTTGGGAACAAAATATCGTTTTAAGGAGATGGACTTATCAACAAATTAAGTATACTTAAAAGAAGAAAATAGACACGCAAAGAAAGTTGCATTTCGCTTTGTTTAAGCGTTTTTGGTGAAGGGGCCGCTGCTATCCAACCAAACTGCAAATGGGTCACATAATTCTGTTATAATTCTCCCATTTATGGTTGTTAGTCTGCTCTCTTCATCGAAGAGGCCAATAGCCTAGTGGGGCATTAGCTGACCCGTGACTGAGAGGTCCCGAGTTCGATACCCTCCGCCTGCGTGTGGTAAGTTTTATTCTACCTTATCTAGGGTGTTTTCTCTCCCCAATATGGGGCAATCTCGTGGCGTCAAAAAAAAAAAGTCTGCTCTCTTCAATATCTCACATTAAATGTCGCATTTGAATTGGTTTTAAAAATAAAAAAATTGTTGAGGTAACGAAAGTTAGCCGTATAAAGAAAAAAAAAAGGGTTCAAACCAGCTATATATATATATAAGAGAAATAAAAGACATTTAATGTGGGATATTGAGAAAATTCCGATAAAATTAATATATTTGTTTTTGCTTTGTTGCATTGTTGAAGCATACTCGTTGAAGGATCAAATCGTAAAATTGATCACAATTTGTTATGAATCTGGTCCAATTCAATACATTTCTTATGTATCCATAGGTAATATATGTGATTTGAATCAGATTTCGAAACAATCTGTATTGATTGATTGCCTCCATTATGACAAATCCAATATTTTTTGTTGTGGATCTTCCCAATCATTTTCGCAGGATATCCAAACCCATTTTCTTCTGATCCTTCGAGAAAAAAATTTAATTCTCTTCATAAAAAATAGGAAGTATAATCAATAAATATTTTTTTTTTAGTTTGCTTTATATTCTCAATATTTCACGCATTTAGATTGGTCATCGTAAACAAAATCAATATTTACATGCTTATTAAAATTTTCTCAAATAGTCATTAAAAATTTCTCAAATAATGGAAGGTAGTGCTTTTCATTTTTGTATATACTTAATTACTATAATTTTTAGAACTATAGATTGAATAATTCAACTAAGATATTCAAGTGCATAGTGTATTATAATCTATGATTAAACAAATGAAATTAGGAAGTGCATATTATTACCGACAATTGGGTTTCCCAACCTCCCCACCAAAAAATCCAAAAGAAAGATAGACAACTATTTGAGAAAGAAACAGCACACACAAGGTTGTATCTTTATCCAAATTTACAAGATCATCCCCATTTTTCTTGCCTCTCCTAACCTAAACATCATATGGTCCACATAAACCATTCAATTTTTTTATTTTTAAATTTGAATGTCCATATTTGACTTTACACAGAAATGAAGAAGATTAAATTAACCATATATAAATAAACTACTATAAAATCATTAATTAAAGAGCTTAATGGTGGAACTCATGTGTCAGTAGAATTGAATCTCTTAAATATTTAAGGTTAGTTATGGTAGTTTAGAGCGAAAATCGGTTCATTTTAAGAAATTGCACATTCATTTTAGTATAAACTAAAATAGTAATGTAGATATTTAATTTGGGATGAAGGGAGTATATGTTTTTATAACGCGTGCCCTAAACATATGTTAATATAGATTAAGTTAAGTAGTATTCTCTCCGTTTTTAATAGACGTCTTTCTATGAAGTTTAACATAAATTAAGAAAGGAAGATAAAATAAACATTTTTACTCTTATACCCTTTATTTAATTTAATTTAATTTATTCTCAAAATCAACTCTTCTCATTCTCTATATAGTATGGACAACGTCAGAAAAATAAGTTGAAAAGTTGAAAAAAGACGTATTTAGAGAAGTGATGAAAATACTAAAAAAAATCTCTATTAGATAATGGAAGGAGTATAAATTTCCTCCTATTTTCGTAAAGTTCGCTTATTTCTAATAAAATTTTAGATTTTTGTTATCCCTAAATTATCATATTTTGTATATTTTGTCAGAAATTAACATATATCCCGAACACATATAATACAAAGTCTTTTAGCCTTAAATTATTATTTATTAGATAAATTATATACCTTTCATGTGGTACTGTTCTAATACTGATACCAGAATATGGATCAAACGTGCGATTCTGAGGAAGTTTGCTCGAACCTTCAAGTCTCTATATATTCTTAGTTCTGGTCAAAATTCCATTAACGATTAGGAGACCTTAAAAATTCGATCTACCAGTTTTGCACGTGAAGAATTTATGAGATACGCCGTCGTACTTCGAGCCAGATCATCAAGGAAACATCCTCTGTCTGTCTATGGATCTAAGGATCTCCCCGTTCTCCCCTGCTATAATCTAAAGGTCGCGTAAAAATATATAAAGACATGTATTAAAGTAAATTATAAAATTATAGAGAAATGAAATATAAAGTTCCACATCGTTTGTCTAAAAGGTTAATATCTTTCATTGTTAATTGATTTTGAGAAGATATGACCTATGAACTTATTTTTACATGGTATTAGAGTGGGTCCTTAGCATGATGTACGGGACTCATAATGACTAATTTGGCTCTAATTGTCCACTGTATTACCCAAGTAGGGCGACGAGTCTTGAACCGTTCTCGCTTGACCCAAGATGGGCAGTGGATATTAAATTGACTCTCATGTGAAAAAGGATTGTTGAAATATAAAATTTCGTGTGACCCAAAGAATATAAAGTGTCACGTTGATTGCCTAAGAAAAATTCAAATTACAGGTTATTGTAATTAATAATTAACATGTAAAATTTTTTTTAAATATTTTTATAAGAATATGTCGTTTCAGAAAATGTTAGAAGTGGCGGTGCGAATACGGGTGAGTAGTGGCGGAACTATTAAGGGGCCACGGGGGGGTCGCCCCCAACATTTTAAAAAACGACGAATTTTTTATAGGAATTTTTTTTTTTTTTTGTGATATTTTCTTATAAATGTTGTATTTGGCCCCCCTAAAAAATTCCAGTAAGAAATTCGCCTCTTGTGATAAATTCCTGGCTCCGCCACTGCGGGTGAGTGAGTCCGTGTGGCTTCCGTGGAGTAGAATTTGAGTAGCGTTTACAACGTGCGCACATTGGTAGTAAGAATTTTATTTCCATGGTCTAAAAGTAACAACTTCTCTTGGTTAACACCAGATTTTTGTTATCACCTTCTAGGTGAGTTCTGTTTTATTGCTTTTCAAGGACAACGAACAAAAGGAGAAACATTGAATTGTCCCCCACTAATGACAATTTGCATCGAACCATATGCTAACAAAAGGTAGGAAAATAGTTCAAAATTGTATCACTAATGTCACTCCCCGATTCCGTGAGTGTAAAAGCGCAACACATGAATTTAATAGTATTCACAATTACTTATTTAACAACTGAATCTTTTATTCAAAAAATGAATATCTAATGGGGACATTGAATACTTAACCCCATAATCATTATCAGTTAATCACAGGGACAAAGTTAGGAATTTTGTGTTAGGAGGAGGGGGCAAAACTGCAACAGTATGTAGAACTACAGAGCTCAAGTGATAAAAACGGCAAAAAAATTCTTAAGGGCAATAAAAACAGCAAAAAAAATTCTTGAGGAGGCGAAAAATTTCAAAATTTTCCAAAATACACATAAAATTTCTATAAGTAGTAGTATTTTTTAAAAATTTTGGGAGGCGGTGGTTAATCATTTGAATATATCTTATATGGGATAGGGGTTCATGACTAAAGTAAAAACAAAAGGTGGAAATACGCAATTAATTGAATATGTTTTTACTTACTGTATGTGGCACAAGAAAACGAGCTTGGTCTGCTCAATTAGATGTTAACTTTAATTCATGACATTGTTGTCATTTTAAGTCTCAACTTTTAGGGAACCATGGTTATATATCTGTCATTTCAAGCTTCAAGTAATAGTAATAATTACCCAAATTATTTGTCCACTTTGACAAATGCACAGATATTAAGGATTTTGTGATTTTGATAGTAAAATATAAGTAAAAGTTTAAAATAACCCTAATTAATTTTATTAATCTCATTTAAAATTGATGTCTTTCTCACTCATTCCTCTCACACAACATTCAACTACCTCTTAAATATGTGTTGGAAAGTAATAATTTAAATTAACTAAAGAGCATTCAGTGGGGAGTTGGAAAAAAGGTAAAATTAGAAAAATTGTCATTAATACATACCTTATTTACAAAGTGAACAGTTAATTTGGAGCAAATAAAAAAGAAAATGTGGACAATTAATTTGGGATGGAGGAAGTATTATTATTTGTTTGGATAAGGTATGATAGCGGGATTGAATTATTAAGTTAGCATCGTCTTACCATAAAAAAGAAAGCGTGTTAGTATTTTTTTTTATTAATATTAATAATTTCATGGGGAGTTGGAATTACTTATCCAATATAATTAACTTATTAATTTATAACTTTCCCTTATTTACTGATTTTTATGGTAAGTAAAATTTTATCTTCCAAACAAATTTCTTTTTGTTTTCCTCTAACCAACAAAATTACTAAAAAAAGTTCCATTTAACCTAATATTTTCTATTAACCCAATAAATTATTGGACATTATCACATTAGTCAAATATTCATTCAAATTTTATGTGTGTGAATGAGGAAAAATTCAATCATAGGAACGCCTTTGTGAGACTGGCCACACAATCCCCTTATACGAATTAGGTAGGGTCTACCTGCATAAGTAGGCTTCACTCAAAGTTTTGAAAGACAGTCCTATGATTTGAGTAATCTGTGTGAAATGAAATATCCATTAAGATAATCATTAGGGGCCATGTTAAGCAGATCTATAATTAGATGGAAGGTCAATCGGGTTGCAAGGAAGCTTTTACATATAACAAGCAAAAGACGGGCTAAGATACACACACACCTTTGATTGATAGGGCAGTTCAAAGTCAAGAATCATGTAGTACCCATTCCTTCTATTATTAGGCTCATTAAGAAGCCATTCACAAGGCCCAAAATAAGTTGTCAAAATAATTGGGGTTTATATAAGTTATTTTCTATAGCCCACAATGTAAGGGGTACAATAGCACCACGCCTAGCCCATCGAATCATTTGTCTTTAGCAATGATAAGTGCACTTGAGGTCCGCGAGTAGTGCGGATCCGTTTTATATTGACTGAATTTGAAATTTGAATTTGAAATCCGTTTAAAATTGGGTATTTTGTGTTTGGATCCGTTTGGATGCGGACTTTGTAGATCGGTCCGTAAAAAGTAATACATATATTTTAAAAAAATATATCTCCAATCATATTATAAAACTATTGAGTCTCATGATTTTATTTGTTCTTTATTTAATTTAGGTTATATAAATGTGTATATAATTATATATTATATATGTAGTCTTTTCTTAAAATATTTTTTATTACAATCACAATGTTAGATTTCAGTAAATCCATATATATATATATATATATATATATATATATATATATATATATATATATATATATATATATATATATTTCACTATTTGTTTTGAAAATTAGAGTATTACTTCTAGGGGGTAGAAATGAGCTGACCTGAGCTAAGGCTAGCTCAGGCTTAGCTCACACTAAATTTGTCCCACCTCATAGTTCAGCTCATATTTGATGTGAGCTAAATTTCTCAGTTCATCAGCTCATCTAATTTATTTACAAATATTTTTGAAAAAATACGATGACTTATAATATGAATTTAATATCCAACTTATACAAAATAAATCAAGAGATTTTATTAGCACAATAAAATATAATAGAAGTTTATATCTTTCTACTAATTATAAAGACTCCGGTAAAAAAAGATTAACAAGATAAAATTAAACCAATGTAAACCAACAAAAGTCTAGCTACCAAATATTATAATCCTTATTAATAAATGTCAAAAGTCTTCTTTATAACCAATTTGATTTTTGTGGCATGTTTTTCCACTGGAAAAGATAAAAATATAGTATTGTGAAAAAAAGCTTAATTTGTAAATTAACAATTAATTATCATCAGTAGTAAACGACAAGTAGTAATATATTTTGAGTTTCTCTTAATGTCATAAGTGACTCGAGCCAATTTCATTCACAACTCAATGCTTGAACTATTTTCGGGCAAAGAAGTTCGATATGAATAAATAACTCTTCCACTTTGAGAAGATTATAAGAGATTTCTAGGGTTGTCTTTGTTTATTTTCCTTAAGAAGATGTGCGGCTACTTTTTTAAGGGGTATGTTAGGCTATTTTGTTATTGAGCCAGCTCACGAGGTAAATGAGTCGAACTTTATCTAGTTCAAGCTCGACTCATATTTTAGATGAGGCAAAAATCTTGGCTCATGTATCGCTCATTTAGCTCATGAGCTGAGCTCGTTGAGCCAAATATCGAATCGAATCGAATCGTAAGCTACTCACGAGCCGGCTCAACTCACTTCCACCCCTAATTACTTCAATATGAATCTTTTATATTTAGTTGGGATGAATAGATAGTTCATTTTGACAAAAGAAAAAATAAAAAAACCAAAAGTTCATGAGCCCGCGTACCAGTCCATAATCCGTGAACTTGAAGCGGACTGGGTATTGACCTAGCATTTCAAAGTCCGCAAATAAATGGAATAAGTCCAGTCCGTTTCTTTTAAAGTAAGTCCGCGCGGATTTGGACACGGAACGAACTTGACCGATCTGTTTGACAATGCTATTTTATGTTACGCCTTGTACAACTTTTTATAACATTTGTAATTATATCACTATTTATACTGGGAAATTACTAATTAGAGTTTATTCTATATATATAAAAGTTTTCATAATTAAAGTGTTATAAGAAATTGCACCGAAAATCTGAATTGTACTCTTAGGGGGTGTATTCAATCTGGATTTTAAAAGATTTTAACTGATTTTCAAAAGTATATGGATTTTGCCGATTTTATGGATTATTTTAAATCTATGCAGAGTCTTCGCAGAGTTTATCAGATTTTATTAGATTGATTTATCGGGATTTCTTTTGATTTATAAAGTCTATAGATTATTTGAATAGCAACAAAAAATAAAGAAAAGACTAATTCAGTGGTGTATTATACAGATCCAACGGTGTTGAATTTTCAAAGTCAACATATGTTTATCAATCTTTTTTTTTGGAATTAAATCATTTCGTTAAAAATTTAAATAGTTTGGCGATAGTCTTTGATTTTTTTTAGATCATGTAACTGCGGCTTTTTTGATTTATTTGTTCAAGGTTTATATAATTTATTTACTGGTATTTTTTTCTTTGGCTTAAATAAGATATGTTTTGTGATAAGTTTTGTTTGAACTTTTTTTTTCTCTTTGATTTTCTCTTTCAAGAAAATGAAATTCATGTTTGAAAAATAGAAATTTGTGGTTAAATAGAGAAGAAATTGTTTGCTTTCTTTAATTTCTATTTGAAGATGATCAAGAAGAAAATTGTTTGGATAATATGACTTCTTTTTGGGAAATAAACATTTCATATTGAGTTTTCTAATGATGTTAAAAAAAATCTCATTTTTTTTTTGTAGTTTGAAATATTTCTTTGTTTTTCTTATAATTTTATAGAAATGAGATTACTAAAAAAATTATAATATAAGATAAAATTATCAAAGACATTTTAATTTTAATATTAATGAGAGAAAATCAAAATCTTGAGAAAAAAGAAGAGATTTCACCATACACATTTAAACCTATGAAATCCATCAAAATCCTACCTTTAATGAAATCTATGAGAATCTATAGAGTTTTGAATACCTCTAGATTTTAATGGACTTTTTAAAATCTAAATTGAATACCTCTAGATTTTAATGGACTTTTTAAAATCTAAATTGAATACCTCTAGATTTCATTGGACTTTTTAAAATCCAAATTGAATACCTATGAACTTTAAAACTCCTTAAACTCCTTAGAATCTATGTTTAAAACTCCTTAAAAACTCCTTAAAAATCCTATCTTATTAAAAGAGTTATGAGTCAGATAAGTTTATGATATCTTGTAAGTGCATTTCAAACCAAACTTAAATATGACAATTTATTAGAGTTAAATTCAGAAAATGAAACTCAAATGCATTAATTTCGGAATAGATTGTTCCTAATATTTTTAAAAGTCATATATGAGAAAAAATTTGCCTCCAAACATTTGAAAAAATTTACTATATTATCCTAAATCAAGAATTACTAAATTTACCCAGCCTGAATATAACGATCTATTAAAAATGTTTTAGACTAAATCTTCGTCATAAATAAGATTCAAATTCTGCAGGCCCAATTTAAATGGAACCCAAACTAAGTAACTCTTATGTTTAGAGAAAAACAAAATGAAAAACAAAATACAATTCTTCTCTATCGTTATAATACTCATGCCCCTAATTTTGAGGGGTCATTTTGGCATGAATCCGACTTTGTGAGACTGACTCACGACACTCTCACATGAATTATGACGAAATTTTAACTCACGTAAGTGAATTGTAGGATAAGTCACAAAGCCGATTCTATATTAAAATTTTACCATTTTGAGGGCCAGCTAAGCTCAGTTAACTCCGACCGCTCTCAATCTTTTATTGGCGGTGAAGAGAAAGTCTCGAAAACACAAACTCCCTTTCACCCCTCTTCTTCTATAACATTGGCTTTTAAAAAAAAATCTTCTTTTAGCTCAACAACAATAAAAATCAAATTCTAAAAGCTTATCTGCATTCTGAAAACCCTAGCAGCTCCTACACTTGATCCGGAGCCGCATCACTGGTCTTCGATTAGAGGTAATCTCTTCGTCCTTGCAACGGAACAGAAAAACGATGATTTTGGAACTTCTGCTGATTTTGATTTTACCTGAGGATTAAATGTTGTGTTCTTAGTTTGCTTAATTTGTCTGGAGTTTCTACTTTGTTTGTTTTCCATTTCTAGCTATTGAAAACTTGAAGGTAGGTTTGCGTGCTTTTTGTATGCTTCTGTTGCGGCCTAATGCTTTCGCTAATGCTTTATCAATTCTGTTATGACCGAACAAGTCATCATTTCCCCCCCCTCATATTTGTGAGCTTAATTTTGGGGGCGAATTGGACGGGAGGGTTTCTGAAGGTTATCTACTGGTTCATAAGTAATTTAGAGGATTGCTGCAGGAAAAGCTGATTAAATGAGTAAGGAACGAATGAAGATAATGCTTAAAAAGTTATACCAAAGTAGTAGGGCTGATTATTCGTATAGCTAAGGTAGACTATGATAATTTGATTTTAGATAGGTCAGCACGAGAATGCTGAAAGATAGTGTAGGGATATTCGTTCAGGTGGCATTTATGTAAAAAACGGATGCACATTGAAAATTTAAAGTACTGGGGAATGTCTTAGGTTATTTCTGATATAAGATATGGTCTGTGTATGTTGATGTTGGTGTACGTATGCAAATATTAGCGTATGCGTTCATTAGTGCAGAGCAAAACAGTCAGAGGTATCCGCCGGGTAGATTGAGGTGGAGAGATATAAAAGATGAGTTCAGTTAGATATCTATAGCATGATGTATTAGGTCTTTCTGTTAATTGATAGGCTGAGATTTAATTTCTTTTTTATACAGGATCCAGTCAGCATATAGAACAAAACAGCATAGTAGCATGTGTATGCCGTCTTACCTCTGAAGTATCTCATAAAGTGAGGGACACCCTCTTGTTTTCTTTCGCATTTTTTCCCTTTTGTTTTCTCCGGTCTGTTGGAGCATTACCACATATTGAGGGGAGTTTGTTAAATCAATGTTTTGTCTGTGCTAAAATCATACTTTCTCAAAGAGTAATGTTGCTTTATGCATTGATACAAATGGATAGTCTTCCCAAGTTGATGATGAAGGTGTCTGTTTTAATAAAAGTTTCCTTAATTGTGCTTATTCTCTTGTCTCTGCCAGGAACACCGACTGATTACCCCCAATAAATGTGCTGTTGACTTTTCCTTTGATGTTAATTTCAGGTGTAAGGAGTGTGCTGCATTATACAATCTCTGTGTGATCATCATTCTACTCTGGTTCAAATAAAACAGGGAGTTTGAAGTTTGAACAAATTAGATGCAGAAGTATCTTTATTTACTTGCACAAGAATGCTAATATGGACGAATCATATAATTGCTCATTATCTGCTGGGAGCTCAAGTCCGAGAAAAGAATGTCCATTAGAACGTAGAGATGAATTTGTTTCAGGAGGTGGTGAACCAGTGGCTCAAAAATCTGATTCATCTGGAATTCAACAAATTGGTTCGACAGAAGTGAATGTTAGGCAGTGCAATTTTGAGAGTGTCGAAAATTTAAAGATTTTGGACAGTTCGGATGAGAAATCAAGTTTTGATTCCCTCGCACCCGTTAACTTTGGGAACAGTCTGGGAAGTACTAAAATTGAGTCACTTGAGAAGAAGCAAGATGTAGCAAATGAAGTTGATAAAAAGAGCTCAGCAGAAACAGGGTTCGCAGAACCATCTGAGCTTCCTGGGCGGGAAAATTTTGCACAATCTAATGAGGAACAAACCATAATAGTGAATGAAGATCCAATCTCAAATTCCGCAACTGGTGATGTCAGATTGCCACATGAAAATGAGGCAAAAATCTACGGGGTTGAGAATTTGGTATCGGCATCCTGTTCTGAAAATCTTGGTCTTCAACAATCAGAACCTACTGAAAAAGAAGCAATCAATGTTACTAGTGAGTGCAGTCCCGACAAAGTAACTCCTGTGCCGTCAAGAAAGCGGAAATCCTCATCATTGCCTCCAATTAGTACTAATAGGGTTCTGCGTTTGAGATCACAAGAGAAACCTAAAGATACTGAATCAAAGGTTGTGGAGATGGAAGATAGTGCAAATGAAGGGAAGAAAAGGAGAGGGAGGATGAAGGGGCAAATGAAGAAAATCCCAGTAAATGAGTTTTCCAGAACAAGGACCCATCTAAGATATTTACTACATCGAGTAAAGTATGAGCAAAACTTAATTGATGCTTACTCTGGTGAAGGCTGGAAAGGACAAAGGTAATGTATCGCTAAAAGAAGTAGGTTTATATATTATTTCAACTTCTAGGTTTTTGCTTTAATATTTACGGAATATCTTGTGCTGTCCAACCTCCAGCGTGAAATCTCCTCTCTTCGGTGTAATAAGGACAAAACAAAGGACTTGCTTCACTGAAATATTTTCTGCCTTTTAACCCGTTGTTGACCTATTAGAGCAGCCTAGTTTTGTGGGTATGTTGTTGAAGTGTGCTCTTCCTTATGCAACGAAGGAGTAACAGCTGCTTGTCTTCTTTAGATGCTTTAACCCATGTATTTTGACATATAGAATTCTTAGACAAACATCTATCACGGGCCATGTGCAGTTTTTGAATCTCATTTTTTCCAGGGATTTTGGGAGTTATAATTACTTGGTGCAATCATAAGACTGATTTGTGCATAAACTTTCTACAGCGACTGTTGTGGAGCGTGAGTTGTTAACAACCCATATCCTAAAGTAACTGTTAAAATGCTGTCCTAGTTTCTTTGATTGTAGAGATTGAGGACGTGTTTTCTATCTGTGGGAAGAGTATCTTCGAATTGTACTTTCTGGTTTTCCAATGTGCTCCAGAAATCACTGCTCTCTGCCACAATCAGATTGATCAAACTGGACGCCTGAACTCAAACTTATGGAGTTGGATACAAAGATGAAATTTAGGCCATAAAATTGAATTGAAATCAATATTTGTTTTGATGGGAATCAGTGCTCATAATTTGTGTGCTTTTGCAGCCTCGAAAAATTAAAGCCTGAGAAAGAGCTTCAACGTGCACGGTCCCAGATTTTCCGGTATAAGTTGAAAATAAGAGACCTGTTTCAACACCTTGATGGGTCACTCTCCGATGGAAAGCTTCCTGAAGCTTTGTTCGACTCTGAGGGAGAAATTGACAGTGAAGATGTAAGAGATGCTGTTTGATTATAGTTGTGGTCTTTACTTTATGTTCCTCAACTAAAATTCTGGTAGTTCGGAGTTAATATTCATCATATCCTTTCTCATTGCAGATATTCTGTGCAAAGTGTGGTTCTAAGGATTTGACACTTGAGAATGATATTATCCTTTGTGATGGTGCTTGTGAACGTGGATTCCACCAGTTTTGTTTGGATCCACCTCTTTTAAAAGAATATAGTAATGTCTATAACTACCCTCTTGTATTCTCTGTAGTCTGTTAATTTATGTAGCTCTCCAATTTCCTTTTTTGTCCTTTTTTGGTGGTGAGCAGTTCCTCCGGGTGATGAAGGCTGGCTTTGCCCTGGTTGTGAATGCAAAGTGGATTGTATTGGAATGCTCAATGATTTTCAGGGGTCAACTCTCTCTGTGCTCGACAATTGGGAGGTATAGTCTTTCTCCTTTTTGGAATCAATAATCGGCTTTTGACCCCAATTTCTCAAAATGCTCTCCCCTACATGCAGAAGGTATTTCCTAAGGAGGCTGCTGCTGCTGCATCCGGAAAGAACATGGAGGGAAACACTGAACTCCCCTCTGATAACTCTGAGGATGATGATTACAACCCTGATGCTCCAGAACTAGATCATGAAGTTTCAGGAGATGGATCAACTTCTGATGGGTCTGATTACTTTTCTGCCTCAGATGATGCAGTGCCTTCTCTAGACAATAAGCAAATCTTTGGTCTCCCATCTGATGATTCCGAAGATGATGATTTTGATCCCAGTGCTCCTGAACCTGATGAGCAAGCTAAAGAGGAAAGTTCAAGTTCTGATTTTACATCAGATTCGGAAGATCTTGGTGCCATACTCGAGGGTGGTGAACCGCTAGTTAAAGATGAAGGGCATGTTTTATCTGCATCAGATGACAGCAAACCTAATGCAGTTGCTAGTGGGGAAAAGTTGGAAGCAGGTAAAGTGAAGAGACAATCTCTGGGTGATGAGATTTCGAGCCTTATGGAGTCCAATGTTGCTCCAGTATCAGGGAAGAGAAGAGTAGAAAGATTGGACTACAAAAAGCTGCATGATGTGAGAATCTCTTGAATTCTTTTCTTCTTTTTGTTATAACTCATTGAGTATGTTTAGGGGTTGCATGATTTGCGTTTCTTTATCTCACCGTATCTCTTAACATGTCATTTGACTTGTCAACTTGCTATTGATAAGTTTCCTCTTGACTTGAAGCAAAGTGAGTAACGAATTAAACAAAACTATGAACAAATTGGACGGATAAAACTTTGGAAAACCATCTATTTTAGCATAACAAAATTCCATATGGTACCAGTTTCGTCTTGAACCAACAAATTTAAAACCAGTCTGGAAATGGTTCACCTTCCTGTTGTTTTACCCTGCTGATCGGGACGAGGAGAGTTAATTCGAGGTTTACTTTTGTCTATTACGTGCATTAATGCCTTTTAATCAGTAAATGTTTTGGGTGCATTTGGTTACCCTTCGCAGCGAATTCGAATAGAAAATTCTCACTTTTGGCCCCACATCTCTTGTCACATACAATTTGCTCTTACTATTTTCTAGATGAAAATTCTCAAACAAAAATACCCCTATCTTCCTGTTTGTACTTCTGGTATTTAGTTTTTCTTTTATTTTAGTCACTTCTGTTACTTTTGTCTTTCATGGTTGGGTGATCTGCCTTGTCAACATGAACTGTGAAGGAAACATACAGAGATGCTACTTCTGATTCAAGTGATGAAGATTATGGGGAAACTGCTGGTCCAAAGAGAAGAAAAAATAGTGCTGGGAAAGCTACTCGACTGTCCAGCGAAGAAATTCAAGACAGAAATGATGGAACAGATACCATGGGCGAGAATCAGAGCAACAAAGGGTTTGACTATACAGTTGAGAGGAAAAGCCACAAAAAGCTCAAAGCTGAAGGGTCAAACAACATATCAGGAGAATCACAAAAATCTTCTAAAGCTGGTTCCAGCGGTAAGGATGCTGCTAAACCACCATATAAAAGACTTGGAGAAGCCGCAAGTCAGGTATTCCCATAACCATATGTAGCTTCTGCCACTAAAACAATTGGCGGGCGGTTGACATCCTTGTTATCTTTTTGTTTGAAATGCCAAAAAATAAGTGTTCTTAAAAAAGAGGAGGGTTATTGATTGAGATGGATATAGTTGTACATGCATCGACATAATTGATGTTTTTGAAGATTGCTAAGCAAGAATATATCTACCAAAAACCTGCCAATATGAAAACCAGGCATGAAATTAATTTCTTGTATAATCAATTATGGGTTGATTAGGCACATAATCTAAAATGCAAAAAGTAGATGTACTTTATACAAGACATAGGAAAAATATGCTTCTTCCTCGTTCAGTATAAATGTTGAATTTATATAGTGTTGTTGATCGGGGCCTCCAAATTCTTCTGTTCTAGTGTATGTTATACTGTATTTAATGCAAAGCACGCTACTTAAGTATGTGAAAATCTCTGTGCAACTTTAATCAAACACAAAAGCACAATCGGAGTGTCCCTACTGGAGTGCTCTGAGAATGGCTGTCTCCTTTCCTAAAGCAAGGAGTCAATTAGTATATAGAAAGAAAGAAAAGGGGGAACAAAGAGATGACTTTATCTATGAGTCAGTGACTTAGCTGTTATTCAGTTCGTTCTGAATTAAATGCGATCATGGTCATGTATATTGGTGCAGAGACTTGTTGAATCCTTCAAGGAAAATCAGTACCCTAAACAGGACGTGAGAGAAAGTTTGGCCAAAGAATTGGGACTCGGAGTTCAGCAGGTCCTTTTTTCCCCTCTTGGCATTTATATTACAGTTCCTTTTTGTATTCTTCCCTTTAATGTACTCTCGCACTACTTTCTAAAATTTGTTTTCCAGGTCCGTAAATGGTTTGAAAATTCTCGATGGAGTTTTCGTCATACATCTCGTATGGAATCAAAGATGGTAGCAGCTGCTTCTACAAATGGTACTTCATCACCTGGGGCCAAACAGAATTCATCTTTACAATCAGTCAATGGGGTAGAAACAGCAGCCTCATCACAAGTCAATCCAGAACTTCAAATAACAGATGCAGGAGAGGGAGATTCGGCAAGTGGGCAAAAGTCCACAAGGAAGAGTAAGGTAGATTACCAAGAATCCAATTATAAGGATCGCCCCGAGCAGGATAAGCCTGATGATACACCAAAATCTCAGACAGTACGCAAGAGTAACAGAGTACATACAAGAGGTAGCAAATCTGTCGAATAACTTATTATGACTTGATTTTCAGAGTAAATTATGTTAGCCTTGATAGAGCGTTTAGGCGTGTAATCCAGAAGTCATTCTGTTACAACTTTGGTCAGTAGATTAGTGTCAATTCGAGAGCTCTGCGTATAACTGGGTCTTAATCGTGCAATCAATGAGTTTCAAGAGTCTGCTGACGAAGATATACCATCGACAAGAACATCGGACCCTGTAAGAGTTTGTAGATGGTGGTGGTGGTGGTGGTTTATGTGTTTTATTTGTCTGCAGTGATGTGTAACATCACAATGTGTCAATGGCAGAGGATATAAAGTCTAGAAAGTACACATTCGAAATAGGATTAAATTAGTCGAGCACTGTGAAAGGAGTATGTTTTGATTGCGAAGAATTTTAAAAGTTAAAAGTTAAAAATAATTTTCTGATTACGAACCAATTTAAAGGAGTAATATTCCAATTATGTTTTGATTTCAAAACTTGATTTGCTTATCATTTATAACAGGAGTGAATTACTTATAGAAGAGATGAAATTCAAAGGGAAAATAAGATTTTTTTTTTTTCCTCTCGTTAATGTGAAAGACTGAAGTCATCAAAGAACCGAGCATTGTCTTTCAATTCTCCTTTCGACACTTTAGGCTTAAGCAAATGATACACTTCTGTTACAAAAGATTTATTGTTATAGCAAAAAGAAAAAGAAAAGCAAATACACTAAATTTTTTTCTAAGGGGCATATGTGAATATGAATAAGTTACATGTTCATGGTTATAGTGTTGAGCGTTTTTTTTTTCCGATGCATATGAACACATCTTGGATAAGTATTGCATGCTTTTGAACAAATGTTGAATTTCATGTACCAGGTGTTTTGCAACATGTGTTCTCTCTCTCTATATAAACACTTGTTATTAGACATTTAACACATGACTTACATAAGAGTTGTCCCTTGAAAAAAAATTTGGGATGTTGAATTTTTTTATCCAACGGTTCAGAACTTTCAAAATTATTCCTTATGTGTTGAAAAAACGCACTTAATTCAAAATTTTTTTTTATTAAATTAAGAGATCTCGAATTTGATATTATGCATTCCCATTCACTTTCTCATTTCCTCCACAAAAAAAAATCTATGAAAAAGTTCCAATGAAAACTTGTGATATCAAGATTTGTGGTGAATTCCTGCCCAAAATTCATATAGGGGTTCTGCGTTGCTCATAACTCGAGCTGACTCACACCGAGTAAACTGACATGTGGCTATAAGTCCATCCAATTTTAATTAATTACTAATTTTTTTATGGGATTGTATCCCGCTAAATTTTTTTCCAATCACAAGCCTTATATAAGTACGGTCTAAACGCCGTTAAGCGTTAGCAAGTAGCTGCGCTTTTACTTATTATTATTGTCAAGATAAACTACTACACATGGCGTTACGAGTTAGGCCAAAAGTCGGGTTTGCTAGGGACCGCTTTAGTTTTACACTTGTCAAACCCCCTCAACAGCCGCTTCCTCGGCGAGGCGGAGGTTCATTTTTTGCTCATCGGATCGGGAACTGCGACGGCGATGGAGTGGGAGGCGGACGAGAAAGCACTGAAGGAAGCTGGGGCGGAGGTGCTCGGAGATGGCCGCCGTGGACTTCGCATACGTGGTTGGGAGATTGAATCTAACAAAGGTTCCATTCTCAAATCCCTTCATCGCGAAGAGTATGTTCTCGCATTTCATCTTTTTCGTATTCAATTCGTAATTATCTATGGAACAAGTGGAAGTATTCCCTCTATTGCACAATATAAGTTGTTTTGGACGTGTAGCAAAAATTAAGTAAGCAAAAAAAGGTATTTTGTCGGTCAAAATATCAATAGTACTCTGGATTTGATATTTTGACAAGTGAAATATCTTTTTTTTTTTTTTGCTTCCTAACCGACTTATTATTATGGAATGGAGGTATTATGTCAAATCATTTTATGATATAGATGATTAAAAAAAATATGCAAAAGCATTGGATAACAATTTCCGTTTTAATTACTGCCGACTATGCTTGCAGGTGGGAAGAAAAGCTAGAGACATGCCACTTGCCTGAGATGATTTTCGGAGAGAGTTCATTGGTCCTTAAACATATGAATAGTGGATTAAAAATCCATTTTAATGCATTTGATGCTCTACAAGGATGGAAGCAGGAACGGTTGCCTCCAGTTGAAGTTCCAGCAGCTGCAGGATGGAAATCCAGAAGGTTTAGTGAATTAGCTCTTTATTTCTGATTTTGATGGGTTTGATTCGCAGTCTGTGTCTTTGTCTAGAGAAATGCATCTAGAAATGTTTACGAACTCAATTTGATTATTCAGTCATAGTAAGTATCTGAACTGTTAATTATCTTCTTTTGATTCTTCCAGAGTGAACATTGAGTCGTTCATGTTACTATTAGTAGATTATTGGATCTGCGTGACTAGCCAATTTAAACTTTAACTATGAAACCAAATTTATCTGTTTTAACACCTATGATGCGTAATTGCTGAATTAGCTCTCTATTTGATTTTGGGATTTCTGTTTTAACACTATGGTGCATAATGATAATGGTAAAATTAGAATAACTCATTGTTAGATTGAGATGCAACTGAGAAATGCATTTAATACATGGAAAGTAGTTGGACCTAGATTAAGGCATATGTATGTATCTAATACATATATTTGTTTCATTTTCATCCTTATTGTAAATGCCATTTGTTATCTCCAATGTTATTCTACGTGTTAGAATTTAATTGCCAATTCCTGTGTTCGAAGTATGATTTTGGTAAACTGTTTCAGATGCATGCATGTGTCTGTTTATGTGAGCAAAATAATTATCAAGGAACGTTTACTGATGCCATATTCAGAGTTAGCTGCATTTAACTTCTTTTCTCTTTAGCCTCCGTCAATGCTTTTAAGGTGCTCCCATCAGGAGTTGCAGGGTTGAGGGTATATGTGAATGTGAGTTTGTTCACCTGGTAAAAGTCAATATCATGATTAACTGTTATTCTGTTGGTAAAGAAATAACGCGTTTCCTTTTCCTTTTCCTGAATAAGTAGCATACTTCTATAAAGCGCCAAAAAATCGGGACATTAATCTGGATATGTGAGCCAACTGATAAAGAGCTACCTAATCATTAGAAGTTTTCTACAGTCAATGCTTTTGAGAGGAAAAATAAGAACGACTGTTTTTATTTCACTAGTGGAAATGGCCAGATGGGAATGCGGAGTGTCTTTTTCAGTTTTAGTGGCAAAGAAAAGTGTCAATTTCTAAGCTTCTCCTTGGATCTACCCATCTTTAGAGCATTCCTAATGGACTCCCTAGATGATTTACTTTATTGTTGTTTCTTGAATCCATGTTTATAAATGCTGTATGCATGAATTGGATTGCATAAACACATTGTTTGCAGGTTCACTTTCTGACTTTCACGTGCATGTGCATTCGTCGGGTATAGGATATTGAAAATATGGTTGCAATCTCATAGTGTATAAAATTGTTTCTACCCTGATGAGGAAGCATTTCCATCATACACCCCCCCCTCTTCCTCACTAATATTAACTTCATTACATTTTGCTTAGATAAAAGGACTTGACTCCTTGATCCCAATAGGAAAGAAATCTTGAGTAAGTTTTTCCCCCCTCTGTCTGTGCTTATTGAGATATGCACTTTTCTCATGTAATGTGTCATCTTCGACCTTTATATGTCCTGATCTATACTTCTCCCACTTAAGGATTATTACAGTGTGCCCTTTGCATGTACTTTTGGATTCTTCCTACAAGTTTAACAATTTTGGTTTCCTTTTACTCGCTTCTCTGATGCCTTCTGGCTTTGATTTGAGGGCATGATTCTGTAGCAAACGCGACGGCATAGGGGACCATTGTTACATGTGTATTATATGAGCAACCACTTTGTGCACTTGTTGCCAAAGGTTAGGTTAGTCTCCAATACATCCGTTTCAGTGGTATTCTGGGATCAGCCACTTTATTTGACAAAGGTTAGGTCTGTATCCCGTCCATCCCCGCCCATACCCCCAATTATTGGGGACTTAATGGGTTATGCTATTGTTGTTGTATTGTTGTTTTACTCGCTTCTCTGATTGTTTTTTTATGTGTCTGTAGTAAACCTTCGCAGCAAGTGATTCTAGATTATGACTACACCTTCACAACACCATACTCTGGCAGTGGAGATGTTGAAGTAAATTCTGAGGTAGGTTCTCCCTCTTAATTATATTCCAGTGAGCTTCTATAGGTCAGCTGCTTTCCCATTGGAATTCTTTTGATTATCCTAATCACCTTGAACTTCTGGGAACGATATCTTTTCCGCCTGTCCTTTTTCACATAATTTTCTGTGCAAAGATGAATCTTATTGATACTTTGGTGTACTTAATGACTTTCGTAATAATATTGTCAGATTAATTGTGTTTCTCATGTTTTTGATCTATTTATTTTGAGGGACATTTAAACGTACATTTTAAAACTATTGAGGCAAACAAAATTCCATTTCTATACCTTTTGCCAATACAATTATATATGATTCTGATAACCAATAAGCTGAACCCCCATTGACTCGAGATATTTTTTCTTTTAATTAAGCAACGTGATTCCTGTATGAAAGAGATTTCTTGTATTTTCTAATTTCTATACATTCATATTTCTAATATCATTCTTTCTGCCATCCAATAATCAGCAAGGAAGAAGAGGGCCAGTGGAAAGTAATTTCAATCTTCAATGGGAAGACAGTGAAGAGCAAATTGATTTGGTTGCGCTGTCAACAAAAGAACCAATTCTTTTCTATGATGAGGTAGGTTACAGAGATACTCTTGTTATTCCTCCTGGAGAATGTAGGATACGATTTTACTTCTTTCAATAATACCAATGTTAAGTATTTGTTCCATTAGCTAAGGGTCTTCGGTATGCCATACAGGTGGTTTTGTATGAAGATGAATTAGCTGATAGTGGTGTGTCACTTCTAACTGTAAAAGTGGTAAGCTTGAAGCTTTGCCTTTCCAGCTGAGTGATGCTATGATCTTGCCTTTACACTGTTTAGTTACTGAGATCTTACCAATTTGACTTTGGATATGTAGAGAGTTATGCCAAGTGGTTGGTATCTTCTCTTGCGTTTTTGGGTGAGTAATACTTCCCGAATAACGATTTTCTTACATAGATTCTTTGAAATATGATTTTGAAAAGGCGTGCACATTATGCTGTTACAATTTGATTGTCCAAAGCATTCTTTGACATTACCTACAGCCTCCCCTAGTTATTGACTTCTGATGGTTCTCTTGTAGCTTAGAGTTGATGGAGTGCTTATGAGATTAAGGGACACCCGCATGCATTGTCCTTTCGACGAGTCTAGGAAACCCATTGTTCTTCGGGAGAGCTGCTGGAGAGAAGCCACATTTCAAGCTTTATCTGCTGTAAGTACTCGACAGGGCCATGAAAAGATGTTTTTATTATTTTTTTTGTTTTATATATGGTTTGTTGATGTGTAATCTTCTTTTTGTTTCTTAGCCTCCTCACAACTGGTTTTTTCCTTTCGTAGTTTTAGAGTCGAGCAAATTCCTTTTATTAAAGTTGTGTACTTACTGAACTATCTGTTTCCCTTATCCTGTTCAATAAACGTCTTTTGACCTTTACTGGTCACGACCTTTATTTCTCAGTTTAGCAGCATATGCATACATTTCTTTTAAAGAACTCTAAATCCTTGTTTTCATATATTTTTCTTTTCTGGCGTCAATCTACTTGATTCACTTTACTCGTTGGTGCAGAAAGGATTTCCTGTTGACTCGGCTGCATATAATGATCCAAGTATGATTGCGCAAAGGCTTCCAATAATCACGCACAAGAGTCAAAAGCTTAAAACCTGAGATGTTCTGTAAGCATTTCTGGTCTTGAGATATTCATACTAGAATATTGTAAATGGAGAAATCATGGGGAAGTTTCTTGACTTCCTGTGGACAAGTTAATCATTTAACAGATTATTTGTGATGTACACACATTTTCCTGTTAACTTATGTCTTCTCTGAGATAAGTAAAAGAATATGAAAACTTAGTTCTTATAGAAGTCACTGCAAAATGTGACAGATTGAAATGAACCATACTTTTCTATTTTTTTTGGTGAAAATGAAAATGAAGTTCTAACAACTAGTGAAAGGTGTACAAGTCCAAGTGCAGACAATTTGGAGGTATATGTCGGAATTCTCTTATCAAAGGGAGATCAAAATAAGCTAACATTTCTGATAAGGTGAAAAAATTCTAGTATGAGAAGTGATATTTTGAAATTTTCCACTTTCCTGCTTACAAATTTCCGTGGCAAGATAATTATATAAACTAAGATATGGTCCAACTACAATTAGAATTGATCAAATCAAATTATGAAAATTGTCTACTTAGAAATCCCTTTCAATTATTAAAGCAACAGATCGAAATATCAAAGAAATGCTTCCTCTGTCTCAATTTGAAAATATACGCTTTCTTATACTTCCTCCGTCCCGTCCAGAATTGAATGTTCTATTTTTCATCTATTTTTTTTTTTTATAGAAAGGGGACATACGGCGGGAGTAGTATTTTTTAAATCACGAGTACTATGATCTTAATTGGATCAGTGTTGTATAAATCGGCCGGTTAGTCAGGAATTAATCGGTAGTCGGCCTCCAAACGCCTAGAAAACTCTAAAATCAAGTGAAAAAACCGATTCTTAAAAAAATCGGCAAAAAATCGGACTAGTCAGTCAAATGTCGGATTAGTCGGTCAAAATCCGTTGATTTTTTTTTTTTTTTTAAAATCATTTTGGGTAGAGAAATTTAAAAAAAAAAAATTATTTTCTCTGTCGTTTTGGGCAAAGATTCTTTTTAAAAAAAAAAAATCTCGATTTGGGCAGAAAACTTAAAAACTTAAACAAAAAAAGTCTTCAGTTATTCCGTTCTCACTTTTGGCGACTATTTCAACATTAATTTGGTTTATAATCAATTTTGGCGGTAGTAGGTAATTGAAATTCCTTATCGATTTTGTTAAAATTTTATTGACATAAAATATTATTTAAATAATTTTATAAGAGATTATGATCTATTTAACGGCCCTCGTGTTTACTAGATTTTAGACCCCTTCCGTTTCGAGTCAAAATTCCGACCTTGACAACCTTAAAATTTACAATTAGATAGTGTGTAAATTATAAAGAAATAAGCACTCAATTGCAAAAGCCATCATAGTTTGGGAAGCATACTGGTAATTTCCCTGCAAACGCAGGCGTAACATATCCTCTTCCCCGCCGATTTTCTCCCCGAAAACAAAATCCTATTGTGTCAACTAAACAAATTCACTTTTTATTAATGAACTAACTTGGAATTATAAGAAATGGAGGATTCAGAAGAGAAATTCGAAGGAATTACAGACCTATGAATTGGGGAAAGTTGAGAGGGAAGAGAGAAGTTTCAGAAGAGAGTAGTTTTATCTTGGTAGACTATTAAGTTTAAAACTTACATCCAATCAATACAGTACACGTAGGAAAGAGAACTTAGTAACCTACCAATATAAATTTTTTTTTTCAAAAGATATCTATTTCTGGCATGAACTAAAAATATCTAAATCTTGCGCTATTTACCTTGCTAGGCTACTAGAATTATTGGCTAAAAGATTGACTAAAATAATTTTTTGGACCTTTTTGCCCTTATAGTTGGATGAATCCCTTATACCAGTAGGGGGTAAGATAATCGATTTAACAGCCCCTCGATTTGAGAGTTTAGGGCTTTCTATCACCCAAAAATTCAGAGAGTAAATTATTTTCCTATTCACAATTCCCTTATCCGGAGCTCGATTGTCTTCTGACCCGGATGGCAAGATCCGCGGGTCTTTTAATACCCAGACATAACAGCTCCAGTTCGAGCCCTTCTTGGAACAAACCTTTTTATTTATTTGATCAACATTTCTCTCTTCATAACAAATCCCTAATAAAATCGCCACCGCCTCTTCCAATTCAAATTGAAATTTCTCTGTAAACCCTAGTGATCTTCACTGCTAAATCTTGCTAATCAATTTTGGAAATTGATCTTGGAAATGGGGAAAAACGATTTCTTGACCCCAAAGGCAATTGCTAATAGAATCAAAGCCAAAGGATTACAGAAACTCCGATGGTATTGTCAGATGTGCGAGAAACAATGCCGTGATGAGAACGGATTCAAATGCCACTGTATGAGCGAATCCCACCAGCGCCAGATGCAGGTTTTCGGTCAAAACCCTCACCGGATCGTTGACGGATATTCTGAAGAGTTTGAGGTATCTTTCCTTGAGCATATCAAGCGTAGCCACCGCTTCAGCCGTGTTGCCGCCACGGTAGTTTATAATGAATATATAGCTGATAGACATCATATTCATATGAATTCCACTCAGTGGGCTACTTTGACGGATTTTGTTAAGTATTTAGGGAAGACTGGTAAGTGTAAAGTTGATGAGACGGAAAAGGGATGGTTTATTACTTATATTGATCGCGATTCGGAGACTCTGTTTAAGGAAAAGATGAAGAATAAGAGGATTAGAGCTGATTTAGTTGATGAAGAGAAACAAGAGAGGGAAATTAAGAGACAGATTGAGCGAGCTGAGCAGTTTATGTCTGGGGCTAACGAGGATCATTGCGAGGAGCAAAAGGAGCTGCAGCAAAAGTTGTTTGAGAAATTGGAAAATGAGAAAATTAAGCTGAGTTTGGGTTCGTCCTCGAGAAATCTTGTTAAGGATAGGACAGAGAGTTCGAGGGTAGTATTTGATGATCCTGAGGAGGAGGATGATTACAAGAGCAAGAAAGGGAATAAGAGTGGGAAGTCGGCTTTGGATGAGTTGATGAAAGAGCAAGAGAAGGCGAAGGAGAGGAACAATAGGAAGGATTATTGGTTGTGTGAGGGGATTATTGTGAAAGTAATGAGCAAGGTTTTAGCTGAAAAGGGGTATTATAAGCAAAAGGGTCTTATCCGAAAGGTGATTGATAAGTATGTTGGGGAGATTGAAATGCTCGAGAGTAAGCATGTCTTGAGGGTTGATCAAGAAGAGCTCGAAACTGTGATTCCTCAAATCGGTGGACTTGTCAGGATCGTCAATGGGGCGTATCGAGGTTCAAATGCCAAGTTACTGGCTGTTGATACAGAGAAATTTTGTGCAAAGGTGCAGATTGAGAAGGGAATTTATGATGGCCGGGTTCTGAAGGCGGTTGAATATGAAGACATTTGCAAATTAGCTCAATGACAATGTTGAAAATAGAATGTAACTTCCTTTGGCACTTCAGAACTTATTAAGCCCTCAGGTCAATTACTGCTGAAATGTATTGTTAGTACATCCGTTTCTCATGTTAATTGTTTAACTCTTGTGGGAAAATCTTGCCTATCCTATGTTTTTTGTTGTTGGAGTTTCATATTTGTGATAATTTGCTTTCTTGAGATCTGAAAGTAGTTCAATTTATTATCTTTTTCGGTATGAAGTACCATATATAAAGTACTACATCATTCTTAGTTGATATGCCTTGAAAGTTACCTGCTAATTACCGAGTTCCTAAGATCACGTTTAGTTTTTCTTCCTTTTTTGGATAAATAAAACTCTCGAACTAATTCAATGGCCTCTGAGAAATGCATTTAATACATGGAAAGTAGTTCGACCTTGATTAAGGCATATATGTATGTATCTAATACATATATTTGTTTCTTTTTCATCCCTATTGTAAATGCCATTTGTTATTCTACGTGCTAGAATTTAGTTGCCAATTCTTGTGTTCGAAGTATGATTTCGTAAACTGTTTCAGATGCATGCATGTGTCTGTTTATATGAGCAAAATAATTTTTAAGGAACGTTTACTGATGCCGTATTCAGAGTTAGCTGCATTTAGGTTCTTGAAAGAAACTTCTCTTCTCTTGAGCCTCCATCAATGCTTTTAAGGCTCCCATCAGGAGTAGCAGGGTTGTGGCTATATGTAAATGTGAGTTTGTTCACCTGGTAAAAGTCAATATCATGATTAAGTGTTATTCTGTTGGTAAAGAAATAACACGTTTCCTTTTCCTTTTCCTGAATAAGTAGTATACTTCTATAAAGCGCCAAAAAAGTGGGACACTAATATGGATATGTGAGCCAACTGATAAAGAGCTACCTAATCATTAGAAGTTTTCTTACAGTCACTTTGAATGCTTTTGAGAGGAAAAATAAGAACAACTGTTTTTATTTCACTAGTGGAAATGGCGAAATGGGAATGCCGACTGTCTTTTTCAGTTTTAGTGGCTAAGAAAAGTGTTAATTTCTAAGCTTCTCCTTAGATCTACCCATCTTTAGAGCATTCCTAATGGACTCCCTAGATGATTTACTTGATTGTTGTTTCTTGAATCCATGTTTGTAAATACTGTATGCATGAATTGGATTGCATAAATACATTGTTTGCAGGTTCACTTTCACGTGCATGTACATTCGTCGGGTATAGGATATTGAAAAGATGGTTGCAATCTCAGTGTATAAAATTGTTTCTACCCTGAGGAGAAAGCATTTCCAACATGAACTGTATCTTGTCTCCCCCCTCACTAGTATTAACTTCATTATATCTTGCTTAGATAAAAAGACTTGATTCCTTGATCTCAATAGGAAAGAAATCTTGAGTAAAATTATTTTTCCTCTGTCTGTGCGTATTGAGATATGCACTTCTCTCATATAATGTGTCATCTTCGACCTTTATATGTCCTGATCTATACTTCTCCCACTTAAGGATTGTTACAGTATGCCCTTTGCATGTACTTTTGGATTCTTCCTAGCAAGTTTAACAATTTTGGTTTCCTTTTACACGCTTCTCTGATTGTTTTTGTGTCTGTAGTAAACCTTCGCAGGAAGTGATTCTAGATTATGACTACATCTTCACAACACCATACTCTGGCAGTGGAGATGTTGAAATAAATTCCGAGGTAGGTTCTCCCTCTCAATCATGTTCCAGGGAGCTTTTATAGTTCAGCTGCTTTCCCATTTGAATTCTTTTGATTATCTTAATCACCTTGAACTTATGGGAACGATATGTTTTCCGTCTTTCCTTTTCACATCATTTGCTGTGCAAAGATGAATCTTAATGATACTTTGGTGTCCTTAATGACTTTTGCAATAATAGCCTGGGCTATTGTCAGTTTAACTGTGTTTCACATGTTTTGGATCTATTTATTTTGAGGGACATTTAGACATACATTTTAAAACTATAGAGGCAAACAAAAATCTATTTCTATACATTTTGCCAATACAGTTATATATGATTCTGATGACCAATAAGCTGAACCCCCTTTGACTCGAGGTATTTTTTCTTTTAGTTAAGTACCGTGATTCCTGTATGAAAGAGATTTCTTGTATTTTCTAATTTTTATACATTCATATTTCTAATATCATTCTTTCTGCCATCCAAAAATCAGCAAGGAAGAAGAGGGCCAGTGGAAAGTAATTTCAATCTTCAATGGGAAAACAGTGAAGAGCAAATTGATTTGGTTGCACTGTCAACAAAAGAACCAATTATTTTCTATGATGAGGTAGGTTACAGAGATACTCTTGTTATTCCTCCTGGAGAATGTAGGATAAGATTTTACTTCTTTCAATAATACCAATGTTAAGTATTTGTTCCATTAGCTAAGATTATTTAACAGATTATTTGTGATGTACACACATTTTCCTGTTAACTTATGTCTTCTCTGAGATAAGTAAAAGAATATGAAATCTAGTTCTTATAGAAGTCACTGCAAAATGTGACAGATTGAAATGGACCATTCTTTTTTATTTTTTGGTGAAAATGAAGCTCTAACAACTAGTGAAAGGTGTATAAGTCCCAGTGCAGACAATTTGGAGGTATTTGTCGGAATTCTCTTTGCAGAATCAATTGACTGAAATTGCATATTGTGAGCTTGAAAAGGAATAGTAAAATTACAGTGTTGCCATGTGTATTCGATATTTATTTTTAAAGGATGAAAGAATTCTTCGTTTCTACAGCTTTAGAATGTGATATTGCCACATAACATGCCACATGATCATCGGTAACGCTATAGAGTGGTCATGTATCATGCAGCAGTAGGTGAATCTTGGGTGGATGTTGAAGTTATTTTCTGTTTGAGTAGCTCTGCGATGTCATTGATTAGGAAGAATCCTTTGGATCTCTGTCTTGAGATCTAACAGAAGTCTGATTAGATAGCTGCACCTATACTAGAATAGAAACTGAAAATTTAGATATCAAGCATGATGAACATTTTTTACAAGGTAAAATATTCCAGCTGCATTACCTATTGTTGGTTCTGAGGGATTAAAAGGGATTTAGAAGCAGAGGAGAGAAAGAACCCACTTTGTTATTGAAGTAGCTGAACAGCTAATAGATTGAGGTTTCTGACCATTGGAAAGAAAACCCTTTCCCACTATGTGAATGAAATAGCAAGACAGCTGGAAGATTGAGGTTTATCGGACCATTGGAAAGAAAAACCCTTCTACCTCTAGTACCTCAACTTGCGAGCTAGGTGAGGAATGAATAAAATATAGGTCGATGTAGGAAAAACCAAGTTTCCAACATCAAGACAACAAAAGGCACTATCAGAAAGATTAATATTAGGAAAAGGAAAAAGGTTTTTAGAGCTTGAGGTTCAAGTCAAGCATAGCTGGACTTGATGGTTGCTGCTCTAGTGGCTGTGTCTTCAGTCGGAAACTTCCTGGCCACATTAAATCGGATGTTTCCTCAAGTAGGTGGAGCGGGGACCATTCGTGGCTCTGTGTTAGTTTCATTAAATTTTGTGACCGTTGGGCCTTCTCTGCCAGGCTTGTGAACCAGCGAGTGGATACGCACACCAAGTGATCTGATCATCATGGGATTGGTAACAGGCAAAGTTAGTATTGCCATCATGCTCTGAGACTGATATCTCCTTATAGCACCTCTTTCCCTCTTGTGAGCATTCTGGTGGCCGCCCAGAGCTTGTGAATTGTAGAACTTACGCATGCAGTAGTTACATGAAAAGACCTTTGTAGGGGCTGATGGTCCTGGTTGTGATTCAGTACCTATTATTCTCGAGGGTGGATTGCTTCCTAGACGTAGATTCAGCCACTCTCCTGTGTTTGGTTGTCCTTTTTCTTCATCATTGTCATAGCTGAATTTCATTGTGCTGTGCTGTTCTCTTTCTATCTTTGCTTGGAAATCTTGTACTTGAAACTCTTCTAGAACCCAGCTTTTATGAAAAATAAATTGATTCCGATGCCTCTTACTCGCTCCGAAAGGGTTCTGGATCAGGAAGACAGAGTAAATTGAGGTGTCACTTATTCTAGAGAACAATGCTTACATAATTATTAGCTTTTGACAGTTATAAGCTTGGTATCTCCCACTTTTCACTTCTCTTTGGTAATGCTTTTTATAGTACCTACAACTACATGAAGTTGACATCTGACCCATGATACCCTCTATATAGACAAGTTGCAATCTTCCTTATATTGGGGGTTGTCTGCCATGTAGTGTCATCTATTCCTTAGAAAAAATTATTGTCCTCTCCCTCTCAAATTGAACGTCCACTTTCCTATTCGTTTTGCATAGGAAAGTGGACATCCAATATAGGACGGAGGGAATTATATGATCATTCTTCTTTGCAGAAGAAGTGGATATTCACAATCGTCATAACTGGTAGATCAAGTTACATAATAAGCTTTAAGATATTGAATTCTTTGTCTGGAGATTGCTGAGTTTTGATTCAATCGCTCCGTTGTTAAGCTTTAACTTGTATAGTTGTTGATTCTTGTCTTGTTTCATTATGCAGTTAATCTGTGAAACCTTTCATGTCATGTAGTCATATAAAGTGTGATCCAAATGGATCCCACTTCGGATAGACTTGCTGATTATTAATGATAAAAATTTCCATCAGAGAATGCAAGTGTTGGAAAATTATATGGTATCAAGAGGCAATAATACTAGTAGGGTCTAAATCTGGGTAATAAAGTAGGAGAGAAGGTGGGATCATATATTGCCTGTTTTGGTGAAAAACATGAGCATCTCTAGGGTTTATTCATGCAGGGGCTTCTTTGCTTGCTCGTAAAATGCACAGTGCCTTGCAACCTCTATTTGTTTGCCCTTCATCTTCATCTTCTTCTTTTTTCTTTCTTTTTCGGGATCCTACTTAGATAATTGTTGTATAGAAAGGGGAGCCATGAACGCTTATGTATCCTTTATCTTGATCTTGTAGCTTAGGAGAGAAGATCTATAGGCATTTCAAAGTACAAAAACTTTTGTGTCTACAACATAGGGAAGTTGGGATAAGATCTCAATTGAAAGGGCAGTTGGACTAGCATTTCAGAACCCCCCCCGCACAATCCCCTCTCTAATAATGCAAACATACAGTACAAGTAGTTTTTTACTTGGCAAACATTTGTGTGAATACTGACTAGGTGTTGTTTGTTTTGGTGCTAAGAATTAACTTCTTGTATTTGGATTTTGACACCGAGTCTGATGTTTATTTTGTTTTGATATCCCACTTGAACTGTAAAGTGTCAAATGATTCAACACCAACAAGAAGCTTCTATTTTTTTTTTCTTCTTTTTTTTTTTTTGGTTTAACCCCGTGGGGCACCCGGTGTCCACCGCCAACGTGTTGATTAATCCTGGCTCGGCATGCGGTTGGCTCGTAGTGTGACTGCTAGCGGGGAGGGCCTGACCCATACTGCTCTTATACACGGAGTTCTACAACTGCGGGAAACTCCCACGAGAGTCGATGTCCTCTAAGGGAATCGAACCATCGTCAACGGTGAGGTGAGACATATGACAACTCTAACTAGTTGCCCTCGAAGCTCGGGGTTTTATTCTCTTTTTCTTTGAGAAGACGAGAAGTGGCTTCATATCAGTAGCGCATTTAGAGCTTGCACCAAGAG
Source organism: Vinca minor (assembly GCA_026122235.1). Classification (NCBI taxonomy): domain Eukaryota; kingdom Viridiplantae; phylum Streptophyta; class Magnoliopsida; order Gentianales; family Apocynaceae; genus Vinca; species Vinca minor. The sequence goes on along the minus strand of JAOCZM010000201.1, from coordinate 1,427,248 downwards.
TAGAAAAAACAAAAACAATGTTTTAGCATTGCGTTTCTCCCTCTTCTGTTAAGAATATAACCCTTCAGCCTGGATTTGTTGTGGAACAAGCGTTATATCCGCACATGTAGCATGTATGTATATTGTTTGATGAGTTGATCTAACAACTAAGTTTTGCTTGGAAAAAATGAATAGTTCATGAAGAAAAGTTCTACATTCTCCCCAAACATAACTCAATCGTAAAATCAACTCATTCAACGTACAAGCATTCTATACGTAAGGATAGAATACATGTTTGACACTGAATTTTTGAACTATACGAGCCCTATATTAGAATTTTCCCACTTCCCATCAAATTCCTTGTAAGGAACAAAGACTAGAAGCTGAATATTTTTAGTGCCACAAGATATTCAAGAGCTCAATAAAAAAAATAAAAACCAGCAATAATTCGATTCTGTCAATATCATCCAATAAGAGCACCATTGTTTTGAGTTTCTTCGACTTCCCATTTTGTCGTTTCTATATTTTTCCACCTCTTAAATTGCAACTGGTCCCAGGTATTGTATGCCGACACCTTGTCTCTCAGTTTTATTTTTAATTTTTTTTGGGAGGGGCGCAACGGTTATATGGTTGAACGTCTTAAATTCAGTATATATGAAATATTGTTCATTAAAGTCTTAAATTCAATATATATGAAACATTTTTTGAACAAGTGTTGCATATTTTTTGACAGGTGTTAAATTTAATACAATAAATATTCTCTAATTATGAACACATGTACTAAGGTTGCAATAAGTGTTTCATCCTAATGAACACTTGTACCCAGGCATGTAACATACATATTAAGTAACATGTGTCTAGAAATTACAAATGTCCCTGCAAAAAAAATTTAAACCATTAAAATATTTGATTCAACAGTTCAAAATAAGCAAAATTATTTAGTATGTAATAAATTTGACTGTTTTGCGCCATAATCGGGTCCTTTTGTACACGAAATGAAGGTTTAGGTAAACAAGACAATGTCATGGCCATTATCAGGCAACTGGGTTGGCTGGTGAAGATTGGAAGAGAATCCTATAGCCGGAAATAAATGTTTCATTTTCATTTCAAGAGAGATCAAAATTGAATGTCTACTTTCTTAAACTTCCATTATTCACTCCCTTTAAAGATTTAATTTTATGTAGTTCAGCTATGCTAATGTATGGTCTTACTACTCTCTTAATTTAAATATTAACTTAAGAAAATTAAGCTTCATTGACATATAATCCGACAACTAGCTTGCGGGAATTCAACTCAGCTAACCAAGATTTTAACACTAATTTTCTTAATTAAATAGTGCAAAGATACTAACTTCACTGAGAGGTAAATATTCTCCTTAATTTCTATATCAACTCAAAATGAACATTTAATTCCGAACCGCTCTTCCCTATTCCTCATTTTTATCATACTTTCCTTCGGCCTATCCAAACTGCTCTTCTTTATTCCTCATCTTTCTCATACCTTTCTCTAGCATGCTAGAATCGATTTAGAATCTTCTCCAATAAAGATCAAGGACTAGAGAAGAAATCCAAGTTTCATGTGCAGTCTTTAATCAATATTACAACCAAAAAGCATTAGGATTGCCATAGTATAATAAAAAGAGACCTTCAAGAACACAATATCCTCCTAAATAGTACCAATCAATGATTACAAGCAAGGTTCATAAACATTAAATTTCTTAGTTGAATGGGAGAATAGCTCTAAGTTAAAGATAATCCTAGGACAAAACCTGCATACTTATTAAGATAAGCATTTTCCAGAGGAAATTCCCATGGAAACACCTATAAAATTGTTCAAAAACTCGAAGCACGCCTTCTGTGCTGATCCACCAATATGTTCAAGTACCTGCCACCACAGAACACCGTGCATTAGAAGTGACTGAAAGGCGACGAGTAAACCTAAAAACAACCAGACACTGCCATGCATTCTAATCGATTTAACTCGGTGAATCTTCTTTCCTTTTCATGCATGGATACTTCTATTTCCACCAAAATTCATGGTTTAGTTCTATCGGGTGGGAAAACTTCCCATGGAATCAATCTCATCTCAAGACAGGTAAATGGCAATTTGTTGTATTCTATCCAGTCAGATAAACACGGAATCATTCACAAGTAGATGGATAAGAGCACATGAGCTAAATGAGTTGTTACTATTAAAGGGATCAATGCACTAATCCTTAATTTTCCAAGCAAATATAGCTTTGTTTATAGAACTTCAGCAGAGAAAATAAAGGTAAAAAGACGGAAAATATCAGAATCTGGCGTATCTGATGGGAAAGGTATAAACATACAAAACGCTGCTGCCTCATAGATGTAAGTAAACCCAATACACATTCAGTTTGCAAGCTGAATACTACAATTGACAACTTATGGACACAAATTATGAGACTATTCAACATGAAATGATTAAACAAACGCTTAATTTGTCTTCGTGTGTGGGTGGGGTGGGTTGTGGGGGGGGGGGGATTTTTTGTTTGCTTTCCTTCGGGGACAAAAAGTGTAAGCATATAAAATGCTAGTGGACCAAATGCTCCGTCACATTTCAGCCTAATTGCTAAGAACCTAGCTGGCTTCTCGAACTCCTGACTAATTACCAAATCCTACGTTTCCAGGATCCTCACACAACAAATGCAAAACTCATTAAATATCAAAAGAACAACAATTAGCAAATAAAGGAATGAAATAGAAACCTATAACAATGCGGCAACCACTGTCCAGTCTCGAATGCTTGAAATTGCAGCTACATCACCCATCTTTTCCATTTCCTATCAATAAACCCCAATCATCCCAAAATTCCTTATTATCAACCAAAATTCACAATCTAAGAAACATTAGTATGCAACTCAAACTAACTAACTACATCACTCCCTCAAAATCAAAATTCATCAACCAAATCACAGCAAAGCCTAGTTCAATAATTCCATTTATAACCCCTATTATATAACAGTAGAATAATATTTTAAGTGGAAAATTTGTTTATAATTGCATTCCTAGTAATAATGTAACAGTGTAAAACTCACAAAGAACTTAACTACTATTAGCGATCCTGACAAGAACGGCGGAAGGTACCATTAGACAGCTCGCAAAAAGCGCGGGCGTTAAGGGCCAAATGAGAAGTCAATCGAACTCCGGCAGTGCTGTACAGAGGCATCAGTGACTGAGCACAGCCTAATTCACCCAATGTCCTAATTAATTTCAAACAAAATCAGCATAAATACATAATATCGTAATCTAGAAATATAAGTATGTGATAAGTGATGGATGATGAGAAAACCTAGGATTGGAGAAGGACATGCGGCTAGGACGGAGGCGAGGGGCTGAGAGTGGTGGCGGAGGACGGACGCGAGGAAGAGGCGCGGATGAGCGGAAGGCCGAAGCCCTAGCAGTGGACATGAGTGATCTGGAAACGGAACCACGCCAAGCCATTACCGGCGACTGAAGATTTCTGCGGCGGCTGCGTTGTGACGGGTAACGGTTGCGATTCGGAGGCTCAGAAGAGAAGGGTTTTGTTTAAGGGTTTTTGGTTCTGGTTAATTTTTTCCTATCACCCATTATGTGGAAAAAAATTACTACATCCGTCCCAAATTATTTGTAACATTTCACTTTTTCACAAGGAAATAATTGGAAAGCAATTAATATAAGAAAAAAGTTCAAAATACCTCTTAATTAATGACTGAAAACTTATTATTAGTAGTTAGTTGAGTAATAAATTAGGGGTAAGATTGAAAAAATAATAGTAAAGATGTATTAATTTTTTAAACATAACAAATAATTTGAGATGTTTTCAAAAGGTGAAACGTTGCAAATAATTTGAGACGGAGGTAGTACATTTTTAGTAAAAAATACTACATTCATCACTCTTTCACATCCATTAAACAAAATATAAATAAACACTCTTTTAAGTATGTCGAGCGTTAGAAAAGTAAAATCATTTGAACTTAACTAATCCGAATTAATAATTAAATTTTGACTCATAATTAAGTTATAGGTTAAAAGAAATTAGATAATTTTAGAGTGATTTTATTATCTACTATCATATTTTCAAGAACATGCTCGTCACAAGTTGAACTGAGCCAAAAATCATCGCAAAAAGTGATGGCAATTATTTTTTAGCAAAATATAAATATTTTAGTGATATAAGTAATCAAAATGACAACGCAACGCAGATCAAACCATACGACGCTTCACTTTCAACCGGTATTTCATAAATATAAGTAAAGACGGAGAAAAAGTGAGAACCATTATTGATCCGCCTTTAAAAAAATCAAAAATATAATTAAGAAAAAAAATCGCAAACTGTAAATAGTTTAATGACTAAAATAGCTATTAACTATTAGGCTATCTATAGTCTCAACAATATTGAAGAAAGCGTGCAAGGCTGCGTTCTTAGTCAGGAAAGCGAGTGTGTCTAACAGCTACACCCGGAGCCCCGATCTTGCATTTCCTAAGCAGATTAACCAGAAAATTAGCATTTTCAATTAATTGAATTGAGTTGAGACTGGTTGATGATTTGCGGCCAAATGCAGAAAGCTTTGAGAGCTTATGGGGAAGTATTGAGGCTAGTGAGGCGACTTCCAAAGGATACAAGGCCATACTATGCCAAATACGCCAGAGAAAACTTCGTCAACTACCGTGAAGTCGATCCTTGTGATTCCCAAGCCCTTCATGAACTCCTTCGCCGTACTTATACTCATTCCCTCTGGGTACTTAACAAGGTACATCTCCAATTTTATGCAATCTTCAAGTTGACAAGCAAATGTATATATATGTTTAAACTGTAAGACTTTGAAGAATTAGTACTGAATATATTCGAGTTTGCAGTATTCGGTGGATGAATCTGTGGCCGGAAGGCTAAAAGAGGTCTGCGATGCTTGACCCTTCCGCTTGCCTACTAGGTGTTTGATGATATTCCCCTGAGAGATATCAGTTTGCACTTTCCACCCTGTTTGGAAGGGAATTGAAAATAAAGTTTATTAATGGGTCGGGTTGCGGTGCGGGGCAGAGTCTTTCCCAATCCCAGATGCGGCTCTTTAATTTGTTTTTTCAGCTACAAAGAGTTTTGTGCTCTAGCTATACGAAAACTTGTTTATTTTAGCATGATTCATGAACCCCATTGAGAAAGTATAATTATGTCATAGCCTTGTTTCATTGGATAATGTGGTTTAGAAATTAGCCACATTATTACAAAATAATGAGATATAATTATGTGATGATATAATTAATTTTGTACCACTGGCCATATTAAAAATTTATCATTAAGAAATGGAAGCAAAAAACATTTTTACTAGTGAAACATCTTTTTAAACTATCTAGTGTGGTTGATTGATCATCAATATCTATCTTAATTCTTAACAACTTCATGGATTTCTAGTTTGGTGTTTTCCTTGAACTTTGCATCTCTTCACACAAATAACTTATTATTACAAATTTTAAAACAAAAGATTTCAAAAAAAAAAAAAACCCATTCAAATAAAATCCTCTGGCGCAAAAGAGTTCAACGTAGATGACTCGACTATGGTGCATTTGGTTGCCCTTTTTTACTCTGAATTATAATTATTTTTTTTACAAATAATTTACTTTTACAATTCCGAGACATACAGAAAATCTTAAAAAAAAAAAAAACCAATACAAATACTAAAATACACCCTAAGAAATGAACTTTGGGTCGTTATCCACATTATGGATTTACTTGGGCTAAATCAAGAGCTCCTTGTGCCAGGCTTAAATATTGGGAGACCCAATAATCTAATGCAAATCTGCACAACTAACAAAACCGCAGGGTTAACGAATATATGCAACTACAGTGGCAAGCCGGTTTTGACTATGATGTTGAACACTTAAAATTTAGTATATATATTTTTTTTGTTTAATAAAAAATTTAACGATATAATTTTTTGTGAATTGAATAAGCGTTGAGAATAAATAATTGTTAAATGTCTTATAATATGTGTTAATTTGTAGAGAACACATCTTATATAAAATGTAAAACGTGTTTAAAAGTTTACAATACATACTAAAAATGTTCAGTATTAGCAGAATTTGTAGTGTTTTATGCACTATAACTTTTGACACTAGAAAGTCAATCGCGGATCCTATGCGGAACAGTTTTTTTAGTATATACGGAAAGCCTCAGAACAGGTGTTCTGAGATTCAAAAAAATGTGTTTTGAGGTTAAAAAAATAGGTATTTTGATATTCAGAACATGTGTTCAACGCGATAAAAACAGAACAAGTGTTCTGAGTATCAGAACATGTATTTTTTTAAATCAATTTTAACCGTCAAAATTTTAATTTAACGGACGAGAAATATTCCGCACGTACGAAATTTACCCCATTCCGCACCGGAGATGTGGGGTTGGCAAGCTTGGGGCTTCGGAGAAAACGAGGAGGTTGAGAAAAGACGAGGAACGAGTGTCGGAGGAACGCAGCAACCGAGGAACAAAAAGAAGACTGCTGAGGGTCCCGATTTAATCGGGTTTCTGGGTCTCGGTTACGTTTCCACAGTAATCTAAATACATGAGATTTTCCCAACGTGTCTGGTTCTTAAAACCTTGGGCTTCCGCCTTTTTCTGTCATCACCCTGACTCTAGGGAAAGTCTGGCATGGGGCGGTTCTTATGGATACGGTCTTACACTCCTCTCACATAAATTTAGATAGGACTCACCTACAAGTAAGTTTCACAGGCCTTCATGTCTCAGAGGTACACACAAGATCCGTCCCATAGGAAATTTTTCCCTGACTCCATCATCATGTTCTGCACTACCGACTCCATCTTAATTTTCTTTTAAGAAATAACTTTTTCTTTTTTTCTTTCCAGTGAAATTTGCCCGAAAATTATAAAAGCTGAAGCCTTATAATCAAATCTCTAAGACTTTATTCTGTAGAGCATGCAAGAATTCTTACGAAATAGGCGAAAATATTTTTGATATTTCAATCAAATTAGTCAGACTAATCATTTTTAAACACTAATAAGTATAAAAGAAAACTAATTTACATTTCAATTTTGCAAAGAAAAAGTCATTTATCTACTTTAATTAATTGGATAATTTTTATCCACAAGTTTTAATTTTAACCCATTTAATTAAATCTCTATTGGGTGACTCTGGAACCCTTGTAAGTAAATCAACAAGCCAATTTATTCGGTATATATTATTTACTATGTAAATGACGGATGTACACTAGCTCAAAGATTTAGGAAGAGACATTGATCTTATTCAAGACTTGATGCTTATTGCTATCAAGAGAGGAATACCGCCAAGACTCGTATTTGTCCTAAACTATCCTACATATTTTTAACCTTTTGTGAAATTTGAATATGTGTCAATTAAAAATCAGTACAGTTTACTTTTCCCAACCGAGTTTGTTATAATATGGACAAAGTCGATGTACCCGACATTGTGTTTAATAATTCACCTTAAAAAAATAAATAATTCTAAATAAATTGTATCTCTTATCATTTTGTAATGATATGGATGATTCTGCATCACAATATCCAATGAACTTGATACATAACAAAAGTATTCTTCCTAACCTTCAAGTGTACAAGTGTATTAATATTGGTACTAAATAGTCGCCTCGAAAATACATTGTAAATAACAACAGCGATTGTTCATTTTAAACATTCAACAATGAGTTGTAGTGTTAGCCATGGCTGTAGATATAGTGTGAAATAAAAAAATTGTTAGTATATACTAATATTTTTTATCGGTGTTACAAATTTTTAGATAGATGTTATATTCTATGCCATAGATATTACGTAATATTTATTTTTCTCATGATGATCTAGAATATGTAACATTTGTTTTACTACAAGATATTACTAAATTACGAATATGTGTTCGCTCAATAAAAACTTGAATCATCTCATTTTTAATTTTACAGTAAAAAAATATTCAGTATATACTGAATTTTTATATAATAGCCTTGTTCCAGGAGTTTCTTCTTTTCTTTTATTCTTTTTTCTTCTCTATGAAAGAAGTATGAGTTGGAGTTTGATGCGTAAAGATGTGACTGTTCTTTTCATTAGAAGTAATTTTAATGGATAAATAAAAGTCAGTGGGGCAGGCATCTGCTCACGATCTTGAGGTGATGGATTCGATACCCTCTGTCTGCATGTGGCAAGCTTTAATCTCTCTTTCTAGAGTTATTTTCTCCTCGAGTGAGGCAGTTCTCTCTCCTTTATATGGGGCAATCGCCGAATCGGGCTTAAAAAAAATGAATAAATAAAAATTTGTGCAAGTTTTACTCGTAAACGTTGCCTAAATACTTTGGTTGGATAATAGAGAATAGAGAGGCATAGAACACAAAATTTTCTTGGGCAAGGTGGGGTCTCATCTTTGACCGAGAGCTCAGACGACGTTACCAAAGTCTTGAAATCTAAGTAACGTCCGTAACGCCTCTCCCACGTCTTTCTTTTTATTTTATTTTTTTGGAGAAAATTTGTCACAGGGTTTAGAGAGGGGAGAAATATTTAAATCTTTTTCTTATTCTGCATGTTGGAATGTTTGTACTACATATTATGGTAAATTATTATTCCGTCAAATTTATAATATAAATTATTGATAACATATATTTGGTTTAATTAGATATTTTGTCTAGCGAAAATTTTTCCTTTCCGTATTGGACTAATTCTAAACTAAAATCAAATATTAATAGATTATTTAATGCTTAATATTTAATTGTCAACTCAATCAAAAAGAATTTAGACTTTGATTTGAATTTCAAATCACATATCAGACCAAACTAATCTAATTCAAGTACACATTTATTTCAAAATATCTTATTATTTATTAAACCTAGAAAGTATTTATTGACTTGTAAAATACATGTGACTCGTCGAATCACTTAATTTAACCATTAAAAAGTAAAAATTAACAGCTATTTTCTTATTAGATTGGTCCCTCTAATGAATTGAGGGTAGCTCACGTAGGTAAATAAGTACCGTCCAGTTCATATGAGAGAACAGAGTGGTCAATTCCATAAGAATGGTATTGGGAAAAAAAAAGTTGAAGTCTTTTAAGAGATGACAAATTAGCACTCGTTGTCTTCTTCACTTTCAACTTGAACATAACGAGTCCACAGAAGCTTCCGTCGTTTTCTTCTACAAACAAAAAAGAAAAGAAAAACAAGCCTCTAAAAACAAAGCTCCTCCACTTTTTTCTCTCTCGGTTCTCCCCATTTCTTTCCTACCCTTTTCCAAGATCCTCATCAATGGCGGATGGTGACGGCGCCGGACTCGAAGACGACCCACTTTCCGTGGGTAGATATTCCCAACTTCTCTTCTCCGACAACGTCGTTGATGATCTTTCAGCTGCTGACCCATGCAGCTTCGATTTCAGTGTTTCTTCCTCTTTTCCACCTGATCAAAATCCTCCCAAAATGCTCTGTTTTGGTAATTACAGTGAAGAATGCCCAGTAATTAATTCTCAGGAAACTGGAATTACAGTCACATGCAACGATTCGTCTTCCGCTATTTCAGCAAACAACGCCGGAATGACTGAACCTTTGCGGAGATCAAACGACGTCAGTTTGCTTTTTTTACATTCATAAGTTTTTTTCTTCTATAGTACTACATTCATTCCATAATATAAATCGATACTTTTTTTTAATCAAAATATCAATATTACTTTCTTAAATAGAATGTGCGGCAGTTATATTAATATTTAATTTTTTAATTTTCCCTAGATAAACGAGATATATAGTGAAGGAAAAAAGTAACCATAAAACAAGGAAAAAGAAAAAAAGTTTGATTTGTTTCTTTTGTTTGGTAACTGACAAAGAAGGATAATTATGTGCTGATTTTTGTTTTTGTTTTTTAATAATTATGGGGGGGTTTGTCATTTTGCGCAGAAAAAGAGAAATGTGTCAGCTGATGTGGTTGGTGGTGCTTTTGAAGAACAAATTCAGAAGAATCAGAACGTAGCCGGAGCTCCGGCGAAAGCCCAGAGAAATTTTTAAGAAGCTCAAATCAGATCACTCTTCTGATCAGAATCATCAGACCCGCCATGCAAAGGTAAACAGGAAAAAAAAACCAAAAAATCCTCAATGAGATCAAACTTTTTTTTCCTTTTTTTTTGTGTCAAGTAAAGAAAGATCAGAAACTGCATGTTGAAAGTTGGAATCCTCTGTTTTTTTTTTTTTTGCCTTCTTTCAGGAAAATGGTACTTCCTACCTTCCTAAATATAAGACTCTTTAGATAATTTTAGAAAATAAAAGAACTTGTTATTTTCACCGAAAATTTCAATATTACCCCCTCTCTCTCCCTTCTATAGCATAAGAAAAGAAAGGAATAAATAGGGATGACAGAAGCGACAAATAAAAAAATGTCGAGGGTATAATTGGAATAAATTGTTGACAACTAATAAAAGAGCCTCAAACGATAATTAATTTGGATACATATAAATCTCCTAAACGATAATTAAATGAGAATGAAGGGAGTATATTAGATTATACCTGACTAGCTGTTATAGTGTTTTGTTTTTTTTTTAAAGTCCGGATGGGCGGTTGCCCCATAAGGGAAGAGAGAAGCGCCCCACAAGAGGAGAAGATAGCCCTAGAAAGGGAGACAATTAAAGCTTGCCCCATTACATGGGAGGGTATCGAACCCACGACTTCATGATTGTGGGCAGAGCCTTGCCTCACTGGGATAAAGAACCTTTGATCTGTTATGGTGCTGAGGTAGTTGTTTTTTAGGATCGTACTGATAAATCACAATCGTTTCATCGTTAATATTTATTTGATTGAAATGTGGTTTAATCCCCATTTTCACAAGGAAACCCAATAACAACTATTTTCTATTCTCTCCGTCTCAAATTGAATGTTGTACTTCTATTTTAATTTGTTCCAAGATGGGATGTTCACTTTTTTTTAAACGAATAGTAGTATGATTTTTTTTTCCTCTTTAACTCTCATAATTAACCTCCTAGATTCAAGTAATGCAAATTGCACTAACATATGAGTCATATTATTAGTATTAATGAAATTGTGACAGAAGCGTTAGTCCAGACTAATATAGGTCGGGTTTCTGTCAATTGGTGCAAAATGCTTATCAATTGATTGTGTGAGTTGCAGGTTAAGAAAGAGAAGCTTGGGGAAAGAATTATAGCTTTGCAGCAACTTGTGTCACCCTTTGGCAAGGTAAAGAAAATGATCATTTCTAGACATAAATGCAAATAGTACTAGGTGCTTCCTTATTTTTTTGCATTCAATTCAACATTCTGTACAAGTTACAAATATAAATTAAAATTACTGAAAAATCTGAAGAATTACTGTACTGAATAATGAAATTTACTGCGTGTCGCCGTATGAATTGTGCAGTCGGATACAGCCTCGGTACTTCATGAAGCCATGGGTTACATAAGGTTTCTTCATGATCAGGTGCAGGTATTGTGTTCTCCTTACTTACTACAGGGCCTGCCTTCTTCAGTCCGCCCGCTGCACCATGTAAGTACTTAGTACTTTTTTTTTATTTTTTATTACAATTATTTATTGAACCTCATCAGAGGAGGTCGACCTCACCAGATGAGGAGTTGTAGAAGCCCGGCTGAAGTCCGTTGAGCGGGTGCCCCGTGAGGGGGAGTATAAGACCCACACAAGGGAACCCAAAGAAATAACAATTAAATCATTCCCCTTCTGTGAGGTGGGTATCGAACCCACAATCTCAAGGTTGTGGGCAGACCCTTGTCCCACTGGACTAAGGGACCTTATATATAAGTACTTAGTACTTAATTAGAGTTTACAGTGCCATATTAATTAGTTTTTTCGGAGTATATTTACAACTTATAATAAATGTACAATCTTTGAGTAAACCGGATTAGGTCCAATTCCAAATTTTCAACATTTATTCGTGGTTGAGTAGGGTTTTATTTTTTATTTTTTTTTAAAAAAAGGGAAAGAAATCCACATGCAGTTCATATACTATGACTTGAAATCTATCCTAATTAGCAGTGTATTCTAGGTACTACATTCTTTACAGTCCACAATTTGATTAGGGACCTATCTATTCTGCTTTAATCAGAGAATAGTTCAGGGTCCAAAGCTGATGTTTGTATCATTTGTGGCTTTCTCATGTACCACTCTATTTGGACGGTGTCCTGTTTCGAAATTTGAAATTCGAAACTCGTATTCATATATAATAACTCAATTGAACAGTTAAGTCGTCAATGAGGCATTGGTTTAGTGATCAAGGCTGAGGCACTTATGACGAATGTGTCATGAGTTCGAATTTTCTCCCCGCTTCGTGAATTCCTTATTTTTTTCTAATAGATACGTCTCCTCCCCCATTGAATAAAAAAATTGAATTGAAACGTTAGATAAAAATTTAAAAATCAACTAATTCCGCCCCTAGATTATTAATAGGACATTTCAAATCTTCTAATGCATTCGCTGTATCATAGTAGCCACATAGTTAAAAAAAAATTGTATCCCAAAATATTCGGATGAATGGTAATATGGCGTTTTCTTTCACAATAATAAGGGTGAATTTCATTTTGGTCCCTGTAAATGGTTTGCAGTGTCAAGTTCGTACTTGAAATTTAAAAAATATCAATCTCTTCCTTAGAAATGTCTCACAGTCTTAAGTTAGTCCATGTAAATGGCTCGTAGTGTTAAGTTCGTCCCTGAAATTACAGAAATGTTGATCTCGTCCTTTGAAATGGCTCGTAGTGTCAAATTCGTTTCTGAAATTTCAGAAATGTTAATCTCCATACAAAGTGATGTTGCGATATGTAGAAGTTTTTGTATATGTATCTTGTAGTTTGATTTTTGTTTCATTATAATCGGTTTTGAATTACGTTTACAAAAAAAAATCAATTTTCACTTAGTCTTTGTTTTTTTTTTTTTTTTTTAAAACTAGACCATTTATAAGTATGGTCCAGTTTATTACAATTATTTATTATAAGACCTCACCAGAGGAGGAGTAGTAGAAGCCCGTTGAGCGGGTGCCCCGTGTGGGGAGTAGTAGAAGCCCGTTTTTGAGCGGGTGTCGTAGAAGTCCCGTTGAGCGGGTGCCCCGTGAGGGGAGTAGTAGATGTCCCGTTGAGCGGGTGTCGTAGAAGTCCCGTTGAGCGGGTGCCCCGTGAGGGGAGTATAAGACCCACACAAGGGAACCCAAAGAAATGACGCAAAGAGTGTTAAGTTAGTCCCTGTAGTCTTTGATAACATAGAGTTAGTCAACGACGCAAAGACTTTTTTGGAACCATTTATAGGGACGAGGTTGACATTTATGAAACTTCAGGGACGAACTTGACATTGCGAGCCATTTCTAGTGATGATTTTGACATTTCTGAAATTTTAGAGACAAACTTGACACTACAAACCATTTACAAGGACCAAAATGAAATTCACCCCAATAATAACTTTATTCTTTCTTTAATCTGTGTAAAAACTCTAAATGTGTCAATTACTTACGTGGATTTTGTTAAATTGGAGAATTGTCAAGTTCATGACGTCCTTGTTGAAGCTATAGTAAATAGTACTCCCTCCATTACTTAATATAAGAATTTCTATGTTGTGAAAATTAAAGAAGTAAAAAAAATTAAAAATTATTAGTTAAAATACAAATATTATTCTCTTAAATATGACTTATACCATTAATTTTATTAAATAGAGTAATATTTATATTTTAATTAAAAAAATCTTAATTTTCACAAATGTACTAAGGAATTGAGGTAGTATGAATTGACGAGGTTCTGAATATTTTGACTGTTGGTGAAATTGACAGGAGGGCGGAGAAAACGGGGAAGGAGAAGGTAAAGAAGCAATGAAAGATTTAAGAAGCAAAGGCTTATGTCTGGTTCCAATCGAGCTAACGTTACACGTGGCAGACGATAACGGAGCTGATTTTTGGTCACCTGCTACTATGGTCAACCGTGTCTCCTCAAACCAATGAATTATCTTTTTCAATATTTTCTAATTTTGGCTATGCATTGGCTTTGCCTATTTACAAATTTTGCTTTTTTAGGTCTTTTGACAAATCCATGGTAGCCCCTTTTGGTTGCTAAAGAAATTTTTTGCCCGTTGTTATTTAAATGAATGGACTATCGAGGCTAAACGAAACAAGTACGGGGGGACGAGTGTGAATGTGATCAATTTCCATAAGAAAAGCTATGGCCAAAAATATGAAAATGGTAAAATTAAAGTCCGGTGTTAATTACAGTACAGATAAAAAAAGGAACGGAAGATAATGATTTTTCATGCATGCGTGGAGAAGTGTCTTTTGGGAGTATATTGAATTTTGAATGTCTTCAATTGAAAATGTGTAAAAGATCGAATTCACTTGGTCCTTTGATGGAAATAACATGTGATACATGGGGCACTCAATCCTATTACCGTCTCATAGTCCCTTAGCGGAGTCTAAATCTGCAGATAAGAATCGTCAAATTAATATGAGAGAGTTGTATGACCAATTCTGTAAAGACGGTATTAAAATTGAATTTCGGTACATTGAACGACTTTCCCCACTTGACTCTTGAGTCACGCCAACAAAGTTCTTTTTAACTAAAATATTAAGTGATAACAATCCAAATTTTCCTTGTTAAAAGAAAGGTTTGAGGTAGTTGGGGCTGAATCTCTCTTAGGAACAACTTTCAACTTTCCATTCCGGAGGCCTTCGGGGATATAACTCCTTAAACTACGGTCCTCCTCAGATTGTCAATTTTCTATTCCTAATTTAGTAAAATGAACGACTTTTCTTTATTCAAAATATTTGGTTTCAAACAGATGTCAAAATTTACAAAGAAATAGTAGGAAAAATATTTACAATTCTTGAAGTATTTTGAATATCTCTAACTCTAAAACATATCAAGCTTATTCTAGAATGCAACGACGAAAGAAGAAAACTAGGATCATGAACAACCTTGTTTCTCTATCTCCACAAACAAATACATATTTCTCCAGAAAGAAGCGACCAATCTAACTCCCCAAATTCTTGCACCATACTCTATTTAGTATTTAAAATTTTATTTTCAAAAATAATTTTTACATATGTTTGAATTTTAAATCTAACCAAATCTAAACTAAACTCAATCGAAGTTACACCATATACAAAAAGAAATGGGAAGTAAGCTAAATATAATTTTCCTTCATTGTTGCTGTGTTAATGGATATACATAGCCCTTTTAGTTAGCTAATAAAAGTTGTTGAATATCCCACATCGACTAGTTTGTAAGCATATTTGCAATTTATATGATTTGGGCAATCTTCTCCCTCTTCAGGTATCTTTTGAGGGATTGAGTTAAGCCTAAGTTAATTTTTAACATGGTATCAGAGCCACCTGGTTCGATGTTGGGCCCCATTATTGTTCACGGTCTAGATGTCCAGTCCTAGCCATGAGAGGTGTATTGAATATCCCACATCGAATAGTTTGTGAGAATATTTGCAATTTATATAACTTGGGCAATCCTCTCTCTCTTAAAATATCTTCTGAGGGATTGAGTTAGTTCCAAGTTCAGTTTTAACAAAGTTAAAACTGCTAAATCCAGCTCCCCAAGGATAGTGGGTGGCTACAAGAAATAGAGAAGGAATTTTAGTCGGATCTTGACTTATATAATTCCTATTATATTTTTCAAGGCCACTACCCACCCACCCCTATAGATTAAGTTTACAACCCCCCCCACCCTCTCACTTTATTCCCATCTCCTCACAAATTCTCTCAACGACCTCCTCCTCATATATCAAAAAAAAAATTGTGAACCCTCTGCCGCCGCCGGAACACTTACCGGAGCCTTCGTTCACCAGATTCCGACATTTTTGCATTTTTGAGCTAATCGGACTAGATCCAGCACAAAATATCAATTTAAAAAAATTTGGAACAAAAAAAAAATCCGACAAGATTCCGGCTAAATGGACTCTGACGATTTGGTTATTTAGAAGACATTAATTTTGAGGTAAATACTTACCTATACGTTTCTTGTTGTTTTAATAATATTTATTTTTTTCGATAAAAAAAACATGTTTAAACTGGAAAAAAAAATGGAAAAAAACACACTAGAAGGGAGAAAATTGCACTGGAAATCGATCTGGGGTGAAACAGGCGCGTGCTGACGTCACCCCTGTTCACGCGCCTGCGGTGACATCAACCAATTCAGGGTGACATCAGCATGTGCCTTTAAATTATTTTTTTTGGCTGGATAGTCCGCGTGTAATATTGTACGCGGTAATCACTTCCACCGCGTATCAATTTGCATGCGGTGGGAAAAAAATATTTTTTTTATTTTTATTTTTACAGTGGTCTGATTTATTAATATTAGTATTTTTTACATTTTTTATTTTATAACAAATTTTTTGTTTGTATTTTTTGTAGGTTCAAAGTTCAGATGGACTCGATAGTGATTTAGAAGAATTTCCTGATAATGAGCAAAATTGGCCTGATACAGGGGAAATAGCCAGAGGTCCTATCGATGAAATGCAAGCCTTAATATGCCCAAACATATTCAGACGAAGATTCTAGGCCTCTGGGATCTTTAGGAAATACTTATAAAATTAATGAAATGCAAGCCTTAAATGCAATAAAATTGGCAAGTATTTTCTTTGTATTTAGGTTTTAATACTTAATTATTAAGAAACAATTAACATTATTTATTAGTTTTCATTTATTGTACATAATGAATATATGTAATTCAATGAATACAAAGTATATGTGTAAGCAAAATACCCTAATTGTTGAAACCTAAATACAAAGAAAATATTTGAAAATTTTTTTGCACTTGTTTTTTGTTGCAATACTCATTAAATACTAATTAGAATATTCGGAAAAAAAATTTGATGTCGAGATGGTATAAATAATATACTGATACAAATTGACGTCGATATGATATAAACAATATACTTTGTGTTAAAACCTAAATACAAAAAAATATTTGGTATTTTTATTGCACTTAATTTTTATTACAATACCCCTAAAATATTATTTATAATTTTATGAAGGAAAAAAAAAAGTCACGTCACTTCATGTACACGTCATCATGCGATCAATCGATTGACCATTGTCACGTCAGCAAGCGGTTGACCGGGTAACCGCTGACACATCAAGGTAATGCTTTTCTTGGGTTTTTCTCTTATATATTCAGCCCTTAGTTAGAAAGTTGTGCAATTCTATATATGTAATTTCTATTGGTAGAAGACGGATCTATGAATCTGTCTTTGCCAACAAAAAATATTTTTTAACATAGTATGTAGTGCAATGTTGATATTCACGCTCTAGATGTTCAGCCGTTGGTTAGAAATTGTGCAATTCACATATGTAATTTCTATTGGTAGAACTTAGAAGTGCCCAAAAAAATTCCTCCCCATAAAATAATGTCATGTGCGGATTATTCTGCCAAAAAAAAACTTACCATTCTGATCGAAAACTCTATTTTTTCAAACTACATATATGAAATTGAAATCTTTGGACGAAGAAATTAATATTTACTCCCTCCGTCCCAAATTATCTGTCCACATTTTCATTTTAGTGTGTCCCAAATTATTTGTCCACTTTCTAAATAAAGGGTTAATTAATGAGGATTTTTCCAATCATACCCTTTACATTAAATATTGGAGAGAGAAAAATAAAGAGAGAAAATGAGGTGAATTAAATTGGGAGTAACATTAGATAGGGTTATGTTTGACATTTTATCATATTTCACTTTAGAATTTGATGAAATCTTAATCCCCGTGCAAAATACAAAGTGGACAGATAATTTGAGACGGAGGGAGTATTTAGCAGCCAACTCCCATTAATTAATTATAGCCCAAAGTCAATGAATGAAATAGACCTCACTTGAACTCCCAATGCCTTTATATATACAAAAAGCCAACTGAGAAGTCTGAGCCATTCCCCAAAACAACACTAGTCTTCTCCCCTCCTAAGAGAGTAAAAGCTTCCCCCATTACATTCATATTTGAAGAAGAAAACCAAATAATTTAGCTATAGTACTATTATATATCATGAGAGTGCCTGTCCCAGTGGGGAGCACTCGATCAGGGACCGTGAGCTCCCAGATTCGACACCCCCTCCCCTCCCCGAATAAAAAAAAAAAGTTATTTTTTTAAAAAAAAAAACTATTATATATCATGAAAAATTCCATTTCTTTGGTTGTGATATTAAATGTCATTTCTATTGCTATATGCTTTCTGTTGATAATTTCCAGCCTTATTATTATACCAGTTGAGGGGATCAGAAATCTTGAAGATGAATATTTGACTTCAAGGATGAAGGAATTAATCATGGGGAAAGCTTATTCTGGGCCTAGCCATCGGGGACGCGGTCACTGATTTATTATCTCTATAGAGTATATATACACTATAAAACCGTGCTATACGTAACACGGTTTAATTAATTCAGTTTAGAAGTACATTGAAGACATTAGGAGTTCTCCTCAATTTTCCCTTTCTCCAACAATATTTATGATTCAAAATTAGTTCAAAGGTGATTCGATTTTGAGCAGGTCTTAGTTAATTAGTATTTCTTTCGATTTTTCTTTGTTGAACTGCTATATTTCTTTTAATACTTAAAAATACAATATTTATTAAGTTGTAGAACTTTTACAAACAGATTACCGAAAGTAAAGGTGTCTGATCCCTTTTTTAAGTTAGTTTTTTTTTTTCTTTTTTTAGTATAGATTATCGAAAATATCCTAGTTTTTTGCCTTTTTGTCAGAGTAACTGTAGAAAGTGATGAGAGGGGCAAGTTTAATACGTTTGGATAGTTCAGGGAGGTAAAACTTGACGTTTTTTGTCCGAGGGTCAAAAACCAAACAAACACAAATAGTTTAGAGGGCGTGAGCGCTTTTTACTCGAGACTTTGGGTCTTTTTTCTTTTTGGTCCTTCGTTTTTGTTGATGTTTTGTTAAAATCCCAAAATGTGAGTTGAAAATGAAGTTACCTAACTTGTTATTCATTCAAGAGTTTGATGCATAATATTCGTATCAAGTTTCGTGAAGCAAAGGAAAAAGTGTAGCACATTACCATCTTCCCTTCCTTTACTTTCTATCTCTTCTTTGTTTAGTTGATAAAATTTGACTACAAAACTCCAACTTCTTCTTCTTCTTCAATTTAATTGTATTCAAGATAAATTAATCATTCATTCTTTAATATAAGACTGTAAGCATATGTAACGTAAATGAAGGAAGTAAAAAATAAGGTGTTTGTTAATCAAAATATCAATATTACTCTCTTAAATAGAATTAGTGATATACAAATCCTATTTAATAGAATAATATTGACATTTTAATTAAAAAAATATCTTATTTTTTACTCCCTTAATTTTCACTATATGTCTTAAAAAACTTATTTTTAAATACAGAGTTAGTACAATATTTCCCCATTACACAGAGTCCTTTTTCATTGAAAAAGCATCCCTTAACAAAAAGACGGAATCGAGCGGTAATTGCTTCCAAGATTTTTTAAAATAGCTTAATAATCGAAATTAACCGCGAGTGTAGTACTGGAATGAGTGATCTTTCGGGAAGTTCTCGTGTGGTATCCACATTCTTTAACTATTAAAAAAAAGCTTAATATATATTGATATTGATTATTTAGGCATTCTAGTCACTTGTTTCTCAAATTCATCCTCGATTTCGGTCCGAACCCCAACTTCTAATTAGTTTATGCGATAACCAAATGTATGGAGAAAAGAAAGAAGAATAATAAATTAGTTGCAAATATATTAGTTTCAAGAATGCTACTAAAGTGAATAAATTAATCTAACTATACCACTATACAAGAGGAAAAATCGTAGGTCTACAGCTACAATCAATGTTCCAATATCCGTCTCAATCATTCATAATTCGTCACATGGATATCCCCTCCAATTACACTTTTTTAGATGATTGGGACAAACATAGGGACACAAAAAACAACATGCCTTATACCAACAACCAGGGACGATTCTAGAGGGGCGAGAACAGTCGCCCTCGAGATTTTTAAAAATTCTAATAGATATAGTAAATTTTATATGTAGTTTAGAATATTTGATCAAGTTCGCCTCCAACATTTTTTAGCTACCAAACTAAATACACCAACAGCTCCTCCATTTTCAGATCGTCACACATTATTTGCAAGTTTTTGAGATTTTAATAAACGCATTAAAGCTCCCACCTTACAAGTTCCTGTTGAAACAACAGTGCAAGAGGGAAATGCATCGCTTGAATCAGAAAATATTGAGGTCCTGAACACGGGACATTTCGACGCTTTGGCGGATTCTTAATTGGACGATGAGTACGACGATTTTACTCCTGTTCGCTCACATAAGGGCAAAAAAAAAAAAAATCATAAAAGCCCCTACGGAACATCACATGGAGACTAGGTATAAACCCTTTAAAAGACGTTAGTTATGGCAATTGAAATTGTTTCCTTAGGAATTTTACGCACATTAGGAACTTTAGTCCGATGAAGTAGTGGATTTGTTCCATCTAATATTCAAGGTAAGGTTATATCCCCTATGTGTATATGTTTTTTGTGATTCTAATTTCAATAAGGACATTGCTAGGGAGCTAAAATTTAGCCAATTAATTGGCTAAATTGATGGCAAAATGGTAAATAGTTGGGTGAATCTCTTATACCAACAGGGTGAATAGTGTTTAATTTGAGTTTTTAACCAATTTTACTTAGCCGTTAAATTTTTTCCTTTCAATAAATATTTTATTTTAAAAAAAAATTACAGACAGAATTTCGGGCTCTTGTTCCCATTTAAGTTATGCTTCATAGTAGTATTAATTATTAAGTGTTCATATTTAACTGATAAAGTTGTGCAAATGTAATATGTACTTAGATAATTGGCCAGAGGTATTAGAATTAGTGTTTAATCATGTCCAACTGCCTCCCTTGTACACTCCATAGGAAACACATGCACCCGGATTTTATGCAATAAAATACTCCACCCTACTAAATTGTGTGTCAAAAAATATTTTTTTTTGTTTGTTACAAAATAAATATTATTTATTTTTTTTAAAATTGATGAACTTTCTTTCTTAACATCCATAACTAACCTCTTATAGGTAAGGAATGTAAACTTAATTATGAGTCTTACCATTAATATCAATGAATGAAAATATTACGATAATTCATTTTTAATAAAATGTGGACATTCAATTTGAATGGAAGAAATATAATACATAATTTAGGAAAAAGAATGGACTCGTAAAAAATGTGACAATCATTTATTTTTAGGACAGGAATTTGGGATATAATAATTTTTTCCCCAAACATTGTCTTTTTTCTCCAAAAGATGGCCTCTTTTAGTTCAACATTTTCTCTTTGGTCTGATCTACCTTGACCAATATATATTCTTCCTCTTCTTCAGCAAGACTTCAGTTAAACACGTGGTGCCTTTTCTGAAGCCTCTAGTCAACAACGAAATTACAGACATTATTCTATATCTAATTTTAGTGTTAATATAATTTTTCTACGGATCACTTTATACTATCATTCATTTTTCATGAGTTACTTAGATAAGCACAAAGAGAATGATACAATACATAACGGACAATATTAATTTTATATAATAATGAGAAAACATAAAATAAATTAAAAGAAAAGAGGATGAAGTTAAGTCTGGTGAGCATGATCTTTTGCTCGTGTTACTGGAATTAGTTAAAAATATAATATAAAAATACTCCTTATTGTGCTCTTCTTAAATATTAATCAAAATTCTTTACATTATTAAACTCAAGGCGTTAGTACCATCCTACATATGATACGTTTGAAATTTTTGATTGACGTATAAGCACTAGGTTAAATATCTATAATTACTTTGGAATATTCATTTTGGTATAGCGAGTTCGGTTGCCAAGTAAATTTAATTTTGGCCGAAGTGAAAGGAATTTGGTATCCATTAACCAAAGTTTCAAGTTCGAACGTTTTGAACACAAAAAAAAAAAGGACTTGTAACATCCACTGCCAAATTTGGAGTTTATCTCTAAACCCGGAGTTGCTCTGGGCCCTTTCTCACTTTTCATCATCTTTCCGAGACAATCTATGGGACGATTGATACGCCCATGGTCTTGTAGATTGTTGATTTCTAAGAAAGGTGATGAAACTGAGCTTGCTACTGCTGTTCCAGGATCTCGGAGAAGCTGTTGCGAAGAGTTTTATCATGTATTTATTTTTTTACCATTTTTTGTGTTGTTTTCCCGGTCCGGGATGTGAATTTTTATCTGTTATCATGGTGTTTACACCATTGTATAACTTTTATTTTTCTTGTAATAGCGTTTTATCTTTTGATTGTAATGACTTTGGCTATTTTATAATTAATGGGTAAATTTTTATTTAACAAAAAAAACATCCACTGCCAAATAAGGTAAGGGGAGAAATGTCAATTTATAACTTGAATGAGAAGTGTAACAAAAATTCATAGAAGTCAAAACCTCGTGTATTTGGTCATTATTTTCTTATATTTTTTAATATAAAATTTTCATTTTAGATTCAACATCTTCTCTTAGAAAGAATTTACTTTTTCTTTCTCTCTCACACTCTTTGGCTTAATTATAATAATGGATTAGGTCTCTCTCCAAAATCTTGTAGCAAAATCATAATATATTGAATTGCGTATGTGCGGATGATCTATGGTACGAGAAAAAAACACAATTCTTGAAACAAATTTCAGACGTCAGAATAAAAAACGAATATCCCACATTTTGCACGGGTAAAAAAAAATGTTTCGCACTATAGTCTCCGGCACATTCCACTAGAGTGATTTGTGGAAAAAATGACTTTTGAAAAAGAAAAGGACCCACACCCAGAGGGGCACACTCTCCAGCCCAATAGAAAATTTGGAGGATGCATTAGAAGGTTGAAACTTTCACAAGCAGTCACCCCCACATTAGAAGGTTGAAACTTTCACACTGCGTCTGCCAAGATTTGATCATGTGTCCTTGTGTACAATTTACCACCCCGGAATCAACTAGCTGCCCTTGTGGAATTGAAAAAAGAATGTTGACGATATATATAGTACACAAAATTGATGACCTTGTCAAACCCCCAAATGCAAGTTGGCAATTTGGTACATATTTTGTTGCTGAGTCAAGGAAATTACTTCCTCTATATATATAGTTGCAACTACCCCATAAGCAAAACCTACCCACATTCAAAATACAAAAGCAGCGTAAACATAGAACAATGTCCCAAATTTCTTTCTTTTTCTCCATTTTAGTAATAATCTTGGTAGCCATTCAAGGATGCTATGCAGTTGACTATAGTGTCATCAACACAGCTGCAAGCACCCCTGGTGGCGCCCGGTTCGACCGGGACATCGGAGCTGACTACAGCAGCCAAACGATGAACTCAGCTACGGATTTCATATGGAGCATCTTCCAGCAGAACACAGCTGCTGATAGAAAAAACGTTCCGAAAGTGACCATGTTTGTCGACGACATGGACGGAGTCGCGTACGCCGTCAACGGCGAGATTCACGTGAGCGCCCGGTACATTCAAGGGTACTCCGGCGACGTGAAAACAGAGATAACTGGGGTTCTGTATCATGAAATGGTACATATTTGGCAGTGGAACGGAAATGGCCAAGCTCCCGGAGGACTTATAGAAGGGATTGCAGATTATGTGAGGCTGAAAGCCGGGTATGTGCCGAGCCACTGGGTGCAACCGGGGCAGGGTGACAGGTGGGATCAAGGATACGACGTCACTGCCCGATTTCTGGAATACTGCAATGGTCTCAGAGATGGATTTGTGGCAGAGCTTAACAAGAAGATGGGAAATGGTTATAGTAATGACTACTTCGTTGAGCTTCTGGGAAAGAATGTCGATCAACTCTGGACGGACTACAAAGCTAGAATTTAACAACTAAGTACATTTGCTCATGCAATGAAATAAAGAATCATATGTTCTAAACCTCGTAATCAATTATATTGAATTATTGTTAATAAAAAAGGACAATTATGTCTCTTGTGTTATTTGCTCATTGATTTTCGTAGCCTTGAAACATTTCCCATGAAATCGGAATGAAAGAGTACAGATTTCCCATGAAAGTAGGTAAAATAACAAGGAGAGAAGGGCAAGTACAAAAGCCAGGTATAATATTTAGTTTTACCGCGAGTTTCTTATGGATGAGGTTGCTGAATGGCAGAAACAACTTCGTCAATGCTCTGGAATTCACGCCTTTCCTTTAGAAGCATCTTTGCAAAGTTAAGAGCTTGCCGCTCACAATCTGCTCGTTTTGCAGGTTCAGTGATTGATTCGAGATCTTCAACGTGTACCACCCCAACAATCCTCCTGTAAAGCAAAGGAGAGAGTAGGAAAATTAACCACTAAAAAATCATTCATGTAGGTTCGGGATCTCCAATTAACCATTAGCATTGTAATATGTTAAGGATGATCCGGATTATCCAACTCCAATAAATGATAGCAAATCATCTCATCTTCATTATTGCAAAGACAAATTCACGATTATATGAACAGAAGATGGTTATCCTTAAATAGGGATTCATATAATTAAATGGGTAGTTGATTGCCTAACCTTATCATTTTTGCAGCACCAAACCCAAGAGTATCATGAAACAGATCTTTCATGAATTTCTGCTTTACCATGAGATGGACTTTCTCATTATTGTATATTTCCGGGAGATATGCTTCACCAGGCCCGTCCTTGTTCTCGTCCCAAAGGGCAGTGAACTTTTTGTGAAAAAGGTTCCAAGTCTCCACTATGGTCTTCAAAATCCATACTTTGTATGACTGTATACGATAGAGTGTTAAGCGATTACCCAAAACATAAAAATCAGTTAGGAGAAGAATATGTAATCGTAAAACGAACCATCCAAAATCATCAAGAAAAAGAAATCAAAGCAAAGGAGATAAGTATCTGGACGTACCTTTCTGTCGTTCTTTTCATCTGCATGTCCATCTTGGGCAAAGTAGGCCAAAATTAAGTTTCCAATGAAGGCTCCAATATCAAATCCCATTGGCCCATAGAAGGAAAATTCTGGATCTATAACTTGCGTTGAATTTGGTGTAACCATAACAGAACTGGTATGGAGATCACCATGTATAAGAGCTTGAGTTCTCTCACAAAATCTGCAATGTATATGACAGCTGGTCAAATTGAATGATTCCATTTTCATATGATTCAAGAGAAAGGACATTGTTTAAGATGTTTTCTGAAAACAAGGAACTGGAATGATATTTTAAGTACGTTGATTTAAGCCCAGCAATTTCAAGCTTTAAAATGTTGTCTTCTCGAACTGCCTTCGCGTCTTCATCAAGATATGGAGACGTGCAACGGTTATACTGTGACACTTTGTAGGGGTCAGAGAAGACAACTTGCTCTGTTAGTCTGCACAGCTCCACATTCCCACAAAATTCAGCCACTGGATAAAACATAAAAAAGTAAACAAATCAGATATATTCCAATCACGTTTATGTAGTCAAAGAACGGGAGTAACCAAACGATTCAATGTAATAATGCACGTTATTTTTATACCACCTAGAAGAGAAGACATATTACCTGCACGTTTGTGATCCGTTGTGGTAATATAAAGAAGAGATGTGTAGAACAGCGTTTTGGCCATGTAGTCTGACATGTTTTCTGCAAGCAATGGATACTCGGTTCCAGCAATCAAACCTTTTCTTAAGATTATATGAGGAGGCTCAATGTACCGCATGCCAATCAAGCACATTGTTCGGTCAAAATGATAAACCTTAGGAACATGATCAGGGCACAAGCGACCATGCTCATTTAAAGCCCTAGCTTCAAAATAAGCACGTTCCTTTGCCATTGGCCATGATTCCCCAATACAACGAATATATGGAAGAGCCTGCCAAAGCAAACAACAAATTAAAAGGCTCAAACATGATCCCCATCCCAGAAAACCATTCGATGTTATCGGAGTTATTCAGAGGCTAATACATCTTGCCTTAAAAAATGAACTTTTCTAGCAATTAATTCATTCTAAAGTATTCGAGAAACTGGAAATGCACAAACAGACGGACTCGTTACGGAGGGCTGCCATGGCCCCCCCTGCACCATCAATAATCTTATTTTGGCTCTCAATGCTTAACCAATATAACCTTCAAAAACATTTTCTTGGGCCCTCTTAAATTCAATTAGTTGTTAGAATTTCCTCACTAGTGACCCCTCAATAAATAGTTTCTAGCTTTGTCCTTGAAGGTATGCCCAGGACTGAAGTACCAAAGCAAGACAAAAAAGGTCTCCACATTGAAAAGAGTCTAACTTTAGGCCCAAAAAAAATGCATAATTAACTTGATTCCAAGTATTTTAAACACATGTTCAATTAATTTTTCCAGACCCAAATAGGTTTGCTTGGATTGGGTCTCAGACTACTAAGACTAAGATTCTAGATGATTTAATACTTCAAATTTCATTTACATACTCAATCCAAAAAACAGTATGGACCTCAGTTTGAGTTTTAAACCATACCAAACTCATACCAGACACAATCCAAGTACTCCCATAACAAATTAAGCAGAGTTAACAAAAAATCAAAAGCATACTAAATTTTATTTTTTTAAGGAAAAAAGAAAAGAAAAGAAAATGGTAAGAAGAACATATACCTGTTTGAGGACAAAAGAGCCAGAGGGGCAAATAACGATGTAAACGAAATTAAGATTGCCATCACCAACTTCTTTAATTTCCAATTCATCAAATTGATTGCCAAGCTTCAAAGCCAGAACTGGGGTAGCCTTAATGTATTCGATCAAAGAGTTCTCGTCCAGTGGCCGGAATCCGTCTGTTTCCGCCATTTGTGAGGGGGTTAACAGAAGATGGCCGCCGGGTGGGCGGAGGGGAAAGGAGATTCTAAGCTGGGAATTAAATAGGAAGTCTGAGGAGAGGCGTGAACAACGTTGTTAAATTCCGAAAGAAGAATCAGATTCCTTTAAAGGCTAGATAGTGCTTTTTCTGGGTTTAAAAATGGGAAAATTCGTTGAAACTAGACAAATTTGTAGTAACTTCTACCATTATTGACTTGTGTTTTGGAGTCACTAATTCATCATTCTATCCAAATCTAGTTGTCCGGATGAGGTTTGCCTTTTTTACCTAAACCAATTGGTCCATAAAAAATTTGTAAAATAATGATAATTTACTCTCGAATAAGTCAAAACTATTTGGTCATCTAAATTAACGACAATATGTCGCATTAAGAAATTTTTATTGAGTGGACCTATATATCATTAAAATACCAACAGTTTAAGTCGGATTAAAATTTTAAAACCCAAGTTGTTTGATCGAACGATCAATTCATAAAACTTGTTAAGTTATTTTTAAAAATTAATTCAATCTTATGGTTAAATGATTTAACGACTGAGATCCGCTACAAGATTGCTAATTAAATGTTTAAAATGGATTTCTTGTGAGTTACCATGAATTAATATTATTTACAAGAGTGTTAATTAATTGTTTAAATTGGATTTCTTGTGAGTAACCATGAATTGATATTATGTTTATTCTTTTTTACTTTAAAGTTTTTCTTCCATTTATGTGTTTCAAACAAACAAAATGGAATGGGAATCGGGTAGTCCAAGTGGTAAGGCTACCCGAACACGGGGCGGAGGTCCCGTGTTCGATTCCTATATCTCCCTATAATGGGGCAAATAATTTCTCCTCCTTATGAGGCTTATCTTCCCTCCCCAAGCATGGGGCATGCTTCAATCTTCCCTATCTAGGGTACTCTCCGCTCTTCCCCTTCGGAGGCAATCGCCTTGGGGCGCTCAAAAAAAAAAAAACAAAGAAACAAAATGGACATTTCTTTCTTTTTCCAATGTCTTTGTCTTTTTTTCTTCTTGGGTTAAATTTAAAAAAAGCCCAAAGTTTTGGGAAGTTTCAATTAAGTGCATATTAATTTGATTGTGCCAATTAAGTACCATTGTAAGGTTTATCCAAATCAGTCTACGGCTAAATTAAAGTCAAATGCCCTCAACTTTCTTGTGTAACAACATATTATTTTCTACCAAAATAATTGAAAGAATTTTTTATACCCAATAATTCTACAATTTTAGACTCTAAAAAAAATATTAGTAACCTTAATATCGTTGTTAGTTTAATTAATGAATTAATCTACAAAATATACTTATTATTATTTTCATTACTATGAAAAAAATAAGAGACGTAACCATGATGATAGAGACTAGAGACGTATGAGGGATTTGAAAAAAATATTTGAATTGAATTGTGTTGCCTAATTAGGGTATTTTGGGTAAGAATGAAAGTTTATATTGAAAAATAAATTACAAAAGCACTAAAATCATCAGTATATGGATGTAACTATAATCAAATCAACAGGCACCTCATTGGAACTCCCACAAAACGTTGGACACCTAATTAAATCAATACACCTATTTGTATTATATTTTCAAAGGAAAAAAATCTAACAAACGACTCTTCATTAAGATTTTATTTTTTCTTTTTCTTGATGGGGTAGGAGTCAATTTCTCTGATTTTATACCAAGTACAATGAGAACATTGTTAAAGAAATTACTAATTTTGTATATGTAAAGGAAAAACAATTTAGATGCATAATAATTAAGGGTGATGACCAAATGGTTCCAAGCTACGGAAAGGCAAAAATATTTTCGTCAGATGCTACGGAAGGAATCCTCGAAAGACCTAAGGTAAAACCTAACTATAGCTAGTAGGCTCCCAACGAAGGTTTTTTTAAACTCAATGTTGATGGAGCCTGGTATGAGAACTATGGAGGAATTGGATTTGTCATCAGGGATCATGAAGGATCATTGTCCACCAAGCAGAAGAGGATTTGTCTTCATTAGGACATATGGTTAGCCAGATACGTAATTGTTTAGGGACTAGTACCTGTACAGCTAATTTATCTTTTGTGCACAAATCTTGTAATATTGTTGTTGATAGATTACAATCTAAGCCAGAGCTGCTTTATCTTGATAACTATGGACATATAGACTTCCTTCTGAGTGTAAGATCAAAGGATGATGTTTATGATAACATGATTAAGTTTTTCAGGTCACAAAGAAAATTCAGTAGTTACTAAGTGACCTCTGGTCTTGTGGGCTGTGGCTACTTGTTGATTATGTCTACTATGTGATCTTGCACATCTGTAGTGTATAAAAAAATTGTAAGTTTACTGCTGTCTTTTATGGTACTGGGATAAGCAAAAATTGGCGGGGTAAATTTTTACCTAGAAAATTTCTTTAAAAAATTTCAATTTCAACGAATATTTGAACGAAAAAATTTGAATTTGAAATTCTCCCGCCAATTTTCTAAGTAAAATTTTGTATTTTCCCACCAATTTTGAGACCAATCCCAAACCTTGTCCAAGTAGAGCCTAGGTTGCTAACCCGCGTATTGAGCGGATATTTTCAAGTTTGATTGATGTATTTTTTGTGTATATTGTTATATTCAATAAATTCATAATATGTCTCAAAATAAATTTAGACAATATATAATAACTAAACTTTTTTTATTCATATGCTTATTCATTCTTTATGTCTAAGAAGTAAGAACAAAGCCATCATAAATATTATTTTTTCCTAGAATAAATAATAGTCATACTTTTTTACATTCATATTTTATAAAATTTGTCCCACTCATTGTGCAATTACAAACAAATTTCTAATTTTTATTACTATCACTTTTCAAGTGTTTCCTTCGGTATCATTGAAGATGAAGAGTTTTGACATGACATTATTTTTTGCATTGCCATGAGCTTTGAGAATTTATTGTAATCATGAATTTGTAGAAAAATTTGGTAAGTTTCTACACATGATATAAAATATGTATTCAAATAAAATAAACATAACAAAATACCAAAAATCCTCCAAGAACCCTAACCTACATCTTTTTTTCTCTTCTATCGCTAAAGAGTTAGTTACTTATCCAAAAACAAAAGAGCAAGAAAAGAATTGAACTCAAGATTGTTTCTTACCAATGTTTGTTATGCTGGCAAGCTCGCTGCCTCCAATCAACAAAAATTCATTATGCAAATTGAGACACATGTTCTCTTATCTTGATACTTGAAGAAGAAATTATATCTGAAACAAAATTATTAGATGTTTATTTATAAACACAAAAAATAATATTTCAATTGAAGACATGAATTGCATTATTAAAAAAAAGATTTTCTTACCTATGGAAACCAAGAAGATCATGACATGTTTGATCATGCAATTTATCTATATATAAGAAGTAAAAACTCTTGAACTTCTTAAACAGAAAAATAATAGCAATACTAATGACAATAAAAAAAACATAGAAACTCTTAAACTTTTTGATTTCCCGAGAAAGTCAAAAGTCACTTTCTTACAAATATCAAAATTTATTAATCATTCAAGTCTTTTGAAATTCTTTTTTCCCTTATATATATATATATATATATATATATATATATATATATATATATATATATATATATATATATATATATATATATATATATCCTTACTCATGTTTTTAGCTCTATGCATTAGTAAATTCATAAAATAATTATAATATCTCTTATTAATTTTCACGATACATTACTTTATATAAATAGTAATCAGGAGTAAGTTTTTTTTTAAAACTAATCATATATGTGTGGAATATGTATAATTTCATAATTAAATACGGATAAATATAAATACCAATTGTCCCTTTAATTGCCTTTTCAGTTACCCTTTTCTTTTTCTTTTAGTTTGAAAATGCATTATAGAGAATTGGAAAAGTCTGTTAATAAACCCTTCCATTGCCATGACTTTCTCAATTCTTGTTGATACATTTAATGTATTGCAACCATTCAACTACATTTTTTTGTGTCTTTTGGAATTCTATTTTGCTTTGCCTATAGCTATTTATTTTATCAGTAGTTTTTTCTAAAGCTAATGATTGTAGTTTCATATTTATAGAACTCAAGAAAGAGATACATGTTTATTTTAAAAGCATTAGTCATTTATAATAGATTCATTATTTTGTTCCATAAATATGAATATAGTAGAAGAGTTTATGTAACTTACATCATACTAATTGTAGTTATTTATTATTGTGGTAAGTTATAGAATAAATTAGGGTGAATTTCATTTTGGTCCCTGTAAATGGTTCACAGTGTCAAGTTCGTCCCTGGAATATTAGAAATGTCAACTTCATCCCTAAAAATGGCTCACAGTGTCAAGTTCATCCCTATAAATTGCTCGCAGTGTTAAGTTTGTCCCTGAAATTTTAGAAATGTCAACCTTGTTCCTAGAAATGGCTCGCAGAGTCAAGTTTGTCCTTGAAATTTCAGAAATTTCAACATGGATGCCAAGTGATGTTGCAATATGTAGAAGCTTTTGTATATATATTTTTGCAAATTGATTATGATTTCATTATAATTGGTTATGAATTTCGTTTACGAAAATTTTTGGAACAGAATGGTCATTTCTAGGGACGAACTTGACACTGCGTGCCATTTATAGGGATGATGTTGACATTTCCGAAATTTTAAGGAAGAACTTGAGACTGCAAGCCATTTACAGGGACCAAAATGAAATTTACCCCATAAATTATGAGTTCAAGTATTTATCTACATTTTTTTTTTGCTAAACAAGTATTTATCTAAATAATGACTTATGATTGTAGCTAAAAGTTTTAGCTCATGACACACTAATTTGGAAGGGGAAATTAATGATGAAGTTGCCAAATGAATTTTTTTTTTGGGCCACATCTCACAATATGCCACATGTCACTCCCTCAAGTGTCTACCTCAACTTCCTCTAACTTTATATATTATAGATTTTCGTATTTGGCTATTTTGAATTTAATAATTATTTTTTATTTAATTAATTTTTTATTATATTTACGTAACAATTTCTTTATAAATTATGCACAAAAACTCTAAAATTATTAAGATTGCCCGCATCTTAGGCATGGTGCAGTGCGTCTCTCTCATAAAATCATCGAGAGCTCCCGCATCTTAGGCATGGTGCATTGCGTCTCTCTCATAAAATCATCGAGAGCTCCCGCATTGCACCATGTCTAGAGCCTAATTACTCTAGGCCTTGATACGTTGTTCAATCGTAATTTGCGATTTTTTAGTGGAAAGATTTACATAGAAACAAAAACTATATAAAAAGAGACTTCCAATACTTTAACATATAATAGGTAAAATATCGTTTGGAAATCCTTCGTTCCCATACATGTATCCATTTTTCTACAGATCACTTTACTATCATTCAATTTTTATGAGTTAGTTAGACAAGCACAAAGAGAATAATACAATATATAACGGACATATTAATATTATATAATAATGAGAAAAAAGAAATTAAAAGGGAAGATTATGTAACTCCAAGACAATTCAGGAACTAGTGCGCTTATGCAAAGTGCACAATCCAACTATAGTTTTTTTGTCTGAAACAAAGTCCTTGGCTCGTTCAATGGACTTTGTTCGTAATAAGTTAGGTTTTTCATTTCATTTACATGTAAGCCGTAATGGCATTAGTGGTGGTTTGTGTTTATTTTGGAATTCATCAATAAAGCTGGATATTTTATCTTACTCTGCTGTCATATAGACTCTTGTGTTACTTCTAATGAAAAAAAAACCTAAAATGGCTTTTCACGGGTTTTTACGGAAATCCAGAAAGCATCAATGCGCGTTCACTCATGGGAATTACTCAAAAGACTACATTCTTTAAATGATCTTCCATGGCTTTGCATAGGCGACTTTAATGAAATCCTAAGTCAAGAAGAAAAAACTGGTTTTTTTCCACGAAGCTAAAAGAAAATTAATAACTTCCGCGAAATAATAACCACTTGTGGCTTGACTGACTTAGGATATGTTGGTAGCCCTTACACTTGGCGTAATTTTCGTGATAATGCTGTCGAGGTTTTTGTTCGCCTTGATAGGGGTCTTGCCACTTCTTCATGACAAAATCTATTTCCAAAAATGACCATCCAATATTTAGCCACAAAAGATAGTGACCATCTCCCTATTCTACTTGGCTTGCCTCCACGAAAAAAACGAAAAAAAAGAAAACCAACAATAAACCACGACCCCTTCATTTTGAACCTCTTTGGTTCAAGGAACCAGAATTCTTGGAATATGCCAATCAAATTTGGGCATCCCCTTCTGAGATTCACTGCTGAGGGGCTTAGTTTAGCTCTCTCAAACTTTCGTGAAAATCTGCTAGAATGGAGCAACAAAGTAGTGGGAGACGTAGAGAAAAAACTCACATTCAAACAAAATGAATTGGAAGCAATTCAAAAAATCCGAGGACTCCCACAATACTCTCTTGCTAAAGAGCTTGAAATCTCACAAGAACTGGAAAAATTCAAGAGCTTAGAGAAAGCTACTGGAAGGCTCGAAGCCGAGCAACATGGTTAGCTGAAAGAGATCGTAACACAACTTATTTCCACAATAAGGCATCACAGCCAAAGGAAAAAAACTACATTGAGAAAATAGTGGGTCCTGATGGCACACTCAAAATTGAGGATGAAGAGATTAAGGAAGTAGCTATTGACTTTTTCGAAAACTATTTCTAGCAAACTCTGACGGAACAAGTCTCTCGCCCCATCTACTTACCAATAAACTTAGTCCCAGCGAAATTGATGCCCTTGAGCGACCTTTCAATCAGGAAGAAATCATGAGAGCGCTTAAGCAAATGCATCCACTTAAAGCACCAGGCCCTGATGGAATGCATGTCCTCTTTTTACTAGAAACTATGGCATATACTAGGAGATTCAGTGACTAGTTTTGTCCTGGGGGTTTTAAACAACGGCAATAGTGTAGCAGCTATAAATTCAACGCACATTACTATTATCCCCAAGATTAAAAAACCTATTTCCATGACACATTTCCGGCCTATCAGTCTGTGCAATGTCCTCTATAAGCTCATTTCGAAAGTTTTAACCAGCCGACTCAAGCCCGTCATGAATCCCAAATTTATGAAGCTCATAGCGTTTTTTTGAAAAAAAGACTCATAACGGATAATGCTATTATTGCTTTTGAAGTATTCCATAGCATCGAAGCTATCCAACCAAATGATTCCCACCAGCTAGCCCCCAAGCTGGACATGAGCAAAGCTTTCGATAGAGTGGAGCGGAACTATCTTGAAATGGTAATGACGTGCATAGTTTTTCCTCTAAAAATCCTCTCTTATAATGAATTGTATCATAACTGTGCATTACTCCATTTTGCTAAACGGAGTACCAACAAGATATTTCACACCAACTAGGGGCATCAGGCAGGGAAACCCTTTATCCCCTTTCATATTCCTCATCTGCACAGCATGACTCTCTGCGCTTGTCCGCTCCGTGGAAGAACGAGGGCTCCTAATAGGGTACCAATTTGGCATGGGTGCCTCTGTTACACACTTGTTATTTGCAGATGATTCTCTCTTTTTTGCCAAAGCGAAAGAATCTTGTCTAATGCGACTAAAAGAGATACTGGGAACATACGAAGTATGCTCGGGGCAATTGATCAATTATGACAAGTCCAACCTGTTCTATAGTAAAGGCACTCCCGATGATATTAAAGAACTTGTTTTCTCTATTCTCCAAATTCCTGAAGGGGATGGAAAAGGCAAATACCTTGGTCTTCCTTATATGACAAGACGTTCAAAAAATGAAGTTTTTCAGTTTGTTGTTGACAAAATTTGGAAAAAGTTGAGCAGTTGGAAAGAAAAAACGCCATCTTTTGCAGCCCGGATAGTACTTATTAAATCCGTGATTCAGGCCATTCCCACGTATGTAATGTCTTGCTTCATCTTGCCTAAATCTATAATTGACTCCATCACAAGCATGATGAGAACTTTCCTCTGGGGAGGAGCTAAAAACCACATGAAAATCTGTTGGAAAGCTTGGACTGCACTCTGCAAGCCAAAAGACCAATGAGGGCTCGGTTTTTGGGACCTGAAAGCTTTCAACAAAGCTTTGGTGGCTAAACAATGATGGCGTATTGTACATCAACCATTTTCTATATGCTCCAGAGTGATATAGGCAAAGTACTTCCCCTGTGATAGATTCCTATCAGTTCCGCTTAAAGGGAGAACCTCAATGGTGTGGCAAGGAATTCTAAATGGAAGGGACCTCCTTAAAGCTGGTTTAAAATGGAGGATTGGTAATGGTTCAAGGGTCAACGTTTGGGGGAATAAATGGTTAACCACCCCAAGTACCTTTAAACTCGTCGCCCCAACTGACATGGATCTATTCAAAAAAATGATGGTCGTATCTAGCCTCATTGATCACCAAAGAGGTACATGGGATATGATTATGCTTAATGAGTTCTTCTCATCTTATGAGAGGGATGAAATTCTTAAAGTACTACTCTGTGACCCTTGGCCGCCTGATCGTCTTGTATGGGGGTATACAAAAAACGGACTATACTCTGTCAAGTCCGGATATCACTTACAAGTCGATATCAGTACTGGGAAACAAGATAGCCCTTCCACCTCAAAGAGCAAGGCTGAGGACCACTGGAAAGGTATCTGGAAGTTATCCATCACCCAAAGCTACAAGTTTTCATCTGGAAGGTCTTACAAGGAATTTTACCTACTTGTAAAAATCTATCAAAACGGATGCATACCATAAAACCGCAATGCCATATCTGTCAAGACGAGGTTGAAACTGAGGCACATTCCCTTTTTACATGCCCAACAGCTTTGGATGTATAGAATCACACTAGTTTTAACATCCAAGCTCTAATAAAAAAGGAAATTTTTCCATACAGTTTGATGCCTATCCTGACAGATAGCGAGGAATATTCTACCCCTTTCGCTTACATTAAACTGTATGGATATTCCTTGCTATCTGTCAGGATAGGCATCAAACTGTATGGAAAAAGACTATTTTCGAAGGCACACGAAGGCCTCCGGAGGAAGTTGCGAATCTCGCTATAATCAACGCTGCTGAATATAGTAGTATTCACTCATCATCCTCAAGGCCATCAAAAGTTCGCCAGCCTTTACCCAATTCTGACAAAATAAAATACATTCTAAAGGGGAAAGCACTAATGTTTGAACCATCCGAAAAGGAGAAGACACCAACAGTTGCAAAGCAACCAACAGATTTTAAATGGGAGCTCCCTGACTTGGGGCTCCTAAAGCTCAACGTTGATGGAGGTTGGTCTAATCATGAGGGAGGCATGGACATTATCATACGTAATCATGAAGGCAGATATATAGCGGGAGCTGCAAAATTTATTTCTCAATCTCCCAACTCTGAATACACAGAAGCCAGAGCCCTACTGGAAGGAATTCGGTTCGCTTTAGCTCAAGGTCACTATGCCATCATCATTGAAAGTGATTGTCAATCACTTATCAACCAAATCCATCAATTCGAGGAGAATCTTTCCCTGTTAGGTCACATTGTTAGTCAAATTCAAAATTTATTGGGGTGGAATAGCCAATTTATTCTTTGAGCACGGATCTTGTAATCATACTGCTGATAAATTGGCAAAATACGTTTTGAAGCTTTGAGCTTCCAATCAATGGTTTGGAGACCCACCGAAATTTCTCCTACTAAATGTACTACATGATATTGGTTAATGATATATATTGATTTTACTGTTAAAAAGAAAAGAAAAGAAAAAGGGAAGAGTATGAAGTTAAGTCTGGTGAGCATGGGACTTTGGCTCTGGAATTAGTTAAAAATATAATATAAAAATACTCCTTATTGTGCTCTTTTTAAAGATATACAAAAATAATCAAAATTCTTTACATTATGAAACTGAAGGTTTAAGCACCGTCCCACATGTGATATGTTTGAAAATTCTGATTGACGTATAAGCAATAGCTTAAATATCTATAATCACTTTGGGATATTCATTTCAGCATAACGAGTTCGGTTACCAAATAAGTTTGATTTTGACCGAGGTGAAAGATATTCGGTATCCCTACTTATAACATCCACTACCAAATAATGGGAGAAATGTCAATTTATAACTTGAACGACAAGTGTAACAAAAATTCATAGAAGTCAAAACCTCGTGTATTTGGTCATTATTTTCTCACAATTTTAATATAAAATTTTCATTTTAGATTCGACATCTTCTCTTAGAAAGAATTTACTTTTTTTTCTCTCTCACCCACACTCTTTGGCTTAATTATAATGAATTAGGTCTCTCTCCAAAATCTTGAAGCAATAATAATATATATTGAATTGGATATAAGAGGATTTATAGAAAATACTTATTTTTTAAACAAATTTTAAACGTCAGAATAAAAAACAACTGTAACAAAAAAAAAAAAGATGTTTCGCACCCTAGCCTCTGTGACATTCCACTAAAGTGATTTGTGGAAAAAATGACTTTTGAAGAAGAATGTTGACCATATCATATAGTAGCTTTATCTGGAACCACACAAAATTGATGACCTTTTCAAACCCCAAATGCAAGTTAGAAATTTGGTCCATATTTTGTTTTTTGTTTTTTGTTTTTTGTTTTCATTCCGTGTCCAATCCTGACAGACCTGACTAATCTGAACCAGGTACTGCAGATGCCCAAAAAGGGGGCGACCCTCCAACATCAATAACTCCATACAAATGTCATGGTCGCGGTTCGAACCCTGGTCATTCTTAAAGGAGGAGGAACCCTCATCCACTCCACCACAACTGAGGTTGGTTGGTCCATATTTTGTTGCTGAGCCAAGGAAATAACTTTCCTCTATATATAAGAGCAACTACCCCATAAGCAAAACCTACCCACATTCAAAATACAAAATCAGCATACACATAGAACAATGTCCCAAATTTCTTTCTTTTTCGTCAGTTTAGTAATAATCTTGGTAGCTATTCAAGGATGCTATGCAGTTGACTATAGTGTCATCAACACAGCTGCAAGCACCCCTGGTGGCGCCCGGTTCGACCGGGACATCGGAGCTGACTACAGCAGCCAAACGATTAACTCAGTTACGGATTTCATATGGAGCATCTTCCAGCAGAACACAGCTGCTGATAGAAAAAACATTCCGAAAGTGACCATGTTTGTCGACGACATGGACGGAGTCGCGTACGCCGTAAACAAAAATTCACATGAGCGCCCGGTACATTCAAGGGTACTCCGGCGACGTGAAAACAGAGATAACTGGGGTTCTGTATCATGAAATGGTACATATTTGGCAGGGGAACGGAAATGGCCAAGCTCCCAGAGGACTTATAGAAGGGATTGCAGATTATGTGAGGCTGAAAGCCGGGTATGCGCCGAGCCACTGGGTGCAACCGGGGCAGGGCGACAGGTGGGATCAAGGATACGACGTCACTGCCCGGTTTCTGGAATACTGCAATGGTCTCAGAGATGGATTTGTGGCAGAGCTTAACAAGAAGATGGGAAATGGTTATAGTAATGACTACTTCGTTGAGCTTCTGGGAAAGAATGTCGATCAACTCTGGACGGACTACAAAGCTAGAATTTAACAACTAAGTACATTTGCTCATGCAATGAAATAAAGAATCATATGTTCTAAACCTCGTAATCAATTATATTGAATTATTGTTAATAAAAAAGGACAATTATGTCTCTTGTGTTATTTGCTCATTGATTTTCGTAGCCTTGAAACATTTCCCATGAAATCGGAATGAAAAGAGTACATATTTCCCATGAAAGTAGGTAAAATAACAAGGAGAGAAGGGCAAGTACAAAAGCCAGGTATAATATTTAGTTTTACCGCGAGTTTCTTATGGATGAGGTTGCTGAATGGCAGAAACAACTTCGTCAATGCTCTGGAATTCACGCCTTTCCTTTAGAAGCATCTTTGCAAAGTTAAGAGCTTGCCGCTCACATTCTGCTCGTTTTGCAGGTTCAGTAATTGATTCGAGATCTTCAATGTGTGCCACCCCAACAATCCTCCTGTAAAGCAAAGGAGAGAGTCGAAAAATTAACTACTAAAAAATCATTCATGTAGGTTCGGGATCTCCAATTAACCCTTAGCATTGTAATATTTTAAGGATGATCCGGATTATCCAGCTCCAATAAATGATAGCAAATCATCTCATCTTCATTATTGCAAAGACAAATTCACGATTATATGAACAGAAGATGGTTATCTTTAAATAGGGATTCATATAATTAAATGAGAAGTTGATTGCCTAACCTTATCATTTTTGCAGCACCAAACCCAAGAGTATCATGAAACAGATCTTTCATGAATTTCTGCTTTACCATGAGATGGACTTCCTCATTATTGTATATTTCCGGGAGATATGCTTCACCAGGCCCGTCCTTGTTCTCGTCCCAAAGGGCAGTAAACTTTTTGTGAAAAAGGTTCCAAGTCTCCGCTATGGTTTTCAAAATCCATACTTTGTATGACTGTATAAGATAAAGTGTTAAGCGATTACCCAAAACATAAAAAAATCAGTTATTTGTGGAGAAGAATGTGTACTCGGGAAACTAACCATCCAAAATTATCAAGAAAAAGAAATCAAAGCAAAGGAGATAAGTATCTGGACGTACCTTTCTGTCGTTCTTTTCATCTGCATGTCCATCTTGGGCAAAGTAGGCCAAAATTAAGTTTCCAATGAAGGCTCCAATATCAAATCCCATTGGCCCATAGAAGGAAAATTCTGGATCTATAACTTGCGTTGAATTTGGTGTAACCATAACAGAACCGGTATGGAGATCACCATGTATAAGAGCTTGAGTTCTCTCACAAAATCTGCAATGTATATGACAGCTGGTCAAATTGAATGATTCCATTTTCATATGATTCAAGAGAAAGGACATTGTTTAAGATGTTTTCTGTAAACAAGGAACTGGAATGATATTTTAAGTACGTTGATTTAAGCCCAGCAATTTCAAGCTTTAAAATGTTGTCTTCCTGAACTGCCTTCGCGTCTTCATCAAGATAAGGAGACGTGCAACGGTTATACTGTGACACTTTGTAGGGGTCAGAGAAGACAACTTGCTCTGTTAGTCTGCACAGCTCCACGTTCCCACAAAATTCAGCCACTGGATAAAACATAGAAAAGTAAACAAATCAGATATATTCCAATCACGTTTATGTAGTCAAAGAACGGGAGTAACCTAACGATTAAAAGTAATAATGCACGTTATTTTTATACCACCTAGAAGAGAAGACATATTACCTGCACGTTTGTGTTCCGTTGTGGTAAGATAAAGAAGAGATGTGTAGAACAGCGTTTTGGCCATGTAGTCTGACATGTTTTCTGCAAGCAATGGATACTCGGTTCCAGCAATCAAACCTTTTCTTAAGATTATATGAGGAGGCTCAATGTACCGCATGCCAATCAAGCACATTGTTCGGTCAAAATGATAAACCTCAGGAACATGATCAGGACACAAGCGACCATGCTCATTTAAAGCCCTAGCTTCAAAATAAGCACGTTCCTTTGCCATTGGCCATGATTCCCCAATACAACGAATATATGGAAGAGCCTGCCAACGCAAACAACAAATTAAAAGGCTCAAACATGATCCCCATCCCAGAAAACCATTCGATGTTATCGGATTTATTCAGAGGCTAATACATCTTGCCTTAAAAAATGAACTTTTCTAGCAATCAAGTCATTCTAAAGTATTCGAGAAACTGGAAATGCACAAACTGACGGACTCGTTACGGAGGGCTGCCATGGCCCCCCTTGTACCATCAATAATCTTACTTTGGCTCTCAATGCTTAACCAATATAAGCTTCAAAAACATTTTCTTGGGCCCTCTTAAATTCAAATAGTTGTTAGAATCTCCTCACTAGTGACCCCTTAATAAATAGCTTCTAGCTTTGTCCTTGAAGGTATGCCCATGATGAAGTACCAAAGCAAGAAAAAAAATCTCCAGGTTGAAAAGAGTCTCACTTTAGGCCAAAAATAGCATAATTAACATGATTCCAAGTCTTTTAAACACATGTTCAATTAATTTTTCCAGACATAGATAACAAATTAATCATAATTAAGGCCGTACCCACTTCAAAGGTCTCCCGCATCAACAGTCTGTGGAAGTTTCCCATAAGCAACCTTACCCTTATTTTTTCATAAAGAGGTTGTTCCCGGGGGTCGCACAGAAAAACAAAGTAAGAAGAACATATACCTGTTTGAGGACAAAAGAGCCAGAGGGGCAAATAACGATGTAAACGAAATTAAGATTGCCATCACCAACTTCTTTAATTTCCAATTCATCAAATTGATTGCCAAGCTTCAAAGCCAGAACTGGGGTAGCCTTAATGTATTCGATCAAAGACTTCTCGTCCAGTGGCCGGAACCCATCTGCTGCCGCCATTTGTGAGCGGGTTTTGTGGGGGGTTAAAAGAAGATGGCCGCCGGTAGGTGGGTGGATGGGAAAGGAGATTCTGATCTCGGAATTAAATAGGAAGTCTGAGGAGAGGCGTGAACAACGTTGTTAAATTCCGAAAGAAAGAATCAGATTCCTTTAAAGGCGTGAAACAAGCTTGGTTACGGCGCGACAAGGATTATAAAATGTTTCGCCATTTTTATAATCCTTGAAGGCCTTTCAGTATCCGAGAGAGTGCTTTTTCTGGGGTGGGAAAATTCGTTGAACCTAGACAAATTCGTAGTAACTTCTACCATTATTAACTTGTGTTTTAGAGGCACGCGTTAAAATAATTCATCATTCCATCCAAATCTCGTTGTCCGGATAATGTTTGACTTTTTTACCTACACCAATTGGTCCATAAATGATGTAAATATCTGGCTCCCGGCTCCTATGCGGGACAGCTTTGGTGCAGGAAATACTGGACATCATTCCAGCCTCGGATAAGATTTTTTAACAGCTCAAATCTAGAGGATCAATTCTGATGTAGACCAGGCTCACCTGTGGGGACAAAGACCACAAGGTCCATATTCGTCCACGTCATCACTTTATTAAAAAAAAAAAATCAGAAATTTCTAACCACAGTTAACATCCCAGCCTTCTTATACTTTACTTTGACTTTTCCACAAACAAAACCCACATAATTCATTCTTCCACTTTACCAAATTTTTTGGACGATGGAGTAGTCATCGCCGGAAATCGTTCAGAGTACCTCCAACCATCAAAAAAACTCTCTTTTCATAGGAATTGCTAACCATAGTTAATGAATATAAAAAAATTCCATGAATAAACAAGCCTTCTCATCCCCAAATTTCAAACTTCAACAAGTATATACTTTATATTACTTGAAATATTGTACAAAAAGGGATTCCAAATATTCCAAAATACAAGAAAATAGAGAAGTTGAGAATCAATTCATTTTACGATGAATCAACTTTTTCTTACTATAACCTCCAAAAAAGGATTCCAAGTATCCAAAAATACAAAAAAAAAAACTGATCATTGCTTGATCATTCCAAAATATGTTTGCTTCAAGTATCTTCTCTTTAAATAAATTAACTTCCTTCCTGCGTACAATAACCAATATGAAGATTTAGGAGACATTCATAGAAAATAACAAGTTATGAAATATAAAATGATATATAATGTACTTGAACTATTGAATCCAAAAAGTTTGAAGTTACTTGAGGCTGCATGTTCATTTGAGAGGCACTTGTAGACTGAATCACTGAAGAATAAACTTCAATTGGGACAACATTATTCAACTGCGAAGAATTAGTAGCTAGAATAAACTTTTTTTTATGGCCGGAGGTACTCTGAACGATTTCCGGCGATGACTACTCCATCGTCCAAAAATTTGGTAAAGTGGAAGAATGAATTATGTGGGTTTTGTTTGTGGAAAAGTCAAAGTAAAGTATAAGAAGGCTGGGATGTTAACTGTGGTTAGGAATTTCTGAATTTTTTTTTAATAAAGTGATGACGTGGACGAATACGACTCTGTGGTCTTTGTCCCTCACGAGTGAGCTCTGGTCTACATCAGAATTGATCAATCTAGAGAGAGAAAAGTTTTATTATTATTATTTTTTAAGTCAGCTACAACTTTTCTCTCTCCGGATGTGGACCGTTCAAACTATCATCCGACGACTGAGATTGTTCCACACCAAAGCTGTCCCACATAAGAGCCGGACTGAAATATCTGTTAGGTACAAGGGCTACTGGTAGGGCCCAGGCAGTCCGACTCCTATGCAGAACATGAAAAAATTCGCAAAGTGCAAAATAATTTGGACTGTCAGATAATAATTTTAACGGTTCAGATTTGAAGAGAGAAAAGTTGCAGCTGGACTTAAAGAATAAAAAAATAAAAAATTTTCTCTCTCCAAATCTGGACTGTTCAAAGCTATAATTCGACGGTTCAGATTGTTCTGCACGGTGCGGAACTTTTCATGTTCCGCATAGGAGCCAGAGTGGGGCCCTGGACCAATTGGCCACGTCACCCTTTCCAATTTTTTTTTTTAAAAAAAATTCAATTCTCATCTCTCAACTATAGTTAAAAGGACAATTCTGATATTGATCAGGTTCACATGGACCATGTGGTTCAGAACTTGTCATATCACTACAAAATTATCTCTCTCATCATTATGTACCACATGATCCAATGGACTTGGTCAATATTAGAACTATTTTTTTGCATTTTAACTGTGGTTGAGAGATGATAATTGAAATATTTTTTAAAAAAGTGAAGGGGTGACGTGGTCAAGTGGTCCAGGGTCCCTACCACCACTGATCCATAACAGATATTTACATAAATGATTTGTAAAATAATGATAACTTACTCTCGAATAAGTCAAAATTATTTGGTCATCTAAATAAACGACAATACTACGCATTAAGAAATTCCTATTGAGTGGACATATACATCATTAAAATACCAACAGTTAAGTCGGACTAAATTTTCTAATACCAGTACCACCAAAAAATCCCAAGCTGTTTGATCGAACTATCAATTCATAAGACTTGTTAAGCTATTTTTTAAAAATTAATTCAATTGAATGGTTAAATGATTTAACCAAAGTGGCTTATTATAAAAAAGATCCTCATTGCACGTGCTAAACACACATGTGGGAAGGTATTATAACGCGCCGTGACGGAGCGTCGTCTCCAGATTTACCGTAACAGAACACTCTCAGCCAAACCAGTGGCCGTTGGCCGTTGCTGCAATCTCTCTAGTCCCTGCTCTCCCTTCCCGCCAACATGCGGCGGTGCTTGGTGGTTGCGGCTTTGTTTACTGTATTTTCCTTCTCATGTGCCGACGACCTTGTCGGCGGTTC
This sequence comes from Vinca minor, assembly GCA_026122235.1. Classification (NCBI taxonomy): domain Eukaryota; kingdom Viridiplantae; phylum Streptophyta; class Magnoliopsida; order Gentianales; family Apocynaceae; genus Vinca; species Vinca minor. The sequence continues at coordinate 1,383,271 of JAOCZM010000201.1, read as the reverse complement.
AAATATTCGCCGCCGTAAGCTTCGTCCTACTAGTCTCTGCGCTCATCTAATTGAACCAGCTGGATATCCCTGCAGCGAACACATTGTAAATCTTCTAAGTTCGATTTCTCGATTATCGAAGTACTTTTGGTCAACTTTTGATGAATGATTTCGTATTTGAATGAGTTTACTTTTGATTATGTATTTGGATTTGGTTTTTAGTTTGATTATTCATTTGGATTGGATTTTAATTTGAAAATTTCTATCTCAGAGTTTGGAAGAGTGAATTGTTTGCGAGAGAAGTTGTGAGAAATTTGAATTATTTGTTGATCCTTTTACTCCTTGTGGTTAGGTTAATTGAGCTTATTGTCTGATGAATACTTTGCAGGCACAGACTAAAGATGGCTACTTACTTGGACTTCAACGCGTATCGGCTCGCTCTGGTTCTCTGAGAGGGCCAACAGGTCCTCCGGTGTTGCTACTTCATGGACTAATGATGGTATTTCTCTTATAACGATTCAGTTACAGTGTTGATACATGTTTTTCTGACACGTGCTCGTGTATTTTCACGTTTTCTGGTTCACATGGCCCTATTCGACATCTTAATTGCTCACTTAATTCTTCAACAGTAATGTTCTTCACCAGCAAGTACCATAGTTACCTTTTGCCATTTTGTGGTCATGTTGACCTGTGGTGATTACATTATCATGTCAACTAAAAAGTATGGCCTTTCGTCTCAAGTACACTTTACCTCAGAATTTCTTTTATTTACAATTTGCAATGTTTAAATATATGAACAGTCAGGTGACGCATGGTTCCTAGACTCTCCAAATCAATCATTAGGATTTATCCTTGCCGATTATGGTTTTGATGTTTGGGCTGGAAATGTGCGTGGGACGCACTGGAGTCGTGGACATGTTCATCTTTCAGATAAAGATAAGGTCTGATAGCTTACTTTTTTTGCTGTTTCTTTGTTTTTTTTATGTCCCGAAGATATACATACATGCATCGGAGGTAAAGCAGCTTGTCTAGAGCTATTATGCTGCACATAGAATATAATTTATTATTTCAATTTGAATGGTGTGGAAATATTAAACCCTTGTGATCGAATACAAATATATGTCCATCCACGGGAGTCACTTGATAAAATGTCCATTGATTATGGAACTCTGGATCTACATAAATTGAAGCTTATGTCATTCAGTCTGCAACATAGATAGAAAATACACAGTTTAATGCCCTTATTCCCTGCCTAATATCTGACAATTGTGACTTTTACTTTTTTTATTTTCAGGAATTCTGGAATTGGAGTTGGCAGGAACTAGCTTTGTATGACTTCCCTGGAATGGCAAGCTACATATCAAATATTACGAATTCAAAAATATTTGTTGTTGGACATTCACAGGTCTTCTGCTTACTGGAGCTCCATATTTTCTTTCATATTTTACCTTATGGATATTTTCTTCTAAGTTTTTTTGCTACTTTTGTGATTTCTTTTTTTGTAGGGAACAATAATGTCCCTTGCTGCTTTTACTCTGCCTGATATAGTATCAATGGTTGAAGCTGCCGCACTTCTTTGCCCCATATCATATTTGGATCATATCACTTCTAAATTGGTTCTTAGAATGGTAAAATTGCGTGTTGATGAGGTATGTACAGCGCCCGAATGTGGACTCCAGCTTTGAATTGACTTGACTTTTTACTGAGTTTGTGTTTTTTCTGCATAGGCATTTCTTGATTTGGGCATCCATGAACTTAATTTGAAGAGGTCTTGCTAAACTCTCTCTCAGATAGGGGGTATCCTTGTTAGACATGCATGTTCATCTTCCTGACATTTTCAATATCCTATTCAGTGAGCTTCTCACTCGGCTTATGGACATGGTGTGTGATGTATTTGGAAATTGCGCCAACTTCCTAGCTTCGATCACAGGTTCTTCATCTTTATCTTATGTTTTTTGAGATTTTTTCCCTTCCATCTTTTTTTGGGGGAAAATAAGTGTATTGTATTCAGAATGCATTCTTTAAGTACATTTGATTTCAGGTCACTTTGTTGCTGATCTTTTCTTCAACTAACCTAACTGCAAGAGAAATTGTGCCAAATGAATCTTAGATAGGGCTTGTAACTTTTCACTTACCTTTGAATCATTATTTAATTTCAAGCAATTAATTTTCAGGGAAGAACTGTTGCTTCAACTGCTCTCGGATCGACTTTTATCTCGATAACGAACCTCATCCTACATCTACAAAGAATTTCAACCATCTCTTTCAGAGTATGGCCTTGCACAATCCCTACTTTTGTTCCCTTTTGGTTTATTATAGGAAGTTCTAACATTCTGATTCTCTTTCAAAATATTTCATGTTTATTGCCATTCATATGTTTTCAGATATCTCAAACAATTCCTACAGTTTGATGTGATCCTAAATTCTTTGTTTGCCAGTGATCCGTCATGGCACTTTCAAAATGTACGACTATGGAATTTGGAAGAACTTGAACCTCTATGGACGGATGAAACCCCCCGAATTTGATCTTACCAAAATTCCGAAGTCATTACCGCTATGGATGGGTTACGGGGGAAATGATGCCTTAGCAGATGTTACTGATTTCCAGCGCACGTTGCGAGAATTACAATCTAAGCCAGAGCTGCTTTATCTTGATAACTATGGACATATAGATTTCCTTCTGAGTGTAAGATCAAAGGAAGATGTTTATGATAACATGATTAAGTTTTTCAGGTCACAAAGAAAATTCAGTAGTTACTAAGTGACCTCTGGTCTTGTGGGCTGTGGCTACTTGTTGGTTATGTCTACTATGTGATCTTGCACATTTATAGTGTATAAAAAAATTGTAAGTTTACTGCTGTCTTTTATGGTACTGGGATAAGCAAATGGCGAACGTGAAGAAACCTGTTTTGTAAATTGAGAATTGGCCTTCCTACTGTACTAGAGTTGAGTACCAAATTCGAATTCGTCAATTCGTCATTTGAATTCGATTCTTTTCTATTTTTTTAACTCAAAAAACTGACCTAATTCTAATTCGAATTGGCGAATTCGAAATTTGGTTTTGCCGAATTGACCGATTTCAACAGAAAGACAAATTCAAAATCAAAACAAACAATAAATCCGTTATAGTTTGATTCAACCATATTTACACGGAAAATTATTAGCAAAATCGCCAAAATGACAATTTTTATGGTCTATTTACTTAATATATTCACTATATAGTAAAATTAATGAATTATTAAAAAATGAATTCGAATTCGGTTTGTATCCCTAACCGATTTCGTCTCATTTTCGACTAAATTGAATTCGGATGTATCTGAATTATCGAATTCACGTTAAATTGGCGAACTAAATTTGAATTCAGTTTGCATGTGCTCACCCCTACTTCCGACTATGTGATTTTGTTTTCATCTGGCATTATGCACTAATATCATGAATAAAACTGGAATTCAAGATTATACTTGATAGATGGCAACTTCTATTCTATTTGTATTATATTATTAACTCATGGTGGTCCAGATAATAACGTGTTAGAGAGAAGTATTTATTGGAGCAATCGTATAGATAATGAAAGAGAGAGACAGATAATATGTGTTTGTTGTTGGTTCTTCTGTCAATAAAGAAGAACAAAAAAAATGTATTACGTAGTTGGTTTGTCCATGTCATTTTCTGCTTCAATTCAGTCGTCATTTCCTTCATTATTACAACAAGGTCCATATTAGACCTTGGAAAATGTTCTCCTAGACATTATAGACATCGTCGTGCATTGCATCTCACTCGCAAAATCATTGTGAGCCATGTAGGTCTGCAAACGAATACAAAAATTTTTTATTTCGGATCCATATTCATTTTTAATTTTTTCTACCGAATCTGAATCCGGATCCTAGCGGATCCATAATATGTATTATTAGATCCGATAATTTGAATTCGGATACGAATATGGTAAAACCCGTTTCAAAAAGTCAAATCCTCATATTTTTTACTTTTCTATTACATATCAGAATCTACTTCACCACAATTATACTACAATCCACAAATAATTCAACGACTATGACGAAAAAAGAATGAAACGACGGAAGAATTATGTTTTATAACTTTTATTCATATACTTTTATATGTGAGGATTAAAATCTAGTCTTAGATGTGAAATGATCTAAAGGTTAAAAAAAATCATTTATATATAATAATATTTATTTATTTATTTATATATAATTAATATATATATATATTTGCATAAACAGATTCGGGTCTAACGGATCCGATTTTTTATATTTCAGATCCGTAACCATTTTATTACTCTTATACGGATTTGGATTCGGATGCGGGTATATGAGTATGAAGTTCATATCAAATTCTAAACTTTTTGTCGGATACAAGTATAAACCCGACCCGTTTACAGGAGGCACCCGCATGAAATCGCCTGTCCTCATATATATAATCATCAATCATAATTTATTATGTGAATTTTTTAAAATTATATATACACATAGTGAGTGAATTGTGAGTAGTTGAGTAAATGAATAGAAATACACATGGGAAATAATATATTTTACTGTATAATAGTAGTAAAATAATCTCTAATTTAATCAGTCAGTCCCTTTCATTTTTCAACTCTTAATTTTGTCCTTTACTTTCTTCTCTACGTCCCGTCCCGTCCTCACACGTTTGGTTGAGGTTAACTTATCATATAAGCTGTCGACTTTGCATTTACGTAAGCAACGACGTTATTTTTTCTCCAACAAGTTCCCAACCCCAGTCCGGCTCACAGCCAAAGTTCCGCACGTGCGGAACGATCCCAGCCGTCGGATGAGATTTTGAACGGCCCAAATCTGAAAAGAGAAAAATTGCTGCTGGACTTAAAATATTTTTAAAAAAACTTTTTTTCTTCAGATCTGGACCGTTAAAAAATCCCATACGACTGCTGGGAACGTGTCCCGTAGGTGCGGAACAAAAGGACGTTCGAGACTTTTTTAGTCAAATAAATTTTCTCAACACTTGTTAAAAGCGGTTCTCAACACTGCCCCATAACTTAGTCTAAAGAATTTCTTTTCTTGGCAAATTACTACACATTAGCATAAAAATAAATTCTTTTCTTGGCAATTTTTTACCTCCCATAAATTACTAATTGATCCAGGAATTCACATTTAGTAATTATCTCTATTCCAAACATTTTATTTTTTCTTTCGAAGAATATTTCGTACATTTTCGAATGATGATAAATGCCTACTTTATTGCTTAACTACGAACCTCTTATTGATCTCATCAAGAAAATCTTGAATATTCTTATCGGAGGATCCACCTTTCGCCACGGCGGCCTCCGCCTTCTTCTTCCACTTCAATGCATTCTCTTTCATCTCTTCCGCCTTCGGACCCGAAGTAGCATCGTGCAGACATTTCTCGACGTCCTCCCTCGGAATAATTCTATTTTCAGCTTCACCTCTACACATTCGAACCCCAACTTTAAAAATGTCCACCAAATATTTTACATCGGTAACTTGATCACCCCATTGTGGAAATGCCATCACGGGCACCCCACTAGCAATAGCCTCTAAAGTCGAGTTCCAACCACAATGAGTCAAAAAACATGCAATTGAAGGATGGGCCAAGACTTGTTCTTGTGGGCTCCATTGGACAATTTTACCCTTATCGCCAACTTTTTCCACAAACCCTTCCGGTAAAACGGAAGGCTCTTGGCCCGGTTTCGGGCTCCTTATGACCCATAAAAATGACACTGCCGAGTTCAAAAGCCCGTATGCTAATTCAGTGACTTGCTCTTGCTTTAATATAACAATACTTCCGAAGGAAATGTACACAACAGAAGACGGTGGTTTTGTTTCCAACCACTCTTTACAATCATCCGCCTTGATAATATCGCCACTAATAGATGAATTAGTATATTCTTTAGAAACTTTGAACAAAGGCCCAATGGGCTTAATAGAACAAAGCTTGGAAACCGATTCAATTTCACTTTGTTCAAGCTCTAGAAAAGTGTCCATCAATACACAAAAATTCTTGGACAAGTTCTTGAATTGGCCCAAAATAGCCCTTCCTAGGAAAGGATACGGACTTGTCGGGTGCAAGAAACTAGGGACCTCATCGTACTTCAACAAGGGCATTCCCGGTAATTGAACATCGATTTCGGGCTGGGCTTCGGTTGGAAAAGGCACCAAATTATTGTGATAGTGATAATAAGCAGAGAAGCTAGCACAAGACTGAACCCAAAGTGTTGCACTTGGGATTTTTAGGCTCTCAGCAACATCAGATACCCAAGGAATAAATGGATTTACAATTAAGCAAGCAACGGGTTGACCTATAACACAAATATTAGCTCAGTTGGTTAAAACATTATAATGTCTCTGCCAAATATATATATTTAAAAATAGGAAATGGGGTCGCCGGTAACAAAGATAATAGTTAAATAGGTTCGAAACACCTTATCAAATACCTTCTCCGTTCCAAAATATCTGTTTATATTTTTTTATAATATTTCTCAAATTATTTATCCGTTACAATTTCTCTGTTTACATTTCTTTCTTAATATGTCACAAATTATTTATCCACTTTATAAATTAAGTGTTCATTAATGATGATTTTTCCAATACTACCCTTTAAATTAAATATTGGAGAGAGAATAATATAGAGAAAAAATAAAAGATATAATCAAATTGAGAGTAAAATTAAATAGAGTCATGTTTGTCATTTTACTATATACTACTATAGAATTTGATAAAATATTAATTCCCGTGTAAAATATAAAGTTGACAGATAATTTGGGACGGAGTTGTACTACCATCATCACATAATATAAGGCGTTTAGAACATACAGAGAAAATTAATTAAGCAATTTTTTAGTCAAAATATTAATATTACTCTCCTAAATAACACTTGTATACCATTAATTTTATTTAAAAGAGTAATATTTATATTTTGATTAAAAAACACTTTAATTTTCTTTACATGTCCAAAACGACTGATATTAAGAAATAAAAATAGGATACAATAAAGAAAGAAATGGGCCGACCTTGTTCTTCGTGTTTCTTGAGCATTTGTGGGAGTTTTTTCTTTCCGACAAGTTCGAGATGATTAAGGTAAGCATCAAGGCCATCTTTAATATCACATTCATCATCAAAAAATTCGAACCTGACGAAGCCAAGACCAACTGGGATAGGTTGATCATCATCGGAAATATTGTTTGCTTTTCTGATTTCTTTACCTATGAGGTCAGGAGCAGATAAGGTTGCAAGAAGCCCTTTTGAGGCCAGAAGTTTCCCAAGTCTAAGAAGAGGATTAAAGTGACCTTGGCCTGGAAAAGATACCAAGAATACATGAAGAGGAGCTTTGCAGCACTCTGTGCCCATTTTCTTTTTTTCTCTCTCTTAATTTTGAGAGAGAGAGAGAAGGAAATGAAATGAAAATGCAACTTTTTGTTGATTTATAGGCTCCACTTGAATTGGATTTTGATTTTATTTTGGGTTTGAGTTTGAGTTTGAGTTTGAGTTTTGACGATAGAAGCTAAAAAATAGACGGGAAAAATTCAAATTTAATTTTTTTTCCTTCAAATAAACGTTCAATTCCAAATTTCGGCCTCTAAAATTGGCGGGAGATGTTCAAATTCCAAAATTTTGAGGCCAAAATTTGGAATTGAACAATTATTTGAAGAAAAAAAAATTAAATTTGAATTTTTTCTGCCCATTTTTTAGTTTCTCCTGCCAAAACTCAAACACAAATCAAAATTAAAACCAAAATTCAATTCAAGTAGAGCCATAAATTAGGTAAAAAAATCATCAATCCCTATGTTTTGGTTCTTTTTCTTACGGATAGATGATTGATAATGTATTGACTTTTTTTGTATGGGTTTCATTATTTTTTTTAGTTTAAAAATTTTTTAATTAAAAAATTAACACATTAATTTTTTATTAGTGACATAAGAAATGGAATATTGAACGGAGACCTAAGATTTCTACGAGCTGGGAATAGGTAAAGTTGGTTGAATGAAGAAAGCTTTTTTTTTTTTTTTTCTAAGTAAAAAATAAACCATTAGAAACAACCAAATTTGAATTTAAATTACAAAAAGTACCTCCCTTATCACAAAGAATTGACAGTGTAATGACAGTTGAATCAATACATCCTACATAAGAATTCGGTTTAGCCCATAGAGTTATATTATGGGCATGAAAATTGACTAATTTATTAACATAAATAACTTGCCAATTTGCAAAACGGGTGAAAATCGTCTGTCCCTAATCATATCCCCAACTAATCAGAATTTACTATATAATTATTTTTTCCAATTATATATACACATGGTGAGTTGTGATTGGTTGGGGACACACACGGGAACAGAGGATTTTTTGCCTTGCAAAACCAAGCATCAGCTCTCTGCCAGAATTAATCTAGTCCTGCCCGGTCCAGTGGAGGTCAGCCATACAGCCTTGCAAACAATTTAATACAGTAAGGCAATCCCCTCAATAATAGCTAAATCCAGATTTCAGTTGAATGAAGAAAGGTACTCCCTCCATTCCCTATTAATTGTCGTTTAGGAGATATCTAGGTAACCAAATTAATTCTCGTTTACGGTTATTTTATTAGTTGTCAACAATTTATTCCAATTATACCCTCAACATTTTCCTTTCTTTATGACAAAGAAGTGAGAGAGAGGAAGGGTGGGGGATAATATTGGAAGTTTAGGTGAAAATGACAATTTCCTTAATTTTTTCAAATTGTCTAAAGAGTCTTATATTTAGGAATGGAGGGAGTACTTTACAAGTTTTATAGTAGGTTTTGTTTTTGGTTTTTTGGTTTTTTTGGGGTCAACAATGAAAGAGGAAGTAAAATCGTATTCTTGTTCTCAATCATGCATGTGGATCAGAATAAATGTGTTAGGAATTTTCTATCGACGTTACACTTTTACTAATAAAAAATTGACATGTATTAATTTTTAATTTAAAAAATTATTATTTAAAAAAATAGTGGAACTCGTAGAAAAAATGTGAACACGTGTCAATTATCTATTCGAGGGGACATGGAATGAAACGGAGAATGGGGACAAATAGTTTTTTGCCACATAACCGCTAAAGAAAATTGAGAGATGAACTGATTCATTGGTCCCAGTCTCATACTACAGCACTCATGTAATCAACCCTCTCATGTAATCGACAACTCGCTGATTAGTAATATTCTGAGCGAGGAATGGGACAAGGATAAATGGACCGGTCATTCCCCTTGTCAAGGGCAAAAAATCCTCTGTCCCCATTAGTGTATGTCCCCGTGTCCTCAGCCAATCACAATTCACCAAGTGTATATATAATTAAAACAAATATTTATATAGTAAATTCTGATTGATTAGGGACACGGGGACATACACAAACGGGGACAGAGGATTTTCACCCCTTGCCAAGTATCACACTTTTTTCTTTAGGATTTTATCATTTTTCAGGTTATACATTATTTCAAAAGAAAAATTAAGTTACATTACAATTTGTTGATAATGAGACAGGCCACGATACACAAATTGAGCTAAACATAAAGTGGGCCAAAGGTATATATTTGTATCGGTTCGAATCTTTAGTTTCTTTCATTTTGTATCACATTTTTTCTTATATTATTAACAAGTTGTCACGTGTTAGTTTTGTTTTAAAAAATTTATGGTAGAACTCAAAGAGAGAGAGTTCGATACGTTACAATTATCTACAAATTAAACTAAAGATGTGTTAGAAAGAAGGAAAAAAAAAAGACAAATGATTCTAAACCAATTTATATACATCCCTAATGAGTTTCCAAATAGGTAATTGTGGAATGCAGTATTTTAGATTTTAGTCGCAATTTCTTTTTATTCATTTCACTCTCTCTATCTCTAGAATTTGCATCAAACATGCAAAAAAAAAAAAAAACAAACAAACACAATCTAAATGATAGAAATGGGCTGTACTAACCAAAAGCATTTATATGAACTCATCCAAAAAAAAACATTTATATACATTGTCCAACGGAGTTGAAATGCTGTTAGCGTTTGTACCAAGAAAATTTATGACCTCATTGATTACTTAGCAATATATATATATGGGAAATAATAGAGACTTTATTTATTGGGTCTGGTTTGGATTTGGTCTGATTTGAGACTCAAACCCAGACCCAAACCAGTTTTGGATTGAGTCTGGGAATGAAATCTGAAGTGTTAAATCATCCCCAGACCAAATCTCAAACTCAATCCAAAATTGGTTTGTGTCTGAGGTTGGAGAAATTTTATTTTGGTAGGCTATTAAGTTTGACAAGTTACATCCAAACCAATGAGTGTAGTACGTAATAAAGAGAATTGAAGAAAATTGATGTAAGTTCATTTCTCTTTCCTACGTGTACTGTACTGATTGGCTTGGATGTAAGTTATAAGTTAGTAGCCTACCAAGATAAAACTACTCGGTTGGTTGAGTCTCAAATCAGATCAAACTCAAACCATACCCAATCTAAGCACACCCAATATAACTATATAAGCGACAAAACCATTTCCACTATTTATTTTTTCCTTTCTTTGGCCAGATACACATAACCATTTCCACTCAATTTATGGTCAAACCATGGACGAATCTAGGGTTGATGGAATCAAATATACCGTATTTACAAATAAAAGTATTCAATTATTGGAAAATTTAATATACTTTTAATGTTGAATTGGAATCATAGGACAAAAATGAAGCATTGGATTTATTAGGTATCGTTTTTCCTAGATCTAAAAGGGAGTATGTTTGATGGAACGACTTCTTAGACGTGTATCAGTATTACTACCTCCCTGTTTTTTTTTGTTTTTTTTTGAACGCCCGAGGGCGGAACTCCATGAATGGGGAGAGAGAACAGCCCCATGAACGGGGAGAGAGCACCCTAGATAAGGGAGAATAAAGCTCACCGCAAGCTGGCGGAGGGTATCGAACCCGAGACCTCTCGGTCACGTGTCAGGCACCTGCCCATTGGGCCACGGCACATGATGATACTACCTCCCTGTTAGATTCACTTTTTACAGGTCACTAAAATCTATATGCTAAAAACTCCAATTTAATTTTTATTTTTAAAAAAAAAATTGTAAATTTAAAAATAATAATAAAATAATCTCCCACCCCCAAAAAAATCGCATAAAATTTGTTTCTCGTCTCCTTATATAAAATGTCTATCTTCTTTCCTGACTCAACTCTAATCTATTATAGAGGGGTTAAAGATAGATATCCTACACAAAAAGATGATATCCACGCTCCAGAATTTCCACTCCCGATCCGACAGAAATTGTGGAGGATGTTAATCAAGGTGACTCAGCAGCTCAACTGGTGAAATTTTTTATTTTAGCCCACCGCAATAAGCCACCCCACATTGGAGGGTTGAGGTTGAAGATAGAGATAGACATTACACATTGTGAGCATATATAGACAAAGTTAGATACAAGAAGTTTGAAGACCACGAATTTATATATAATAGCTTTGGAATGTAAGCATAAAGTCGAATCCATCTCTATGCCTTGTTTGAAGAACTTTAGAGATTGAAGGCATATTCGAATAAACCTTTTCCATAGTAGGACAAAGATTTTTGGATGCCTCCGGTGTATCTTTTTCCTTGTTCGAGTTGATTCTCCGGATTTAATTGGATGGTGATTAAACTTACATAAAACGTCTTAAATTTAATAAAAATTATATTATTTGTAAAATAATATGAGGCTTAAAAATAATTTTTTTATATGTTAAAAATTGATTTGGGTCTAACTCAATATCTCAAAAGGTATTTCGAGAGGGGAGAATTGTACAAGCCATAGATATTACAAATATGCACACAAACTTTAAAAAGGTTCTAGGAGGATGTGTTCAACCCGGACTTGATCTGGGCCCTTTATCATCTTTTTACATCTTCCCGAGACAATTTATAGGACGGTTGATACGCCCATGGTCGTATAAATTATCGACACTAAGGAAGATATTGAAAGTGATATTCTCCTGTCCCTCGTGTTTGACGATTGCAATGAAGATCTTTGAAGAAGAAGATTATGTATTTGTTTAGTTTACTTAGTTTTATTAGTTGTTTTTCCTAACCATCCAAGTTTTCTTGGGATGTGTCTTTTTGTTCATTATCACGATTTTTTAAAATCATTAGTATAACTCATTACTTTCGATTTTCGCTTTGATTGTAATGGCACTTTCATTTATTTCGTGATTAATGGAAATATAATTTATTTAGCAAAAAAAAAAAAGGTGCTACAGACTCACCAACTTCTTTACCTTTTACTTATTCTAATTAATCATGGTGGCTTTTGGCTCTTCTTTAATGATTTATATAACGACATTCTATTTTGCAGAATAATAAATAATGTTGATTGAGTAATGGTCCAGCTTTTCCTCCTACTTCTTATTTCGTAGTCTTAATCAAATAATATATTATAGTAGCAGGTTAAGGCCTTATTACCCACCCTTGAAAGCTACACTAGTTAGGCTCTACTCGGCTTGATTTTTAAAATTAAATAATACCAACTCTTAATTTTCAGTTCAACCCTTCTTAAAAATTTATACTTGTGATGTTGACTTATTGTACAGTACTCAAAAGGAATCTTGAAAAATGTTTCAAATTTTTTTAGGGGGCTTGCAATACTTGTACATTGCATATCAGTTTGGTTCTAGACATTTTGTCAGTACCATGCACATAGATATATTGGCTGTCAGATTGTTTGATAAGACGATCAAAATTATAGTTTGAAAGAATTGCTCCATAACAATTACTCTCTCCATTCCTTATTAATTATCGTTTAGGAGATATCTAGGTATTTAAATTAATTGTCGTTTAAGGTTATTTTATTAGTTGTCAACAATTTATTCCAATTATACCATCAACATTTTCCTTTCTTTATGACGTAGAAGTAAAAGAGAGGGAGAGAGAGAGAGGGCGGGGGGTGGGTGGGTGGGTAATATTGGAAGTTTAGGTAGAAATGACAACTTCCTTAATTTTTTCAAATTGTCTAAAGAGTCTTATATTTAAGAGTGGAGGGAGTATAATCTTGGCCTACTGATTAAATGGTCCAACAATAAGAATTTGTTTGTACGACATGTAGCCCCGTGTATACCAGATCGGATTGCATCTACAAACTCTTCGTCTAGTTTAGTAGCTCTTTCAGATCCACCTCATTTTTACCCATATTGATTTGTATATTTACTCTTCTTTACTGTTATTGAAAAAAAATCTGAACTTTCCTCTGGGAATTGTCTTTGTTATAATACTACTACTATTAGGTAGCTATATTAGTTCAGTTGTGACTCGGAATAAGCGTTCTTTTTCTACATTTCAACAATAATAATACACAAGAAAGTTTCTTGTTAAAAGAATGCACCAGGAACTGATTAAGAATGGTGGAAGACAACTACCAAAATTACGAAACCAACCAATTCATTTCACTGATTTTCTCATGGGACGAATTCTAGGGCCTCCAATCAAGTATGTATGCTTTTCACCGGCAAACAGCCTATGCCCTTAGAAGTTATGGACTGAACTTTCCCAAGGTAAATCCAGCCCTTCCCTCGAGGAACCCAGTAAACGAATTCATCATCTTTGTCAAAATATCACTAGGGGTCTCCTCTCCTTTGCACATTCTATATTCTATCTTCAACTGTTAGCTGTAACTATACCAATTGACTGAAATACATGTTCATGAAATATCTTGATGGATTGAAGCCACTCAAAATCACTGCAACAGAAACCAATACACGTCTTATCTAACGGGCAACATATTGCAAAAAAATCAAAATGATATTGAAATACTTACAAATAGGTGATAAGACAAGTACAATGCCAATTGGATATAGGAAGAAAGTTGTTCTTTCCAGGAAAGGCAGTACTGCAGCACCCAAAAGAGGTAAAATATAAGTACGGGGAATGCGAGATGTTCATGTTGACTTTAACGAAACTTAAACTCCAAAAAGAATGCTTCCTAGACATGTCCCAGATTGTCACCCTTTAGATGACCAGAGAGCTAGCTAGGAGCTCATCCAAAGGCATCGAGAATCTTGAATGATATTCCAAGTTTCAATTTTATGGTCCGACACTATAAACTAGAACATTCAATAATGTTTCAGATCAACCCACAAGGAAACAAATGTGCATATTCTTGCCCAGACTAAGAATTCAGTAGTTAGAATTGCAAGTATCGGTAAGATACACATTTTATTCAGTGGTTAGAATTGCAAATTTTCAGCCACTTGGTAATCAAGTTTTGCTTTTAGCGACATAAAATTATAACATAGGTTGAATATAGAAGTCATTCAGTAATTTGTCTTACCATTGTAACCCAAAAAATTGAGGTAATGATAGTAGGAAGCGGCCACCATGAAGAGCAAATTTGATAGTAACTCAGGAATGAAACCATGAGCCACCAAGAGGGGTGAAAGAAAATAATGTAGGACTGTAACCAAAAAAAAAAAAGGATTAGCAGTAGTCTTCCACTCTTTTAGGTAGAAACTTTGTAACAAGACAAGAAAATGGTTAATGTACTTACCATACAGCAGAATAAACATTGGGAAGAAAGAATTGCAGTGTACATCAAAGGCATACAACCTTAAACAGCAGCAAACGAGAAACATAAAGTTAGTGAAAATAACAAAGTGATCAAATGGAGTAAATATAACAGAAGGAAAGAAAAGCGTAAAAGTTCAGGAAGTTGAACCTTAAATTCTATTTTAGGTAGCTTAGGGAATTTGATTCCAACAAAAAGTTGAAGTTAATCAATAAATTTGAAGTACATCAAAAACTTTCAACATGACAGAAGTTTCCAGAAAAAACCTGAAAGAAGGAAAAAAGAAAAAGTTCCGGACTTACCATTCTACCCGTTGCTCTACCACATGACTGTTCGGAGTTTCCTCGCGAAGATAGTTATTGGTCAAGAACCTACAAGGCAAGGGGCATTCAAGTAAAATCTAATTGTGCTCTTTCAAAGAGGTTCTAGCAAATGTCTCAAAAACCAACGCAGTAGAGATAAAAAAAAACTCTCACCAACAAGAGCATAAAGTAATATGCATAGATAAGCTTTAACTCTAATGGTCTAATATTGCTAGAGTTTCCGTTTGCATGCTCCTCTTCTTTTATTTCTTATCAAGTAAAGCAGGAGAAAATGCCCGATCTCAAAATAGTCCTCGTCCAGTACAATCGATTCTTAAAATTAAGAAAGTCGCCATGTGGGATGTGTGGCAATGAATACATGAAAAGAAAAACCAAAAAATAAACAATGTAAATAATGAACTGAAATAAAAAAGACAGACAGCCTTACCAACAGCACGTGGCCAAAACTGCACCAGTGATCAGAAAATGAAAAAGCAATACTGATATAACTACATAAACAGAGTGTCCAACGCTGTGACCATACCTGAAACAAGTGCAAGATTAACCAAACGTCAAAAGTAATATATGTATAAAAAACTAGGATTATATTAATGCAGTAGAGGTTCTAGATTAAAATTTGCAGTAGATAGTAGGTATCAATCTGAGAAGACTGGTCAATTGGGCATCAGCTGTATGCCATATAGCGATTCAAAGTTCCTCAAGTTCCTAGATCAAGGGAACTCTTTAAAGGACAGACTTACTGTATTTATCCTAAGCCGGTGTTAGAATAACAAATAAAATAAAAATCAGCAATGACCAACGAGTATTGTATACTTACGCAGCACAATATGCTAAAGTGGAAACTGCTAGAAGAATGCAGCATATTACAACAAAAGCAGGATCATCACGTGCCCACTGATTCTTTGTTTCTGCAAACAACCGGAACAAAAGTTACTTAGCAGCTTAGACTCGGTTAACATCCACCACATTAGAAAACAAAGGCTTACAATTCTTAACATCTAGGCATCTAACTTGGTGAAATGCAAAATGCACAGAGAAAGGAAATTACACTTACGTTTATGGTACTTAGTGTGCTGATAACTGCATTATATGGTATAGTTCCCATGCAAAATTAAGAAAGATTGTCAGTTAAACTGAACGACAACAAACTCAAACATATTTTGGTAACTGATTTTACTGAGAGAGTAAATGAGAAGCACATCTAAGATACATTGGTAGAACACAGAGATGCCAAACGCATAACTGCAAAAGAGAACAGCTGAATACTTACACTACTTTTGGTGAGGTGCATAGATGAAGCATTTGCCAGAAAGTATATTCAACGTCCATTTGTTGCCACTACAATGGAAGACCAAGGGGAATAATGTAATAAGCTAGGGAAGATGGACAAAAGCAGAACTCTAACTGAATCACAATCAAGAAAAACAAGGCATGCTCAAGGTAAGATTTTGGTATAACACCAACAGCAACCATTTGATATAGCAGCTTAGTGATCACATTACCACAAAGTATAGCTCAACCAAATTCACTTGATCAGATCTCAAGAAACACGATGACGAATAAAGATACCTACTTGTTTCGGTCACTAAACAGGGAATTAAAGACCAGCGACTTCTATGAAGCGTCATTCTACCGAAACGTCAGTTTATATTAAATGCAAGCAGCTTTAAATATCAGCATCTACTTACATTCCAGGTAAACAAAATTCGAGAATCACATAGTCCATGAGCATGATTAAAAGTCTACGTATTGCTACTTAATGAGAATACTGTGAATAAAAGCTTGTAGAACCATCATATCTAGCAATTCCAACATACACAACTAAATTATCTCTGTTAATTGTTTTCCTCTTCTCCCTAGTACAACCAAAACTTATTATTACATCTACATCCTTTCAAAACCCTAAGTCAGCACAATTACATCCACTTTCTCATCCAAATAGCTAGCGACATCAATTAAAACAAAAATCGAAAGAAACATCAACGGTTATAATTATACAAAAATCAAATTGAAGAAATAACATAACGATATGATCTTATCAAACAATAATTCAAATGGAAACGGAATTCGCCGCATTACTTAAAAGTAGAGCTGTCAAAATGGGCATATGCCCACGGGCATGCCCGCCCCGTGAGCTTAATGGGCGGGTATGGGCATATGAATTCCATGCCCATTTAAATGCGGGTATTAATGGGCATACCCGCTCGGGTAACGGGCAATGCGGGTACGGGCGGGTTGCAACCGGGCATACCCGCTTTGTTTTTTTATTTTTTTTTATTTTGGATATGGATTAATTTTCACAGTTGAGACTTGAGAGCCAAAAGAAAAAAAAACCTAAAAGCCCAATATAAAAGTTGAACCATGTTATATATCTTGGGCAAAGCCCCTTGAAGCCGTTCTATACTTCTATTACCCAAATATTAACGGTTTCATCTCCGAAGGTAACTAAATTATGTTATAACTTACTATTTATCATTTACCATTTACCATTTATAATGTTTTAAGTTCTAACTTCTCAAGTTGTGTGTGTTTTATAGGTGGAGATGATGAGAAGGAATCAAAATTATCTAAGGTGTATTCAAATAAAACTTCTAGTGTTCAAGATTTAAATCAATATATAGAGGATATTAAAAAAAACGTATCTATTTTTTGTTGCTTTGACTCCATCAATATGTTTGTTAATTTTGGATAGTTGATCTTGAATTATTTTTGAAATTATGGACTTTGATTGGTTTTTATATTTATTTTGGATATTGTGGACTTGTATTTGATTGTTCTTGAACTATTTTGGATATTTATTTACCATTTACAGGACTATAAACTACAAGTGAATGAGAAATAAATAAATTTTGTTGAATTTTTCGGATTTAATCTATTTTTTTTTTTAAAACAAAATTAATAACAAGGGTTGCGGGCATGCCCATTTGCCCACGGGCATTCGGCGGGCGGGTACGGGCATCCCTTTTGATAACCCGTGGAAAAAGCGGGCATGCCCGCCCATCCCCATTTAAGTCATGCCCATGACGGGGCGGGGCGGGGCGGGCGGGCATACCCATTTTGACAGTACTACTTAAAAGTAATTACAATTCGAGGTCAGATCTATCAATTCCGAGAAGATAAAACTATGATTACAGCATTTTTGTAAAAAATTAATGATGAAACTTACCTTGATGATTCTACGTAGGTAATGAGGAAGGGAAGAAGAAGTAGGTCGAGCATTTGAGCTCGTACGCCCTTTCGATGCAGTTGGTAGCATCTTCTTCTGACTCTTTCTGATTCTTTCGCTTTTCCTTCTTCTTCTTCTCCTTCTTCTACCTCGGAAATTTGTATTTGCAGCGGCCGGAAGTTTCTTCTCCGATTTGATTTCTCGGTGATCTTCTATTTTGATTTAAGTTTGTTTGTTTTGTTTCTCTCTCTCTGGTAAAGGCTGGCGTCTGACTTCAGTGTAGTGGCTCCGGGTCGAATTGGAAATTAACCGATCCATCCGCAAGATAGCCCAGTTGGTTCAGGTGACAGATTGTGTAGAGAAACGCATGATCGATTTTTGGCAATCGAAGTGTGAAAGTTTCAACACTTCAATTTGAGGGTGGCATTTTGTAGGCACCAAATTAAAAAGTTCTCCCACCTGGTCGGACCGTTAGGTCGCCTTGATTTACATCATTCAACTACTCTGTCGGATCGAAGTGTGGGAGCCTAGGGGCGTGGATATCACCTTTTGTGTAGCGGAAATTAACCGATCCGAAATGGAAGGTCCCACTAAAATGTGTTGGATTTAATTTTAAAAGAAAAAAAATGATTATAGGCAGTGTCCAGCAACCGACTCACGAAATTTTTTTATCTTGGTAGGCTACTTATAAGTTACATACAAACCAATTAGTGCAATACACGTAGTAGCCTACCAAGATAAAACTACTCTTGACTCACATGCCTTAGTGAAAAATAAATTTCTTTTAATAAATAATTTTTATTTTTATTTCATTTAAATGATAAATTCATAAGGGAACCAACACAAATAACACATCTCTCTTCTTCTCTTTCCCTCTTCCTCTGCCCCTTCCTGTTGTTTATTTGTTTCCTTCTGCTGCTGGCCAGATTTGGCCATTAGCTCCGGCCAATGGTCAAATCTTGGTCAGTTATCTGCTTTTGTTCATTTTTTGTGTCTTCACCCTCTCATTTTGCCGTAAATCGTGATAAATTTTTTTTAAGGCATTGTTATTCAAGATTCAAGACTCAGGATGCAAGATCTACTTCAGGTCCTTCCAGATCTTAAGTTTCCCTCTAAACCCGAAGTTGTTATGGGTCCTTCCTCAGTTTTCTTCATCTTTCCCAAACAATCTATGAGACGGTTGATACGCCCATGGTCTCGTAGATTGTTGATTTCTAAGAAAGGTGTTGGAACTGAGCTTGTTACTGCTGTTCAAGGATTTTGGAGAAGATGCTGCGAAGAATTGTATTATGTATTTATTTTTTCTACTTTTTGTAGTGTTTACCCGGTCCAGGGTGTGGATTTTTATCTGTTATCATGGTGGTCTACACCATTGTATAACTTTTATTGTCTTGCATGTTCTTTTTATCCTCTGATTGTAATGGCTTCGGCTATTTTATGATTAATGGATAATTCTTATTTAGCAAAAAAAAAAACACAAATAAAGTTAATCGATGAGTGTCATCACTGCTCTAAAAAATACGCCATTGAAGTGTTTACCCGGCCGGGCTTGTCGAGTGTTGTAGTGGCAGAGTAATGGTGGGGTGGGGTGGCGTGGGGTGGGTGGGGGAGGGGGAGAGGGAGGGATGGATGGATGATGGTAGCGGTGCGGGAGTGTTGAAGAAGAAGAAAAATATATTTTTTTTGTGAAGAAAATTAGCTTGGTGATGGCAGTGGCGGTGGATGATGGTGGATGTGGGGGAGGGGTGGTTGGTGGTGGTAGTGGTGGAGAAGGGTGAGGGAATGAAGATGGAGGGGATGAAGTGGGTTTAGAGTTTTGTTATTTTTAATTGAGTATTATGGTTATTATTTTTTAACAATTGAGTATCCAAGTACTACCATAGTTTTATAGGTAATTGGAAAGACAAAAATACCCCTCGATTAAGTTGCCCTCTTTGACCGAATGACTGGAGAAGACGGATTTCTGAACGGGAGTCCTTAAATGGCAGAACGTATATTCGAATAGGACATTAAAAGTAAAATAAAAACGAAAAGTCCCTTATTTGCAAACTCAAAATACGAAAATGACCAAATTGCCGATTTTGCTGCCAAATAACCAACAACCAACAATATTACAACAAATTGAGTTGTAGTGAACTATTGGTTCCTGCAAAACATGGTTGTGAAAAACGTCTTGAAAATATGGATCCCCAATTCTTTTCAAATTCTCCGACATTTTTAAAAATTATACTAGGTATAATAAATTTTATATGTAATTTATAATATTTAATCAAATTTACTTCAATATTTTTTTGCAATTTTTACATGTAGTTCCTGTTGCAATTTTCGCAACAATCTAAAAATTTTGAATTGGCCCTCACAAAAGGATGCAGATCTGAAGATGTTCGAGTTTGCTGCAGCCCCATGTTGCATCCGTGTTTGGCAAAAATACAACCTTAAAAGATGTACTTGGATTTAGTCTCATTTAAATTTGGGTATTAGTATACTTGAATTAAGACTCAAATTGATACTTAAATTTCTTTTTGTATTGAGTCAGTAATAAAAACTTAACTAATCAAAATGATTTGATTTGGGTTAGAGACCGAGACAAAAAATCTCGGTTAATTTATGCTTCTTTCCCAACCCCAACTGTTAAGCCGTTGGTTGTAATATTAAGTTAATTGTTTAAACAAAGCAGCTGATTATCCTAAATCCGCAATCTTTTCATATTCTTAACTCAAAACTTGTAACAATTTTTCTAAGAGACCCAAAATGCCCCCTCTCATCAATTTAGATATACTCTATTAATTAATCTTGCTATTTGCTAAAGCCAATGCGCTTTACCCCTGCATTCCTACCTACACCATCAATATCAAGTCCTGAAAAGTAATTTTTCACTTCCTTTTTAATCATCTCTTGCATAACAGAAATTAACTCCGGGCTCAACGACTCCTCCCCGGTCGGAGAAAGATATTCAATGCTCTCGCTTCTAATGTGCTTCGGCTCCGTTTTCCCAACCAACCGACCTTCATCATTTAAACCCGAACCAGTCCCCGGCAAACTCAGTGTCAGAGCAGTTAGAGGATCGTTGCTAACCGCCGGCGTTGTTTCAGAATTGCTGACGTCAGATCCGGTAGGGCTATCAGGACTCAATCTTAAATCGGAAATCATAGTAACGGTTACGTCTCCGCTATCCATTCGCTTCAATACTTGCCCTGGCCGCTCATCTTCTCCACCACTACCACAACCGTTGCCGGAAGATTTCCTCTTTAGAGTCGAATTCCAGTGGTTCTTAATCGCGTTATCAGTTCGTCCGTTAAGGAACCTCGAAATCGTCGCCCATTTATTACCAAACTTCTCATGCGCTTTAATGATAATTTCATCCTCCTCCGGAGTAAACGGCCGGTGCTCAACCTGCGGTGACAGTTGATTGCACCACCGTAGCCGACAAGATTTTCCCGATCTTCCAGGAATCGACCTGCATATTATCGACCAGTTCCGAGCACCGTGAAGCTCCACCAGTTTCTTTAATAACTCATCTTCTTCAGGATTCCATGGACCTTTGATCCGATCAGAGGCTTCCATAGCCATTCCTTCAAACAAATTTGAAATTAAAACCCTAATTTTCTAACCGAAAGAAGAACTATCAATCGATTGATTGATGAATCGGGGGTTTATTTACATGAAGAAGAAGAAAATGGGGGGTTTATAAAGGGGGTTAGGGTAACTGACAGAACCGGTTAAAAGGGGTGGGTGAAGGGTGATGGAGCTTTACAGTTACCGGTTACTTTAGATAGGCGGTTGAGTAGAGGAGACAGCTGGATGGGGACACGCGTGGCCACGTAAGGAAAGAGAATTGAAGATAATCCCAGGAAAATCTCGCCAACTTGGAGCGGTTCGAGCCTGTTGGCTTGGGGCGCGTGTGCTTACCTTATTTGACTCGAATGATTTAATTCCTAAATATAAGATTTTAGAAAATATAGAGAAAAAAAAATAGCAAAAAAAAAAATAGTATGTTTTTTAATTTAAATATTAATATTATCCTCTTAAATAAATTAGTGATATTCAAGTTTTATTTAGCATAGTAATATTTATATTTTGACTAATAAAGTATATTATTTTTTATTTCTTTAATTTTCGCAACATATCCTAAATCTTATATTAAGGAATAGAGAGTAAAAGTTTTGGACTATTCTAGAATCATTCTCAAATTTTAAATTGAAAGTTTCTTTTTTTATTATCATTGTTCACCCGTTCTAGATTATGATGTTTATAGGGCCATTTATAAATATATATTTGAGAATTTAATTGTCATTTTTTAAAATAATTGTAATTTGAACTGACATATCAATCGCTAAGAATTTCCTTGTCAAGTTTCCAAATGTTTGATATTATACCGTTTTCCTTTTTCTTTTTTCTCTTTTATAAGTGTACTATATCCTTTTCATTTTTTGCAAACAAAAAAAAACAAATTTGCTAATTTTCTTTTCTAAGTAAAATGAAATATCAACTTAGCTCTGATGAACAAAAATCAACTTAGCTCAAGGCATAGTTCAAAAAAAATTCAAAAATATTAAACTTATAAAAAATATTTAAAATATTTAATATGTATTGAATTTTTAATATTTAATATAATAGCATAAGATGGACAAAACGACAAAATTAGTTTGCAGGAAAGGACAGGCGGTTCACTGACACTCTGGCAGGACAGCCTGTAAGTCTTGACTTCAAGGACTATTCTCTAACGGCCCAATGGTTACCCACGCTCGCCAGTAACCGTTTTCTTTCTTTTTTCCATTTTATGCCAAGTAGACTTTTTCAATTCATTGACCAAACTTTCCTTGCAATGTAATCCCCTAACTTTTTGTTTTAGTGATCTAGTTACGATATTGAGAATCTATTGAATCTGCTTGGATTAAATTTGGTCTGGTTTGAGACTCAAACTCATATTCAAATCAGCGTTAAATTGAGTCTGAGAGAATGAAATCTGATGTATTAAATCATCTAACATCTGGTTTGAGACTGAGACCAGAATATCAAATTCAAATCTAAACACAAACACAATCCAAGCACATTTATCTCAATATACGTGACACGGTCTCGAACGTTTCATTCACTTAATTTGAGTAGTTGTAGAAAAAGTAATTATTTGAATTATTTTTATTGATTTAAAATTTCGCAAACATATTCAATTAATTTTACAATTGATAATATATTAATACATACTGAATAATTTGTATCATCACCCTACTTTTTGTAATATTTTAGTAGTATTTATTAGTCACAATAACTAAAAAAATAGTGGAGACCTTCCTTATTTTTAGCAGTTTTTTTTTTTCGAGTTTTAGTTATTTATAACAATTAATTATTTATTTTGTTTGTCGTTATTTTATCACTTGTTTTTGTTTTTGTTTTTGTTTTTATAAACTTTAACTATTTTTTATGTGCTAATTATATACTTTTACCGTTGTTCCGATGATAGATATTTTCATTGCCGGTTGTTGCATATACAAAATGCCATGAAAAATAGTTTAGGTATATAAAAAAGTAAAATAAAATGACATAAATAGCATACCTAGAGTAGTTGATAAATAGCTAAAATTGATTTTTTTTTCTTTTGAATAAGGTGATTTCTTTTTATTTATTTATTTATTTATATATTTGTCTCCTTTTATAAAGTTTGTTTGTTTTTTAATGATTGGTCGTTGTCATCATACCTTAACGGTCCCGTTTCTAACCCTCATTGTAGACTACTCATATTAACGGTTAACACACAAAGAAAGTGTTTATTGGTACTTTCCAACTTGTATGAAATTGAAATTCCAACCTTATTGTCGTGTTGATTTCAAACTAGTACTATTATACAAATTGTTAAAAAATATTGAAAACGGTGATTCGTTGATTTTGCCTTAATTATTCTGTTTTGATTTTTATAGAAAGTTTGTCAATAGCGAATTCGTGTTTCTTTCATGTTCATGTTCATATTGATTTAATTATGAATTGAATCTGATTTGAATGATAAAATATTATTTGAACGCACACGATTGGTTCTTCGAATTGATTTTATAAATTGTCTACTAAATTTCTTTAGAATTTGGAAACTTTAGTAAAATAACATTTTCTTATTAAATAATCTTAGGTATCGAATTAAAGGAATTCAAATGTGTGGTCGAGCTTTTGAACAATTCTAACAACTTAAGATAAACGGAGAGGAAACACAAACAAGTTTCCAATATTACGACAATTAATTTAATTAATCTCGACGCAATTTAAAATTTGTTTCATATTCAAGTTCTAAATGAAGCGTACTCAAACATCCACTATTCGACTCATTCGTGTTCGAATAGGACCCTAAACACATTAACAACTTTTATTTTGTTAAGCTAAAATTGGATACAATTTTGAATTTTATCTTTGAGTCTTAAATTTTTTTTAAAAAAAAATTAAATTATTTCTTAAGTTAGGTATGTTTTTAGAATCATTTGCAAAATCTTTTATCGAAAAGACATATAAAGAGCCAACGTGCATTTAGATTCATTTTGTATTATACAAGTCAATGCAAAATCTCAATCTAATCTCATTTGCTTCCTCACAAATAACTTCCTTACCACAAAAAAAATTCAAAAACAATCTCAATCCAAATACAGCATTTTAATTATATTTAATGCATCAGGAACAATGAATTTCTATGAAGGTTTAAAAAATAGAAAAAATCACTGACTATACAGGGTAAAAAATTGTATGTTCTTAATCATTCATAATTCGCCACGTGGATATTTATGCAATTATATTTTTTCTTTCGTCATTATTCACATTCATTACCTAGTTTCTCTTCTCTTTCTTCTATCCTATCATTGGAATAATGTGATTAAAGAAGTAGAATTAGAAAGAATATTCACGTAGCGAATTCTAAATGGTTAGAATATGAATGTGGACATTAATTGTGGACATACCTTTTTTTCAGGGCTTGGTATTAGAATGACATTGGTTTTGCATAATAGTCAAACCATGGCATTTTTTTTTGGGACAATATTTTTAGCAAGGACGGATTTCCCAAATTCGTCTTGAAGCCGTGACGGATTTGGCAAATCCGTCCTCATCTGATGTGTCTAACTGCGTATATTTTTTTTGCCATGTCAGCTGAGAAAGGATTTCTCAAATCCGTCTTGGCTTCAAGACGGATTTGAAAAATCCGTTCTCGACTGGCAGAGACTTGTTTAAAAAATTGCAAAAGAATTATTCTTCATCCCAAGTTTGAAATATGTTCAATTCACCAAAATATGTACAATTCACCGGAAATAAGCCTGAAATTTTTCCGACTAATTCAATAACCACTCAAAATATGTACAATTTACCAAAATGTGCAATTTCAGCATATCTAAAACTCAAAATGAATAAAACAACATTTTCATTTATTAAATTCAAAAGCCATAATGTTCAATGTAACACAATTGTCAAAATTATCGAGGCGTATAATGTACTTTTATTTTGTGGTTCGACCTAAGCCAGTATCTTTGTCCCTTATTATCGCAGACGACCGTACCATGATGGGTGTTCTCTAATTGAACCCCTTCAGTGTCGATAAAAACTTAATCCTCTAATGATAGTGGCGGGTGAAGTGCGACCTCTTCTTGTGTCCGAGTCTGATAAAGTCCTAGGGAGTATGAGAGTCGGTCATCCATGTCATCCTCCTGCAAACCTGATGAGCAGCTTGATTGGTGAATGGAATACCGGTTGAAGTCCAATCAAAGTGGTTGGGAATCTAGAAATCTCCCCACTGACTAGGTAGGAAATCATCCAGGGTGAATAGTGAAGGTTGTGTATCTTCGTGATTAGATCCAATGAACCAATGGGGGCGGTATGTGGCGGGGATAGAGGGACTGATAATATGCATGTCTCCTGGCAAGACCGACGACCACCCTGTCTAGCACTAACTTGACTTCGGCCTTCTACATGGCTTCTCGGGAATGCTAATGGACGTTCTATCACCGCATTTGAAATGTCGGATGACCGCGGTCTGCAACTCATAGCTCTTCCAGAGAACTTGTAAATAACTCGTCAATTGATCAAATGCCCATTTTAGGAAATTTTTTATTTCTGGATCAGTAATACTGTTTACTTTCTGTCGCAAGGCACCAGAGACCTGAGTAGACGCCGAACCATGTAATAAATAACAAACATAAGATAAACATAATTAAAAATTATGATAAAATTTAAACATCAATTTATAGTTTATTAAATTAAAACTCACCAAAATTTGTTCAGCTATTGCGTTCGGTTGAAAGCCCCAGTGAAGGTTTGTAGGGTCCCTTATTTGGGGGTTATTTATAAGCAAGACTGTAATGTTCTTGTACCACTCCATGTAATCATCGCGGGGCACAAAATATTACCCGCCTGAACACCCTCCACTACAAACTCCGTTCTTTTCCGCCACAACTCGATGTAATCTTTGTGCACTGTGAGCCAGTTTTTACTCGCCACAAGTTTAATCTTGTGGAGATCATCATCCTTAACAAGTCCGTTAGTCCTAACCGCTTCTGGTACAGTCTGCTCTTATCCAAACTGCCTCAAGACTCAATCAGGAAGATGATATTCCACAATGTCAAAGCAAATCAATGGGACTCGGGCAGAACCACTTCCCGAAAGTTTGGCTCCCGAGCAACCGAGACATCTATCACTTGGGTCGGCTATGTTATCCACATAAACTACACAAACAAATAAATATATTAACTTAAATAAACTAAATATATTAACTAACATTTAAAAACAATTTATGTAATAAAAAATAAAAAAATATAAAAAATACTAACTTATCCCTTGTCTCTCATTCATTCCATCAAGTTGATTTCGAAATACTAATAATTGATCGCTAAGAGTTGCTCGAAAACTCTTAGGGCACTTCCATCTTGCCCCGAAAGCAGCACTTTCTGGTATATTCGGCCTTGGAACATCCCTATTTTTTTATCGGAAAATGGATGAACGCTCCTATGCCCACAACTGTTGAATAAAATATACTAAATTAGCAAAGACAAAATTGTACCACGCTTAAATAAATTTAAAGAGTAATTTAAAACTTTACCTAAATGAGCAAACAACATCCACTGATGTCTTGTGAATCGGGCTTTAAAGAGATACACACCTGACGGTAAAGATAGGCGAGTACGGTGCTTGCCTAAGAATAGGTGGAGATACCAAACTCTAAGTCTCAGAGTAGGAGCAGTATCACAAATGAATTCAAGAAGCTAACTTGTCCGAGAACAATAAAGTACCCATGAGAATTAAAAGTAAAGCCCTAACCCTTTTGAAAACGCCGACCATCCTAGCATCATTAGGCAATGGGTCTGAAATATGTGATAGTATTTCATGTTGATTAAGGGCATTTCCCTTAAAAGCAGTCTCAGCTGGTCGAAATCCCAAATACTCATCAATTAAACCTATCCATTTAGAGACAGTATAATTCACTTTCTCATTCATAGTCACCTCATTGTCGTTGATGTGTAGTCCAAGAAGTACTCCAACGTCTTCTAACGTGATGGTTGTCCTCCCGCCAGGCAAGTGAAATGTGTGGGTCTCGGGTCGCCATCTCTCAACAAGAGCAGTGACTAAGGCATGATCTACTTTAATATAACCTATGCGACACAACCTTCAAAACCTACTCTGTCAATAAGGTTAATTAAATCCTTATTGGTCTCTCGCTCGTAGGCACTCCAAAAATGGCTATCACTGCGAATAAAAGTTATAGGGCTATCTAATTTATCCTTATCAATACCTTGTCATATACCTAAAATCGGTGATCCCATTGTTTGTATAAAACACTAAAATCTAAAGGTCTAGGAGGGAGGGAAGCCGATGTAGCAGGTACATTAGACATCTAAACATAAAAACAACAAAAAACAATGGCATTATCAGAAAAATATTGACATTATCGAAACAACAAAACCAAATTTAAATAAATTCACAATATCCCAAAATTCATTATATATAAAATTACCAAAATTCATATCACAAGATTTCAATACTTCAATTACCAAAATTCGAATCACAAGATTCCAAAATTAACAATAATACAAATTATATTCACAATATTCTAATATTTCAATATTCACAAAAATAAAAAATTCACATTACTCCAATATTCCAAAATGCAAATTCCAAAATTATAATCACACTATCCAACTTTTCAAAATTCATAATATTAAAAAATTTAAATAATATATCTGAAAAATAATTCAAAAAAAAAAAAAAAGAAGATTGGGAATTATACCTTCACTGGTAAGGAAGGGGAAGGAGAAGAGATGCAAAGATGCTTGAACGGAGGTGGAGGTGGAGGTGACCGTGGGTGGGGGTGGAAGTGATTATTACGTTTTTGCTCTCGCCATTATCGCCTTTTTTTTACTGATTTTTGTTGCAACTGATAAGGAAGGAGAAGGAGAAGAGATGCAGGCAAAATTAGGGCAAGTCGAGGACGGATTTGAGAAATTCGTCCTCAGGTGACATGACAAAAAATTAACGTCGTTAGCCACATTAGTTGAGGACGGATTTCCCAAATATGTCTTGGCTTCAGGACGAATTTGGCAAATCCATAATTGCTAAAAATGTTATCCAAAAAAAACACTGTCATTGTTTGACCAATATGCCAAACACATGCCATTCTAAGGCAGCTTTCATTCACTAGTCTTAGTGGTGGATACAGTGTCCTGCCACCGAAGTCACGTGCCTTCGCTAAAAAATAATTTTTTAAAATAAATATAATGTATTATTTCTCCCTTTTAATGATATTTTCATAAATGATACCACATAAATAAGCCAAATTAGTAAGTTACCGACCGCTCTCAGTTAGTGTGTTACCACGGGTTTAACCAAAAGTTTTCTACTTTTCTCGCACCAATCTAGGTAGCTTCCTGAAACAACATTTCACTTGCAAATTTACCATCATCTTCCTCCCAAATTCTCCATCATTTACATACCTTCATTTGATTTCTCCGCCAAACACATACTCATCAGAAACCCTAAATCGCCATGGGAGAACCTCATCAGTCTATAGTTCATCACGCTCTCGGCGGTGGCGTAGGTACTTTCTCCTACTGATATGCTTTCCATGCATATTAAAATTGCGTCAACTCTGTATAAAGTTATAAATCCGATTCGATTTTGATCTAGAAATTGTTCTTAATGCCGATTCGATTTATTTTCATCAGAATTATTTTAGCTGCATAAATCATAAAACACGAATTTTGAGTATATGTATTGAAAAGTATCATTTGGTTTTTGATTGTTTAGACAGTGAATTAGGACTGATATTCATTGCCTTTTCTATTGATGTATAGTCGCGGATGATTTGTTGTGGATAAAATGGTGTACACGTGTAGCTATTTTCTTCTTAATGCAGATATGATTTAGTAATGTATAATGTATTGGAAAGTCTCACTTGTTTTCGATAGTGAATTAGGACTGATATTCAGTAACTTTTATTAATGTTCAGTTGCCGATGCTTTATGGTGGAAAAAATGGTGTACAAGTGTTGCAAATTTGTTCTTAATGCAGAGGGGACTTAATTTGATCAGAATGATTTTAGCTGCACAATACATGAATTTTTAGTAATGTATAATGTTTTGGAAAGTATCATCTGGTTTTTCTTTTGTGTTAGATAGTGAATTAGGACTAATATATGTTGCCCTCTATTAATGTACAGTTGCCGATGTTCTATTGTGGAGGAAATGGTGTACAAGCGTTGCTACGCTTGTTGGTTCTACTGCTCTTTGGTTCCTTTTTGAACATGCTGGCTACAATCTCTTAACCTTCATTGCCAACGTCCTATTGCTACTTGTTGTAATTCTTTTCTTCTGGGCTAAATCTGCATCCCTTCTTAATAGGTATCTACAAATTCCGCCAATTGCAATCAGTCTTTCTTTATTTTATTGATATAATTGCTCTACCATTATCCAAATGGTTTTTTATCAGTATATTTTGTGATACTGCAAAATACTTGTTAATTTTCTGGAGAGGAATAAATAAAATAGGATTGGTCATGGGGTTAGTTTCTCATATGTTAATAATTTTCGTCGAGGAGGTCTTAAGATTAACGTATAAATGGCCAATCGTGTGATTTTTAGACCGCTACCTCCTCTACCCAATTTGGAGGTTTCTGAGGAATCTGTGATCAAGGCTGCTGATGTACTGCGACCGTGGATTAACAATATACTATCAATTGCACATGAAATTGGTATTGGTGGAAACTTGAAACTGTTTGTTCAGGTTTGTTCTTGGCGATATAGTTATCCGGCTTTCTTTGTCCACCTAGGTGAATGTATTCTAAATACTGTAACGTGGGCGGCTTTTGTCAGGTTGCTTCCTTCTTGTGGGTGGTTTCTTACCTTGGTAGTTTCTTCAACTTTCTTACCTTGCTGTACATTGGTGAGTACTTCTGCTATTACACATCTTAAGTTAGAGATTTGCTTGCGTTTATATCACATTTCTCATTCATATTGTTGCTCTGCCTTTACTCAGGAGTTCTTCTAAGTCTATCAGTACCTCTGTTGTATGAGAAGTATCAAGATGAAATTGACAAGAAGCTCATTTTAGCCCGTAATGTTATTCAAACACAGTATATGAAACACAAGGAAACAGTATTGAGAAAGATTCCAAGGTCTCTAAACAAGGAAAAGAAGGCACAGTAGACTTGGGGTAAGTATCTTTTCCCTCAAACACTGTGCAGGGCTTGTCATTCAAAGTAATGCGTTGAACTCCACCCCCCCCAAAAAAAAACAACCCTCTCTTTCACTTAATGAAGTTAGGGAAAACTATTGTCTTTAGTTCAGTCGTACTATACTTGATAATAACTTTTTCTGTTCCTAATCCTTCTTTAATTAATGCAAACAAATGACTGAAGAAGATTAATGGTTGTATTGCACAGAATTCATGCCCTTCTAAATGTTATTAGATGCATCTGATTTTGGTTTAGATTTTTGTGATTCTAGCACAAGTGCTGGGGCTTCACTAGCATTTGCTATGGCAATACCATATGTTATCTATTAATATTTTTCTGAATGCTTTTATCTGTTTGCAGGTATGGTTTTGCTGGTTGCACACAGTTTATGTTAGAGGGAAACCACTTAATATTTGATAGCTTGAAAATTTGGAATGTTGTTGAGAATGCTAATCTTACCTTTTTTGTTAGTTCGTGTAACTCATTCTTCATAACAAACGTTGATCCGTGATTGTATAGAGAATTAGAGATGATTTCTTGCTTGTGAGGGTTGGCTGGAGAAAAAGAGTAGAAAGATTGAAACCTTAAGTGCTTGTTCCACTGGTTGCAACGACCCTATTGATGATTCTAATTTTGGCATTTGAAGCGAGTAATTGTGATTCGGGGCTGTTAGAATCAATTTATCTGGTCTAATTTGGTTTAGTTCTTGTTATTCCGAACCCTAAACGAACAACTGATTCATTATGATTTGCTTATGCATTAGCTGTATTCTAGTTCTCACTCACATGTTTATTAAAACTTTGGAATGTGCCCAATGCAATTCCAGCATCTGCACTTTTCCCCCAGAAGACATAGTAGTTAGAACTTGACATTCCAGTTTAAAATTCTATGTACTTAATGCCAGATACTATTCTTAATTTGTAACTGAGTCATGACATTATACTAGGGATGGCAATTTGACCCGTGACCCGCCGATCCGCCCTGCCCCGATGCCTTTTGGGGCAGCCCCGCCCCGCCCCGTAGAGAGAACGGGGCAGATCGCCCCGCCCCGCGAACGGGGCAGATCGGGGCATGGTATTTTTTTCCGCCCCGGCCCCGCCCCGCCCATTTTGCCCCATTTATATTAAATTATTATAATATTGTTATTATTAAACATAATCATGTTTAATTTTCATTTTAATATACTAATTGTACTTGTTTGAGAATTGATTTGGGATAAAATTAATTATTTTTTAAAAAAAATTAAATATTTTTTAAAAAAATTAATTATTTTTATGATAAAATTAATGATTTTTATGATTTTTAAAAAAATTAATTATTTTTATGATAAAATTAATGATTTTTATGATTTTAATTTTTTTGAAAAAATTAATGATTTTTATAATTTAAAAAAAAATAGAATGGGGCTGGGCGGGTCAGATCTGCCCCGTGCGGGGCGGGGCGCGGGACAAATTTTTTTGATCTGGGGCGGGGCGGGGCACAGATCAACAGGGCGGGGCAGGGCGTGGTATTTCAGATACCCGCCCCGATCTGCCCCATTGCCATTCCTGATTATACCTTAGTTGATAAATTACTTTTTACCGGTCTGAGAAGTTTCGGGTTTCGAGTTCGAAGCATATTGCTCGTATGTTTGTCTCTTTCCCCTCTCTCCTTTCCTGCCTCCAGAAAATTAAAGAAAAAACTTGTAAAATGTACCACCTCAAAATACAATATATGCAAAACTAATTAGTGGGGAAGGAATTATTATTATTAGGGTTTTTATAAAGTTGAACCCATAATAAGACCGTAGCAGTTTTTGTTTTGTTTTAAAAAGGAATTATTATTATTATTTTATAAGTTGAAGAAGGATGTGGAGACGTATATACTATACAGTATTATGCAACACATATAAAGAAAGGGTTTCATATGTATTGAATTTTTTCCCAATTAAGTTATATTGTTAGTCAAATAAAAAAATTATTGGGAATAGCATAGTCAATTTAATTTTTAGTTTACAGATCTTGTAATAATTATGCTAATAGATTGACAAAATATACAATGGGCTTAGAATCTCCACTCAATGGTTTGGAGATCCATCGAATTTTTTTTTTCTACTATATGTAATACATGATATTATTTAATGATATATAATACTTTTTTCTATTAAAAAAATATATTTAATTTGAGACGTTGAACACTAAGGCAGACCTCGAACTATTGTACTTTTCGGGCCGAAGTTGGGCCCTAAATCCAAAATTTAAAGTAATGGTTAAGTGGTGGTCAGCAGTATAAAACCCTCCAAAAACTAGATTTCTATTATCTGGAAGCTGATATTGGAGAGAAGTCTCTAGCTTTAGCGCCCGCCATGAGCGCCGCCATCTCAGCTCCCCTTGCTCTTCAATCATCAGCTCTGTTTCTCCCTTCCTTGAATTCTAGAATAATTCGATAGAGCTTCGATCACCAAATTTATCGCTGTTTTTGCTCATTGTAAGTCTCTCTTCTCCTTCCTTGCGGATTTGCTCTTTGGACATTAACCTTTGTGAACTGTCTTTTTGCTCTCTCTTATAATTAAGCAGACTAATGTAATAATTACTTAAATTAATGCTTTTGGCGCACTCGAAAATCTATGTTAATTTTTGTGATTTTAGTTCCATATTTTGGCCTGCTCAGTATCATGCTCCGTTCTGCGTTCTATAGAAATGTTCATATATTCAGTTTCATAGTTGCTCGGTTTTGTTTCTACTCAGATTAGTTGTTTTATTGTTAAATAGAAATTATAGTCTTTCAATTATTGAAATTCCTTAAAAATTCTAGATATTTGTAATTATTACTTCCTCCATTACTTAACACGTAGTTTAGAACACGTAGTGAAAATTAGGTAATAAAAAAATATGGTATTTTTTTTTAATTAAAATATCACTATTAACCTCTTAAATAGAATTAGCGGTATACAATGTTCTATTTAAGAGAGTAATATTGATATTTTGACTAACAAAATACATTGTTTGGTTTGCTTCCTTAATTTTCGATACATATATCCTAAACGGCTTATATTATAGAATGAAGGTAGTACTTCGAATAAAAAATTTAAACCTGGTGGATTTGATGTGCGGAAATACTTGGTACTCCCTCCATTCCCTATTAATTGTCGTTTAGGAGATATCTAGGTATCCAAATTAATTGTCGTTTAAGGTTCTTTTATTAGTTGTCAACAATTTATTCCAATTATACCCTCAACATTTTTCTTTCTTTATGACATAGAAGTGAGAGAGAGGGAGGGTGGGGGGTAATATTGGAAGTTTAAGTGGAAATGACAACTTCCTTAATTTTCTCAAATTGTCTAAAGAGTCTTATATTTAGGAATGGAGGGAGTACTAATTTGTGCAGCATGATTAAATCCTTTATTTTCGTTTTAAATTTTTTTACTATTAGCGAGGCAGTGAAATGTCGAACCCGAACTTATTATTCCGAGTCAGAAGTGCGCCAGATTCGCTAGCCTTCTTTCACATGATTAAGTCTTTTATTGAATGTCTTTGTCTGATTTCTGTCTATATATTGTAATTACCATGAGTTTTGCTATGTTTCTAATTTTGTTCGTTTTTGAATGTTTTGGGTGAAGGATTTGTGGTCTGCTTGGAGAAACTAATAATTTTCTTCTAGTAGTAAAAAAAATGAAGGAAGAAGAAATAAATAGATGCCAGATTCAGGAGTGGTACCCTAAATTCAAATCTGTTTCCATAAAAACACTAATTCTTGAGCTTCCGGAATCTTTTGTTGAGTACCTCCTTGATGATTCTGGAAGCTTCCTTCTTCCGCTCTCTGTTACCGATGACGATGCCTTTCCCAATAGGGTACGTAATCCTGAAGATGACGAGGATTTTCAGGCACACGAAGGGTCTGACGATGAATCAGAGACTCCTCTGCAACCACCTTCTTTTCCTGAACTTGAGATGAAGGTTAAGGAATCAATTGAAACCCTTGGTGGTGCTATTTTTCCAAAGCTTAATTGGAGTGCTCCTAAAGACTCTGCTTGGATCAGTTCGACTGGAAATCTTCGGTGCTCATCTTTTAGTGAGATTGTACTTTTGCTGCGATCATCAGACTCGCTAGTTCATGATCTTTGTCATGCTTATGATTCATGTAGCCATAAGACTGCATCAAGGCCTAATAATTTCTTCCTTGCTCTTCGCAAATGGTACTCGTCGTTCAGGCCTGAGATGGAATTTCGTGGTTTTGTACGTAATCAGCACCTTGCGGGGATATCCCAACGGGAGGTCACTGGATTTTATCCTGCTCTTCTTGAGAGGAAAGATGATTTACAAGTGATGATCGAAGAATTTTATGTTGATAGCTTAAGCGGTAAATTTGATTCTGAAAGTTATACATTTGATGTTTATGTTACAGCAGATGGGCGAGTTAAACTTCTAGATTTCAATCCTTGGGGTGCATCTACCTTACCGCTGCTCTTTACCTGGGAAGAACTAGAAGAGAAATCGAAGGAAGGCAGAGTGGGTTGGAGATTAGAATCGTAGATAGCCAGTGTGGAGTTCGTCCTGGTATGAAGACTGCAGTTCCTTATGATTACTTGGACACAAGTCCTGGTAGTGGTTGGGATCAGTTTCTGAAGAAAGCTAATGAAGAACAAACGGAATCCGATTAAGCAAGTTTTTTGGAGGTTTTGCCCAAGTTTGTTTTGGTCATTTACCTCTTGCTTTTTCCCATAGATTTCTTACAAATTGGTTATTAGAATCTATGTTTGTAAGTTAAATGTTTAGCACCTGTTAGAACCTGGGATTTGGACATGGTCTGCATCATCTACCATTGGGATTTGATTTAGAAAATTGTAACACTACCTTGAGCAAACATACATGCTATAGTTCAGTAAAATCTCAGTAATATACCACAAAACTGCTAAGAGAACATGATGATCTCGAACACCCCACATGATTTCTCTTAATTTTCCAGGCAATATAGTTTAATTACACGGTCTTGGGGATCGGAATGTTGTCTGAGGGTGGCAAGGTGACTGAGCGCAGCAACTCTAGTGAGAACACGAGCCCTAGAAAATGCGAGAGAATGGTGTTTGCAGATGCCTGCCCTCAAAGTATCCAGAAAACACACGCATTCGATAATCAGCCACATTATAAGTCGTATGTTTTATCAAACTTATTTTTAGACGTCAAGAACTAATTAATATCTAGGACGGAAAATTACCTGAACCAAGAAGACATCTAGTGCAAGAACTGGGCTATTTCCAGGAGGCAACCCCTGATAATAAGGATTAGCTGATGTAGTAAGAGCTTTAGCAACCAATAATCCTACAGTAGCTTGCATACCCAGAATAGCAGCACCCATACCCAGAAGGTTCAACCCTATCCCATTCTTCAAGCTTCTTACAACATCCGCGCGAGGTGGGGCCTGCAACATGAGTGTTGCTATAAACTTACATAGAAATATATCATTTGAGAATTTTCAAGTTCCGTAGTAAAAAATTTACATAGAAAGCCGATAATGTGTATTCCAAATTCACTTGCCTGTTAACTCATACGAAGCCATAAACATACCATTTTATTCCGCTTTAAGGTACTTTAAGACTATATAATCTGGATCTATCACTTATCCACTAATCCAGCTTAGATTTTTGTTTCAAGAATGAAGGGGCAGGAATACTTTCAAATGTTGCATCCAGTGGCCGAGCCACAGTGGGGCATGGTGGGGCAAGTGCCCCACCAGTTTTTTCCAAAAATAATTTTTTTTTTTTTTTTTTTTAGTTTTAGTTTTGTTTTTGTAATACCTCATCTCGTGAACATTGTTTATTATACCTATTTTGAATCACTTTACGATTTAAAGTTAAATTATTTATTTATTTATTTAGTTTTATTTTTATTTTTATTTTTGTAATACCTTGTCTCGTGAACATTGTTTATTGTACCCATTTTGAATCACTTTACGATTTAAAATTAAATTATTTAGTTTGTGAATTATAGGAATGACACCACTTATATTTTAACAATTTTGGTTAAAATGGTAACAAATTTAAGTGTAAGAGACTAAAAAATAAAATTACTAATAAAAAATTCACAATGAGCTCTCTTGTAAATTATAAAAATTTCACAATAAAAAGTCCACAATATGAAGCTGGGAGGACTTGGAGGTTTATGAAGCACCTGGCAAGTAGAGTGAAAAATGGTGAACAAAATGTGAATAACTCTAGTCTATAAGATTTCATCAAAAAAAAAATTTTGGCTCCGCCAATATTTATATGCTTTTATGAATTTATTTCGTCAATGTTAATTGTGTCCCCCAAAGAAAATTTCCTGGCTCCGCCACTGGTTGCATCTTGTAAACATACAACTTACACAGAAAATCTTATGCAGGGTAGAGTTAACAGGAGACGAGATATAAAAATCTCCGTTAACATTTATCTTCGCGTAGATTCTGGTATGGTCAGATGGGATCTTGACCTATGCAAAAGATTATACATTATTTAGCATCTTATGTATTGTTTTGCATATTTCTGGTGCAAATTCATAGGGCATCCAGGAATGGTACAAACCATGCCAACATGCATCAGATTCAATCACAACACTATATGTAATTTAGATAAACAACAAAGTAATGGATAGAAGAGAACAATCGCAATCAACCTACTGCCTACGTTCTAAAATATAAACAACATTAGGCACAATTAAGCATCCATAGCAACAATGCAAACTATCTTGATCCTGGCAAGCCAACTTAAAACGAAAGGCCACACTGATTTCAATTTGCAGATCGTATATTACTCAAGTTCATTAAAGTGGTAACTTGTACCTTTGAAGGTTCATTGGCAGTCCTTCGAAGCTTTTCAGACAAACGCATGTAGCCAAACGACCAAAAAACAGATATAAAAGCAGCTGCAATTCCACCTGCTGTTGCATAAAATGTGGCTGGCGATGTGATCTTTCCCGTAATAACAACAGAAAATGAGAGGATTACAGCAGCAACCACCGTGCAAACGAGCTGCCCCCAAAATCCTAAACTCCCTAATCTCTTGAAATACCTTGACGTACTCTCTAATCTTTTTGAAACCTAAACAGACAATACAATCAATCCAGCATAAAATTCACAAAGAAAGCAATACAAGTTGCAATGACATTGAAAGTCGCGTTATCATAAATAGATATTTGCAGGTAAATTGTCAACAAAAGAGTAAATAATTTATTGCTCCCTTATTTGCATGAAGTCTTTCCACGCTATTTGACAATTATACCCTGTATTGAGCCAAATACTCCTACCGTCCCAAGTTGAACGTCCATTTTCTATTTTAGTTTGTTCCAAAATGAATGTTCACTTTCTTCACATTGGTGATTTTCCCTCAAAAAATAGTAACTCACCACGTATAACCGATTCAAGCTCCTAGCATATATGTCCTCCTATATTTAAATATATTATTGTAGCTTACTTATGGTCAAACTATTCTTCATAATTCTTATGCAAGTCAAATATGTACATCCAATTGTGATAGTAGAGAGTAATATTTTATCTCAAATTGCATCTCTGAGTGGATCGAAAAGGAAGGGGGAAAAAAAGAACTCAATCAGTTCTTCAACAGCTCAAGAACCCTAAAATCAATGTTGAGAATTATTTGCCAAAACGCAGATTATAGTGCAAACACATCCAACTCCCAACATACAACAACAATAACACTGAAACGGATATGACACAGACCTAACATTTGGTAATAAATGCACGAAATGGCTGCTCCCATAATACCATTGAAACCTATAGATTGGAGACGGACATAACATTTGACAATCAATGTACAAAGTGTCTACTCAAAGAATATCACTGAAACAGTATCATTATACCCTCACTTTTGCTAAATTTGAAAATGCACATACAGAATAACAACAATTTAAACCATATTAACAAATAAAAATTATATAAATAGAAGATCTAAGCAGGGGAAAACCTGAGCAAGTTTGGCCTTGTCGGAGTCGTCAGGATAAGGAGCAGAAGCAAGGGTTTTAATTATTCTTTTGTTCAGATTGAATTGCAGTGAAGGTAAATTTCGGTGTATTCTAAGAGGAGATTCAGAAAATGGGGAAAATGAAGGGATCGAAGTGGTGGTTGAGCGGAGGAGATATGGTGGCGAATGGTTTTTTAAAGAGGATAAAGAAAAAAGTGGTGGTGGTGGTGATGGAGCGGTGCCGGAGCTAGCTGCCGGCAAGAGAAGAGTTTGCATAGCTAATAAAAATGTCACCGGCCGGCGTTACCCAATAGTTGCTGAGGTGGTGGTGGTGCGATTGGAGCTACAGTGACCAGATACTAGTGTTGATGTGGGGCTAATATGGTAATTTTCGTGCTTTTCTCGTTTTCGTTTTCCTTTTTTATTTCTTCTTTTGAGTAGATAGCTATTTAAGCCACTAAACTATTTACACTTTATTGTTTTGGGCACTCAATTTTTTGGTTAATTTGATCACTCTAATATTTACGAGTAGCTGAAAATAAACCGTCACTATTTTTTATGGCGGTTTCCGGCCAAATTAGACAAGTATTTAGCATTTGATCAATAATACATGGGTAAAAAGGGAAATTAGTATGTCAAAATATCTGTGCGTCAAAATAAATTTGTCTCTTCATTTTTTCAAGATTCAAACAATAACAAAGAAAGACTTGTACAAAGTGAGGTTAAATAAGTCTTCAATCCATATGTTTTAGTGGTATTTTAAAAGTTTTGTGCATTTATTGCTACATATCTTCCTTCATTCTCAATTACCTGTCGCTTAGATATACTTTATCAATTTTTAATTATCTGTCTTTAAAAAATCAAGAGAGTATTAGATGTATTTTTCTAAACTTAACCTTATCAATCATTAATTTAGTTAACAAACAATTTTAGTTGTCTCAATATAAATATATTAATTGAAAGGTAAAATGTCTATTTATTTTAAAATTAATATATCTCAATTATTATTTTTTTTAATTCGAGTGTAATGTCTTAAAACAACAAATAAATGTAAATGAAAGAAATACTAAGTATGTCTATTATCCGTTCCCGCTCATATGTGTTGTTTTATTTTGAACGTAACATTGCACCTTATCTTTCAAGCTAAGTAATTTTTTTTTGACGCCACGATGAGCGATTGCACGCAGACGGAGGATATCGAACCCGAGACCTCTCGGTCACGGGCTGGCCAATGCCCCACTGGGCTATTGGTCTCTTCGATCAAACTAAGTAATTTTAAAAGCTCAAAACATTAGCTACTCCACAAACATAAAAATGCAAGTTCCAAAGTTCAACGGGCTGATACATTCGAAGTAAAAGACCTCTTTCAAGTTTTAAGGATTCACAAAGAAAAGATTCCATACATAACTAGACGAAGAAATCTCCAAAGAGTCAAACATTAATTTTAATTATTATATTCCCACCAGTTCCACAATTGACTCAAATATTTCTTTACAATTTAAGTTCAAATTGATTTCTGTCTTTTCCTTTTGTTACTACTAGTTCTACCACTATAATAAAACGGGAAATTGGCGAAATAAGTACTCAAACAATATGCGTTTGGCGATAATGGTCCCCGTTTTATTTTTTTTTGTTTTTAAGAACATAAACAATTTGAGTTTGGCTAAAATGGTCCTTCCGTCCATCCCAGTTACGGTAAAAATTAATTTTTTTTTTTTTAAAAAACCATTTTTAGGAACCGGGGCTAATTTGGGAATTTCACCCTAAATTAACCCCTGCATGACTCGATTTACCTTCCTCTTTCACCGTCTTCTTCATTTCAACAAGAAAAAAATCCGAAAACCCCTAAAATTTTACCGCGATTTGTCAGTCCATGGTTCTACTGGTCATCCGGGACGGAGGAATGGCAAGGAAAATGAAGGGTTTTCAATATTGAGTGGGTTATTAAACTCAGAAGCAGTGGAAACATATTTAAGGTAATGTTTTATTGAATTTTAATATTTCCTAACTTGAATGTGATTCATGAACAAAATAAAAATGGTGTGTGTTTATAGTATAATCTGGAAGGAGGTTGCTGAAGATAAGAGGGCATTGTTTGACAAGTTGGATGCTTTATGGTTTAATGCCTATGCTACTCATGGAGGGAAATCTGAGACTAGGGTTCTTAAATGGATTTCAAAGACGAATATTTTAAGCAAACAATATGTCTTTGTCCCAATCGTAAACTGGTATGTATATTTCAATAATTTAATTATATTAATTTGCATCCCCTTCATGAACCGATAAATGTCCGATTTTTTAACCTCTTTTTGGGGGACATTGGTATATGCTAATTCTTGTAATTTCAATGAGGATCCGGAGAATAGAACTTCAATGTTTATTGTTGTTGGATTCTCTTCAAGTTCTTGCAAATCCTATTGAGCCATTAATAAGAAAGTAAGTAATTGTATCCCATTATGACATTGTTCATTATACTATGTGACATACTAACCAGACTTATAATTTATGGGTTGTGCTAGATTTGTGTATGATGTCCCTAAAGAATGAGGGTTTACTTGTTAACAAAGGGATTGTTAATGATATACCTCTTTTGACTCCAAAGGTTCCCCAATGACAAATGGGGAAGAGTGTGGTGCATTTATACTATTCTATGCATATAGGTTTATGGAAAGTGCTCCTCTCATTTTCTCATCCAAAGAATGGGTATCCATACTTTGTAAGTAGTTTACTAAATATCTGCAAGTTTTGTTGAATCATTGGTTTTGCACAATTCTAATAAAATGTGTATTCTTGTAGATGCAAGAGATGTGGTTTACCTCGATGATATATTTGCATTTAGACAATGGCTTCACAGTTTAAGTGAGGGTATTTTTGATAAAAGTGAAGAACCCGAAGTCCTAGGTCGGGGTTGGCACATCAACCCGAAACTTCAATATTTGATAGTGTGGATGAGGGTAATCAGTCGGATAATGAGGAAAAAGATTTTGAATTTTCATTTTTTGAGGATGAAGATTACAAAAACTGTGAGGGTGATTACTTGTTCGAAGAGAATGTTGAACCTGTCTTGCATGAGTTTGATCTTAATGTACAAAGGGAAGCAAATAGGATTGTTGATATACAATTTGGTGTTGACATCCCCTGTTTTTCCGAGATAATGAGGTGTCCTCTCATGTTGAAATAGGTGTTGAAGGTCTTGAGGAAGGTGTTGATGGTGTTAGGGGTGGATTTGGAGCTCGTGAGCTCGAAATGGAAGAAAGGGAAGAAATGGAACTACAAGGATCTATTGGGCAGAAGAAGAACAAAAGGGGGAGTAAAAGTGGGCCAGGAAGGCAATGGCAGTGGTCAAGGGCATACTTCAGGGATACAACCAAGTGTGATATGCTTTTAAACAATCATTCTGAGTCTTTCAATAGGCAACTTCTGATGGCAAGGAGTAAACCCATATTAGGAATTCTAGAAAGGGTAAGGGTGTACCTGATGTTGAGATTGCAGTCAAGGAGAGAGTGGTTTGCAAAGCAGAAAGGAGATGTATGCCCAGCAATCATGAAGTTATTAGAAAAGCTGAAGGAAGATTCAGTGTCATCTCACCCTACCCTATCATGGAGAATTCAAATTCCGTGTTACTCGACCCAAATATGGATCAGTTTGCAGTGGATACTCAACTTAGGACATGTTCTTGCAGAAAATGGGACATATCAGGTATTCCTTGTATACATGGGGTGGCGGCTCTAGGGTTACAAAAATTGAAGCCTGAAGCATTTGTTGATGATTTCTATACTATGGCAGCTTATAAAAGAGCATATGACCCTGTTTTGAACCCTGTAAATGGGCCTAATAACTGGCCCAAAACTTCAAAGAAACCACTTCTACCTCCTAAGAAAGTAAAGATGCCAGGTAGACCCAAGAGGAAAAGAAATCCTGAAGAGGGAGAGAAAGGTTTTAAAAAGTCCCAATTAGATGGCACTTTAAAGCTATCTAGAGTGGGAGTGGCCCAATACACTTGTAGGTCATGTGGCCAAATTGGTCATAATGCAAGAAAGTGTCCAAACCATAGTGGGCCACGTAATGTTAACAAGTGTAGTAAGTGTTCCCAACTAGGGCACACCAAGAAAAAATGCAAAGCTGTTATTGAGGAAGGTGCTGCAAGGTTGCCACAAAATGAAGTCCAGGAAAGTGATCCAGGGTTGCCCCAAAATCAATTCCAGGAGGGTGTTGTAGGGGTGCCAGAAAATGAAGTTGCACAATCTGATTTTGCTGCTGGAACACCTTCAATGGTTGCTGAAAAGGTAATCTACTTTGCATTGCTTATATTGCAATTTAACCATCTCAGTTGCTAAGTTCAATTTGTTATTTCTGTCTGTAGTTGGTCAAGAAGAAGAGGAAGCCTGTGAGGTGTAGTTGGTGTCTAAACTATGGCCACAACAGGTCTACCTGCCCTGTTCCTGGGTCACATGTGGACAGACATATTAGCATTTTTGACAAGCAAAACAAAAGGTCGGATTGATTTGGATTTACCAACTCAAAACTCGGATGAATAGAACCAAAGCATTTTGGTTGTAATTTTTTGTTAAACTGGATGTTTAGAAGAACTAAGGTTTTTGGTTCATCATAGGTAAGCTAGGATTGGAGTGTTGGTGGTTTTGCCCATTTTTTTTGCCTCAACTCAAAAATCGTAAACATTCTCTATTTTGTGGTATTTGGTTATTATTTTGGCCACCTTCAAAAGTAAACAGGTCCTATTTACCAATGAAACTTCTTATGGCCAGATTTTTGTACTATATGTTCTTCAAATTTCAGCAAATTTCATTAAATTGATTTGGATATCAACAAAATATCTAACTACATAAACACTTGAATTTTA
This sequence comes from Vinca minor, assembly GCA_026122235.1. Taxonomy (NCBI): domain Eukaryota; kingdom Viridiplantae; phylum Streptophyta; class Magnoliopsida; order Gentianales; family Apocynaceae; genus Vinca; species Vinca minor. Next base: position 1,339,800 of record JAOCZM010000201.1, on the reverse strand, counting down.
TTACACCATAACAAGGTACATTGCTACATTTTCCAGATTTTTCAAGGATAACACTACATCTTCATCTTACAGTACAACAAACCGCAAATGAAAATTGCAAACAACCATGAACAAATTAGTGGCAATACACATTGTCCTAACTTTTCTTTCAAACTCTAGCCAATTCTCCATCCATCTTCCTTATTCTTCTCATCAACCCCTGGCATCACCGATCTACCTCTAGAACACAAAGGGGGATCCGCCCTAAAAAGAAAAAAATCGCACTTCTTCTTGCCCTGCAATTCGATTTAGTTCATTAAATTTGAGATAATTTTTTTTTTTTTAAATCTTAAAAAGCTTCAACTTCAACATGAACTTACCTTCTTGTTCTCACATGTCATGAATCTCCTACCCGGATTCCAATCTGTCCAAGCAGTACGGATTTTCGTAGGTACAGGAATTGGGCATTCACAATGGGTCGGCATTTCACATCTCAAATTTGAATCACCATTGAACATGGAGCTCCAATTACCGGACTCAGATTCACCAATATTCCTGGGTATATTGCCATTCCTTGATGCTTTTCTCATTTTGCCTTGTTCAAATGGGTCTGATTTTTCTGAAAAAAAAAGGAACCCCAGGAAGAAGAAGAAGGAGAAGAAGGAGATTTGGCAATCTTTAAGGGTGAAAATTGGGGTTATAATGACGTTGAGATTTTATTCCAATACTACCCTTTCAATTTTGCTATTTTCCATTTATTTTTGGCTGGACTAACAGTTGACTTCACCTCAAATGGACGGAGGGACCATTTTAGCCAAACGCAAATTGTTTATGTTCCTAAAAACAAAAAAAAATAAAACGGGGACCATTATCGCCAAACGCATATTGTTTGAGTACTTATTTCGCCAATTTCCCTAATAAAACACAAGTGGAGTAGAAAATTGTGCCTTATAAAAAAGAAAACAACAAGTCCATTATCTTTTGAATAATATTTCATTTAAAAATAAAATTTTGGTTTAGTTAGATATTTTATTTGAAATCATCTCGAGCACGAGAGAAATTAACTAAAAAACATATAAATAGATTTTTTTGTAAAATTAATTTTCCTTTTTTAAATGGCAAAAGATACGGGCTTTGAGTAAAAACTTGGTGCTAAGATATTGAATTTTCTTCTCAATAGGAGAATAAACAAAAAGAAGGAAATGTATAAGCAAAAATTATTTAGCGAAAAAAAAGTATAAGCAAAAATTGAAGCACATAGTTCTTCGGGAAAAAATGGGGATGAACTAGTCCATTGTTTCCGGCATTCACCCTATCTATAGATTCTACATTGAAATGTAAGGTATGCTGAATAAATTTTGTGAGTAAAAAATAAGACCAAGACTAATGAATCGATGTACCTTTTGTTGGGGCAGCGGAAGCAAACAAGCGGATAATATGGAGGGAAAAGAAGAATAAATAAATCAACACGAAAGAACACCAATATTTTTTACGTGGTTCGGTCTCAACGCAGACCTACATCCACGACCCTAAAGGTAAAAACTTTCGCTATGTAATTTTGAACTGAACAGAATTACAAACCCTCTCGTGAACCAAACTTAGGAAACTCACCATATGAGTTGGTGGCGTCCAACGTGGCATACATAAATAATACTAAACTAGAAGGTCCTTATTTATAAGGTTTTTCTCCCTCGTAGATTACTAACACAACCGAGGTGGGATATTGAGAGAATCCCAACACCTTTAATCTTCTCACTTCTCCGACAAAATTGTGTGATAAGTTTGTATTATGTCTAGGATTATCTCTTCTACTTTGTATTACATCGTTCATCTTATTTAGGAAGAACGGTCACTCATTTTTTTTATTTTATTTTTTTTATTTTTTTTATTTTTTTTTGTTAATGATCAACATTTGTTAAGTGTAACAGAAGATGCGGACATACTTCTGTATTGGATGTTAAACAGAGATTTGACTTAAGTTTTTTTCAACTCTTTTGTTACTTATCCATATACTAATTATACTAATTAATACTTATGCCTAACTACACCATCCGTTTTGTTTTAAGAATTTTGAAACTAATATTATTTTATTTCGTCTCAAATTCAAATTCACCGTCCAACTCAAATAATCAACCAAAAAAGAGAGCTTCAAAATCCTGCCTTTAGTAAAAATGGTTTCACCCAAGGTAAATTTGAAACTAGGGCAAAAGGAAGTAAGGAAGAAAAACAAATAGAAAGAGTCAAGAAATGTGGACTTTAGCTTCTCAGCAAATTTTCTTGATTCCAGCTCATTCATGGCGTCCATTAGCACCTCCATAAAGATTCCTCTGTTTTTTCCCTTTCTAAAATACCACTTTTTCCTTTTTCTTTTTCAATTAACTTAAAAAATCATAAACTGAGAGTCTGATGCAACAAAACATATGTGGAGGGGAAGAATTACAATATATGTAAACTTCACAACTCACATACTCGTTATATCAAAGTAGTTGCTGACTGGAGAGAAATCATGAACACTTATATATCATTCTTAACTATCTAAAGTTTAAATACTGAAATCTCGTTTTCCTTAGCATATTGTGATTGATTATCAATTGTTAGATCAGTTTGATCAAACAACTAAGTTTCTTTATTATGCATATCTATTTTTGAAAAAGAAAAATACATATCAAGATATAATTGAAAATTAATAATTTAATTCCTCAATACGCATCGAGAAAAACACCCTCAACTCTCATAAACTATTTAGTCTATTCACACACAAAAACAAAGTACAAAAGGAGTAGTAGTATTCCCTTTGGTTCCCCATGCTTAATGAAGTCCCATATTCCCATTTACATCTCAAGTAAAGAGACAACCTTTTTTAGCCCTCTGCTACATCCTCTGCTCTGCTCTATCTTTTAGTTCACCAAAACAAGTCTTTAAGCTTTTACCACTTATTCTCCTTATTTTTAGGACCATGTTTGTTTTCTGAAAAAAAATTAGTTCAAGAAACAATGAGAACTAATCTTCTAAGCTTTTTTCCTGCCTTGTTCTTGCTTCTTCTTCTGGTTCATTCTTCTTCTTCTTCTTTAGGTCTTACCTTAGATGGAACTCTTCTTCTTTCCTTAAAATACTCAATTCTTGATGACCCTTTATCAGTTCTTGATAATTGGAACTATGAAGACCCAAATCCATGTTTATGGACAGGTGTAACTTGTGCTCAATTTGAATCCCCTGATTTATATAGGGTCATTAGTCTTGTTCTTCCTAATTCCAAACTTCTTGGAACTCTTCCTGAAGATTTAGGCCTAATTCAACACCTTCATACTCTTGATCTTTCCAACAATTCCTTAAATGGGTCCCTTCCCATTTCACTTTTCAATTCTTCAGAACTTCAAGTCCTGTCTCTTTCCAGTAATGGTTTCTTCGGCGGGCTCCCGGAGCTCAGCTCTAGCAAGAAGAAAAGCCTACAATTTCTGAATCTTTCCAGTAATGCTCTAGCTGGAAATCTTCCTAAGAATTTACCTTCTTTGCTGAACTTAACTGTAATTTCTCTTAGAAATAACTATTTCTCGGGTTCGATTCCCGGGGGATTTTTAAATGTTGAAGTGCTTGATTTATCTTCAAATTTACTCAATGGATCATTGCCTTATGATTTTGGTGGGGGGAAATTAAGATACTTGAATCTTTCTTCCAATAAAATTTCTGGCTTAGTTTCTTCAGAATTTGCTGCAAAAATCCCATCAAATGTTACTATTGATCTCTCATTCAACAATCTTACAGGTGAAATCCCTCCATCAATGGCCTTATCAAATCAAAAAACAGAGTCATTCAGGGGAAATCTTCAACTCTGTGGAAAACCCCTCAAGAAACTTTGTACAAATCCTTCATCTCTTTCAACCCCACCAAATATATCATCAAACACTTCTCCTCCAGCCATTGCAGCAATCCCAAAAACATTCGGAACGTCCGGAACAAGTAATACCACAAATGCCCCTCAAGGTCAAGCCCAACACAAGCTAAAACCAGGGACTATTATTGGAATTGTAATGGGGGATTTGGCTGGCATTGGAGTTCTTGCAATCGTCTCTCTTTACGTATACAAATCGAAAAACAAAAATGTAGATTCCGAAAAGGCCTCAAGAAGCCTAATTAGTCGTCCTTGTTCATGTTTAACAATAACAAATGGTGAAGAAACATCTGAGGCCAGTAGTAGCAGTTCAGACAGTAATGATAGCAAAATAAATTTCGTCGAAAATCATAATGAAAGATCTCTTGTAATGGTTGATGGTGAAAGGGAATTAAAATTGGAGAATTTATTAAAGGCTTCTGCTTATATTTTGGGGTCTAGTTCAACTAGTATAGTATATAAAGCTGTTCTTGAAGGTGGGATTTCATTTGCAGTTAGAAGAATTGGTGGTGAATGTGGTTTTGAGAGATTCAAAGATTTTGAACATCAAGTTAAGGCCATTGCTAAATTGCGCCATCCAAATTTGTTGAGAATTAGAGGGTTCTATTGGGGAGATGATGAGAAACTCGTTATCTATGATTATGTTTCTAATGGAAGCTTAGCAAATGCCGGTTTCAGTAAGTTCGACGTCCCTCATAATTTCCCGCAAACTCAATTCTAAGATCGTTCGTTCTGGTGTGATTGACTTCACAGTCTTTTCACATAAATCGGAAATGAGTCACCTCTCGCGTGACAATCTCACCAATTCATGCTGAGGGGTTGTAGCATACTCAAATTGACTGTCTTATAATTGAATTTTTCATAATTTCCCTTCTTTTTTTTTCTTGCATATAATTATATACGGAGGTGACAAATAACTTTTGTTACTAATTGTTCTGAAATTTTCAAAATTTATAAGGGGAAAGTGCGACAAATAACTTTTGTTACTAATCATACTCCCTCAATTCCTTAATATAATACTCTCAGGGAATGTAGCGAAAATTAAGGAAAAAATCAAGTACTTTGTTAATAAAAATATCAATGTTACTCTCTTGGGTAAGACTTGTATACCACAAATTTTATTTAAGAAAATAATATTAATATTTTGATTAAAAAAATATCTTAATTTTTGTTACATGTAATGAAAGTCTTGTATTAAGGAAGGGAGGTAGTACTATTTTTTAACTTTGCTTTTTTTTAATTTCCTCATATGTTAAGACAAGAACAAATTAATATTTTGGACATTTATTCTCGCAAGGGATTAGGCTTTAGACAAGGTTTCAGTACAAAAAAATTATTTCCTAAAGAACAACTTGTGACTTCTCAAACTCCACCATGTGAAATGTAGAAGAACTAAACAAACCATACCTATAAGAAGACACATAATACGCCAAATAGCATGTGTTTCTGTTATTGTACTATAAATACTTTTTACCATTATCATATATTCTTTCTGCATGTCAAATAGATTATAGTTTAGCGGTTAAGTATTTGACTTTTAATTTAAAAGATTAGAGATGAACTTAACCGGAAATTATATTTTAGATTAAGTTTTATTGAGTCTAATCCCACTCTCTCCAAACATAGTGGTCTTACTTTTATGAGTAGGGCAGCTGAGAAAAATGTGTGTGTTGAGTGTGATTCAAGATAAATGAAATAAATCTACGATGAAATTTTATTGCTTGATGAGGTTAAGAAAAATATGAAGATTATTATGTTATTGTGCATATGGATTCCATAAAAAAAATATATATATATATATATATATATATATATATATATATATATATATATTCTTTAGATTAAAGGGTGTTTAAATTTCAGGAAAGATGGGTGCATCCCCATATCATATGCCTTTTGAGGTCCGGCTCAAAATAGCAAGAGGAGTTGCAAGAGGGCTAACTTACATTCATGAAAAGAAACACGTGCATGGCAATGTTAAGCCTAGTAATATTCTTCTTACCCAAGAAATAGAGCCCGTAATCAGCGATTTCGGGCTTCACGGGCTCATTCATGGCAAGCTAAGCCAAAAACCGGACGGTTCGGTTCGATATTTCGGTAGCAAGAGATGTCCAACTAAATCGGGAGATGATGCCAATGGAAGCTCATACATTTCACCGGCAAGGTTCATGGGTTGCAAGTCCCTTTATTATGCCCCGGAGTCACTTAAGAATCTCAAGCCTAATTTCAAATGGGACGTATATTCGTTTGGTATTGTCTTGCTTGAGCTTTTGACCGGAAAAGTATTTTCTGATAGGGAATTAGGTCAATGGACCGGTGGTCCGGTTCATGAGGATAAGAACCGGGTATTACGTATGGCTGACGTGGCAATTAGAGGTGATGTGGCAAACAGAGAGGAAGCCACCTTGGAATGCTTTAAATTAGGCTTTAGTTGTGCTTCTTTAATTCCACAAAATAGACCTTCCATGAAGGATGCACTTCAAGTGCTAGAGAAAATCCATTGTCCTTCACACTAGTAATGATTGTGTTTTGTTCCAAAAGCCAAAAGGCCATGAAAGTGGGAATTATCTTTAGTCTTCTTTTGACTTGGAATGTAATTTTCTTTCTTTTTTTGATAAAGAAGAAGTGAATATTTGTTGATAAATTGGAAAAGTAGTGTAAAGAAAATTGCAAAGTGGGACTTAATTAGTGGAATTGGTATTTGTAGAGCTTATAATGTTTATACACATTTTTTTTGTTAAAAGAAACATGAAATGCTACCCACGTTGCTAACTACTCTGGCGGGTGCTTGGTTTTATACACATAATTGATACTTCCTTTGCTTTTAAGAAACTAAGCACCATAATTACCGTTGGCATGATCTTTTGGCATGCTAAGCACTTAGCAAATCAACCAAGATTGTAAATTTATGCACTAGATTAGGAACTTTTCTTGCATGGCTTTAAAAAGGAAAACTAAAGTTCCATTTTTTTTTTGTTTTTTCGAAAAATGGCACCAGTAGTCCCCACAACTATTACCATTTAGACTCGATAATCCCTATTTGTTTATATCAGCATTAAGAATCCCTTAACCTTTTACGGGCAGCCTCGTAAATTCTTACAACCACACCCACAACGGAATCCAGCAAAAAACGCCCACGTGAGCCACATATGCCTTTAACCCAGAAGCATAATTGTCCTATTCTACCCTGACCCGCATCAAGACCCATCATGTTGGCGATTAAATCCCCTAAAGACACCATTTCATCACTTCGTTTCCAAATCCTCCATCGTTTTTGTAAAATGGATGAATTGAATGGGAGAAATAAATATGTGAACTATTAGTTTCTCTCCTTTCTCTTGTACTACCTATCCAAATATCATATTGACTCCATCATTCCCTTCCATCTCCACCATCATTTCCTCTCATCATCATTCCCTCTAGCCAAACAGGGGACTAGGGAAAATTTTACTAAGGTCTCCGCAGGGCATAATTCAATGGATAAACCATCACAGTCCTTCGGGTAGTTTTGTCTACACTTGTAGTGTGAGGGTTTGATTTTCGATTCAGGAAAAAATCAATTCTTTATAAATTATTTTTGTATGGACAACTCATGTGAATCCTTTTAAAGTAAACTGCGCGATTTAATTCATCGAACTTGGACCTATGTCGAAGCAATTGGGCTTTAGCATTGCTCATGACTATAGTGCATAATCCTATTTTTTGAAGTACATATTAAACACGTTTTGGAGAGGTGTTATATATTTTTGGACAAGATGATAAATCTAATGCAACATCTTATCTTTCGTTACAAAAACATGTCCTAAGTTTACAACATATGTTCTCTCATTATAAACATTTTTTATTAGACATGTAACACATTTTTTACGTAACAAGTGTTTGAAAATCACAACATGTGATCCCTATACAAAAATCTTAGATCGTTAAATTTTTTGATTCAACAATCCAAATTGATCAAAATAATTCTTTATGTACTGAAAAAATATATTATGCATCTCGATCATTTTTTTGAGAATTTTACTGATTAAGGGAGATGGGTCATTGATCAAACTCAATATTGGCCCATGAGAACCCAAGTCTGGACTGAGCTCATAAAATATTCAAACGAGGCCCAAAATAATACTAGCGTAATGATGCAGCTCCCACCTGCCGGTTGGTGAGAAAGTAGCAAAATACTATTTCCGTTCCAAATTATTGTGTATTTTGGACTAGATTTAAGGTTTCATCAAATTATATAATAAAATGTCAAAAATAATATTCGACATTTTTAAATATAAAGATTTTCAATATATATTGTGAAAATTAAGAAAAAATAAAAAATAAAATATTTTTGTAATCAAAATACTAATATTACTTTCTTAAATATAATTTGTATGCCAATAATTCTATTTTAAAAAAATAATATTCATATTTTGATTACAAAAATATTTTAATTTTTTATTAATTAATTTTCGCAATATATAATGAAATTTTTATATTTAAGAATAGAATAGTGCTTCTTAATAAATTATATATATTTAGAAAGTGTACATTCAATTTGGGACGGAGAGAATATTTCTTAATAATCTGAAACTAGAAAATAAGAAATAGCAAAATCTTCATTTCCAAGAACTGCAATCTGAGCTGATCGACAATTAATTTCAGGTTGTTATCTATGGAGAAGGAAGATGAAGCCCAAGTCCAAGCCACCAAACAAATCTTCATACTTTCAGGCCAGAGCAACATGGCCGGCCGCGGCGGCGTCGTTTTCAACCACCACACCAAGCATAAACAATGGGACGGCGTCGTTCCGCCCGAATGCAATCCCGATCCTTCAAAAATCTTCCGCCTGAACACCCATCTCCACTGGGAGGCGGCGCGTGAGCCACTCCACCACGATATCGACACAAAGAAGACCTGCGGGGTGGGGCCCGGAATGTCGTTCGCCAACGCAGTGAAGGATCGCGTGGGCGGGGTTTTGGGCCTTGTCCCGTGCGCTGTTGGCGGGACTGCCATAAAGGAGTGGGAAAAGGGAGCCCATTTATATGAGAATATGGTGAAGAGAGCCAAAGCCGCCGCCGCGAATCATCACGACGCCGGCGGTGGCGAAATTAAGGCCTTGCTTTGGTATCAAGGGGAGAGCGATACGTCGTCGCAGCACGATGCCGAATGCTACAAAGCGAACATGGAAAGACTTGTCGAAAACTTCCGGGCTGATCTCAATTTGCCTTCCCTTCCAATTATTCAGGTTTGTTAATCTAAAACTCTTGGTAACGCTTTAATTATAATTTTTTATTTATATATTTTAAATTAAGATACATTTAAAATATTAACAATACTATTAATGGCTTTTTCTCTTCAAAAAAAAAAACTATTAATGACTTTTCAAAACAATTCTACTAATGATTTATGTTAGTTGGACCTTTCGTTTATAACTACTTTATTCGTGTCGATACGATATGGATATGACATACGTTTTAGATATCTAAGTACTCAACACCTAAATACATATCCCTATCCGACATCCGTATCTGAATTAGAGTAACATGGCTAATGATTGTGTTACTAAAATAGAGATATCCAGTAGCATACTATTTGATTGTTAAATTGCTTGATCAGAAGATGGAAATTATTAAATGTTCCCAAGTCTTTGTTCTCACCTGTCCGTTGTCGTGGAAAACTTATGGTCAATTTGGAACAACTATGTCTGGTTTGAGACTTAAATTTAGACTCAAACCAGCTTTAAATTGAGTCTGAAATGAAATCTGAAGTGTTAAATCATCCTCAGATTTGATCGAAAGCTGATTTGGGTCTGATAACCCAGACCAAACTCAAACCAGAATCAATTCAAACACACCCATAATCTAGATCTTGATAACTATGTTTCCTAAGCCGTTGTTGTCACTTGTCCATTGTTGTGAAACACTTGTGATCAATTTGGAAAATTATAATCTAAACCTTCTGATGTTGTGATTCAACGGTCGAAGATTTGTATTTAGGATGCTTAAGTACCATAAACAAACTGATAATCTTAGGGCTTTCATGATATTGGGAAATTAATCGCCAGGTCTATAGTGTTGAACACATTAAATTAATTACATATGGAATACTTAGTTGGACAGATGTTAAATTTCAGGCAACAAGTTTTCTCTCCTTCTAAACACATGTCTTAAGGCTGCAACAAGTATTTTTTCCTTGTGAATACATGTCATGATGAACATCTGTCCTTATGCATGTAATATCTGTCTTATGTAACAAATGTCTGAAAATTACAATAGGTGTCCCCGGAAAAAATATTGATCATTGAAATTTTGTATTTAACGGTTCAGAACAGTCAAAATTATTCAGTATGTATTGAATTTTGATCGTTCCGCACCTTATCCAAACCGAAAATTAATTGGTGAAGTAGTTGATTGGATTATGAATCAGGTTGCAATAGCTTCTGGAGATGGGAAGTATATGGAAGTAGTAAGAGAAGCCCAGAAGAATATGAAGATACCAAATGTAGTGTGCATAGATGCTAAAGGGCTGAAGATGAAGGAAGATAATCTGCACTTGACCACAGAGGCCCAGGTTGAGCTGGGCCAAAAGCTGGCTGAGGCATACCTCAACCATTTTGCATCTTGAAAATATATGGGTTACAAATTGTATGCTCATATTTTACTTATTGGTCCTAACTTCCCACATTTTTAATATATTATTGTGGCCTTATTTCGAGAACTAATAGATCGATAGGTCAGGTGTAAGATACCTAAATAACTTGGGAATATGTAATAATCTTTGGGCGGGTTCGGGTTGAAGTTGGGTCCCAATTGTATGACAATGTTAGTGTTTGTTGCAGAGCGGTCTCAATCATTTTGGGACATTGTGCTAAACTTAAATAAGACTTTATATAACCGGAGAGAGAAAAAATTATGTAAATATAATAAATAATAATTTTAATTTAATTGGAAATGAAATATTATAATTATTGAACCATGAAAGTCCAAAATTTAAAATATTATATAGATATTTTTAATATATATACGAAAAATTTGAGGACTCTCAATTTTGCAAGAATCTGTGCAATCGAGTATTTAGAACTCGTAACTGGTTTGTTGTGAGTCAAAATTCAAAGAATCGATCAAACTTGCTGCTGGATATTTTGCTTCTTAATTACTGGATAATTAAAAAAACCAGTCAAATACTGAAGGGTTTAACACTTCTTCATTTGATTTTTAATGTGAACTTTAATTTTTTTCTCCAAATATTTCATTAAAATATAAGCAAAATCTTTTTAAATAAAGTTGCAATGCAAGCACAACAATAATAGTAGCAGCCATGTCCAGTCCACCTACTATGGGGAAATTGTATTGTATGCCCAAGTTGAACACCTCCACCATGATGACAAAAGAGATTTTTCAACCATCACCCACCAACTTCAGATCTAATGTGAAAAGTGGTGTTTTTTTTAATGGAGACGGGAGTTTCACCGTCGAAAATAGTAATTAATTTTTATCAGGAGAACTATATGAATAAATAAATTACTAGTTATAAAATACGCTAATGAAAAAGAATTAAATTCCTAATCTTATGCTTAATGAACATATTTTTTTACAATGTAAGATGCTACTTCGTAAAATAAATATAAAATAAATATGAAACAAGTTTATATTAACTTTGTAATTAAGAATTAGACACGTTATTGCCAAATTGTTTCTCTCCTTATTATATAATAATGTGGTCCGTTATGATGGACCTATACATATCACGTTCTTTTGATATTATAATAATGATTATTGAATCAAACAAGAATCAAATAATATAAAATAAAAATAATTATTAAAATTTAATGTGACTTTATGACTTCTTGATCCAAATTTAATCCTAAATTTTTTATCCAATAATCACTACCCTTTTATAATGTCCCGCGTGTGTAGATAACGTACGCTTCACATCAGGTTCAAAATACACCTACCCTGCACTACGTCATCATTCAAAGATCCTTACTCTTTTTTTCTTCCTAAAAAAATAATTGAATGCCCAAACTCAGCAGAACACTTGTAAGTCACGCTCCTTCCCTACTCGACCGAATCCTACTACAGAAACAAAAGCGCGTGTATTACACTCATTCTGACGCATATCACTCGAGCGCTAAACCTACATTAAATACAAATACATTTCCCACTTCAGCTAAAACTCTGCTACTATATAAACGCTTCAATCTCGCTCACCATTTTAGCCACCACCAACTACGTTGAAGGACAAAAAAGTAATTCTATTCCATTTTCTACTCTGTTTGTCATTATGGCGGCTGCTTCAGCTTCATCAAGCCTTCTCACATCGAAATCCTCCACGGCGGTGTCGACTGCGGCCGCCCTTTCATGGAAGAACCAATTACCTCTTTCCTTCGCTACCGTTTCTCTCGGCGGCGGCGGACGTGGCAGAAACCGCCGTCAATTTCACCGGCTGGTTGTTTTCGCCATGGACGCGAAACCTACAGTCCTCGTTGCGGAGAAACTAGGGCAAGCTGGACTCGATCTATTGAAGGAATTTTCTAACGTTGATACGGCATATAATATGAGTCCTGAAGAGCTCTGCACTAAGATCTCGCTTTGTGATGCATTGATTGTGAGGAGTGGTACTAAAGTCACGCGCGAGGTATTTGAATCCTCGGCCGGGACGGCTTAAAGTCGTCGGCAGAGCTGGCGTAGGGATTGACAACGTAGATCTGCCGGCGGCTACGGAGCATGGATGTCTTGTGGTGAATGCTCCTACGGCTAATACTGTCGCGGCTGCTGAGCACGCGATCGCTCTGCTCACTGCCATGGCTCGCAACGTTGCCCAAGCTGATGCTTCCACCAAGTCAGGTTAGTTTTTATTTTTATGTCTCTAAAGCATATATCTGCTGCTAAATGGCTTTTAATGCATTTAATTTTCTCTTTGTATTTTTCTCGAATGGTTGATATGCTATCTATTCTGTCCGACTTGTCTAATTCTAAAGTTAGATTTTCTTGAATATGTAAGAAGATTTTAAGCTGGGATATTGGGGAATCTTGTGAGATCTGGTTACCCTCAAATGATTGATTTGAGGGCCATGATTCCGTACCAATCATGATATTATATTGAACTAATGTTTCAGTGGTATTATGTAATCAGCTACTTTGTGCATTTATCGTCAAAGATCTCGCCATACCCCAACTATTGGGGCCTTAATCGCAATCGAGTGATAGCAACCTCGGGTTTCCTCCTCTCCTCACTTTCCTCTTAGATTAAGGAAAATGTGGATTGAATATCCTGCAAGCTTTATAGATCTTGAAATTAGATATCATCACACACTATTTTCATCTGTTCATTTTCTATCAACTTTCTTTCTCTTTGGTTTTCTAGATCAAATGTATTTTTCTTCACACTCATTTATCATTATGGTGGTTGTTTTAGATATATTGCTGTTATCTGTGCTCTTTCAGTTGATCATAGCTGGTTCTTATTAATTTACTGAAACATTTTGATATACTATTAAGAGTTCAAATATTATACCACTTATTTTAAAATTCCACTTGGTCCTTTTTTTTCATACTTATTTCTCCCTCTAGTTTTATCTAAATCTCTGGCTATTTTGATCTTAGGTTTTGTAACTTGAAATTGTAGGAAAATGGCAGAGGAGCAAATATGTTGGAGTATCTCTTGTCGGCAAGACACTTGTTGTCATGGGTTTTGGGAAAGTTGGGACAGAAGTTGCTAGGAGGGCGAAGGGGCTTGGTATGCATGTAATTGCACATGATCCATATGCGCCAGCTGACCGTGCTCGTGCTATAGGAGTGGAGCTTGTCAGCTTTGAGGAGGCCATAGCAAAGTCAGACTTTATCTCATTGCACATGCCCTTAACTGCTGCCACAAATAAGATTCTTAATGATGAAACTTTTGCAAAGATGAAAAAAGGGGTGAGGATTGTAAATGTTGCCCGTGGTGGGGTAATTGATGAAGAAGCATTAGTGAGGGCGCTGGATGCTGGCGTTGTTGCTCAGGTTATTACTTTCTTAAAGCTCAAACAGTTTTCTTACATTGAAGAAACATTTTTCATTGTTGAATGTATGTGTATATGATTCAGGCAGCACTTGATGTTTTCACTGTGGAGCCACCTCCAAAGGATAGCAGGTTGATACAACATGAGAATGTCACAGTGACTCCACATCTTGGCGCCAGTACCATGGAAGCACAGGTAGATTGGAAACAGTGTCTATGTCCTTGTTTCCCCATTGTTGCGAACATTCTGCTAATTTTTTTTAATTTCTCAGGAAGGAGTAGCGATAGAAATAGCTGAAGCTGTTGTTGGAGCACTGAAAGGGGAGCTTGCTTCTACTGCTGTTAATGCCCCAATGGTTCCTGCTGAGGTATCTTTAGAATGCTTATTTGAATAATATTGTATAATCTATTTGTATTTTAGCCGGAAGTTTAATTTCAATTTTCTTCGTTCTCCATGCAAGAAAGATTTGTTTACTTTGGTCGTCGCCGTAATGACTTCTTACAACGATGCCTTTTTCCTGACCCAGCTCCTGTTTTTCTTCATTATGTTTACATATTGAACTGCTGTCTAAACATGCCGAGTAATTTTTCTTGTCCTATTTTTTCCTGAGAAGGTTCTGACAGAGTTGAAGCCATATGTTGAACTTTCTGAGAAACTGGGAAGACTTGCTGTCCAATTAGTAGCAGGAGGAAGTGGTGTCAAGTCTGTGAAAGTGACCTATGCATCGGCAAGAGCACCCAATGATCTTGACACAAGGCTACTGCGCGCCATGATCACCAAGGGTTTAATTGAGCCCATCTCCAGTGTTTTTGTGAACTTGGTGAATGCTGATTTCACTGCCAAGCAGAGAGGACTTAGAATAACTGAAGAAAGAATTCTCCTCGATGGTTCACCTGAAAGTCCATTGGAGACCGTCCAAGTTCAAATTGCTAATGTAGAATCAAAATTTGCCAGTGCTATTTCAGACTCTGGGGAGATCAAAGTGGAAGGAAAAGTCAAAGATGGAATTCCTCATTTGACTAAGGTTGGATCTTTTGAAGTGGACGTGAGTATGGAAGGAAGTCTCATCTTGTGCAGACAAGTTGATCAACCAGGAATGATCGGAAAGGTTGGAAGCATTCTAGGTGAGGAGAATGTGAACGTCAGCTTTATGAGTGTCGGAAGGGTTGCTCCCAGGAAACACGCGGTCATGGCAATCGGAGTGGATGAGAAACCTAGCAAGGAATCATTGAAGAGGATCGGAGAAATTCCAGCCGTTGAGGAGTTTGTTTATCTCAACTTGTAGCGTGTAGGACTATTTGTTTCAGTTGAATTTTCAGCCACTGCCAGTTTTGATTACTTTGATTGTGTTTTGTAGTAGTTTTTTAAAGTTGGAATTGAATTATTGCGCTATGAATTAAGCGTAGTACCAATTTCATTGAGTTGCCCTCTTGTCATACACTAAAATTTTATTACAATCTTCTGCATAAGTTTCCTACAAAATCATTCTTTCATTTTACAAGGATTCAATACAGAATGCCAAATAACTTCCCTTTCCCCTCTTCAATCCAAACCGCTTATGAACCAGAAATGAGCGGAAACTGAGCCAGAGTTGTCGGTAGGGAGAGGTTAAGGTTATGAATAGCTAGATATGCAGCAATACCAGAAGCATACCCAGCAAATGCAAAACCACTTATCTGCAAAAGCAGAATCGGTTAAACTTGAAGACCGTAAAGATGTTTTATATTGGGAAAGTATAAAGCAGAATGTGAACGAATATACCTTACGGAAGTACCAAAAGAAATCCACTTTTTCCATACCCATGAATGCAACTCCAGCTGCGGAGCCAATAACTAGCATGGAACCGCCTGTACCTGCACAATATGCTACTAGTTGCCAGAACTCGGAGTCTCGAGGAAACGACGTGAGATTATACATTCCCATTGTTGCTGCAACTAGAGGGACATTGTCGATTATTGCTGACACAACTCCAATTGCACTTGCTATCAATTCAACGTTCGGAATATGAGCATCGAGGTAATTTGCCAATTCCCGCAAAATGCCTGCTGCCTCCAGGCTATATCCAGGGGTTGGGGGGGGGGAATAGTTAAGTTACCATGCATAAAACGGTTAAGAAAACGAGGAGTAATGTGACAAAATTTCAATTGAAAATGTCATCACGTTCACGTATACCTGCTAACAGACAAGAGGATCCCAAGGAAGAAAAGAGCTCCCTGTGTATCAATTCGTGACAAAGCTTGCGGTACTTTCAGTCGCTCTGATTCGCCATAATGAATAGCATCTGTAATAACCCAAAGAACTCCCAGTCCAAGAAGTATACCCATGTAAGGAGGCAATCCAGTTAAGGCCTTGAACACTGGGACAAAAACTAAAGCCCCGATTCCCACAGAAAAGACGAGCTTTCCTCGGGGAGCCATCTGTTCTGAAGCCAAAACGTTTTGAGACTGTTCTTTCCCATTAACTTCACTGCATAAAGGAAGAAAAATCTCTCATAGCTCCTTGTAGAACTCAGAATTTTCCAAGTTTACAGTTTTATCGGATAGTACCTTGTGAGTGACATAAGAGCCAGAGGAACGGCTAGAGAGACTGCCGAAGGTATAAATAAATCCTGTCAGAGAACCAAATGAAGTTATGGTACACAAATAATGTAGGACTTTCGACATAACAACCTTAAATAGCCACCAAGTCATCTGATCTGATATAAAAACGCTTTGGTCAAACCTTCAATTGAATGTATATCTTTATAGTAAGAAGAATTTATGCATGATCGTGGGCATAATATAATGTGTTTTTACTATACGATAATCAGAACGGAGAGAATACCTTCATTGTTGGCAAGGTGGTTATTTGACCATGTATCCATAGCATGGTAGTCGTAACATCGCCAATCGGAGTCCATGCTCCACCAGCATTTGCAGCAATTACTACAACAGCACCTAGAATCCTGCAAAGATATCCACACAGTGGATTAAAGAAGTTACATGGAAGAAAATGGATATTCCAAAGAGGAGAAAGCAATAAGAGAATCCATATTGCCTAGACGAAGATTAATTTTGAAGCAAATAGTTCTTTAGGTGCTCAAAGATTAAGGTCTACCGAAAGGCTGGAGAAAGTAAAATTACAAATATATAGCTGAAGACAAAGTGTTTAACCAGTAAAAGGCAAGTTCAGGCGAAAAACACGAACATAGGAGTCAGATAATAGACTACTTATGTATTCAAAGTAGCAATAAAAAGTCGTGAGTTGTACTGCTTACTTCCGGTATTCAGATGGAGGAACTAGTTTCCGCAACAAGGAGACCATCACAATAGTAGATGTCAGGTTGTCGAGGACCGAACTCAACAAAAAAGTTACAAAACCTATCTGGAATCAACAACAAAAATCAATTGTCTTAACATATCGCTAAAACATAATAAATGCTGCAGTGCTAACTCTCTACAGCAAGAGGTATAATTACAAATAAGAGTCGGCAAAGTCTAACTGATAGCTGATAGAGCACTAACCACCCAAAGTAGAGTTTTTGGCTTTCGAGTTGTAATGTTGTCTGTTACCAGCTTAAATCCTTGATGAGCATCAATTATCTCGACAATAGTCATTGCGCCAAGCAAGAAAAAGACAATTTCACTAACTTCAGCAGATGCGTGAGACAACTCTGAAACAACTATATCAGTTGAAGGAGCCTGCAGAAGAATAACCAATGCTAATAAACTAATATGCAAAAGCCCTCACCATACAAGTTAAACGTTAGAAATGGAACGAGTAATTGATTATGGTACTTTAAATTTAAGAGAAAAGACATCGTTAATTTTGAAGTTGCAAGTCTTACCCCAATGCTTCTTATAACCCATAAGCCAACAGCCATCAGAAGTCCAACTCCACTTTTGTTGAAGGCGAGAGATTCCTCGAATATTATGCCAGCGTACCCGATTCCAAACAAAATTGCCATTGCAAGATCCTGAATCGCGAGGTTTTTTCCTAAAACTAATTAGGATTCTCTGTAGGTGTAAAAGAGATACGGAAAGGACAAAACTATATAAGAAAGCACCTGATTTGCAGCAACCCAAGAATGGTTTATTGCTAATGTCCCAGTTCCAGCTGCAGCAAAAATGGCAAAAGCTTTGAGCAAGTCTGTCTTTGGTTGGTTAGTAGCTTCCAATTGCTGGGAGCTCGTTTCGTCAACTGAACACAACGGATCACATTCTCCTGATGAGGAAGAGAATTCCTGATATATATTTCATACTAATTAAAAATATATCTGAACCTGAAAATATATCTTTGGTTCAGATAGATAAGTGCGGCTTGCAACAAGATTAAACATGTTTAGGTTTGGAATTGCAATTATTAAGGCATTTGCTGAAACCAGCTAAGAATTGGAGCTCGAGTAAAATGTCTTGAGGGGTTTGCACATTCAATCCCCAACAACTTCAAATCGGCTAAATCACAACATCCAGTAGTCTGCAAATCACATACGAGGGGTGGAGGGGGGGCCTTTCTGAAAATTACTCTATATAGGTATTAGATTTTCTATGGTTTTAATCACTGTTTCCTTTAAATTCACCCCCCACCAATATTTTCCCAATACTTCTTTATAGATTCCCGCACCCTCCAAACTCAATGTTATAGTTTTGTGTATACTGCAAATATAAATAAGTGAAAGACACTGTCAAACATCTTTGCAAAATCAATTCTTCCTCAGAAAACCTGTATGAGCACAATATAAGAATTAAAGAACTAATGCTTCCAAATTATCTAAGGTATACAAAGACAATTTTTTTTCTTCAAAACCCCCTCCCCAGGATCAATAGTGGTTCCCACCTCACTCGAACTCCTGACCTACTGATGACGACCTACTCAGGGAAGTGAAGCGACCTACCACTTGAAATGCGCCTCTTTGTCAAACAAAGATAATTCACTAATATGAGAAGAACAAAATCCCATAACTAATCCTATTAAAAATTCATAAGGGCTTACTTACAGTATTTGATCTAATTTCTCTAAACTATGCTGTTGTCTCTAGCATTGTGGTTTGATAATAAAAGAAAATAATAAAGCAAACAGAAAAAAGCAAGAATCTTGGGGATCAATAACAACTAAGGCCTCTTTATTAATCCTAATCAAACCATATTCTGAAAATAATCAACCATTTGAAATGGTTTTTTCTTTACCAGCAATAGAATAATTTATCAACTAAGGAATTTTGAGACTGAACCTGAAACTGCTTGTTATCTGAATTAGGCTGTTGTTGAGTCGAAGAAAAAGAAGAGTCTTTAGCCTTATCTTCAGCTCGGGCCAGAACTCCATTTCTGTGCAAAAATCTGGAACCATCATTTCTAATAAATCTTAGATAAGAATGACCAAAACAAGATTTGTTGAATTTAAGAGAAATGGGTGAAAGAGGGTTGCTTTCATAGTTGTTGAAATGGCCAGAAGAGTACAGATGGCTGGTTCTAATTGGTAAAACAGTGGACATCTGTAAATCAAAGAATGAAGAAGATGAAGGGAGAGATTGGCCTTTGGGAAATCAGAAGAGTATATGGAGAGAGTGACTGTGTAATTGTCTGTAGGTTGATTCTGATTCTTTCTTGAAATGTGCATCATGATGATCCAATTATCCTCAGAATTCCAGCAAAAAAAAAAAAAAAAGAATTCTTAAATAATAATACAAAAAGTTAATAGCTATTTTGAGAATTATTAGCCACTTTGATCATCAATATATTTTCGTCTAGCCACTTTGGTCAAAATTCAAATTTTTTAACTAATTGCATCACTAAAGTTTTTTCGGCCTGCCATTTTGGTCACTAAATTTTTTTTGATCTGCCATTTTGGTCACTAAAGTTTTTTTATTCTGCCATTTTGATCAAAGTTTTTTAGTGACCTAAATGGCAGAATGAAAAAACTTTTGTGACCAAAATGGCAGATCGAAAAAATTTTAGTGACCAAAATGGCAGGCCGGAAAAACTTTAGTGATGAAATAAGTTTAAAAACTTGAATTTTGACCAAAGTGGCTAGACGAAAATATGTTGATGATCAAAGTGGCTAATTATTCGCTATTTTGATCATTAAACTACTTACACGATTTTTATTACTCTATTAATTTTTAACTAAATATATTACACTTGGCTAAAATTAAATTGTCACCGCTTTTCGAGGTAGTTTTCGTCCAGTTACATTTGATTAAAAAATAGATGGGTAGAAGAGTAAAATTACTTTAAACTCACTTAATCTGAGTTACATATCAAATTTTGACATACAATTAAGTTATATATTAAAAAGGAGTTAAGTAGTTTTAGAGTAATTTTATTTTTCTATATTTTTATTTTTAATAACATGTTCAATACATGTCTAATTTAACCGAAAAAATACTGCGACAATTGATGACACTTTATGTTTAGCCAAACACAAATACTAAAATTATATATTTAGCTTAAAAAAAATTAAATGACAAAAAATTGTAAAGCGTAAATACTTTATTATCAAATCAACTAAGTATTAACTAAATAAAGAACTATTCAAAAAAAAAAAAACTAAATAAAGAAATAACAAACCTTGAAGTTAGCCTTAAAAGAAATCTGAGTGACACGCCGGATTAAGTAAAATTTGTTGTGGATATTGACACGTGGTGGCTCCTGCTTCTTTTATCTCCTTATTCTGTTTTTGCTGCTCTAACTAAAATCTAAAGAGGAAGGAAGTACTAAAAAAGCTAGAAGATTCAGAACTTTCTTCTTCTTCTTCAAAAATGGCCACTGCTCAAATTTCCAATTGCCTTTACACTTCAGTTCGCGGTATAATTTTCCCTCCTTTTTCTCGTTTTTTTCTTCTTCTTATTTGAATATTTCTTGATTTCTGGGCTCATGTATATATGCAGATACTTGGGTTCAAAATTCAGCAAGAATTTCATCTACCACTCGATTTCCACTGAGGGATTTTGCTAGGATTCGAACTACTTTCGCCACTGGTTCTCCTCTTTGTAAGTTAAAAGCAATTTTTTTTTTGGGTTCTGAATTCCATATTCCGTGTATAAATTAGATAGTGAATTGAATGTATTCAATATTCTAGTGCATTTGCTTTTGAGAGGTTAAAGATTGAATCTTGCTTTCTGTGATACTACCTCCATTTCGATTTTAAAACATGTAGCAAAAAATAAGATTTTGTTAGTCAATATATCGATATTAAATAGTACTTGTATACCACTAATTCTATTTAAGAGAGTAATATTGATATTTTGATTAAAAAAATACCTTACAATTTTGCTTCTTTAATTTCCGCTATGTGTCCTAAACGACTTATATTATGGAATGGAGAGAGCAGTAAGTAAGTTGAAATTATCTTTATTTGCTTTAGGGAAAATGAATAGCTTTTATTTAATTTAATTAGGCATCCATAAAGCCAGGTAAGGTTTGTTCTTTAGATACACATTCCAAGCAAATACATTCTAAATTTCTTGTCATCAAACTGCATTCTGCTACCAAAATGCTTAGTATATAATAAATACCACTTTAATTCCCCGGGAAGATGCAAATGTTGAGTATGCATACATGATAAGTGGCTGATTTTGATATATTCAGAAAGCTATTTCTGATCGTTTTACCTGTTGTTAGATGGTTGAATTGATTTTACTAGTAGTATTCCAGCAATATGATCTATTTAGTCCTGGTGGTGTCATAAACTTCGAATTACTAGCGAACGCATGGTAACCATCTGCAACCTTCTATGTATCAGGGTTTATAGCTGATTGACCAATGTATATCTTAGAAAATTTATCTCGAGTTTTTCTCTTGTCCTCGGTTTGAGTTCTTAATCCCCTTGGAAAACTGAGGCGTTAAAAAGAAATACCGACTTTCAAGTTTCCTTATATGTCTTTGACTTTATATCTATTTTTCTGAACTATGCTAATCAAGAATATTGCATGAGAACAAACAATTCTAATCAAGAGTGGTATGCGTCGTTTGTTTGCAGTGATTCAGACAGCTTCTTTTCCAAAAATTGCCCAAGGCAAAAGGTCATCATTTTCCATAAGATGTGAACAGAGTGCCAAAGGCGGAAATGGTTTAGATGTATGGCTAGGAAGATTGGCAATGGTTGGATTTGCAGCAGCTATTAGTGTTGAAATAGCAACAGGCAAGGGGCTTCTGGAGGTATGGCATCTACTCCGCTTGCTTCTCTCGACTCAGGTTTCTGTATTTCACTTAGTACTTGCACTGATCTTCTAAACTACGAAGGGTTTTACACAAAACTCCTATGGATAACCACTTGGAAAATGATTATCTTGAGCCCTTTTCTGCTTCCGAACTTGGAAGAAACGATATTTTTAGTATAACCTATTTCTGGAAATACGATAATTTCATGCTTTCTTTTGCAAAAATGGTAAGAAATCATTGAATGAAGACCGGGAAACCTACACGTATTGATCTTTCTGGGAAAACTTTGTCATAGTACCGTCCCAATGAGTACCAAGAGGAAAGACCCACACAACCCACCACCCCCTGCATTCATATAGGAGCCCCGCATGAGACTCACTTGAAATTTGTGATAGAAGTACCCACTGGGACGGTACCATGAAAAAAGCTTCCCGTCTTTCTGTGTTTTAATCAGCTCTTGGATCGTAATACATTTTAATTATGTTTGCAGAATTTTGGTCTCACAAGCCCTTTACCAACGGTGGCCTTGGCAATTACAGCATTAGTAGGTGTTTTGACAGCAGTTTTTATCATCCAGTCTGCCTCCAAGAACTGATGGCTTTTGCTTGTAATTCAATTTGAAATGTAATTTGGTGGGTCTATATAACTTCGGTAATGAGTCAAAATGACTCTTGATAGCACCGTGATAATTAAATTAGTATTTTCTACCTTCTAAACAGCTAAGGGTCTGGTCTCATGAGTCTCTTTTAAAAGCTAGTTTAATGGTGGGTGATTTGTAAATACCCTTATAAGCAATCTATGATCTCTAGTGTCTGCCCTGACGCGTGGTGGTGGTGATCGGAGTCGAATTCACACAAATTTTTTTTTTTTTTTACCAAAAAAAGAAGAAGCTAGTTTAATCTTTAGCCCCCATTAATTTCTATGATTATATGAAAATAAATTTGTACTTCAAAAAGGAAATAAATTTCTCCTTAAAGTCTCTATTATGGTTATTCCATGGAATTATCTATGTTCTGACTAATATAGAATTGACTGTTGGAATGAGTGCAGAATCTAATAAGTTCAACCTTTAAAATCCTTACATGACACCGATAAGTATGATAAATAAATATCTATTTTACTTACAATTTGAAATAGAAATTCATTGTATGGGCATTGTTAATAGTATCATTCGCTTAGAAGAGGATCTCTCTTCCATAATTTAATTTAATTTGGGACGGGGAGAGTATTACTAATGACATAGAAATGCATGGACTAGACTAAGACAATCACGGAACATTAGGGACTAAAAAGTATAATTCCGTCAGTTAAAAATCTCTTCCCGCTCCAAATTATCTGTACACTTTGACAAATGCACGTGTATTAAAGATTGAGTCATTTTGATGGTAAAATATAAATAAAAGTCTAAAATACCCTCATTTATTTTATTAATCTCATTTAAAATTTATATCTTTCTCTCTTATTCCTTTCACACAACATCCAACTATCTCTTAAATATGTGTGAAAAGTCATATTTTAATTAACTAAAAATATTCAATGAGGAGTTGGAAAAGTGTAGAATTGGAAAAATTTCATTAAAACCTACTTTATTTAGGGGTAGTGATAATGCCAGAGCAAGAATCTTCCTGCAAGAGCGATTTACGTGCATGTGACAAAATTACCCCTCTAACATATTAACTAAATCTTTTAATTATTATTTTTTATTTTCTCTCCCAATATTTTATCTCTATCCTGGCCTGATCTTTCTCTCTCCCCTAGATTCTTTCCTTATTTTTTTCTCAATCTCTCGTGATTTTTGTTTCTATATCTGTTTTTTTTTTCGTTTTTCCTCTCTCTCTCTCTCTCTCTGTTTTTTTTTTTCATTTTTTTTCTTCTCTCCATCTCCAAATGATTTTGTTTTCTTCTCTGTTTTTTATTATTTTTTCTTCTCTCAATTTCCTCACTGAATAGACCATTTTCTTGGATTGAATCATTCAACAACAATATAAAATCGAAAACTCAATAAAAATAATAAAATTTACCTCTTTTACCGAAAGTAGTTGAAAATTGTCTGGACACACACACACACACACACACATATATATAAATTCAAAGTTAGACAAAAGAGCAAGAAGAGATAATGAAAGAGAAAAATAGAGAAGAAAATAAAATCACTTGGAGATGGAGAGAAGAAAAAAACGAGAAAAAAAACAGAGAGAGGAAAAAACGAAAAAAAACAACAGATATCGAAACAAAAATCATATGAAAATAGAGAGATTGAGAGAAAAATAAGGAAAGAATCTAAGGAAGAGAGAAAGATCAGGTCAGGATAGAGAGAAAATATTGGGAGAGAAAATAGAAAAAATAATTAAAAGATTTAGTTAATATGTTAGAGGGGTAATTTTGTCACATGCATGTAAATCGCTCTTGCATGAAGATTCTTCCTCTGGCATTATCACTATCCTTTATTTAGAGAATAGACAGTTAATTTAAAACAAATCAAAAAAATATAGACACTTAATTTGGGAAAATTCTGATATAGACCTAGCCTACCATTTGGTCATGGACCACTTGGTCCAGAATTAACCACATCACCTCTTTTGATCAAAAAAAATAAAAAATTCTCATAAAGCCCCACATATTTTTATTATTTTAATCAAAATTGTGATGTGGCTGAATGTGGACCAAGTGGTCCATGACCAAGTGGTAGACCAGATCTATATCAGAATTATTCCTTAATTTGGGGCGGGAGTATCATTTTCCTGATCAATATCCAAAGCGCTTTTGCAGCGCGTGTCCTGTTTTCTCTCTCTTTCTCTCTCTCAGTTACCGCATCACTTCTGTTAACTACCACTACTACTTTTACTGCCGTATATATTTTCTTTTTCGCACAATCAAAATCCTTCTCAATCAACAAATCATGATGAAATCAATGCTCCCCATTCTACTAACCTGTGCTGCGCTACATGCTATAATTCCTCTCACTCTTTCAACTTCCGACGCTGTCGCTTACCCTCCACCGTACGGCCTCGGTACCACCACATCAACCGGCGGCGGTAATTTCTACGATGACCTCATTCCCGTTCGACGAGAAGTCTACGGCGGAGGAAGAATTATCGACATATCTCATCGTTATAACCCGGACATGCCGGCATGGGACTCCGATGCCGGAATCGGTCAGTTTCTGTCGCTGCCGTCTAGCATGAAGAATGGCTCACTTGCTAATAACTCCGAGATGAAGCTTCCTACTCATACCGGCACTCACGTTGACTCTCCGGGACATGTTTTTGACCATTACTTTGATGCCGGATTTGATGTCGATACTCTCGATCTTGAAGTCCTCAACGGTATTAGCTAATCTAATCTTCTTCTTCTTTTTGTATGCCATGTGTTTGATGATATTCCCCAGAGAGAAGAGTGCAGCATCTTGACGCTAGCAGTGAGTATTAGCACGTGCCAGGTGTATGTGTTTTGTAATTTGTGATGCAGAAGTAAAAAAAAAACAAGTTGCCGAGTATCTGCCCCACGTTGTTGCTTGATTGGAATACGACCACACCGACTACCAACCATTTAGCAACAATTATGCCTATTATTAAATGATTTCTTATGCCAAAATAGTATTCAAGCCCACTCTTCGAGACCAAGTTATTATCCGTGTCAATTAGTTTAATGCACGTAGACTACGAATGTCAATTTAAAATGTTATGACCCAGATAAAACTACCATAATAAACCATAGTAATCCCTGGAAAATTTAGATATGATGGGAGTATCAGAGTTGTTATTTAAGAAAGCAGTAAAGAAAAATGGCTTTAACTCCTAGGGCGGGACGGGTAATATGACTAGAATCTTTTACAGTTTTACTGGCTACAGCTGTCAATGGATGCTCATGGTCTTGGATGTTGACCTCAACTTCAAGAAAATTATCCTTTTTCGATTATTTTTTTCTCAACTTATAGAATTCCGATCATATTTAATCTGCAGCTGTGCCCTGCTGACCTACTTTGCTTTTACTAGTGAAATAGAATTAAAGTTTGAGGAAAGAGCGAAAAACTATGAGGTTGTTTCTAATTGTGTTGCTAGTATGCACCAATTTTCTTTTTCTTGCTGTTGGGTGCTTGGCTCTATCATCAGAAGCATACCCAACTGGTTATGGTTTGAATACCGGTGGTGCTGATTTGAACCCTTTGAGGAGAGAAATTTATGAAGGTGGAGAAATTCTTGATATTACACACAGGTTCACCACTGAAACACCTGTGGGAATTAATCCTGAGGGTGGTTTAGGACAGTATCTCAAGCTACTTCTGAGCATGAAGAATGGTTCTGACTATAATTTCTCTGAGCTGAAATTACCTGTTCATGCCGGTACCCATGTAGATGCACCGGGGCATATGTATGATAATTACTTTGATGCTGGATTTGATGTGGATACTCTTGATCTAAGAGTCCTGAATGGTACTAGTTATTGAGTTGTTCCTAATAATTTTTTCTTTTTGAGGGAAAAAGAATTTTGGGTCTCCCTTCTCTCTGATGCCTTTTGGCTTTGATTTGAGGGTATGATTCCGTAGCAAATGTGACGTTATAGGGTGACTAACGTTCCAATGGTATTTTGTGAACAACCACTTTATGCATTTGTTGACAAAGGTTATGTCAGTTTTCAATACATCTGTTTTAGTGGTATTTTGGGAGCAGCCACTTTGTGCATTTATTGGCAAAAGTTTGTCCGTCTCCTATCCATCCCCGCCATGTCCCCAAGCATTGGGACTTAATGGGTTACATTATTGTTTGTTTGTTTGTCTGTCGAGGGAAGAGAGTATAGAACCCGAGCCTATCGTTCCTACTAGGGGTGTTCATGAAAAATCGAAATCGACCAAACCAAACCGATCCAGACCAATCCAAACCGATTTGAGTGATGCATTGGACTGGTTTCGGTTTGGACTAAATTAAACCGAACTTTCAGTTGGTTTAATTTTTTTTTTTTATAATCCAAACCGAATATATATATTGAACATATTGAACTTCTTATTTATATCATGACAAGCAAACTCTTAAAGTGTTAAAGTAAGAGATTGAAGAGACATTTGTTGTATGTGGTTTATATTCACCTGATGTTTTTGTTTTACTTTGAAATTAATAATGGTGTAATTTTTGTTTTTTTCAGTAATTTGTTTGAAGTTCAAGAATCAAGATCAAGATTTTATGTTTCATTAATTTATTTTTTTGTTGTGTTTAACTTGTGAAAAACAATAGACATATTTCTTTATATTTTTAGTAGCTAAATAATTATTTAAATTTTTTATTTTTATTTTTACTTTATATTGAAGTTCAAGAATCAAGAATATATTTTTCATTATTTTGTTTTTTATTGTGTTTAACTTGGAAAACAATAGGCTTATTTCTTTATATTTTTATCAGCTATGTAATTATATATAAAAAATATATTTTATTTTTACTTTATAATTAATATATTTTGTATCTCCCAGAAACCGAACAACCAAACCAAACCGAAACAAACTGTGCATTGGTTTGAGGTTTTGAATGGTTTTGATTGGTTTAAAAATTTCAAACCTAATATTTCGATTTGGTTTAAAAAAATGTGCAAATCCGAACCAACCCGAACCATGAACACCCCTAGTTCCTACTCGGAAGTGCCAACTGCAATAGCGTTTCTTGATAAGTTTTCCTGATATTACCTGCTATAGTCTATAGTCGCCATAATCATTACTTGGATTTATTTACTGAATAATTGAGGTTTCACGCTAGTAAGATTGTATTCTGATGCTTTCTGTAGTATGTTCTTCCTCCAGTTTTGGTCTCCTTAGTTTTAACATGTTTTTAATTTCCTATGCAATGGTATTTTGATTCATTTGTGCACTCTCTGCTTTGTTTTAACAGGTCCTGCATTGCTGGTTGATGTTCCAAGGGACAAGAACATTACTGGTACCTTGACTAATTGATATCTGCTTATTGAAGTAACTTTATAGTACTTCATTTTTATCTCTATTGGTTTCCAAGTCATTTACTCAAATATCTACTTCGCTTTTCTGTCTAAAGTCTTCCATGACATTAGCAAACCAGAAAATGCTTCAATGATCAGTTGGTGAGATGACGAAACTAGAACTTTGCATTTGGGGTGGGTGGGTGAGGGGCAAGGATATTCAAAGGGGTTTTGGAGAAAATTGTGGTGGGCAAACTCTTTTTCGCTATCTATGCTTATGTGCCTGGATTTTAGTTTTCAGAAAATGCTTCTTTCTTTTCTTGCATCTTACTTGTTCCTATGTCTTGAATTTTATGGATTTTGTCCCTTTGTTTCTTTTCTTCTTTTCCAGCTGATGTTATGAAATCCTTGCGCATCCCCAGGGGAGTGAGACGAGTACTTTTTAGAACATTAAACACTGACAGGTATATTTTGCGGATCCTAATTGTCTTTATAGGATAGCTGTTTCACTTAAGAGATTAGTTTCACTGGAACTTATTTTGTTTCTTTTAGGAAGCTTATGTACAAGAAGGAGTTTGACACAAGTTATGTCGGATTTATGAAGGATGGGGCACAGTGGCTTGTGGATAACACTGATATCAAACTTGTTGGTAAGCACGGGGTTCATAAATGCTTGATTGATTCATAACCTACTTATCAAAGCTGATGTCTTCCGTTTCCTTTTTTGTTAATTCTATGTTGGTTTTTTTGTTGGGTTTTTTTTTCCTCCCTTTTGATGTTGTTTTGATTGTGTTAGACTTGTTACTTGACCCATACTGTGAAGTGTGAAATACCCGTATGAACTGCTGGCATCTTCGGTTGGATTGAAATGCAGTGTTCTTTGTTACATAATCTAATTACCACACGTGACAGGAGCAATGCATTGTGTAATGACATAGTTTTTGTTGTGTGAACATCCTGCTCCGGCAACATGATAACACGTGCATTATGCATTCTTTGTTCGTATCTGTTCTAGTGTGATGATCATAGTGCTTTTAAAATGCGTGTTTATTCCTAATTATATCCTTCATGTTGGTACTTATTGCAGATAATATCATGGGTACTTGTTTTCTTCTTGAATTGTATATATCTACATTATCTATCACATTTATGTTTCAGCTTCACTGGAGAGCTAATGTTGCCATTTGGATATTTGATTTGCAGGAATAGATTACTTGTCTGTTGCTGCACATGATGATTTGATTCCATCTCACCTTGTGTTCCTGAAAGGAAAGGTAATCATTCTCTCTTCTTTTAACATTGATTTGCATCAGTTTTTCTTTTCCTGCAATTGTACTTGAAGAATCTGCATAATTTCCTGTCTTTTTTTATCTAAAACACCTGTGACCTGACATTTGATGATTCTTATTCCCCTCCGTGGTGTTGACCATTAATAGTAGATAAGCAATAATAGAGCCTTCCGGTGCTTTTTAAATAGTCATCTGCCTCATAGAGCAGCTAGGACTTGGGATGTACTTGGTCAAGCCCTCTACAATTATCAACTCTCCCCCCCCACCCAACCCAACTCCCTCCTCTTTTTCCAAAAATACCAAAATGCATGAGCAGGGGAAAGAAAACCTGATCCGAAAAATGCATGAGCAGGGGAAAGAAAACCTGATCCGAAGCACCTGAGCAATTTATTTGTTAAGAACCTGATACTTGAGCTTCAACTTTTATAGAACATCTGAATTTGCAAAGACTGAAGTGGGCTTCGTTCCATATACACCTCAGAGGGCATTTGGCTAATGTCTCAAGATTTGGCTTACTCTGTTCACCTTTAACCCGACCAAGTGTTTGGCTAATGATCCCTTTTATTGATGGTTTCTCTTTTGGTCTTTGTTCCCATTACACACATAAAGTTCAATTTGACCACAATTCAGATTTTTCTTATTTTTTTTCTCCCTACCGTACTTTATGTTGCATGTATACGGTGAGCTGCTGCTTTTGTTTCTGAAACATGTTCAAATGAGAAAATCTGTTAATCAACATTTGTTGTTGCTTATCTGACTCGGGTGTTGAAATGACGTCAGGAAATCATTCTCGTGGAGGGCTTGAAACTCGATGATGTACAAGCAGGGATATACAATGTGCATTGCTTACCTTTGAGATTGCTCGGTGCTGAGGGATCACCTATACGCTGCATCCTCATCAAGTGAAAATCTCCGGATTTTTCCATAGTAAGTGGTATATGTACTTCGATTTCTATCATATACACTGCAATTACATTCCTATGAGAAATAAATCTCTTGTACTTTATTCCAGTAATTACAATATATATATATATATATATATATATATATATATATATATATATATATATATATATATATATATATATACACTAGTTGTGATACAACAAGATCCTACTTTATAGTGTCAATATAAGCTAATTAATTTCTAATAGGAAAGTAAATAATTACATATTATTCACCAAATCTGTCAAGGATAACAATATATATTCCTTCCTAATAAAGCTCTTGTCAACACTCCCCCTCAAGTTGGTGAATAAATGTCAATCATTCCCAACTTGTTAAGAGAGCTTTGAAAATCCCTTCCGCATACTGCCTTCGTTAAAACATCTGCTAGTTGATCTTTTGATGTGACAAAAGGAAAACTGATTGTGCCCTTGTCAAGATGATCTTTGATGAAGTGACGATCAACTTCTACATGCTTGGTTCTGTCATGCTGAACAGGATTGTTTGCAATTGCTATAGCTGCCTTGTTATCACAATATAACATCATAGGTTTTGAATAACCTATACCAAGATCATGTAGAATACGTTTTATCCATAATAATTCGCAAACACCTTGTGCCATCCACAATATTCAGCCTCTGCACTTGATCTTGCTACAACCTTTTGTTTCTTACTTCTCCAAGTAACCAAGTTTCTTCCGACAAACATAAAATACCCTGATGTGGACTTTCGATCAGTTTGACTACCAGCCCAATCTGCATCTGTATACCCATTGATTTCTTGGTCTCCATTTTTAGCAAAAAACAATCCTTTTCCTGGAGAAGATTTTAAGTATCGCAAGATACGATAAACTGCCTCCATATGATCTTCACTTGGTGCATGCATGAATTGACTTACAATACTTACGGCATATGCAATGTCGGGGCGCGTATGCAATAAGTATATTAACCTCCCAACTAACCTTTGATACCGCTCCTTATTGGTTGGAATTTGGTCTTGCTGAATTGCTAACCTGTGATTCATCTCAATGGGAGTTTCAACTGGTTTACAGTTGAGCATGCCAGTTTCCGTTAGTAAATCTAGCACATACTTTCGTTGGCAAAGAGAGACTCCTTGGCTCGATCTTGTAACTTCAATGCCTAAGAAATATTTCAAGTGTCCAAGATCTTTAAGTTCAAATTCGACTGCAAAGGCTTTCTTGGAGGATAGCTATCTCATTTGAATCATTTCCCAGTAACAACCATATCGTCAACATACACATAAGAGCGATCACCTTTTTTTTAACTTTTGTTTGACGAAGAGAGTATGATCTGCATCACTTTGTTTGTACCCAATCTTCTTCATAAAATTCGAGAACCTTCCAAACCACGCTCGAGGGGATTGTTTCAACCCGTATAAGGCTTTTTTTAACTTGCACACTTTGCCAACACACTTTATGCCTGGAGGAGGATCCATGTACACTTCTTCTTTTAAAGTTCCATTAAGAAATGCATTCTTAACGTCGAATTGTCGCAATGGCCAATCTTGATTTGCTGCTATGGAAATAAGAACTCGGATGGTATTTATTTTTGCTACAGGAGCAAATGTATCTCCATAATCAATACCATACTTCTGTGTATATCCTTTCGCGACAAGTCTTGCCTTGTAACGATCTATGCTTCCATTGGAGTTGAGTTTAATGGAATCAGGTATTAAAGGAGAAGAAGGTGATGGTGATACCTGAGGAGACACATTCGGAGTTTCTACAGCTATTGGTGTGGCTTGGTAAATTGTACTATCATGATTTTCATGAGTGCCTTCAAATACATCAGGTTGTGTATCAATATCAGGAAGTTCGCCATCTGGTTGTACATCAAGTTTTGCACATTCCTCGCCAAATTCATGAGTGTTGTCTTCTCCTAAATTAAGTGTTGTCTCCCCCTGAATGGAGCACTCATGACCACTGAAAAAAGGAATATCTTCATGGAATATAACATCTCGAGTTACATACAACTTTTTTCCATTAGGATCATAGCAACGGTATCCCTTTTTGAAATCTGCGTACCCCACAAATATACAGCGCATAGCTCGTGGATCTAACTTGCCTGTAACTCGATGCACATATGCAGCACAACCAAATACGCGTGGTTCAAGATTTGGACCGATTGGTGCTGATACGAGTTCGTGGAGTTTTTGGTGAGGGGTTTTGAAATCAATGACTCGAGATGGTGTTCTATTAATGAGATATGCAGCAGATCGAACTGCCTCGCCCCAATACTCACGAGGTACATTCATTCCGAATAAGGAAGCGCGAACAACTTCAAGTATCTGGCGATTCTTACGTTCTGCCAAACCGTTTTGTTGGGGTGTACCTGTACATGAAGTTTGGTGCCAAATACCACGTTCTTTACAAAAATTCTCAAGGTCAGAATTTAT
This sequence comes from Vinca minor, assembly GCA_026122235.1. Taxonomy (NCBI): domain Eukaryota; kingdom Viridiplantae; phylum Streptophyta; class Magnoliopsida; order Gentianales; family Apocynaceae; genus Vinca; species Vinca minor. The sequence goes on along the minus strand of JAOCZM010000201.1, from coordinate 1,307,244 downwards.
ATAATTTATATACTCCCCACCGTTATCAGATTGAAGAACCTGAATTTTGCATTGATATTGAGATGTCACCATTCGATATAAGTCCTGAAAAACAGAACAAACCTCTCCCTTACTTCGCAGGAGAGAGATCCATGTCATACGAGTACATTCATCAATAAATGTTACAAAGTAACGACAACCAGATAATGTAGATATTTGTGCAGGACCCCAAACATCAGAGTGAATAGTCGAAAAAGGTGTAGAACTTTTATTATAACTAGGCATATATGAAATTCTATGGCTCTTTGCCATTTCACAAACGTCACAATTAAACTCAGAATCTTTTGTATGTAAAAACAAATTTGGTTTCAATTTTCGAAGATAACTAAAAGATAGATGACCAAGACGACGATGCCACAACCATGCTATAGCCTTGTTTCTTTGACTCCCTCCGGCATTATTTGCCTAAGTAGCTGATTATTTGAAGTAGCCAAATCAAGATAGTACAATTTTCCACGCCTAATATCATAGCCAAGAATCCGTTGTGTTGTAATATCCTGAAAAACACATTCATCAGGCCAAAAAGTTACTGTACAGTTCATAACTTTTGTAATTTGGCTAACAGATAAAAGGCTAGAAGAAAGAGAAGGAACTACAAGCACATTATCAAGATTAATGGAATTAGACACATGTACTGATCCTTCGCTAGTAATAGGTGCAATTTCCCCCATTAGCAGTAAGTATGTGTGGTTGGGTTGAAGGACGAACAGATGAAAGATGAGAAGAACCGTTTGTCATATGATCAGTTGCACCTGTATCAATAATCCATGTATCATTCATGGTAAGATAAGTGTTTGACATACCGGAGTTATCGGCCTTGGCAACATGTGCTGTAGAAGATGCAACCACTTCCTCATTTTCGTTGCACTTCCTCATTTTCTGCTGCTATAGTAACAGCAGCATGTCCAATTTTCTTTCGAGGTTTCTTCGAAAAATCCCACCATTCCGGATATCCAATAATTTCATAGCAGCGTTGTTTGGAATGTCCATCTTCACCACAATGAGTGCAAGTATAGGTATTACCTTTGTTGCTATAAATTTTTCCTTTTGCTTGTTGGGAATTCGTTGGGCGGTTGTGCGTAGTCAAGTGAACCATACCATCCGACTGAGCCTTAGGTTCATCCATAGTGTGCCTCTGGTTGTGGTCCTTGCGTACATATGCATAGCATGACTCAAGATCAAGAGGGGGATCTTTTCTCAAAATTTCACTTCGAGCTTGATTGAAATCTGAATCAAGACCAGCTAGAAAAATATGAACTCGAAGTCGAGTCGGAGTCTTATGCAGCGATACGATTTCACTAACACCATTTTCTTGTGTTGTAATGCGAGCATCAATTTCCTGAACTATTCCAATCAGTTCATTATAATATGAAGGTAAAGGTCTACCGTTTTGGCGAGTGGTGAATGATCTTCGATTCAGTTCAAAAAGTTGTGTTTCATCTGAGCCATCATAAAACGTCTTTGCAACAGCTTCCCATATTTCTTTGGCTGTTTGAAGACGGATAAACCGTTGCATCAACAACGGACTCATAGAGTCGATAAGCCAACTCTTGACACGGTTGTTGTCAATAAGCCAAGTTTCCAATTGCTTGTCATCACTCATCTGCAGGTGGTTTCGGTGTTGTACCTGTAAAAAATCCAGATTTGTTTCGTGCTCGGATACCCATCTCCATAAGTTGAGACCATAATGGGTAATTCGTATCATCTAAGACGATTCCAGATGGAAAAGGGGTATGGTCTTGTAAGGTTTGAACAATGACCCGAGATTCATGAGGGATGATAGAAGAAGAATTTTTTTCATTAATGGCTGTGAATTTTTTTTTTTAGTTTTCTACGTTTAGATATAATGGCTCTGATACCATGTAGAAAAAGAGAATGGAGAAATAAATCTCTTGTACTTTATTCCAGTAATTACAATACATATATATACTAGTTGTGATACAACAAGATCCTACTTTATAGCGTCAATATAAGCTAATTAATTTGTAATAGGAAAGTAAATAATTACATATTATTCACCAAATCTGTCAAGGATAACAATATATATTCCTTCCTAATAAAGCTCTTGTCAACAGAGGCAACTTAGATGTACTTTCTATGTTTGCAGCACGTGGAGGTTTTAAACATCGAGCTATAGACTGAAGTGGACTTGCACCTGGGGGGATATGCTGTGATGCTTATGTATACTGTAAATGTGTCTAGTATGTTTGCATAAATGTTTCTAATAGTCTCGTTCATGCCTACCTATATATGTTGATGAACACGGTAGGCAGTAGATAAACAATTTATGTTTCGGATTTGAACTTAGTTAATCTTTCCGTGCAAATTTGATGGTGAAAATTCTATCAACTGGTGACAGTGATAGAGTCACAGTAACTTCCACCATAAAAATAATAGGGAGTGTTAGTAAAATCTCCCCTTTTTTATTGTACTGGAGGAATCTTCTGTGTTTCTAAGCATTGGAGGGCACTCAAATCTCTCTTTATTTATTTAAGAATTTTGTTCTGATAGTTTTAGCTTGATGCAGCAAAAATAAAATAAAAAAGGAGCTATTAACTTTGTTGAACAAATTACAATATTATTGGCATCATCAAAATAGCTACTCCAAATCTGTAATTTCTCATATTGTTGTGTTTAATGAGGAGAAATGAAAGCATTGCTTTCAGAAACCTTCATGGAAGCTCTAAAAAGTGAAGAACGGGTGCACTTCATCATTGAAATTGAAATTTTATTATTAAGCTTAGTGGTGGTTGGGGGCCGAATGGGGTTGGGTAAATGGGTTAGTGTAGAGAATACCGAAAGTACCCAATACTATTTTGGAGGATTTTTTATAGCTGATTTTTTAACATAATGACTCATTCCACCAACGTGCAAATTGTTTGAGTATTTAAAAAAAAAAATGTTCAAGGACCCAAATTGTAATATGTTTGGGGAGTGATAACCAATTTGCCTTTTTATTAAGCAATATGTCTCAGACTAAATTAGCATTTCCCATTTTCTTGACATAAAAATTTTCATGCAGCTTAAAGAAAATAGTATAAGCTATATACAAAAGAAGCATTTGCATTCACAAATTAAATTAAGTTTCAATGACATTTGGACTTTTACCAATTAACTTGTAAAGCAAAGTTAAAAAATAAAACTATTTACAAACTGAACTAAGATCAAGCAAATAAATAATCCAAACCCAACAACAACCCCTTTAAAGCTGGATCCAATCCCCTTCAACCCTTTCCTTCAGATGATCAATCATTCCTTCAAGAACTGCTGATCCTCCTGTTGTTTCCAAGTAAAATAGACAAATTTGGTCCAGCAGGACCGCGCTTAAATGCCTTCACTTTCATCGGATTGTTCTTGCTCTGTTGCAAACCACAAAAAAAACATCATCACCAGTGCAATAAAATGCCAAACGTCCACAAAAAATGAATAGAAAAGTAAACATTCAGTTTCAGACCAGAAAGAGTAAAAAATTTACCATTAGGCAAGTTCCCCCTTGAAGATCACAGATGGGATAATCATGGGGGCAGCAGCTAGTGTGATCATCACAGCAAGTAGCGGATTCAAGAGGGCAGCATCCCCAGCCAAAGCATGTTTTACCATATTGATATACACAGCAACATGTGCTTCCCTCAGGACATGTATAATAATCATCACAAACGGAGGAAGGAGGCTTTACCGGGGTAGGAGGAGATGGGCCGGGATTAGGAGGATTAGGACCGTTCTTCAAAGGGTAAGACGATTCCATTGCAATGCCACATTTGCCTGAGCTTTCGTCCACATTGCGAGCAAGCTTGATGTAACCGGCCTCACCCCATGAAGGTCCCCATGAGTTCTTTACCAACCAGTAATCAACTCCGTTCTCAGTACCATATCCAACTGCAACAACTCCGTGATCTAGGTCTATTCCACACCTCCCAGTAAACACACCCTATATGATCCGAAGGGAAAACAAATTTAATTTTTCGCAAATTCATTAAGCTAGTAATCATTTTATCATGAACCCTTACCTTAATCTTTAATTTGAAGATAAATTATAAGAGACAGACAAAAGTTCATAGAAGAGTATATTCACAAGCAGTTCGATAAAAGAGCATACCGATTGGTAATGCTGGAAAGCCCTGCCTCCAGCTTCAATGGCAAATGAGCAACTGCTTTCTTCAAAGAATGTTCGTCGTTCTTTGGAACATCTTCATAACCATTAATAGAGACGACCTTTGCATTTTTCTGGATCAAAATTGTCAATTTTAAGGTCAATTGTTTTGAAAGTTTTCGAATCAATATGATAGTTTAAAATAAGACCATACTCTATACTGATCACAAGTGCCATCAAGAGCTTTGTAAGGGTAGTCATTCTCAGAATCAAGACCGCCGTTTTTAATAATGAATTCGAAAGCATAATCCATTAAACCGCCATTGCATCCCTGGTTATAGGCATTGTCACAATCAACCAGTTCTTGTTCCGAAAGGGATATTAGTTTACCCGTATCAATCTGATTAATTCCTTCGATAGCACCTACTGTTGAGAATGCCCAGCAACTCCCTACATAAAAGAATAAAATCAAGGTGTAAGAAATTCATAATCAATTAGTCTAGCTCCAGCATGCATTAAAATGGAAGAATATGTGTGAATTCTGGCAAACTATGACTATTACAAAAGGTTCTCTAGTCCTTTGTTTTTTTCTCTCTATTCCAAAGAAACAACTTTTTTCTTTATAGATTTGAACATTTTTTGGCACGTATTATAGGTCTTTAGACATGTGTCTTCCATGTAATAGGTGTTTTGATTAACCATGTAAGACCTGTATTACTCAACATGTGTTATAAAATCATGGCTCCAAAAAAATCCAAACGTCAAAATTTTTTATGTGAGACGAAAAATAAATATTTAGTATATACTAAATTTATTATTTTGTGTTCAACACCATAATCAGAAAGTATGATTAGACCCCACCCCAAAAGGCAACTCCCATATCAACCCGAATCAGACCCCACAAAAAACACATTCTTTGTTCCAAACACCAATCAAGAACTCTACTTTTACCTGAGCCTACATACATAATCAAGTCTCCACTTCCCATCCCAGAATAGACAACATAGTATGTTGATTAGGGGTATAATTGTATTGAGTTTGTTTGGCTTTTAAATTAATTTTAAATCAAAATTAGATTTTACCTGACTGAATGTTTGAAGTTTTCAAACATAGTTATGTCTTAGTTCGAGTTTCAAGACAAATCTAGTTAAATCCAAGTTAGACTGAATTTAAGTACACCCACGAATTCTATAATAAAAATAAAACAAATTACAAAAAGACGGGATTTTTATCGAGAAAACTTACCATATTGGCCTTGATTTTTGACCGCAGAGACAGCACCTTTCTCCCTCCAGTCAACGGAATTAGGCAAATCATCACCGGAGCTAAAAGAATACCGATCGGAAAAATTTCCCTTCATCAACCTGGACTTCCGATCCATTCTTCCACCAACAAACATAGAACGGTACTCTTCATGGGTCAGATCAGAAAATCGATTAAGCCCAAGTTTATAAGGAAGGTTATGAGCATTCTGCTCATCAATGAACCTTAAATTATCCTTAAAAATCTCAAATCGTTTCTCCTTCTCACCTAAAGCATTATAAGCTTTACCATTCTTAACAAGCCAAGATTCGTATAGATTCTTAATTTCAGTCTCAGACCTTTCTTCCATCTGGCCATGTTCTTTGTTGTAATTGATAATGGACATGTCTAAAGCAGAGGCAAAAACAAAGAACAACAAGAAACATAAAGGATGAAGTTTGAAGGAAGCCATGGATGACTTTGGGAGAAGAAAGAAGGAAAAGGGTTGAAAGGGGGACAAGTTTATGTGAGAATATATTTGTGGAGAGCTAAATAATGGGAGGATTGGGGATTGGTTGGAGGTGAGATTAATGGGGGTTGGTTGGTTTGATGGTGATGAGAGAAAGAAGAAGAAGTAGAGTCCCGTTCAAATAGGAAGAGTTGGAGTTTTACAAAAAAAAGATGGTCAGTCTCATACATGTTTTATCTATGTGCTTAACCATTTACAATTCGCCACATAAATATGTAATTTGTAAAAATTGCTACGTGATTAATTTTGAATGACAAGAACATGTATGAAAATCTAAGATTTTCCCCGGAGTTTTATGGTAAAAAATGGTTATTCTCATACATGTCCATATGTTTGTATTTACGTAATAACAATCATTTTGAATAGTTATTTAGCACGAGAATAAATATCTATTTACTTTTGTGAACAACTCATAATTGACCTACACGTACGGGTAGATATCCATCCTGTATATTGGATCCGAATTCCTAGTGGAGGCTCCACCCATGCTCATTCCGGGTACCAAACCCTCCAACAAAACATGGGTCACTCACATCTGCATTGTAGATATCGTTCAATTCATGTGAAATAATTGTGGGGTCAATCTCAAAAAACGGTATTATGATTAAATTTTACAACAAAACATTATGTAATATCTGCAAATCACTTATCTTAGTAAAGTTGTTCCTAATAATGGTTTTTTTTGTGTGTTTAGAGGTGACAGCAACGTTTTATTTTCTAACCTTTTTTCACATTATCTTCCTAATAAATAATGAGCAAAGTAGGATAATATTCTTTCTGTTAAGCTCTGAAAATTTGAGAATGGATTCAATTATTTGCTCAACATTAATATTACTCGCTCCGTCACAAATTGAATATTAAATTTTTTATTCACTTTACATATAAAATTGGATATTCAATTTAAAATAAAGGGGTATTATTTTTAAAAAGTTTTTATTATTATCGAAACAAAAGTGTCAAACCCAAAAGCGGACATTATTTATTCAAGTGGAATAATTTTTAACCGTTAAAATTTTTATCTAACAATTTTAAAGAGATTAAAAAAATCACTTGTCAAAATTTTTTACATTTAACAACTGAAATTTGCTCTTGAGCACATAGAATAAAATCTCATTCCGCATCAGAACTCCGTTGTTCAAGATTTATCGTCACAAATGTGAAAAAATTCAAGGTAGAACGGTCTTATAAGACTGGTCACGCATCCCTCTCAGTGAGTTCGACCGGACTAACCCCACAAATGCAGCTTAATTCTTACTAGCATGATAAGCGGATAATTCATCTATAAGAGCAGTAAGATCCGAATAAGACGACCCGCCTTCTTCTTCAATAGCATTTCTAGCCTTCTTCTTCAACAATTTCGCGCGCTTTCTCATTTCATCATCCGCCATTACTGAATTCAAAGCTTCATTAATGGCGTCTCTTCCAATAACTTCCGTCGTAACCATTCCCCATTTCGTCGATCCAACTCCAACTCCAACCCCAATTCCCAAAACTTCCCTCACTAACTTCTCATTCAAAAACTGCTCGGAAATCATCGGCCACGTCACCATCGGAACGCCGGCCGAAACTCCTTCCAACGTCGAATTCCATCCACAATGTGTCACAAAAGCTCCCACCGATTCATGTTCAAGAATCAACATCTGTGGAGCCCACCCTTTTATAATTAACCCCTTTTTTTCCAATATCACTTTCGTTTCCTTGAATCCTTCCGGGAACCATTTTTCACTGTCTACTTCGTCGGAGCATTTCCGAACAACCCATATGAAATTTTGGCCGGAAATTTCAAGAGCAATAGCGATTTCGTGCAATTGGGCAACTGTAAATTCGACCATACTTCCAAAACAAATATAAATTACTGAATTGGGATTTTTTGAATTAAGCCAATTCAAAATCTCATCTGCATCAATTGCTGATTTTTTACCCCTCTGGGCTTTATCTTGAATTTCTTGATTAGATAACAAAAAGGGTCCAACATGCCATGCTTTTCTTCCCAAGACTTTAGTATAGTGATCTACATAATCTGGTTCAAGATCATAGAAACTATTGACCAAAATACCATAGGAAGTCCTTTCTGAATCTTGACTCTGTTTAAACAGCTTCATAAAATCATCCTCAATTTTATCATCGACAAAAAATACAGAAGTTTGATCCTTAGTTAACTTAATTTGGTGCGGAAGATCAGGGACCAGAAATGGCTCTAAGTCAGATGAAACTTTCTCGAAAGGTTTGTTCCGTCTTATACTATCTAGAACACAGTATGTAAAGGTACTTGAGCCATGGAAATACAACCTAGTACAAAAACAGGAGCCACTTATCAGACAAATTCATAACATAAAAGCGAATGTAAAGGAACTTGAGCCATTGAAAACAATACTGTCATTATTTTATAATATAATTCGTTTATGACATTTAACGAAAATTAAAGAATTAAAAAAAAAAAGTAATACCTCCCTTCCTTAATATAAGACTTTCATTACATTTTGAAAAAATTAAGAAAACAAAAAATTAAGATGTTTTTTAATCAAAATATCAATATTAATCTATTAAATAAAATTAGTGGTATACAAGTCATATTTAAGAGAATAATATTTATATTTTAACTAACAAAATATCTTGTTGTCTGCTTCCTTGATTTTCGTAACATGTAATGAATGTCTTATATTAAGGAATAGAGAGAATACTTGTCAGTTAAAATATCAATATTACTCTCTTAAATAAAACTTGCATACAACTAATTTTATTAACAAAAAGTACTATTAATATTTTAATTAAAAAATACATTGATTTCTGCTTTATTAATTTTCGCTAAAGGTAGTAAACAACTTATATTATAAAATGAAAGGAATATGTAAGAAAATAGGAGTATGTATTAGACAAATTCAGCAGCATTTGAAGACATTAGAGTATGTAAAGGAACTTGATCCATGGAAAATCAACCTTTTAGAAAAATAAGAGTACTTTTTTAAAATTTATTTATTAGGGGAGAATCTATCTAGTACAAAAAATAAGGGGATTGAAGAAGTGGAGAGAGTATTCGAACTTAAGACCTCTGTCTCATGAGTCTCAATCTTGGCCAATGAATCGATGACTCATTGGCAAAATAAGAGTACGTATAAAGGTAAATTCAGCAGAATTTGACATATGACAAAAATTAAATATAATTTGTAACACACAACCTTGGTATACCAAATTTGGCTGCTGCATCAGTAGACCAAGGGAAGAACATGTCTGCAATTAGACAATGAGGAAGATGTTCTTGTAAGAGTTTTTCAAGGGGTTCTTGTAATAAGGCCATGGCTTTAACGAATTTGGTAAGCATGTCTTGTGAACCAAATGCTTGGTCAAAACTCTCGATTTCTTCGGGCAATCCGACTTCGGAAGAAGGGAATTTGATGCCGATAACTGATATGTCGAATCCTAAATTTCTGGTTGTATCTGTTGCTTTTGTGCACATCTGGAGTTTTTGGTGGGTGGTGATTAAGGTTGATTTAACTCCGCGGGAGCTGAATAAGTTGGCCATGTCTATGGCGGGTAACATGTGGCCATGAGACATTACAGGGAAGAAGAAGATATGGAGCTGAACCATATTGCAAAACTTGGATTCAAATGGTAAAGAAGATGAAGAATGGAGTTTTAGAAGTGGAGGACTGTAAAAGATGGAGTTGAAGTACTGATGAATGGTGATAAAATGTGTCACTTGTATATATAGTAAGGAAGCGTGAGGTGTGGCGTGGTGGTAGCTCGCCTGGCCCTCGTCCCTTTATCATGAGGTCAGGGAGTTCGATTTCTATCTATGGGAATGTAGCGCATTTCATGGCGAGGCGAATAACCCTTAAAAAAAATATCAAAACAAGTATTTTTTAAATTAATTTTAACCGTCAAAATTTTAATCAAACGGAAGAAAAAAGTTTCACATGTGCGTAACTTACCCCGTTCCGCACTGAAACTGTGGCGATAATAGGAGGGACAGATCCAACAACTTAGTAATAGGGAGCTAATCTAATTTTTCAATAATTATATGGAGCAAAATTTTAAAATTTTAAATGAATTTATTTCACCTAAAGTTAGGGGTGTCAACGGGTTCGGGCCGGCCCGAACCCGGCTCACATAGCTCGAAAAAATGTGAGTGTGAGCTGAGGTAATGTGAGCGTGAGCTTAATATTGAAGCTCGCTTCTATGTGAGTCGAGCGTGAGCTTGACCCCTCGCACCCAAAAAAAGCTTTCGAACCCGAATAAGATTAATATAATTAAAATATTATATATATATATATATATATAATAATAATAATAATACTACTACTAATTAAAAAAAGACTTATATAAATTATAATTATAATATATTGATAAACTAAAAACTCAAACAATGGGCTCATTGATTTTTAAGTGCATGGGTTCTCTTGTTAATATAAACTCCTTTTATTAGCATATCAAATAATTCTGGGACTTTTGCTTCTTTTTTTGTATTCTAGAATTTAATTTTAATGGTCATTGTATTATACTATTCTTGAGACAGGATTTTTGTTTTTTGGCTAATATAAATGAGCTTGGGAAGCTCGTGAGCTAAGCTCGAGCTCGTGTTAAAATGTGAGCTGAGCGTGAGCTCAAGGTTTACAATTCAAACTGCATAGTGGATTCGGTGATCGCTCGGGACATTCTATATTCGATGAGCTTTTCCGGGCTGAGCGTGAGCGTGAGCTTTTCAATTTTTATGTGAGCTGAGCGTGAGCTCAGCCAAGCTCAGCTCACATAGCTCGATTGACACCCCTACCTAAAGTACCACATACACTATTTTTAGAATTTTGGAAGTGACTCGCCAGTTATTACTTGCTCTCCTTAGATCTGTCATTACTTGCAACCAACAAACTTTCCATGGAGTTTTAGAAATATGGATGTACTTCGACTTTTTTTTTTTTTTTTTTTTTAGATTTAAATTTAAATTTGTATTAATATTAGAGAAGTAGAGTATGAAATCCGTGACCTATTATCATTGAGTCACAAGTGATGTGCCCAACCAACAATGTTAGCCTAACTTGAATTTGAACTCTATTTTCACATATTTTTAGACACAAAATTTTTGTTTTTAATAAGTCTCGTATTCTATTGAGTTATTCACTATTTATGCTCTTCAGACATGTTTTAAAAGTAAGTGTTACACCTAAATTTTTTAAAGTATTATAAATGTCCCCAACTATTTACGGAATGCTATTTGTGCCCAAAAGTGACGGAATCCGGAGAGAGGGGACGGCGATGCACATGTGCGACACACATGCACGAAATTTCAGGGGCAATTTCGTCTATTCAATTTTTAATTAAAAATAAATCAAATAGGTTGCCTCTAACCCACATCTAGAATCCTACCATAACCCATAAACCAAATTCTAACCCATCTTTCTCTTCTTCTTTAAAAACCCATTTCACCAAAATCATGAAAAAATCATGTTCCAGGTAACTACTGAAGCCCTTAAGTCCTACATCAACTAGCGAAGCAAATATGATGGAGTGCCTGAATTTTCTGTAATTGCATAAACCCAAAGAAGATCAAGTATGTAATAATAAGTGATTATATGAACCAAGCAAACAGTAAACAAATTAAGATCCAGAAGAAAAAAAACAAGAACAGAAAAGATAAGATAAGATCTTGCAAATACATAATGTTAAGCAAAATACTTGGGGATTTTCAAGTTGAGTGACTTTTTGCAGAGCTGATATCAATGCATTAATTCTTGCAAAATTTCATCATATGCACAGTGAGCTCTAAAAATAACATTCCAACAAGTTTGCTTCAGATTGTTTGTATATCAGTTAGATAGGTGCATACATTTTGAACAACATCGTGAATGCCAGAAGAGAGAATCTCTCTCTCTCTCTCATACACACATAACAAATCCACTATTTGGCTCGCAACTTATGTCAGGCTGCAGGTTCCTGTTTGTTGGAATTCAGACTTGGATGGTTGGTTTGGTGGCAATGCTATTAACAAATATTGTTATGGTATTCACACCTTGTTGAACTGGTTAGTCAAAAATAAGAAAAAGAAAAGAATGTTAAAATACTTCCTTGACCAAATGAGTGTAGTTGAGAGAGAAGATATGATGGAGATGAGTGGTGAGGCGGAGAGAAAGAGGGAGAATATGAGGATTTTTTTATTTTTTATTAATTTAAAAAATGATTGGACGAAATTCATAGGATTCCGTCACTTTTGGACCTAAATGACACCTCGTAAATAGTTGGGGACATTTATAGAACCTAAAATTTATAAGGGGTAACAGTTGATTTTGAAATATACCTAAGGGGTATAAATAGTGATTAATTCTATTCTGTTTTGTAATTAATTTATTTTTCCAGTAGAAGAAGTTCCGAATAAAAAAGTAATTCAAATACACCCCGAATATAAGATAGATTCTTGTTCTTCACTTGTTTCTAAAAGATTGCATTTTCCAAGTCTACATGAGGAGAATGAATTATACAAGGATGTATATATTTAATTGGACCTTACTAGACTACTAGAATTATTGGCTAAAAGATTAACTAAAAAAAAATTTAGACCGTTTTGCCCATATAGCTGGGTGAATCCCTTATACCAGCAGAGGGTGAGATAGTCATTTAACACTCTTAATTTGGGGGTTTAGGGTTTCTATCCCCAAAATTCTAGGAGTAAATCATTTTCCTATTTAATTTTCTTCACTTCTTTTTGTCCCATTTCTGCCAACTCTCCATCATCTTTCTTTGGCTGAGCGGCACTATTTTCACGGTGCTCGTTTTTTCCAATTTTAAAGCATGGCTTAGTGATCCAACTCACATTGAACCTAGTGCCCAAGTAGTTTGGTCAATAATGAGTAAAAATTATTGAATGGTGATGTGGGCGGAGGTTTTCGATGAATACAAATAAACTTTTATTTTGTTCAAATTTGGCGAGCATCTAGAATAACTCGTGAATTACAAATATACTGTACCCATCGAAATAATCTAGAGAAGTCATGTGTGTGCCATTTACGCGCGAACATTTTATCACCATATGAGGATTTTTTATTTTTTTTTTTAATTTAAAAAACGATTAGACGAAATTGCCCTTGGAATTTCGTGCACGCGTGTTGCACATGTGTATCGCCACTCCCTCTCATCAAATTCCGTCACTTTTGAACACAAATGACACCCCGTAAATAGTTGAGAATATTTATAGAACCTAAAATTTATAAGGGATAACACTGGATTTTGAAATATAAGAGTAATTCAAATACATCCAGAATATTAGAGAGATGCTTGTCTCACTTTTGGTCCCATAAGTGATTTCTTCACTTGTTTCTAAAAGATTGCATTTTCCAAGTCTACATGAGGAGAATGAATTATACAAGGGTGTACATTTAATTTTCTTCACTTCTTTTGGTCCCATTTCTGCCAACTCTCCATCATCTTTCTTTGGCTGAGCGGTATTATTTTTACGGTGCTCGTTTTTTCCAATTTTAAAGCATGGCTTAGTGATTCAACTCACATTAAACCTAGTGCCCAAGTAGTTTGGTCAATAATGAGTAAAAATTATTGAATGGTGATGTGGGGGGAGGTTTTCGATGAATACAAATAAACTTTTATTTTTTTCAAATTTGGCGAGCATCTAGAATAACTCGTGAATTACAAATATACTGTACCCATCGAAATAATCTAGAGAAGTCATGTGTAAGATAAGGATTCCTCTGCTGATTTTATGACTATTGCCGTAATTGATTTTCCCCCTCTTTTTTTGGTACACAAAAAATTTGGGTGGATTTGGCTCCGGTCACCACCACGGGTCAGGGACAGGCCCTAGGGACCATAGATCGCTTACAAGGGTAATTACAGATCACCCACCAACACAACTCTCACGTCGGTAGCGGAAATTGAACACTTGACATTTGTAAGGACGTGTCAACTCTTTACCAACTGAGCCAACTTGTATTGGTGATTCCCCCCTCTTTGATAGAAATGGAGGAAGCCTATCTTTACATTTGTATATAACATAAGCAGAGGAGTATTTGTTTTCCTTTTCCTAATTTAGATGACAAAAAATATTTGTAATAACTTATTTCCCCAAGTTAGATGTTTGAAATTGGAATAATTTATCTTGAGTTTACAAACAAAAATGATTGGTCATTTGCTAAAAATAGCTTTCCTTATCATGACCAAAGATATTGAATAAGAATGATCAATGACTTGCCAAAGGCATGAATTAGATTATTGTGAGTTACTGTTGTATAAACCATTCTGATAGATCTCATATGTTATATACCTTCCGCCTTTAATCTCTCTTTCTATGACTATCTTCCCCTCATCTGAGGCAGTTCTCTCTCCCCTATATGGGGCAACCGCCTAATCAGACTTCAAAAAAAAATATGAGACATATCTGTGATTTAATTCATTCACCAAAAAAAGAGGTACTATTCAAACTTCCATTTCTCTCAAGTCGCTGCCTGTGTCAATTCATTCATTCAAAAGATTCCATTCCTGGAAAGTTCCCTAGTTGCATGAAGCCCTTATATTAGCTTCATTCCCCACTCACAATATTTATTCAGCAAACCCTTAAGTTGCATACTCCTAATTAGTTGATAGGAAGCCCCTACACTCCATTCATCTTCAGCCCTCCTAATTAGTTGACAGGAAGCCCCTAAACTCCATTCATCTTCAGCCATCCAGTTCTATACTATCTCTTTATTCAGCCATGGTTCTTCAGCTCCATGTTTTCTTCTTTCCATTAATGGCTCAAGGCCATATGTTACCCACCATAGATATGGCTAACCTTTTCAGTTCTCGCGGCGTCAAAGCAACCTTAATCACTACCCATTACCATCTTCCCATGTTCACTGCCGCAACAGAGACATCCAGAAATTCCGGATTCGACATTTCTATCCTTACCTTAAAATTCCCAGCTTCCGAAGTTGGATTACCTCAAGGAATCGAAAGTCTCGATCAAGTTTCCTCGGACGAATCCCAATTTTCTAAATTCATGAAAGCTGCTAACTTATTACAAGAACCTCTTGAAAATCTCCTTAAAGAAATTCGTCCCCATGCTCTGGTTTCTGATACGTTCTTCCCTTGGACTACTGAATCTGCAGCTAAATTTGGGATTCCCAGATTGATTTTCCACGGATGCAGTTTCTTTGCTCTCTCTGCTATAGAAAGCGTGGGAAGAAACAAACCTTTCGAGAATGTTTCTTCGGATTCAGAGCCATTTTTAGTCCCTGATCTTCCTCATCAAATTAAGATGTTAAGAACCCAGATCTCGATTTACGAAAGGGAGAAAATTGAGAACGATTTCACTAAGATGATAAAAAAGATGAGGGATTCGGAAACAGAATGCTATGGAATTGTATTCAATAGTTTCTACGAGCTTGAACCGGATTATGCGGATTATTATATAAATGTATTGGGAAGAAAAGCATGGCATATTGGACCCTTTTTGCTATGTAATAAAGAAGCTAAAGATAAATCCCAAAGAGGGAAAGAATCAGCCATTAATGCAGAGGAGATTTTGAATTGGCTTGATTCAAAAACACCCAATTCAGTAATATATATTTGTTTTGGAAGTATGGCCAATTTTAATTCAGCCCAATTACGCGAAATCTCCGTTTCTCTCGAAGAATCTGGTAAAAATTTCATCTGGGTTGTTCAGAAATGTATTGATCAAGAAGATGACAAAAAATGGTTCCCAGAAGGATTCGAGGAAAGGACGAAGAAAAAAGGGGTGATTATAAAAGGGTGGGCGCCTCAAAGGCTGATATTAGAACATGAATCGGTTGGAACCTTTGTAACACATTGTGGATGGAATTCGACATTGGAAGCAATCTGCACTGGCGTTCCAATGGTGACGTGGCCTTTGTTCGCGGAGCAATTTTTCAACGAGAAGTTGGTGAGGGACGTACTGAGAACTGGAGTTTCAGTTGGGGCTACGCAATGGAGCCGAGTTTCGATCGAGACTATAAAGAGTGAGGACACAAGTAAGGCCGTTAACATTGTGATGGTAGGAGATGAAGGTGCTGAGATGAGGGACAGGGCGAAGGGGCTTAAAGAGAAGGCTAGAATAGCATTGGAAGAAGGTGGATCTTCTTATAATCATCTTACTGCTCTTATTGAGCAATTGAGTGCATATCATTCTGCAACAAATTAAGCTAGAGTGAGTAGCTTCAAGATAATGAATATGAAATATATTGATTGATGTTATGAGAAGCTGGGTGAATCAAACTGCTAATGTCAAAGTAATGTCATGCAACGCGCGCAATGCCATATTAAAAAAGCTCCTACCAAACATTACTTCAAATAAAAATTAAATTTTGAAAGTGTAACTTGATCGAGTCTGAATTAATTTTATATAATATAAAAATACCAAGCGCCCTAATCAAATAATTGGAATAGAAGGTATACATTATTGAGAGTGTGCAGTTTCCAACCTTACCCACAGAGCACATGCATGCAAAACTCCCATTCCCTGCGCTCATTTATAGTGAAAAGGTTAAATCGTAAGATGTTATGTATTTCATTAGAGTTTCATAACGAGTTGTGTCTATTAACTAACAGTCTAGAAGGAAGGGAGTGCGTCTCTTCTCTTGACATGAATCAAGCCCTCACATTCTAAATGCAGCATAGACAATCTGCAACAATCCTCTAGTAAATTTGCCCACTGAACTATGCCCCGGAACCAGAATTGGTTATATCATATATGAACTTAGGAGGAATCTGGTTACATGTATATTTTTTCCTCCTTTCCTTTGTAGATTATTCATCCAAAGAGAAGTCAAAATATGACATTCAATCATTGAACAAGGTGAAGTAAACATTTGAAACTTTGAAATTAACATGAGAAAATAGCAAACTTTGCATTTCCAATACCAAAATATAAGCAAAATATAGAAACATGGTTTTACTGGCTGTTCTTGCTACCCATACCTCTGCAATACTACTACGTATTTTTACACACTATGAACATATACTAAGCTAATAGTTTTTTCGCCTACAAGGGTATGAACAATAATTCGCTAGCACAAAAGCCCCGCTATAAGTTTGTTCTCAGTAGCAGTAGTATCTCATTTCAAATGTAAAGTGTGGTGAAGAAGTAACCTCAGAAAGATTTAATTTGTCTCAGAAATTACTTTTGACAGCAAGTAGCAATTTATCTAAGCGGATGCAACCTGGGCAAGTATATGTGTGGATATGCTATATTCAGATACAGTTCCATTGCTTTGATTAGTCTTGGATGTCGTGATACTGTAGTCATCACATCTTCTCACTAGCGCGTTTTATTTGGAGTGCAGCTTTAATAACATCGCCTCTTGTAATTATTCCAACCTTTGACAGGAAAAGGAACTAATGAGAAATTTACTTCTTAAATATGTAATTGATCCCAAAGAAATAACATTGGAGTAGTACTGGCTTACCAGTTTTCCATCATTGTCAACAACTGGCAACCGACGGTATTTAGTTTCAAGCAACAACCTAAAACAGGATATTTTCGAGTTTGCTCTTAGTATGAAGATTCAAAGATATGAAATGAACATAACAGCAGATATTTGCTGAGCATTGAAGACTTAAGTCACCTATTCATCACCATCTATTATAACGGGGGATCTGAAGTCACATTCTCGTAATCTATTAAAGACGAAATACATGATGCATAATTGCAGGGAAAATTTAGCTCGATTGTGAACCACTTTCTTTAAATTATAAAGGACATGAGTATAAGGAGGCGGAAATTTTCAATATTGGGTTCTTGTATTTCTACACTTCAAAAATCCAGTGACGCAAGATAAGTGGGAATAGAGGCAATCGGACATGCATCGTTTATCAATTATATTGAAAGCTGAAAGTATAACCCAATCAAAAGAAAAGTACAAAATAAGAAAGTACCTTGCAGCATCCCCAAGATTAGTGTTTTCCTGTACAGCAAGTGGAGAAGGTGTCATGAGATCGCCGACAACTTTCCCTTTAGTTTTGCCAAGTAGTTTCTGTAGCTCACTGAAAGTCTGTTTCAGCAATATATCAAAGTATCAGATAGTGTTATACTCTACTTCATTCATTGTTCTGGTGAACTGAACCAGAACACTCATTTAGAATTGAGTAGCTATATGACTATATCTTTTATTCAAAAAGGACAAAAGAAACTCAAGTATATCCTAAACTCTACCATAGTTACGGATAATTTTATGCATCAAATACTTTTCTTTCCAACAGTGTCCATTCAACTTTAAGGCACACATTCTACATTTCTTAACTAACTCATTTGTTATGACTGCAATAGAAAATAAGCAAACAAATGCATCTTTTGGTAATCAAGACGGAAGCATCAAGGAATATATAGTGTCCTATCAGCTTACTAAATAATATTCATCCTACAAGGATTGACTAGAGACTTTTCAGAAACGCAGATGAAAGCCTCATAATATACCTTCCAAGTACTATCAACATCAGGAAACAAATTCGTATCAGTTTGACCAGCACCTGTGTTGCATAGAGACAAAAATCTCCAGTTAGTCCACTTCAACCGGGGAAAGGAAATGAAGAAAATAGAAAAAAGATAGCGTAAAACCTTCAAATCTTATTAATTCCAAACCAATATTTCTCCTCACCTTCAACCTTACAAATATCATGAATTCAATATCATGTCTAGTGTCAGAAAATCCTATTGAGAGACTATCTTTCAAAATGTTGTGTCAGCATATCCATGACTTATCATATTCATGTCTTATGCTTCTTAGGGTGAAAGAAAGTTCATATTGATCTCTAACGTGTTATTGTGCCAACCCAAGAAATATAATGAGGACTTGCTATTGCCTCTGGTTCTATAGGAAAAATTGGAACTTCAAAGCTACAACAGTTATATGCAGTTGGCAAAGCTTGATTATGAGATGTTTCCCCTACTTTGCCTCTGGACCTACATAGAAGCTGAAACTCTGAAAGAATGTTTCTATTTATAACAATTGTTTCAGAAGATAACTTAATCAAAATCCAGGTTCAAAACTTCATCATGTTATTTCTAGCATTTGTTGTATGATAAACAGAACCCCGATAATTAGAGGATAGAATGTACTAGTGGATCCAAATCATTTCCATCTTAACAAGTTAATTTTGGTTTGATGACCTCGATAGTAGTACCTGAGATTGAATCCAGTGCTAATAAGTCATAATCAGAAACAACGCCCACCTGCAGAAAGATTCTTTGTCAGCAAATATATAACTAATGTAAAATGGAAACATAAAATCATGAACCACTCACTAGATAACAATAAAAAACTCACTTTAGAATATTAAGCAAACACTCCTATCAGTAAGTTTGTTGCAAAGGGAAAAATTGTTCTAATCTCCATGTAAATCAGTATACAACTTCACAGAACAACTAAATTTACACAATAGTAATAAGCCAAAATATTGTCTTAATAACACCAAGTGTTATAAGAATATTTTATTCACCGATATCTTCTATGCCAAACCAAATGAAATAATATCATTCAATCAGTCAAGGGCGTAACAAGATTAGAGAAAAGGGTATAGTCAATTTCAGGACAACAAACATTTAGAAAAATTGGCATATCACATATAACAAAGATTTTTTTTCTTATATTTCATTTTATGGGGGGAGGGGGTGCAAGTGTCAAACCCGAGACAGATGGTCTTGGGTCGCAAGTGTTGCGCCAACTATGCTAACCTTATGTACATCTCAGCATTACATTGCATTAGAGTGTGCGAGCTAAAAGGGAAGAGAAAGTACCAAACAATCATAAATGTAGGTACTAGGCAGAGAATAAAAAAGAGTCAGCCAACATTGCAAAGCAGCACTGCTGAATTAATCTTTTCCATTTCACTTGTTTTTCCAAATTGCTCCTAATACTTGATTTGAATTGGATTTGTAACGCTTATTGGAAAGCATGCACTGTATGATGCATAAACATAGAAAAATGTGTAAAATATTCGAGATTCACATGTCTCTTTCATACTCTTGTGTAGCCCCTTTTCCACCCAGGCCAATAGTACTGGCAACAACTTTTCTCGTACAACAATCATATGTCTGTCTTAGTTCCTTATATTAGTTATTTGACAATGAACATGCACATTTCCCCATCATTCATCCATCAAAGAGCAACCAGTAAACCATATAATTCATTATATATTCTCTTCATGAATACTAGTGAACATAAAAACATTAAGTTACAGCTAAAGGCTACAAAATTACCAGCTTCCAGTCATCATCAATCACAGGAAATCCAGTAATTCTTTTATCCACAAGAGTCTCCAGCGCTGCAAATATATGGCCGATAAATTAAATTGTAGTAATTTATAGTAACATACTTAAAGTGAAAGAGCAAAATGATTAAGAAAAAAGAAATACCATCTTCAACTGTTGTGTAAGTTTTCACGACGTGTAACTTGTCTTTCCTTGTCATAAAATCAGATACATTATATGCCTGATCCTTTGGCTTCAATTATCAAAGGGAGATCAAAATAAGCAAACATTTCTCATAAGGTGAAAAAATTGTAGTATGAGAGGTGATATTTTGAAATTTTCCACTTTCCTGATTACAAATTTCCATGGCAAAGTATGAGAGGTGATATTTTGAAATTTTCCACTTTCCTGATTACAAATTTCCATGGCAAGATAATTATATAAACTAAGATATGGCCCAACTACAATTAGAATAGATTAAATCAAATTATGAAAATTGTGTACTTAACCTCTAGAAATCCCTTTCAATTATTAAAGCAACAGATCGAAATATCAAAGAAGTGCTTCCTCTATCTCAAATTGAAAATATACGCTTTATTATATTCCATGTGTCCCGTCCAGAATTGAATGTCCTATTTTCCATCTATTTTTTTTATAGAAAAGGGGACATACGGCGGGAGTAGTATTTTTCAAATCACAAGTACTATGATCTTAATTGGATCGTGATTCTCACTAAACAAGTACTGCCTCCCTTCCATAACATAAGTCGTTTAGGACGTGTAGCTAAAATTAAAAAAGTAAAGAAACAAGGTGTTTTTAATCAAAATATCAATATTACTCTACTTGTATACCATTAATTATATATATATATATATATATATATATATATATATATATATATATATATATATATATATATATATATATATATATATATATATAGACTAACAACGTACTTGATGTTTGCTTCCTTACTTTTCACTACTTATATTATGGATTAGAGAGATTACTATCTAAATCTAAAAGATATTATAAATTATTACTATCATAAGCTCGTTAGAAAACTTGTTTTTAAATATACCATAAAGAGATTCGCATCTCATTGTATTATTATACTTTATCTAACTTTTCTTTCTTCCTATATGTTTTGAGTTCGTACAGTATTTCAATATATTTTAACACAAGATTTAAAAATATGAAAAAGAAAAAAAAGAAAAATCGACTTACAGGCATGGAATTGGAATTGGCGATCCCGGAGCTGGCATACGAATGAGCAGCGGCAGCAGGCCGGATCGATTTTACAGGCATGGAATTGGAATTGGCGGTCCCGGAGCTGGCATACGAAGGAGCGGCGGCAGCAGGCCGGATCGATTTGGCAAAATGACGTCTACAGATGGAAGAAGAGCTGAGCAGAAATGGACTTGGAAAAGCTAGAAGGCAAGGCGAGAAATGGCGATCAGCAGCGGGAATGACGGTGGGAAGCGGAACGGAGAGTCGTAAGTTAGCATAAAGAATGGAATCCATGGAAGCCTCGAGATCGGAAAAGGTAAATTGTCGCGGTGGCGGAGTAACGTATTGGGGTGGTTATAGGACGGGGTGGCGGGAGAAGTGTGACTTTGCGGTGGTCGGTCGAAACGGTTTTGATTTTTTTGTTGACTAGAACGGAAATGAGGAGAAATGAGCACTACTTACTCTGACCTTAAAAGAAGGCCGCCGGGTCGGTGGGATTTTTTTGACTTTTTTTTGGGTTGAAAACGGGATATATATATATATATATATATATATATATAGGGTGAAAATCCTCTGTCCCCGTTTGTGTATGTCCCGGTGTCCCTAACCAATCAGAATTTACTATATAAATATTTATTTTAATTATATATACACATGGTGAATTGTGATTGGTTGGGGACACAGGGACATACACTGACTGGGACAGAGGATTTTTTGCCATATATATATATATATAAAGAATAATATGAGTTTATACAGACACCTTTAAACTACAAACAGGAATAGAAATTGACATAAAAGTAAGACAAATAAAAACACATAATATCAGTAATAATTAGGAAAATTTTGATCTTGGTAATTTGTTCCCAACCTTGTCATGAAGCCATGCATTGTAGGCGAACTGAGGTACAGATGTGAAGATCCGGCTTGCATTCCAAGATAGGGAACAACTGTGCTTGACTAAAGTATCAGCCACTTGATT
Source organism: Vinca minor (assembly GCA_026122235.1). Classification (NCBI taxonomy): domain Eukaryota; kingdom Viridiplantae; phylum Streptophyta; class Magnoliopsida; order Gentianales; family Apocynaceae; genus Vinca; species Vinca minor. The sequence goes on along the minus strand of JAOCZM010000201.1, from coordinate 1,284,953 downwards.
CCCCTTGCGAAAGATATGTTCATTTGGTGCACTGCTGAAAACGGCTAATTAGAAATCTACACTCATAAATCAAATTAGAAAATTTGATGTTCGTACTGGAGTTTAGTAATATTAACACAATTTGAAAATCAAGGCCCAAGTGTAGGTGAGTGATCCCTTTATCCTTGGCTAATTGAAGCCCAACCCTTAGTGCAAGGAGTTCAGCCTCATTCGATGTTGATGAAGTAGTTGTGAGCTAAAGCCAATCAACCAATTTCCATGATCATCTCTCACCCCTTTGAGATTTGTGATTAAAAGATCCATCAGTATTTAGGGTAAGGAAGGGTGGCACTAGTGGCTTCCAGGAAATTAATGAGGTATTAATCCTTAAGCGTTTAGTGAATAGATCATTTGCATAAACATATTCAGTGCTTCTATGAAGAACATGTTTGTGATTTAGGAGATTATTATTTGTTTTAAATATCAATGCATTCATATTCAACCATAAAGCCCAACATGCAAAAGAGAAAGTTGTAGCCCAAGGTATTTTCATATGATGGCTAAGGATAGTTGTGCAATTTGTTTTGAGCCATATAGGAAAAGAGCAGTGTGCCATGACTAAGGAGTTGATATTAAGATAAAGGGTTTTAGTAAAAGACGACCAGAATGACTTTGCTAAAGGGCATGTTCTAATGATGTGTTCAATATCTTCTACACTTGTGTTGCAAATGGAGCAGAGGTTGGAATTAATGATTTTTCGGTTATGAAAAAGGGATGCATGGGGTATCTTATTGTGAGCACATTGCCAAACAAAAAACTTAATTTTTTGGAGTGTGCATTTTCCAAACCCAAATCAAACTAATAGCATTAAAACAAACTAAAACTCCTTGCAATGAATGATAAGCAGAGGCAACATAGAACTTACCTGAGCTTGTGAGATTCCAAGTAGGAATGTCTGAACAGTCGCCATAGAGGGAAAATTTAGTAGACTTGAGTATTTCATTAATTGCATATGGTGTCGGAAAACAAAGTTCATTAAGGCAGATGATTTTTTGTTTAATAATTTGGCTAAGAGTATGAATAGTGTCATATTTGTTAAGAGGGCCATGAAGATAAAGTCGGAGCGGGCCAAGATCGCTCCAATTATCAAAGTAGACAGAAATTGACTTACCATTTCCAATTACCCACTTCAAATTCTTGGAACATACTTTCCATCCAACAAGTATGCTTTTCCAAATTGGAGAGGGAAATTAATGAGGATTAAGGATTAGAGGGGAAAGCTTATTATGGTATTTGGCTTTGGTAATAGTAGCCCACATGATTTGCTTATGATCGAAGAAACATCTACAGGCCAAGTTTTGTAATTTAGACTTTCTAAGTTGGAGGCAACATTTCGCTAGAAGGAGGCAAAGTTTGTTTCAAGAAAACAAGTGAAGTTTCCTTTTTCCTGTGGTTGTGCCCCATAAGAAGTTTCGACAAATTGAATCAATAGCATTGGTTGTCTTGACAGGGAGTTTAAATAATTGCATAACATGGCTAGGAACTGCTGAGATAGTGGATTTTACTAGTGTACATTTACCAGGAAAGGTAAGAAATCTAGATTTCTAGTGCGCTAATCTACTATGCATGTTATCATAAATAAATTGAAATTTCGAATGGCTATGCCGGTTATTGGAAATAGGGAATCCTAAATATTTACCAAAATCTGGACTTGTAGAAATTGTAATCTCTAGCGAATATCGTTGGACAGACTATTTGTCATGCCCCGTTCTCGAGAGGCGAGACGTGTCAATAGCCCATGCTACTGTTACAAGGTCTCTTATATCTTAACCCCAAGCTTGATAAAAACAAGTACATGGACTTAAAACTTCATCATCTATAACTTAAAAGGAAAATAATATTTACAAGAGAAACTTATAAGATAACATTATACATTGCAGCGGAAACTTAACCATTAATAACATTACAAACTTTTCATTACCAGACTAACAGTTGTAAGCCATAAATAATAACTTCTTTACCAAAAGGGAACTTCTTCCTACTCTCCTACATCATTCTTATCATTGCTAACTTCACCTGAAAAAAACATGGAAAGGAATGAGCTTCCAACTCAGTAAGAAATTAGACTTCTTCCGGAATCAAGCAGTTTGAACATCTCAAAAGCATGACCTTTAACAGAAAACTGTCTTTGAACTTTGAACATCTCAAAACATCGTTTACCTTGAAAACAATACTTTTACTTTTTTGGATACATAATATTTGGTATAAAACTACCTTTGAAAGTTTTGAAAACTTTACAAATAATAATTCTTTTAAAAGAATCGAAAACTCTTTTGATAAACAAACTTCTACATCATCAGAAAAGAATTCACTTGACGTAAATAACTTTACAATAAACTTGAATCATAATAGACACAAAACTTTTATCCTTTGACTCGATAACTATATAAACATTAGAAATTCTTGACTCGAAATAGTCCTTTACCACAAGGGTACTTTACTACAAAAAGATACTTGTTCGAGTAGAAAAACATGGACTCATGGGTGTCCTTTAACCGACTACAAAGTTATATAAAACACTTTAAAGAATATGTAAATACGAGCCTTGAAACATACTTTAAGTCTTAATACCAAAATGCAGAAACATTTCCGAATTCGCATTTACATTGGCTGTGGTAATGTTGGGTGACTCAATAAGTCCTGAACCTATGGTCGATCGACTTCGGTGACTGAAACATATACCATACTGAAGCTAAAAAAATTCTAAGTCTGACTATGGTAATCGTTGGGGTCCTTAACCGGGTCCGGTTGCTGAAACAATTACTATGCTGAAGCCAGAAAAAGATTTAACTTTTATCTTCATTAAACTTTGATTATGATAATTGTTGGGTCCTTAACCTTTCGGTTGCTGAAACAACTACCATGCCAAAACAACTTTCAAAGTATCTCTTTTCGCCACTTTAAATAAGAATACAATTTTCTTAAAAATTCAAAACGTCATTATGCTAACAAGATTTCTACTGAAATGACACTTGAACATAATAGTAAATAGAAAACAATTTTCTTTCCTTGTTTTTTTTTTTTCCAATCAAACTGTAACTTACATGGAAATCAGACCAAAAGAAAAAGAAATATTTGTTAGCCCAACATCAAAACTTGAGTACAGAAGCCAACGAAATCAGCCATAATGCTCAGTATAGGCATAAACTTTTTAATCTTTAGAATAAATACGATAACTCCTGAAAAATAACAACTTGATTCCTCTTTTTCTCATATAAAAATAAACGTTTCGAAACTCCATTCGAATCACTATTTTTATCAAGACATAATTATTAATATTAGTTTATTTAAAAATAAGAAGAGGTTCAATTCCTTACTTCAAATCGATGATCGTTCATCATAGATTGTGAAAAATACCCTAGCGTCGGTCTCCAAAATCTGCCTCTTTCTCGTCCGTGGGAAAACATTGTAAATACTCCGGATACAACTCTCCGCCTAATTGTTTTGTAACGTCACAATTAACTCTCAAATAAACCTCCTTTTATAGACAGTTTTTAATATGGAATATTCTCTAGAATAAAATTAATATCCTATAGGATCCTAATTGATTTGATTCCCTAGATAATCATCTATCAATTAATATATTAAATTCTAACCAATTGATCTTCTAAGTGAATCAAAATAAATCTATTTATTTTATTTTATTATCTTTCCTTATGTTCTCTTGGGTGCCGGGTTCTACACTATTAGTAATGTTATATGAAAGGATGATTCTAGATTTGAAAAAATTAACCTTATGGCCCGCAAGAGAGCACATGTTGTTTAATATATCAATAATAGTCCCTGTGTTTTTTGAAGTAGCACTGGCCAGAAGAAGCACATCATCAGCAAAAACAGGTGTGTTAAAAATGGACCATGCCTGATTAATTTGAAGGAAGTCCAAAGCGAATTTGAAACATCTTGATTAATACTTAATGTTAAAAATTCCATACTTAGAATAAAGAGATAAGGTGAAAGGGGATAACCCTGTCTCATGCCTCTACATGGAATGAAGTATTCTGTTTGTTGACTATTAATTAGAATAGCAGAAGAAGTGGTAATGCAACTCATTATAAGTTTAGTGAGACATGTGGGAAACCGAAAGAAATTTAACATTTTGTAAATGAAACGACCATTCTAAGCGATCAAAAGCTTTTTCAATGTCCAGTTTTATAGCCATATTAGCTATTTTTTATTTTTTATTTTTAAAGGGGTGTAGTATTTCTTGTGCTATACTACTAGCATTGTCAGCAGCCTCTGCGATTAGGTAAGAAACTACTTTGATTGAGACTTATTAATTCACAGAGTATGTTACAAATGTGGTTCACAATTAGCTTAGTAATGATTTTGTAAATCGTGTTGCAAAGACTAATTGGACAATAATGAGTGATAAGTTCAGTTTTTTTTTGTTTTGGGAATTAAGCAAATGAATGTTTGATTGACATTATAAGGAAGATACCCTGTTTTGAAAAAAGTATGGATCATAGGCATGATTGTCCTTTTCGTATCACTCCAAAATTTTGAATTTTTTTTGGATGAAGGCCATCAGGACCAGGTGTTTTATAGGGTTTAAAACTTAGAATGGTGATAAAAATTTCCTTCTCAGTAGGCAGACTGACAAGGTCAGGTGTAAGAAGATGGCTAAGGGAACAAGTGTTAACTCAAGAATGTTAATAGAGAGTGACTTTAGTGAGTGCTGGTATTCAGTAGTAAATAAAGTGGTGAAATGGTTGAGTATTCGATTCTTAATAATGATGGGATCATAATACCAGTTTCCGCCTAGATTTTTTAATGCTAGGATTTTATTTTTCCTTCTTCGATTGATAGTAGTCAGGTGGAAAAAAGATTGTATTAGCATCACCATTTTGAAGCCAATTTATTTTAGATTTAAGTCTCCAAAATTCCTTTTCTTGGTCAAGAAGGTTTAGATATTGATTTTGTAATTTATCATGTAAGTCATTTAGAAAATAACTAAATTGTTCACTTAAGTATTTTTGGATCCCATCAATTCTAGCTAACAGGTTTTTCTTTTTATAGAAAAGATTTCCAAAAACATGTATGTTCCAAATTGCAACTTGGTTCTGAAAGTGATTGCCAGAACTAATGTAGTCAATCTTAGATTCCCAACTATATTTAACAATGTTGGGAAAGCGTGGATCAGTAAGCCACATGGTTTCAAATCTAAATGGCAATTTACTAAATGTAGTTCTAGCAGTAGTAAGAAAAATGGGACAATGGTCAGAGCAAATAACAGGTAGATGATGTACAATAACATGAGAAAAGATATTCAACCACGCAGGAGTAGCCATACAACGATCAAGTATTTCCATAATTAATCATTTTCTAGTCTTACTTTTATTCCGCCATGTATATGGTTGTCCTTTATAGCCTAAATCTATCATACTACAGTCATTTAGAACAGAGATAAAGTCGTGTAACCAAGAGTAATTTATAGGTTTCCCCTAAACTTCTCAGATGAATTAGTTATTTCATTAAAGTCTCATAGGAGCAGCCAAGGTAATTGATTAAGTTTGGAAAAGTGTTTGAGACTATCCCATGAAACACGTGTCTCACTTAGGACACAACTGGAATAAATAATATAAACCATAAAAGTAACATTGAGGGTTCTTACAGTGACTGATAGGCGAAGTTCCTGAGTTGTCTTAGATATAGTGATGACTTCCAAATTCGGATTCCAAATAGCTGCAATACCACCAAATTGTCATGTTGCTGCAACACAATCAGAAATTATTATAGTTACATGAAATCATAAGACGATTAACCGCCTTATTGGTCATCTTTGTTTATGTTAAAAGTATCAGACTTTGGCGTTGTGAGGAAATGAGATATCGTAAAACTACCTGAAAACTCGCATTGTTGGCCCCTCTACAATTCCAGAGAAGTACAATCATTTGACGTGTTAGGGACCGTTGCTCTTCCAGACTAAGGGAGTTCAGCATACTGCTTGTCTGGTTCAAACCCCGGTTCTCCAGAGGCTGTTGTGTGTTTGTTGTTGGTAATATGACTGTCGCATACTCTCTTTCAGCTGATTGAGACTCCATAATTTTTAGTCCTACTGAGAATCTGGTGACAGTGTGATGGAATGAGATAATCAAACATTTTTTGGGTGACCTTTTCATAATCTTGAGCAGAGGGCTTTCCTGAATACTTACAAACTCCAAGAATTTTTTGTGACTGTTTATCTCCGCTAACAGATCCCCTATAATTAGGTTTTCTAAATTGCTCAGTGGCGAGATGGTGGGGGCCTGTTCGCATTCACATGTCCCTGGCTGGATTGTCCGGCCTCTGTCAGAGTGGTGATTATGAACTTGGGAAAACAGATGGATTTGCAGGGGAGTGAGTGGGGCCTGGGTAAGGAATCGGTTTTGGACTGGTAACCCTTGATAAATTAGGTGTTAGATGGGCTCCCATGAATTCCGAAATGGGGTGGGTTGTGTGAACCAGGGGTGTCTACAGAGGTTTTGGAGACTGGCCTGTATGCCTGAGGTTATTAGAGTTGCTATAAAGCGTGGATCCTATATCCGATAATGTTGATTTTGGGCTTGTGAATTTATATTCAGTAGCAGGTGGTAGTCCCTCAGGCCCATCTCTAGCCAAGACTCGGGTATCTGGTAAGGATCCGAGTTCGATTCAGGGTCGGGATTCACTTGGGTTGGGCTGGAAAGTTCCACATTCTGGGCTTCTGTTGGTAGACTAGAGTGTTGGTGGATAACCAACATTCCTGGACGGACTACAACTGGATGTAAGCCCAGGCGTTGGGTGTAATAATGGTTCAAAAGATTGTTTGTGTGGATGGGAATGACAATATTTAGTCTTGGTGATGGTAGAAGATGAAAATCGATGAGGTTTCTCGGTTCCTGACGATGGCTCTGAATTGATTGAAGTTGGTTGTGCTTTTGGGTATGTTGTGTATTTGATATAATTCGAGCTTTCTCTATTGGGATTGTGGGTTGGGTTGACGGCGACGGCGGTGTGGTGGTTGATAAGTGGTGTTGCGAGGCATTATGAAAATAAGTAGTGTTTTCTTGTTCTCTTGTTTCAGTTGTGTTAAGAGAAATATTGCAGGCTGAAAATTCGTAGTGTGTTGTTTTAGAGGTGAGGGAATTCAAATGGAGTGTATTTGAGGGGTCAGGCGGAGAATACGAAGTGGTAGTGAAGTGGGTGTCTATCTCCATTTCAGATATGGATTTGGGAAGGATTTTGGGGGGACTCATCAGAGTAAAAGATAAGGTATGATGACCATTTGTGTCAATTATTGGGAAGCTTGAAAAACCGTATATGAAAGGCATATTATGGGGGAGATCAAGAGATAATTTATCATTAATACTTGGATTTGGGAATTGCAACCGAGTTAATAGGGTATTATCACTTAACCTTTTGGCCTCCAAAGGCGGTTGGTCACTTATAGAGGCTGGGTTGTCTAAAATAGCCAAATCATTTCCTAATAACTTAAGAGTTTCAGAGGTAGACTTGGAGTTTGTCTTATGTTGAGTGTCCATATATCCTAATAGTGAATGACATCTTATATTTCCTTGGAAAGTGTATAGTGATTAGTTGTATCTACAATTTCTAATACTGAAAAAGTATTATTAGTGTGTAGCTTTCCTGTTGGCTGCCAGATTTGCTTGCCACCTGTTTGAGGACGTGTGCCTTCCAGTGGCTTAATGGTTGCCTGGTAATGATGGATTTTCCCAGAGGCGGTGATTGTATTATTATTATTATTATTATATTGGTTTATTATTTTATTATTTTGCATGTTATTGAAATTTCATTTTTGGGACAACCATCCAAGGTCCGTGATTTGCTGGGGGTAATCATGAGTAATAGACTGATTGTGTGATACTAATTTGGATGTAATATCTTGCTCTGGTAGTCTATCAGAATTGGTTTGAGTCTTGCGTGATTCTTGAATAACTGTAGTTGGACAATTGATGTTTTATGACCAATTTTTCCACAAATGAAGAAAATCTGATTGATTCCTTCATAAACCACCGACTGACTGTGTTTTCCAATATGAACTTTTGTAATAAGGGGTTAATCTAAACTAACTTGTAGGCAAAGTCTTGCGAATTTGCCCTTAGTGGCATATAGTGTGGTGGCATCTATTTGCAATAAGGTTCCAAGTTTATTGCCTACTCTAGTGAGGATATCCATGTCAAAATATTTCGATGGTAATTCTGGTAACCGTGTCCAGATAGCCGTGTAGGAGAAACTGGTTTGTGAATGTATGAATATTGGTTCCCATTGTCTAATGGCTATGGAATTTTGACCCAAGAACCAAGGACCTTGATGTAATACTTTAAAGTAATTTTCTTTCTTATTGAATTTGACCAAGAAAAAATCTTTACTTAGGCTAAGTCCATGAGTTTAAGCTCCTCCGTTGGACACCATAATACTTGTAGTTTTTTAAGGAGATATTTATATCCAGTTGTGCGGCCATGAACTTTGATAATTAAGTTGATAAATGAACAGAGTTAGGTAATTAATTTTGACTAGTGCTTTCATCAGTCATATCTTGGTTATTGAAATTGATAACAAGCTTGTTATTTGTCTCTGCATGAATATTGGTATTTGACAGTGTTTCCATATATGATAGAGATGATGGAGTTGATGAATTGGAAGGAATTTTTTTACCTCTATTTGGAACAAATTGTTGAATTTGTGTACATGCTTGTACAACATCAGAACTCGATGTTTCTTTTAGTTTCTTTGTACTTCTTGTTAGTGAATCTATTTCCTCAGGACAAGGTGGTGGTGGATAGTTGAATTGGCTAATAGGAGATGACAGAGGTGGTGAGGGGTTGTGAGAGAGAAAGGAGGAAGCCATTTCTTTTTTTCCCTTGTGATTTTTTTGACTAATTTAACTACAAAGTTGAAATAGATGATGGATGATAAGATCCACATTTCTTCATTTATTTACAGCTTGACCATACGGTTATTGGTTAAAACGTAAAAGTTGGATTATCGTGTATGTCCTTTGTGTGGAACGCTTTTATTTTTATGTATCGAAAACAATTTTAATTGTTGAATTAAAATTTTAACACTGATATTTTTTTAGGCATTTAACATCAGTTGAATAGTTGTTATGCGTCCTGAATTACACAACATGTGTTAGAGGTTTAAAAAGTTATAATCTTCAAAAAATAATTATTATTTGACGACCGAATAAAAAAGGTTCTACATTGGAGCGTGATCGATTGTGGTGGCCGAATTAGGTCTTTTTCTTAGATAATATTAAACTAACTTGAGAATCAGATATAAGAAATCATTATCAGATAAGATTATTAATTAGTATCCTTTCTAATATTCTTATTAGTCCAATACAATTTTAGTATTGTGGTAAGTGTCTTAAAAATATACCACTGGTTTTAAAATATATATAACCTAAATGAACACTTAGTGTGAGAAACTATTGGACAAATGAATGCTTTTATATGTGTATTGAAAAAAATATAAAAGATCTTTAATGACGATTATTCTAATTTAGATTAAATTAACATAGAAACTAGATATAAGGAAACACACGAGGAAAGAGAATAAATCATGACACGTGTATTTACACAAATACGTTATATCTAGACAACTGTTGCTTAGAAACTAAATACATCGAGATTTTCACCATTAGTTAGTGACTTATATTCTAGACATCTCTTTTGAAAAGTTCACAAGTATTGTGAACAAGGTACATTGAAGGGAACCAATTCATTCATAACTCAATATGCAGCTCCATGTTTTTTTGGTAAAGTGGATCGGAGAGTTGTGAAGCTTATGATTTTTTTAGGGGTCATAAATGGCTTTGCAGTTTGGAGCAGAAGGATGGCTAGAGGTAAAACTATGAATTTTGCAAGAGTAAATTGGGTTTCTAGCATATCATTTTAAAGGTAAAAAAGAAATTTTAACGCGATCCGTTTGAACAATTAGACTTTCTATCCAAATTGTCCCTTGATTGACACAATATTAAGTTTGATTACTCAATTGAAAAGTGCCCTAAATTCAAGTTACTAAAATGAAATTACCCTAAATTTTACAAGTTCAAGGGTGTGGTATTTGTTTTCTTTTAAATATAGATTGACCTTTTTTTTTAACCTCGAAAGAGTTTAAAACTTCATATCTCCATCCCATAATATTATTTCCATTTGAAATTTTATTTATTCATATATGTTCCATCTGTAATAGTAATAGAGATTTAATGCATTTCTTTTTCAATTTTACTATTCTTTAATTATTAATATCTCAACTTTCAACGTAACATTAGATGCCATGTTAAATGTATATTTTTTCAACTTGTGCATACACACTAAACACAACGTATGAAGAACATCATTAAACACCAAATTTTATCATCGGAGTTACTAACCCGGGATCGAGCCCTTGTAAGTTGTAACCCCTTTCCTCCACATTGAACCAAAAGGAAAAGAACGTCATTAATAACGTCATGAGATTATATTGGACTCGGCAATCCTTATCTTAATTGATTTTTTAAAAATAATAATAATTATTCCTTAAAATAACTATTTTCAAACTCAATCGCCAAATATTATTATTTTCACGATTTATAATTAATCTGCACATACGGAAAAAATAACACATTAACAAAAAAACGCATCTCAACACTTTAACATGAAAAGTCTTAAAACTGCCAGCTGCCAAAGACGTTTGTCCCACTCCCACGATAGCCTGTATTGCGTGAAGGTGGGATCCTCTCTTCCCCCCCAAATCTAACGGTGCAGATTTTATAGGATATATTACCGCCCACACCCCCCCCTAGGGTTCCGGGCCCGCGCACGCGGCAATTTCCGAATATACCCTTCCCCCACTATATAAACCTCCCAACTTCCAAAGCCACCGTCTTTTGCATTTGAGCAGTTCTAAGCTGCCTCTTACGGTCTTACCCCATTTTTCTTTCATTTTCCGGCCGTCGTCCTCGGCGGCGATCTCCTCTTTCCTCCGTCGGATCTCCGACCTATCCTTCTTCCTTTATCCCTTCCCTCTCCTCTCCCTATTATTTTTTACCTTTTTACCAAAAAGATTAAAACAAAAAAGGAAAAATCTATTTGCAAAAAAAATCCAAAATTTCTAGGGTTTGCGATTCGAAATCTCTGGAAAAAATCAAAATCCATATTTATATGCTCGTTTTGCTGTTTGTTCTTTCCTAAAAATAAGAAGAGGAGAGGGAAGACAGAAAAAAACTAAAAAAAAAATAGAAAAAAGTTGAAAAAATTTGGAAAAAACTTTTGTTGTTATGGCGCAGGTTCAGATGCAGCCGCAGGCGGTGAATGCGAATGAGAATGCTTCTGATGGTGGACAGAATCAGCAGTTCGTTGCGACGTCTCTTTATGTAGGTGACTTAGATGTTAACGTCACCGATTCACAGCTGTACGATCTGTTTTTCCAGGTGGGACACGTGGTTTCCGTTAGGGTTTGCAGGGACTTGACTACTCGGAGGTCTCTTGGTTATGGATATGTCAATTACGGCAATCCTCAGGATGGTTAGTTTCATTTTTGTTAATTTTGAATTAATTTAATTACAGATATAGACTGAGCATATCTGTTGTTTTTACACTGATTTGCAAAGATTTATTAAATTTTTGAATTTTTGAAGTGCTATTATAAGTTGATGTGATTGTTGTTTGTCGATTAAGTTCATTATTATGAGATTGTTTTATTACTACTTAGGCTATTTAAGTTTTGTGTTTAGAAATGCATTCTTGATATATGGCACTACCTCTCTCCTTAATATAAGACTTTTAGGAAAATGTAGCTAAAATTAAGGAAGTAAAAATAATGTAATTTTTAAATCAAAATATCAATATTACTCTCTTAGATAGAACATGTATACCACTAATTCTATTTAAGAGAGTACCATTGATATTTTTATTTAAAAAATACCTTATTTTCCACTTAATTTTCGCTAAATGTCCCAAAAGTCTTATATTAAGGAACGGAGGTAGTACCAGTCAAAGTTCAGCACTGGTATTAGTGACTGTAAAGAAAGCTCACCATTACTTTGTTGTTTAGACCGGGACTAGTTATCTTTCTCAGTGACAGACTGTAGAACCTAGTAGTCTAAATGATTAAGAGAAGAATTGCTAAAACAGTTTCAATCCTTTTTCTTGTTAGGATCCATATACATGGCATGACCTTATTGTTTTAGATACTTTGCCTTTTGTTTTGTTCTTCTATATTCTTCTGTTCTCTTTGTATGATTGCTAAGCGTAAATACTTTCTGTTTGTCTGTTTGTTGCAGCTTCTAGAGCTGTAGAGATGCTAAACTTTACTCCCCTCAATGGAAGACCCATTAGGATAATGTTCTCTCATCGAGATCCAAGTGTCCGCAAAAGTGGTGCTGGCAATATATTTATTAAGGTACTGATATCTTTGTCTTTCGATTTTATGGGCAAGTTAATAGTTATATATTGTATATCCCAAAGACCTGTAAGTTTTTCCCTCGAGTGATTTATATTTATGGATTTCCTGTTAATTCATTTTGCTTTTGACAGAATCTGGACAAGGCTATAGACCATAAGGCTTTGCATGAAACATTTTCTACATTTGGAAATGTACTCTCCTGCAAGGTGGCAACAGATGGTTCTGGTCAGTCGAAGGGCTATGGTTTTGTGCAGTATGATACTGAGGAGGCTGCCCAACAAGCTATTGAGAAGCTAAATGGCATGCTGCTGAATGATAAACAGGTGTACGTAGGTCCTTTCCTTCGAAAGCAAGAAAGGGAGCTGGCAGTTGACAAAACAAGATTTACCAATGTGTTTGTAAAGAATCTTTCTGAATCAACTACTGAAGATGACCTATTGAAAGTATTTGGTGAACTTGGAACAATAACCAGTGTTGCTGTGATGAGGGATGAGGATGGAAAGTCGAGATGCTTTGGATTCATTAACTTTGAAAATGCTGAAGATGCTGCAAAATCTGTGGATGCTCTTAATGGATATAAATTTGATAACAAAGAATGGTATGTTGCAAAAGCCCAAAAGAAGTCTGAGAGAGAACAAGAGCTAAAGGTTCGTTTTGAGCAAAGTGTTAAAGAGACTGCTGATAAATCGCAAGGGTTGAATCTTTATGTTAAAAATTTAGATGACAGTATCAATGATGATGGTCTTAAGGAACTGTTCGCTACTTTTGGCACGATAACCTCATGCAAGGTTTGTATAATGTCTTCTTCCTTTGCTCCAACCCTCTTCTCTCCAGTTAAATGTTAATCACCGAAGCAACACCTTTGCATGTTTTAACAAATCCTAATGATATTGAAAATTACAGGTCATGCTTGATCCTAGTGGGATCAGCAGAGGATCTGGCTTTGTAGCCTTCTCAACTCCTGAAGAGGCTTCTAGAGCAGTAAGTTTGTGGCTTTTGCATTGGCCGATACCTCATCATATGCTTTTGCTTGTTTGATCGTGATATAATTTTACTGTCCATTTCTGCAGCTCTCCGAAATGAATGGAAAAATGATTGTCAGCAAACCTCTGTATGTTGCTGTTGCACAAAGAAAGGAAGAGAGAAGAGCAAGGTTACAGGTATATTCTAGATATTTAATTTCCGTTGAGGATGTAGTTGGCTGAAAACATCTCCAGGATGTAGGGAAATTTGGACCTAGGATCCCAATACACATGGTTCTGGTTGAAGGGCGTCCACTTTTTCCGTGCTGTTAACACACATTATACTTTTGTTTCTCCATGTCAAATTGACTCGGCCTTCTGAATTTTAGGAAATATTATGCTGATACTCATGTCTTTGCTTTTCCAAATTTTATATTGATTACATGACCATGTTAATTTTATTTCACTTACCCAGGCTCAATTTTCTCAATTACGTCCTATCGCAATGGCACCTTCTGTTGGTCCTCGTATGCCAATGTATCCCCCGGGAGGTCCAGGTTTAGGGCAACAAATATTTTATGGACAACCTCCGCCTGCTATGATTCCTCCCCAGGTAAGCTAGAAGTTTTTAACACATATATTTACTGTTAGGGTAGTGCTATCTTTCTTGATGTGTGTGTTGTATCAAGTTTTTTTATTTTATTTTTTTACTTGCATTTGTTGCAAGGGTCCTATGCAACACCACACGCATCTGTTTTGTCTTATAAGATGAATGGTTGTAAGAGGAACGGTAGTTCTTCACGATATTTCAACTTTCTACACGCTGCTTGCGACAAAACATATCATTGGTTGTTTACTTCTTTGAAGGCTTATCTTGTTGGGTAGAATTTGCCCACAAGTAGTCAAATTTGAATATAACTAGTGATCTAATAGATCTTGAGTTTCAATTTGACGACCATATGCCTGATTGTGATTTGTGCTTTGATTTTTCTTCAGCCTGGTTTTGGGTATCAGCAGCAACTTGTTCCTGGTCTGAGGCCTGGAGGGGTTCCCATGCATAACTTTTTTGTGCAATTGGGTCAGCAAGGGCAGCAAGGTCCGCGCCCTGGTGGCAGACGAGGTTCAGCTGTTGCAGTGCATCAGGGTCAGCAGCCAGTCCCTATAATGCAGCAGCAGGTGTGGTAACTTCCTGTGGTTGTATTTTCCTTCTGCCATGATTGGGTTTTGAGTTGTGGATCTTCTTATCTGTTCTGTATCTCTGCTTCTCAGATGCTTCCAAGGGGTCGTGGATATCGCTTTGGACCGGGGCGTGGTTTACCCGATGTGTCCATGCCCGGTGTGGCTGGAGGCATGATGCCTCTGCCATATGATATGGGTGGCATGCCAATGCGTGATGCTGGAATGTCTCAGCCAATACCAATTGGAGCTTTGGCGTCTGCTCTTGCTAATTCATCTCCTACCGAGCAGAGGACGGTAAGCAGCTATTTGTAGTGATTTGGTTTATTTTCTTATACATGTTTTGAATGTTTGAGGGGAACCTTAAAGGAGTCGACTAGTTATGTTTGCAGCAGTAGAAGTAGGACGCAAGACAAAACTCATTTAAAATACTGTGATAGTATAACAGTTATCCTTGTAGTTTTCTTGCGTGTGGCAACTTCGTTGCTGCTTTGAAGAGTTGCAATGCTTGCTACTTGAGCTGAGAAATCGGTTTCTCCACTTATTTTTTTTTACTGATTATCGATTTCATGGACATTTCCCTGATGTTATCTTTTAATGCAGATGTTGGGTGAAAATCTTTACCCACTTGTTGAACAGTTGGAGCCTGAGACAGCTGCTAAGGTTACTGGAATGCTTCTAGAAATGGACCAGACAGAAGTCCTGCACTTGCTCGAGTCTCCTGAAGCTCTGAAAGCCAAGGTTGCAGAGGCTATGGATGTCCTAAGGAATGTTTCTCAACAGCAGACGGGCAGTGCCGCTGATCAACTTGCTTCATTGTCCTTGAATGATGGCCTAGTTTCTTAAGATGTCCTTAACTTGAACAACATTTTATCACCTTTGCTTTGTGCTTGAAAGATTCTGAGTTTGGTCCAGCACTCTTTTGGTTGCATGTGAACCGAGTCATGTTTTATGAATTATTATTTTGATTGTGGATTGGAAGACATTTGAACTTGGATTATGTTGTTCCGTCTTTGTTGAATTTCTCTGTCTTTCCCCAACTCTGAAACCTGTCGAACCCATTGATAGTTAGGGAAAAATAACCAGATATTGAAAATGCAGTGAAATGGTCTTGACCGTACCTGTGTGATTGATTTTGTTGATAGTACATCATATTTTTTTCCATTTTCTGGAATAAGAGTCCTCCAGCGTTAAGAAAGTAGTCAATTTGGCGTACAATGATGGTGCAGAAGTAGGCGTAGGGTGGCAAGGAGAAGCCAAGTAAGTATGGTCTGCCTTCCCTCCCTTTTTGGCTTGATTTTGGTTGAATAGATAGGCGTCCAATCCTGCAGCAGATACTTTGATCCAATCGATCCTTTAAGAGGCTAATATATTTTTGCTCGGCCTTGGTCTTGGGTTGATTTGGCATTTCAGTCAATTACTTCGTACTTTGATGCAATTGATCAAGAGACTAACCTCTTTTGTTTTAGCCGATTCATATCACGGCTTTGGAATTATCTCCCTCGAGTTGGAAAATACAACGAAGCCTACATAGAAGTGGCTTTTTCATTACTTTTCATGTTTACAGAGTGTAGAAAGATGTTTTTTTCCCCTTCTCTCTTTTAGCTTCTGGATACGTTGGAGACTGGAGCAAAATTCAACGAGCCTTTATAATTTGAAAAACAGAAAATAAGAGGAAGCTACCAAGATAGAACTGTCCAAAAAGAACAATAGAGAGAGCCAACAAATAAAGATTGTCTTGAAGCACAAAAAAATACTAGTATTTGCTTGTTAGTTCTTGATATCCATTCCATCCTACCACCAGAAACGCAGAGAAGCAAGTCTGCGAATGAGATGGATAGCAAGGATTACAAGTAGCACAATTTCTTTTCAACACATGGTTGAAGACTCAGCAGTATGCGATCTTGTAAACTGATTTTTTAGAACTATTTATAAACAAATTCTTACTGCGTCTCAAAGATATCTCCCTTGTATTCACAACCTAACAAATACCTGCCAGACCATACGGACTATTACTACAACACCATCATCTACAATTTTCTCCATTTCGCGGAAAAGTTGATGATAGTACAAAACAATCCAATATACGAAGCCAAAAATCAGAATTAAGCATCCTGTTGGATGGGACGTCTATTTCTAATCCCGGTATCAGCAGCTTCTTGTTCATTCTGAATTACGCCGTCTTCTTGTGCACTAGAGCTTTGTGTTTCCACAGAAACACCAGCTGCTTCTTTGCGCCTACGTTCATCTTCTCCAAAGTTGTGAAGTCTCCTACCAATCAGATAACGGTCATCCCGTATGGAATTGTGTAGGTTAGTGAACCAAACATGGAACCTCTTGGCGCAATATACCACCAGAGCTAATCCAAGGCACCCCAACCAGGCAAAGCGGTATACAGCTGAGTTGACTACTAATGGATATCCAAAAACCGGAAACACCCCCCTTGCTAAAACATAAGGAATACAAAGTGCAGTAAGCAACTTTGTAATGATAGGAAGAACAATTTCACGTAGTATCCAAAAGCCTTGCAGCCGAGAGAAACCATCCTCCTTCACCCTTTCAAATTTCAGTCGCCAACTCTCATCTACCAAAGGCAACACTTGATCCAGCATAACCTGTTCAATAATTCACTTTAGTAAACTAACACAAGATTATCCTGAATTTCTCCCAAATTCAGATAGTATGCTAAGCTAACAAGACACCCTTTTTCACTATTGGAAAGATAAATAACAATGGCCTTTAACTAAATGACAGAAAGATGGATTCCTTTTGTTTCAAGCTTGGATAGCCAGAGGATCAGTCAAGTAGTTGCATATTTTCAATGTCAAGGCAGTTTCATATTCACGTACTCTATTATAATTGGGTTTTGGACTATAAAGACAGAAGAGTAATAGTCCATGTATGTTCATTTAGAAGTCCAGCATAACGTTATTGGCCCCAAATATAACAAATCTCTTTCATATATTACTTACAAGAAACAAGGAACACGCTGAATAGAAAATGAAACCCAGTGAAACACCAGCAAAAAGGTACCAGAGAAAGGACAACAATGACCACGCACAAACTCTATCACACATATTTAAGAAATATAACCTTATGAATAATGAAAGCATCAAATACAGCCATGGATGACTTTTAAAGGAGCTAATCATAAAATTAGACCGCCTATATTTCTAACTCTTCAGGAAAATAGTCACGTCAACATAATACTCACCAGCCTAGTCCAGATCTTGAGAAAGATCAACCCAAGAGCCCAGTCCTGATACAAAAGGAAAACTGGGCTTTCGTCCACAGGCACTCGCATTGGCACAATTACCAAAAGTTCAAACAGCAACCCAATCAACACAGGTATGACAAAAATCTGCAAGACAGTGACCACGAGAAGTTAACAATGCAACACACATCATGCGAGAAATAGAAACGACATCATCCATAACAAATATCCACTTACCCATATTGACAACAACGCAGAACTCTTCACAAAAATGACACACCATTTCCAAACTTGTTTAAACAAAACAGTTGCCCTTCTTGTTCTTATGTGCTCAACACAGTATCTTGCTCCAGCTACCAAGGTCCAGATAACATAACTTCCAATGACAAAAGCATATAAATCTGAAACCCATAACAATGTAAACATTACATGTTAGATTCACCCTTGAAATACAAAGGCCTGCAGACAGGGAAAGTCAATACTGGTTCATTACCATTGCACTTTATTCCATGTGTCATTGGTAGAAGTGGGAGAACGTTGAAAAGAGCTCGTCCAAGTGAGACTGGTATAACTATCAAACCAGAGTTAAAGATAAGCAGAGTCATCCAGGCCACAATTAGCAGCAATACAATACGAAGCACAAAGCTGCACCTGCTAAAAGATTGAACGAGCTAATTTAAGACACATGCAGAAGCAAAGCATACCATCAAATTACCAAGCTGCTCATACAAAGTAGAACAGAACATACAAACAAGAATTGCCAAGGAGATTCATCTGAATAGCATAACAAACGACTGAGTGAATATTTGAAAAATAATAAAACCAAGTGAACTATGCAGTGGAAACAGATAGAAACTGAGGGGGAAACCACCAGGGTTCGATTCCAGTAAATTGAAATATACAAAGATAAAGAACAAAAATGTAACGTGCAAACAACTTACTCAGTATACCTAGCAACTTACTCAGTATCAGCATGCTCATCACTGTCGAGCTCCTCGGCCAAATGGGTATTAGCTACCACATGTCTGGTCCTATTGACATTATCAGCAGCCAGACCTACTAAAGCTCTATCCTGTCCGCCAAGCTGAGCATGAGGTCTATCTTGCCGCAGTGGATCTCCATTTCCATTATCCTGACTACCAGTATCCTCTAATCTAGGAAGTAAATATTCAGTTAAACCCAGTGCCCAACCAACTGCAGTAAACCAGTAACGGAGAAGGGATTTGATTGTTGTCCGCAACTTGAAATGCTCAATAGCAAAAGGGATACAAATTTGAAAGAGCAGCATGTCAGCAGGAATTTCAGTAAATGGGTCAGATACACTGCAAAATAGAATAAATCAAATTATTATAGAACCAACGGAAGCTTGATGGAAATAATAGTGCTGAGAAAAAGAAAAAAAACTTACGAAATGTCCAGAGGGAAAATTGAGGGAGACATTCGCATTGCAAGCTTAACTGGTAAAAAGACTAACATCACTATCAAGCTCCCATACACAGCAACTGATAATAAAACTCGACGAGCATGTTTGTGTACAGGATCATCAATCAGATCCCGGAATGGGTTGTAGTTTGGATCAGCTGGATCTCTAAGGAAGTAAAGCACTCCCGTCCGCAACACCTAAAAAAAGCATAAAAGATTGACTGTTCATACATGTCACACAAATATCTGTAGCTTATTAGTAAATGGTTTTCACAAGAACCCGTACCCCTCGAAGAAGACTGACAAAAATGCTTATTTCAAGCATGTAAACAATTCCGACAACCCAATGAACCAATGAACTTGCCAAAGGAGAAACTGAAAAGAACTCCACTCTATGTGACATTGACTTGCCAAACATTCTTGTAGTACAGAAATCCAGCCACCATCCACACATCAAAGGGAAAACACCCAGTTCAATGACCAAAAGGAAAGCAACCTTTATCATGGTCATCAGATGCCTCATAGCAGACACAAACTGTCTCACGAGTGATGGGATAGTCTCTGCTATAGATGCAATACCATAGAACCTCCCCATGGTCAAAGGCTCTCCTCTGGTGTATCGAATCAATGCAACAATCCCAAGGTAAAAGAAAATTAGAGAGAAAATGAACATGTAGCCAACAGCAAGAGTAGTTACATCTGACAGACGTGAAGCCCCAGCAGATGGTCCCTTCAGTAGCTCAGCTGAAATTGTTGCATTCAGGCTGTTTGAAGCCTCAACCAGTCCTGTGGCATTTACTTTTAATACTCCAGCAACCTGACCAAGTAAACTGCTTTCTTGATTATCAGATGTCAAATTTGCAACTGCAGTTAATGCATTCTTCAACGTAATATTAGTTAGGGAGAGCGCTGACTCTGTAAGTGGCATGACTGTGGACAAGACTGGCATAGTAGCAGTGGACAAGAGCCATGACAGATAATACAATATAACACGTCCCAATGAAAAAGGCACAAATATCACAACCCCAAGGAATATCATATTGCTCGCAAGAACCTGCAAAAGCAAAGAGCAACACAGATTAGTAAATGAACTCTAAGATTGTTTCTTTAAAGTTTTGTTTTAATTATTTATTTTTATATTTCTTTGCCTTTTGAAAAACTAAAGAATTGTCTACATAATGCAGAGGTAATAGCTCCTATAATAGAACTTGCGAACTCTGATTGTGGAACAACATGTAGACTAGGAAATCTCTTATGAATTACTCACTCCCTTAATTCTTAATAATTAAGGTCTTCATCATTCAAAGAGAAGTAGACTACTCAAAATTTTACACATTCTCATTTGTGCTGTAATTGGAAAAAGATTAAGAAAATCGAGATAAACAAAAGACTGAATCAATGAAATCTTGTTTGGTCTTGACTGAGAACTTGAGTAAGGAGTAGATCTTTTGGTTTGTTTGGATCCAATTTTGAAGGGGGGAGACACCATATCCTAATCCCTCGCTAGGCCAATAAATGAAAAACCCACTTTCTTATAATTATGAGATTCATTCGAATATGAAATCAATCTAGGAATACAGCATTCCAAAAGGTGCCCTTGATGTGACGACAGAATACAGTCCATAAATTAATTAATAGGAAAAAAGGAAAAATAACACACTAATAGGAAGAACTATAAACTCAAGTCCATCTGGTAGGTCTAAGGTACCTAATCATTAAATGAATAGGACCTTACAGCAACATATGCCAAATATGCATAATGTTGCTGAAAAAGGTCCAAGGTACCTAATCATTAAGAAACATAAAACACATTGCAGATGACATAGGATCATAAAGGTTAGAAAACTCACAGTAAATGCGTTTTCAACCAAATGAAAAACAGGTCCCTGCATGCCAACCAGCTCATCAAATGGTACATCCTCAGCTCCATCAGCATCATCCAAACCATCAAACATCTGTTCTACATGAGCTTCAAGACGAGCAGCCTGCATCTCCCATCGAGCAGCAACATTTTCTGCATTCCTTCTGATAATTTGACCAGCTCCAGCAATTCCTTGCCCTCCAGCAGCAACTTCACCATTTGCATCACCTGCTAGGATTCTATTAGCTTGACCAGGGGGTCTTCTAGCAGGACGAGCTCCATTTCTTTCTGCTTCGTTTTCCCTGTCAGCATCCAGACCCCTAAGTTCTCGTAAATGTCTAAAGTAGTCCCTCAAAGAAGTTGCTCCAAGAAAAATGAAAACAATGCTTGCAGAGAGTAAAAACCCGTGCAGACAGTCGGTTAGGATAACAGTAGTAGATATATGACTCAAGCAAAGTCTCTGGGCTTCGTTGAAGCTTCTAACAAAAGCCAAACGCCAAATCCAAAAGGTGATGAAAGGAATGATTAGAAGCCAAACGGAGAGTACAAAACTTAGGCGTAGAAAGAACTGCAGAACATGGCACGCCTTCAATGCCATCCCAACTATAAACTCCCGAAAAGGAAGCTTTGACGGAGCATTCTCGGAATAGACCGGAGAGAAAGAGAAGGCATGCTTACACACCTGCATTTCATGTTAAAACAGAATGGCTCAAGAAAGTCTGTCAAGAAACATCTTCAAAATCTAAAGGTTAATGTAACTAAGCATATTACATCCATGCCCCTGATACAAAATGCGGAATTTCAAATCCTATTGCACTTAATTCATGGCGAGAAAACACAAGTGAGAAATTAAATGCTCGAGAACTGTGGATACACAATAATAGAACTACACAGCTAACTCTTCTAAAGTACCACATACTACAGTTCATTTTTGTTTTTGCACACAAGACTCTCTGCTCATCATTACGGAATAGAAAAAAGAATTAACACAACCATCCACAACACCGGAATTTCTGAGTCGGGAGAACCTTATCAAAGTAACATACTTTAGCAACACTTTCTCAGATTATTTCAGTAAATAGCTTCTTGTTTCCACTTTTCTAGTTAGCTTATGGCTTTGTCTTCAACGAGTTTCCTTCTTCAGTTTGTTTGAGAACTGATAATTACAACAATTATGTGATTAAATTTGCAAGCTCCTGTTTCATATCATCTTCTTTCTGCTTACGATATACAAGCTAAGCTTAATATTATACTTGCAAAATCAACAAAACTTGAGTTAAAACCAACTAATGAAACTGATAAAGCACAATTATTTACAATCCCAACCAGCTGAAGAAAATACCTCAGAAAATACAACCAAAAAAGCACTTCAGACAGGAACAGTAAATTTCATAAGAAAGCAAATTTACCTCGCATTGGCGAGCGTTGCTGTGATTAAGCCATTGAAGGAGGCAATCCTGATGAACAAACTTGATACTACCACTGCAGGCACAAGGATAACGGAGAGGATTTTCAGCGTCTCCAGGATTTCTACAGATCCGACAAACGTCCCCTTCCTCATCATCCTCATCATAACTGCTCAACGCACTGTTATTATTATTATTACTAGTAGCGACCTCCTTCTCCACCGCCGTCGTCGAGGAGGAAGAAGAATCCGATATATGAACCGTTGTAGATGCAGCGGCAACAGCAGCACCTACGGCGGTGTCTCCGGCCGGCATCGCCGGTGCGATCTCCATAAAAAAGATTAGGTTTTTTCCTCTCTCTCTTTCGATTAGGGTTAGGTTTGGGGGCTTTTATACAGGAGGAACAGCTACGGAAATGGAGAGGGAGAAACCGAGTTGCGGATCACGAGGACGGAGAGGCTGAGAATTTTTTATGGATGGAAGAATAATGGTTGATAGATTGGGAAAAGACGGCTGTGGTGCTTGGAAATGACGGGAAAGTCTGGCATGGGCGGTCTTTGTAGGTACGGCCTTACATTTCTCTTACATAATTTGAGACAGGACCCATTTATAAAGTAGGTCCCGCATGTCTTTATGTCTCACAGGTACTCATAAGGACCGTCCCATAGGGAATTTTTCTGGAAATGACTACTTTATCTTCTTTGTGATGTTGACCGTTGAGGGTGGTTTTGACTTTTCAGGTTGTGGAAATCTTTCACCCTCTCAGGATAATTTTGGTGGTATAATATTTGGATTGAAATTTCAATTGAGCTAAAATTCTGTTTTTTTAATGTTTTAGTTTGGAATATAAATGATTTTAGTTATTTATGTACTCAAATTATTATTTTTGTTGAGTTAGTATTAAATTGGCGATTTCCGGTCACTTTGAATAACTTATTTTACATATATCTCTAGTGTTAAGGGTTTCAATTGACAAAAATGTACTTAAGGCGAGCACAAACATATATATATATATATATATATATATATATATATATATATATATATATATATATATATATATATAACAAGTGTTTAAAAGTGGCAAAAATTGCCAATTTTATAATAATTTGACAAAATAGTAATTCGAAAATAGTTTAGAGACATAAATAGTTAAATAAAATTTACTGACAAAAAAAGAACAAAAAATAGTTTATGTACAAGTATAAAGTTTTTTTCTAGAACCATATTAGCTTAACTAAGTAATTTTAATGACCTTAAAAGATTTATGAATTTTCTAGTACATTTCTCTATTACGTTAATTGATTTTGATTATAAATTAGCTAAGGATGATGATAAAGGTTGCGGAATTGAGTAATTTTGTGCAAGTGTAAAACAAAATGAAAGTATAATAGCGAATGTACTAGAGAAGTGTACTGGAGCATCCGGACACCCTAAAAGTAAAAGAAAATTGTTTAATGTATGTAGCCAAAAAGATAATAATTCAAGGACTAAATTGGTGATTTAGCAACAAAAAAAAGATTAAATTGGTGACTCAATTTTATTTGAGTGCTGACGTGGACTGATATTACTGGTTTTGGGTGGTTCTGAAAAAGTCAGGTATTGGTTAATGGTTAGTCCGCGTAGACTCATTATTCACGGTATTAGTGGGCTTAGAAGTTAATTGGGCTTGGTTTTGATGCAGAGGAACACCTTTATTGAGGCCCATTATAAAGCCCAATAATTACCGAGTCGGGCCTCAATGAGCCCAAAGTCTAAAAGAATCCATGTCCAAATGAAAACTTATCAAGCCCACTTTTGTTTTTCATTCTTATACCTTTTTAGTGCAATTCAAAAGTTGTATAAGTTTGTAAATTTTTTTTTGCTGAATAAGAAATTTTTTATTAATTACAAAATAGCAAAAACCTTTAAAAGAAGAATCTAAAAATACAAGAAAATAAAAGTTATACAATAATTTAGAAAATCATGATAACAGACAAAAACACACTCAAGAAAATTTGGATGGTTAGGAAATATTACTAATAAAACTAGCAAACTAAACAAATACACAATCTTCTTATTCGTAACATCTTCATCGCAATCCTTGAACCACAGAGACATGAGAATATCACTTTCAACATCTTCCGTATAGATCGACAATTTATAGGACCACGGGCGTATCAACCGTCCTACAAATTGCCTCGGAAAGATGTAAAAAGTTGATAAAGGACCCAGATCAAATTCAGGTTGAACGAATCCTCCTAGAAAGATAGAAAACAAGTCTAGATTTGTGAAGATCTGAGACATATCTAACCTTTGTGTCTTGAATCTTGGAAAAAAATATTTTGTAAAAAGTTTTATATGATTCGTGGTACAAAATAGAGGTATAAAACATAAATAAAATGACCAAGATTTGACCATTAACTGGAGTCAATGGCCAAATCTAGTCAAAAACAAAGGGAAAACAAAGAGCAGCAGAAAACGCAGAAGGGGAGAGAAAGGAGAGAGAAAAGAGAAGGTGGGGGTGGAGGGGACGGGCAGGTGTTAACTTTGTATTAGGTGTATATATATATACGTGAAATGAAATCTAAAATGACATTCAATGTTTTTTTCTCTACACTTCCTCTCTTCATATTTTTAAATTTCATCCTCTCTCTTTACCAATTATTCTTCGTAAATCTTCCGTGAACAAAGAATTCATCAATATTTCAGATTAGTTCTTATATCTCTTACTTGTTTTGATGTAAAACCATTGAATATTTATTTAAAAAAGAACTAGATTTGAGTAAGAAAACAAGAAATAAAAAATTTGGAGGATCATCATTTACTCCCCAGTTTGTGACACCCGTTTCACTTGCTCTCAATACGTGAACCCCCTCCCAGCCAATTCTAACAGGCGACCCCCTCACCTCGTGACCCTCAACCCGCGACTCCAGTCCCTCGTGCTCCCAACCCGTGACTCTCAGGCGGTCATGTTTTTGGTCATATTCATATTTTCCAATCATCTTCATGTTTGAAGGGTGTTAAGATAGTACCTCAATGTTCATTGTCTGAGGCTATGCATTCCGAATTTGATACTTAAGAGCAGGGACGAAGTCAGAAATTGTATTTGGGGGTGAAAAACTGCAACAGTACGCCAACTTACTTATAAAGCTGCAAAAAAAATATTGGGGGACGAACTTGATAAAAAATTCCAAACTGCACATAAAAATTATTATATGTTAATATATCTAGTGATATTTTTAAAAATCTCGCCCCCCTCCCGGCCCCCTAGAATCGTCCCTGTTTAAAAGTGACAATAATTGTATACTTTTGCAATAAATAGGTCAAAGTGTTAAACGAATTAGTAATACTTCAATATCAGTATAATAAAAAGAAAGTCAAAAGTTGCTAGCAAAAGTAATCAAAGTTCCCAAGAGGGTACTTAATACTTGCATCATTTCTATAATGCGACCATACTATGATAATTTTATGCGAGAATGATGAAAACCAAGCTCCAATTCTCCAACTTGAGGTTACCCTTAGTCACTTTAGAATTGTCTTTGCCTATAGTCTAATATATATATATATATATATATATATGTGTGTGTGTGTGTGTGTGTGTGTGTGTGTGTGTGTGTTTGTTGGCTTTTCATATGAGAAGCTAATAGTACTATATAGAAGCATTGGATTCCAGCTTAGAAAAGAAGTAACAAATTAAATATGATATTTTTAAGCCAATGTAGGACAAGATTATACTTTATTTTTACACCACAAAGCAAAAAGAGTTAAGGTAATGGAGGACATTATCATTGCTAAGTATCCACTTTAGTTGATCCTTATTAAAAACACAATTGTGTGAATTGATTATTTAATGCGCATGTTATTTCATCTAATTATTGTTAACAATTGTCCCTAAAATTATATTTTTTTTCTCCGTATAGTTACAATGTTTTCACCTTAATTTTCTTGACTATAATTTAGAAAATTATAAATGAAGGGATCATTAATCATGTTTTTTTCCAATCATAACTCTTACATTAAATATTGGAAAGAGAATAATACAGAGAAGATGATATATAATTAAATTGAAAGTAAAATTAAATAGGATCATATTTTTTTTTGAAGCCCGATTGGACGGTTGCCCCATATAGGGAAGAGAGAACTGCCTCAGACAAGGAGAAGATAACCCTAAAAAGGGAGATGAAAGCTTGTCGCACGCAGGCGGAGGGTATCGAACGGTTGTGGGCAGGTGCCTGCCCCATTGGGGTAGGACACTTTTAATAATAGGGTCATATTTGACATTATACCTTATCACACTATAAAATTTGATTAAACTTTAATTATCGTATAAAATATAAGATGGACAAATAATTTAACATAAAAATGAGTATTAAATTTTTAGTGTTCCACTCAATAACACTAGCGATGGTGGGTTTTTGAGCGCCCGAAGGCGATTGCCTCCGAAGGGGAAGAATGGAGAGTACCCTAGATGGAGAAGATTGAAGCATGCCCTATGCCTGGGGAGGGAAGATAAACCTCGTAAGGAGGAAAAATTATTTACCCTCATTATGGAAAGATATAGGAATCGAACATGGACCTCCGCCCGTGTTCGGGTAGCCTCTCACCAACTTCATTCAATTCCGCAAGTATTTTGTCACTATTCACAATTATCTGCCCAACTTTATGTTTGTTTATCACTTTCATTCACCTTTATACTTCATATGTCCTGTTCTTTCTTCCCCCCTTCGTCTTTTATTTACTATACCACCACCACCTCTGCTCTTCCTGTCGGTGGAGTTTTAACCCCATTTCCCCATTTCTTCAATCCCATTTTCTCTTAATTTGCTTCATTTTAATGTCAACTTCAAAGAATTTTACTGTTTTCACGTTATTCTAGCTTCTGCGGTTGCATTAAAAAGTCCAATTTTTTTCTTCAATTCCTAATTTCTCGCAATGATCACTGTTCTACCGGTTTTTTCTTGACCCGTAGACTCCGGTTTTGAGCTTCAAATTTCAAGCTAGAGTGAACTATGTGAGTATTTTTATTATTATTTTTTACTGTTAATTGTACATGGGTTATCTAATATTTTCTAAACAGTGATAATTTTTTGTTTTTATCTACCTAGATTATTATTTATTAATTTCTTTACTATGCAGAAACTAGTAACCTATTTTCACTATTTCAGTCTTCTTGTGGGATTCTGTTTCATGAGCCGAAAATGTTGACATGCATGATAATGATACCCTTTTCCTCCCTTTTGCTCTGTTTCTTAATTGTTTATAGTTTTCCAGTTTGACTTCAATTTTGGGTGTTTGGTGAAATTTCTGTTCCAAGTAATAATCAACTTGGAACCCATGTAATGTATTTTTGAAGAGTTATTTATTTATTAATTTGGGGTGGGGATTATGTTAGGTTATGGAGTCTGAGGTACTGAACAAACTGCCCAAGCTAACGGCCATAAAACTCGCCGGTGAGTTGGCCAGGGGTTCGGGGCCGTCCACGTAAAAAATTGTAATTAGGGCTTAATCTCTTCTTATAAATAGTTACTTATGCAACATAAATTGTGTATCTCGACATAGTAAAATATATTGCTTGACAGCGACCTAGACGTAGTCAATTTTTGACGAACTGGTTAACAATTTCTTTCTTGTGTCTTTCTTTATAATTTTCGATCTCGTTTCTCTCCATTATTGTTGTTTATTTCCTAATAGATGAGGGGGTGTCTTGGACTCTGATGCCGACTAATCTAGCACGAGTATATTGTAGGGACCTATTTGGGGTGACTCTCTCAAGAATGCAATATTCATTTCCATGACTCGACCCGGAGACCTTTGTTTAAGGGGATCAAGCTCCCACTATTTGTTCCCACAGTTGTGGTTGATTTCTTCTTATTTATGTTCAATCTTTATCTGTTTCTAATCAGACTAGGCCTTGATAGTATATATTAGGATTCTCCAGGGTCAATTAGCTTGCGTATCTGCTTCTTGCTTGCAAAACTTGAGTTTATTCTGCTCATAAAATTAAGAATCTCGGGTTAAGAAACTAAAAACTTCTTGATGTTTGAAGGTAACATTTACTCTTATTGCTCAAATTATGTAATTATCTGTTTTCTATGATCAGAAAACATGGATCAGAAAGCATGGCTTTGGAAAAAGAAATCTTCAGAGAAGATAATTGTTGCAAGTGGGAAAGCTGACCTACCTTTAAAAGGAAACATAGAGGAGGTAAATGAAGTTTCTCTTCTTAATCGTCTGAACTTGATGCAACGAAGGGCTTCTAGTACTTATAAGTAAAGACTTATCTTGATTTGGCGAGGAATGTTGAGCCTTTTTGTTGTCTTATAGGTACAATTACCGAATGAAAAAGAAGTTGCTCTTGAGAAGACTGTGAAGATTCTAAACGAAAGGATAACTTCCCTACTCAACGAATGCAATGCTAAAGAAGAAGAGCTCGAGAAACATGCTAAAACGGCAAAAGAGGCCATGCCAGGTGAGGAGTGCAATCTTCAATTTTGAAATGGTATTTAATTCTGATCAACTTTGACAATGACATTAATGTTACTTAGGTCAAGAGAAAGCCGAGGCAGAAGTACTTCATTTAAGAAAAGATTTAGATGATGCATTACAAGAGAAGTTTGCGGCAAATGAAAGAACAAGTAGCTTAAATGCTGCATTGAAGGACTGTATGCAGCAACTAATTTCTATTAGAGAAGAACAGGAGCAAAAAATACACGATGCTATAATGAGAACATCAAAGGAATTATCTGAAACTAACAAAAAGCTCGCAAACTTGACCGTTGAGAATTCTCGTCTTGGCAAGGTTCTCATAGTCAAAGAGGACTTGATTAAAGAACTAACCAACCTTAACACTCAGGTAGAAACAGAATTTGATACATTGATGTCAAGATTAGATTCTGTTGAAAAAGAAAATGCTTTCTTGAGGTATGAGCTGAGGATGGCAGAGAAAGACCTTGATATCCGAAATGAGGAAACGGAAATTAGTCGCCGTTCTACTGAGGCTTCAGAAAAAAAGCAGTTAGAAAGTGTGAAGAAAATCAAACGGTTGGAAGCAGAGTGCCAGAGACTCCGACTCCTGGTGCGTAAACGGATGCCTGGTTTTACTCCATCAGCACTCATAAAGTCTGAAATTGAAGTACAGGGAAGATTGAATAGCGAGACAAGGAGGAAGAAGTCGAACTCGAGAGGAGGAGAAGAAGACCTTGACGTTTCCAATAAGAGAATCAGTTTCTTGGTTGAACGTTTGCAGAACGTGGAACAAGAAAACAAGATTCTTAGGGATGTTTTGACAGATAAAGATAAGGAAAGCTGTTATTCTAGCACACAGTGCACTCCAATGATTTCCAAATTATCAAATGTTGGAACTGAGACCGACAGTAATTTTTCTCGTCGGTGGGCTTCTGCTTTAATTTCCGAGCTGGAGAACTTCAAAGACGGGGAATTCAAGACAACACCTGAGCATCACATGCTTGGAACTTCACAAATGAGCCTGATGGATGATTTTGTTGAAATGGAGAAGCTAGCAATAATTGCTGTTGATGTCCCGAACACGAGTTCTCCTTCTGCTTCAGTTCTGCATCCCGTATTACCAGATTCCTCCAAGGAAGATAAGTGTCTGAATAATATGGATTCTACCGGTAAAGAGCTTGTACCAATTGGAGATAATGACCTCAACGACATGAATCTGGAAGTTCAAGCCAATGATTTATCTTCCCCGAAACACTTGGACTGGCTTGAGACAATCTTAAAGGTGATTATTGAACAAGTCCATGTTTCAAAGAGAAGCATCGATGAGCTTCTTGAAGATATAAAAATTGCTTTCGACAGTGAATCTCAAAAAAGCGAGACACTCGCTTCATTCTCGAGAACAGGAGCTGCTACCAATTAGTGGCTACATTACATGGAAATCCCCGGCAACATCTCCCGGGTTGAACTCGCCTGCAAGAGTTCCTGATATCCTCCCCTCAGAGGAAGAGAAAAATAGTGAATCTATCGAATCCATTGGCAGCTCTATTGGTAAAATCGTCGAGCTTCTTAGGAAGTTCACATGCACCTCGGACAGCCCTGTGTCACCTAATCAGCTTACGGCAGATTCAGGCTTTGAAATTCATTCGTTTGGATGGAAAAATGTTGAACTTTCCAATGTTGTACAGCAATTTATGCAAACCTGTGACCTTCTGTTGAGTGGGACAATTGATTTTGAGAAGTTTGCTGCAGAACTGTTTTCTACATTGGAGTGGATTATGGGAAAGAGTATCGAGAACAAGGACAGCCATGCCCTTGCAAGTGAACTTCAGCAATTGCGAGAAATCATTAGAAGTCTCGAAATTGAGCTCGAAGGTTTAAGAGAATCAAAAAGGGTTCTTGAAGATCAATTTGAAAACCAGAAATCGATAAATGAAGATCTTGACACTCAGCTAACCATTGAAACAGCTAGACTTAATGAAGTTTCTCAAAAGTTGTCGTCTGTTGAAGTAGAACTTGAGGACAGAAGTCATTGTTGTGAAGAGTTGGAAGGAACGTGTCTTGAGCTTCAACTCCAACTTGAAAGGTACTTTAATATCAAATGATACTCTGGCACCATTGACTACAGATTGCAATATATCTGAACCTCTTTCGACTTTTTTTATCTGCAGTGTTAACAGCAATGAAATTCTGAAGGACAATGTCAATCAAAAGGAAGAGCTGCTCCAGACGGTAAGTTTTCCTTTCACTAGAAAAACAGCATACTAATAAAACTTGAACAACATGCAGTTTATCCTTGGAATGACATCTGAAAGAAGTCGGGAAATATTTAAAAAAAATAAATAAAGAAAAACCAAGAGATCCACTAATCTAACATTTGTAAGTTGTTTAGCATAAGACCTTTCCTCTCATATGATAAGAAATGATTTCAAGAACCTGAAATTTAGTAGGCGGAACGTATGTGGTAAAGATCTTGGGGAATAGTACGTTATAAAACGAATAAAGGCCATACATTTATGCATCGTTATCTTATATATCTTGTTGATTTTAGTGTACTTATAAAAGACGTAGCTTTTCAAGGTATCGATTTGTTATTGCTCAAAAATGGCAGGGTTGGGAAAATAAAAGCTGCTTCTGCAAAGTTGGCAGAGTGCGAGGCAACCATTTTAAACCTCGGAAACCAGTTAAAAGCATTGGCAAAAGTCAAACGAAGCATCAAACACAAACAAAGTTCTGTGCAACTATAGAAAATAGTATGAAGTTGAACCAGCGTTTCTCGCTGCTTGATCAAATGTTCTCTGAGGACGACACTGGAAAGGAACTGGTTATCCATGAAACTAGCAATCAAAGTGCAATGCATGATTCAAACGCGCAACTGCAGAATTCAGAAGCTAAATCTGCTTTTTCCGGGGCTTTGATTGTTGTACCGAGTAAGAAAAGAGGAGGAGGAATCGGTTTTCTGAGAAAGTTGCTCCTTAGGAAGAAGAGAAGAAGTAGCAACAAGACATTCTTGCCCTTTTCTCCATAACATTTGTTGTATATGATGCAATGAGTTGCAACTTTTTCT
This sequence comes from Vinca minor, assembly GCA_026122235.1. Classification (NCBI taxonomy): domain Eukaryota; kingdom Viridiplantae; phylum Streptophyta; class Magnoliopsida; order Gentianales; family Apocynaceae; genus Vinca; species Vinca minor. The sequence continues at coordinate 1,252,993 of JAOCZM010000201.1, read as the reverse complement.
TGGCTCAAGGTTCTTAGACCTTATTCAGTCTTCATGTGTGTTATTTTGTCCTGTTGCTGTATTATGTTGCATTACAAATAAATGATTTACCAATTAAGAGTTCAATTTGGAAGTTGGTGTCAATTATTATTATTATTATAGTCGTACTTTATCAGTAATTGACAAATGTCTTCACCATCTAATTTGTACTGAAGGATCAACTATATAATAAACCAAATTTCTTTTTTGAGTTGGCCACAGTAAGTTCCTTCATTTCAAGCAAAGCATCTTCAAAACATTTTGCCAAAACTTTGGGATCAGGAATTATGTCTTTAGCAACCAGGATTTGCATTTCAGCCCTCCCAGCATAGCTCACCATGTGCATTGTCATGGCCTTCCATTAAGAAAAGCATGATCATAAGTTTCTTGCTAGTAATAGTACATGGATAAACCAAAAAATGAAGAAGGTTGAGGAAATTACATTGGGTAGGCTTGTTAAGTTCGACCTAATGTGAGTTATTGGGTTGCCTACCATCGCGATCTCTTCAACAGGGCCAATTACATTTGAGATAATGAAAGTGGTATTACAGAAGATCCGATAACTTATTAAACTTGCCACCTGTTGTAAGTCAGTGAACCAATGAATAAAAAAAGTCACTAATAAAGGGTCTGATTGGATTGTATTTGAGTTTGATAAAAGTCAATAATAAATGATTTCATAGTAATGTTTTATTTTTCATATTTAATTCAAAACTGATTTAGTTTTGAGTTTGAATCTCAAATCAGGTCAAATCAAGAGAGACCCAATCCAATCAAAAGCAAAGGATCAACAAGAGCAACAATAATAATTTTACCTTTGGTCCAAAATAGGATGTTACAAAGGCTCCAATTTTGTAAGTGAAAAAGGCTTCTAAAGATTGTTTTTTCTTGTCAAGCATGACTTTGGCTCTCTCAACAAATTGGAGGACATTACCGTCTTTTTCATGATAATAAATAGGTAACAGAAACATCCCAATTTGGTTGCCGAAACGGATTGTTGAATTTCTATTATTATTCAACATTTTGGAAAAATCCTGAAATTAAAAAAATAAATTCAGACCACGCAGAATCTTTTATGCCAGGAGATTTTAATGTTTTTTTGGCGGCTGAATATACCTGCAGTCCTGGTTGTGGTCTTAAGTTGACCATGGCCACACCAGTTAGTTGAAGCCCCTCTTCCACAGCTACGAGGAATTATTACAATACAAACAACATATAGTTAATTAATTTTTCAATCCAGTTGTCCCAGCCGAAAGAATTACTCATTTCGTATTAAATTAAATAAAAAATGAAATAGAAAAATAGACATTTTTAATTTGGGACGGAGAGTATATTAATAACAAACAAGATATATTCTTTTCTCTTTCCCCTGTGTTTTACTATTTGATAATTCTTTAATTACATAATATAAATCGTTTAAGACATGTAGGAAAAATTAACAAAGTAAAAAGTAACGTAAATTTGTTTGTTAATCAAAATATCAATATTACTCTCCTAAATAAGACTTGTATACCATTAATTCTATTTAAAAAAATAATATTGTTATTTTGATTAACAAACTACATTTTTTATTTTTCGCTACATATTCTAAACGACGTATATTATGAAATTGGGGTAGTAGTAAAATACGAGCAGAAATAGTAATCAACATTATATTAATTAACAATAATAAGAAATTAACAAGAATGAAAGTAGATATTTTTACCTCCTGGTGTTGTGCTATCTAAGTATTGAGAGATACCACGAGAAAGAATTCCGAAAAGAACATCGTTAATAGTCTGCATAGAACATGGTCAATTCTGAACTTATTCTAGTTTAGAAAAATCTCGCACCATATATAAGATCTTGCCGTGGGTTAAAAGTGAAATTTAATCTTATTAATAAGCTTAGACTACGACTACCCTAAGTGTAGCAGTTCGACTATACTGAGAAATAGATGTTACGTTCACATGTATAAATCACTTATTCACCATTAGATGGATTAATCTGACAATTTATTTAATTTTTGTTTTCGAGTGTGTAAAATAACTGTTGTTTAGAAATTCCACACATTGGTAATAACATTTATCCTGCACGATAGCCATTTTGGTAAATTTAGAATATTGTAATCCTTAATCATTAGTCAATGTAAACCACTTTTTTTCTGTCACTCAAAAAATATGGTAGAAAATGAGACGCATGATATAATTGTAAGGCTCTACTTTAAGCATATTTGAAGTGTCATGTATGACCGGACATCTCATTTTATCTCATTTTGAGAGCCCAGTTTTTTTAAAATTAATATTAGTACAAAAAATTGAAGATTTTGATTTTTTTTTTTTAGTGCAATTATTGGATATAAAAAAAATTGGTTATTTCTATGACTCCTATATCTTCAAAAAGAAGTTTTTCAAAATTGAAACGGTTGAAGTTATATATGCATTTTTTAATGTTACAAGAAAGACTTAATGAATTAGCTTTGATAGAAAATGATGATGATATTTTGGAAAAAAAGAAGTCGAATATGAAAAAAGATTCGATTTTCGATTTCGCTTAAAAAAATAGTAAGAGGATTATCAGTTTTTAAATAAAAAATTAATATTATAATTATTTGTCCACTTCAAATTATGATTTATAATTATATTTTGATACTTTTTTATAATTTGTACATTTTTAAAAATATTTAAAATCTTAACTTAGATAACAAATACATAATCTTAGTTTTAATATTATTCGAAAGGTCAATCATAATTTAGCAGAACACTAACCGCTTCAGGGACAGCTTCTTTGACAATCTTCATGTCGTCGAGCCTGAACTTCGCCGTCGCCAATTTTCTCGGCCATAGCTCCACTCCATCTCCACCACTCACGGCAGTTGTTTCGTCTTTCAGCCACGAGCTTCTCAAGATCAACTCAATCACAAATATCAACGTATACCACACCATCTTCACCAATCTACATAACTTCCACCTCCTCCTCAACATCATCAACAACGTCGTCGTCGAAGAAGAATTCGAGCTCCCCGGAATAGTCGGGAGCTGATCCGGCTCATCAACTCTCCGACATAACGCCATTAACATAGACATCAACGAAATTCCATCTCCGATCGCGTGATGCGCGCGGCAAACCATGGACTTATGAGCCATTAAGAGTCGGATTTCCCATAAAGGCTTATCCAAACTAAGCGACGATGAAACGGAAAGATCGGCGAGGTAATCATTCATGACGTCATCTTCAGAGAAATTCGGGTCGGGTTCTGAAAGTGGTTCGTGAATAATAATAAAATGATCGTCGATATTGACTGAGGTTTTTCTCCAGTGTTCCCGCCCTTTTGAGTCTTTAATTAAAAGGCTACAAAACTTGGGGTGTCTGAGCATTACGTTACTGATTTGGGACTTTAACGGTTCGATGTCAATGGGGTTTTGGAATCCGATGAGGCAGTTTATAATTTGGTTGAGTTCCGGCCTGAGGAACATTCGGCCCACCGGAGTAAGTGGTTCGTCGTCTCTCTCCATTTTAAATAATAATTAAATGCCAAATTCACCATACATGATGAGCTTAAAATGTGAAAGGTAATTGAATATCAAACGACACTCTTTTCATGTCATGCTTTTCTTGCTCCACTTCCACAATTGACGATTGACACAAGAAATCTATTGCGCAACTGTTGTTCTTTTCGTTTCTATACATCTTAAACATTTAATGAATTGATTTGACGGCTGATTTTTTGTTAGGTGATCATATGTTCTTTACTAGTAGTATTGTTTTTTTTTTTTGCTAAGTAACTAGTAGTATTGTTTGTAATTGTACATATAAATACTATATTCATTTCATAGTATAAGTCGTTTATGACAGGTAGTGAAAATTAAGAAGGAAAAAAAATTTATTTCGTTAATCAAAATATCAATATTACTCTCTTAAATATGATTTGTATACCACTACGTGATGCAATGTAGTTAAATGGGTTTGTTTATATAAATCATCAGACAGTTTGGCCGAGTGGTCTAAGGCGCCAGATTTAGGCTTTGGTACGAAAGAGCGTGGGTTCAAATTTCACAGCTGTCATTAAATTTTATAAATAACCTAATGTGTTTATTTCATAATAAAAATACGAGCAGAAATAATAATAAGCAATAAAAAAAATTAACGATAACTAGAGTTGGTTAATTTTTACTTTTGGTCTTGTGATATCTAGGTATTGAGAAAGACAGTAAAGTTCCACTTCAAACATAATAATAATAATAATAATAGTCTATAATACACCAATGAATGGCTTTTTCAATCCCAGTTTGAGCTTTTTCCGTGTTAAATTTCACTATGGTAACAGTAAAATGCCAATTCTTTTTTTTTTTTTTGTTAAATAAGAATTATTCATTAATCATAAAATAGCCGAAACCATTACAATCAAAGGATAAAAATAACATACAAGAAAATAAAAGTGTAGACCACCATGATAACAGATAAAAGTCCACACCCTGCACCGGATAAACACTCATAATAAAATTCTTTGCAGCATCTTCTCCAAAATCCTTGAACAGCAGTAGCAAGGTCAGTTCCAACACCTTTCTTAGAAATCAACAATCTATGAGACCATGTGCGTATCAACCGTCCC